>OU974037.1:6938864-8188864 GCA_918843915.1 Notodonta ziczac
TGGAATGATACAGACAACCCTAAAACCTGTCTGATAAAATAGCAAGGGTCACATTAATTTTATTATTAGGTACTATAGGGCAAGCCGCAAATCAGCTATTGTAAAAGCGTACTTTGTAAAGAGAGAGCTTGGCTGTACATGTTTACAATGAGGTGCGTATAAATCTGTGATGGACCAGTCTTGAATCAAGCACTTACATCTGTATATTAATACGAACACGTTCGTAGGGACGTTAAAATCCACCTTAGGTTCCAGTTTAAGCATATCTTAAATTAACGTAAGTACTCATATTTATCAAGCTATGGTGTACCATTATAATTGCCAAAATCCAAAACCGATTAGCTTACGGTGAGTTCGCACTAGCGAAACATTAACAGCAATTTATGTTGTTGTCCCAATTTTTTTAATGCACACAGTAGATACGATATCATGAATCACTGTAAATGTTTCGTTAATGCAAGGGAGGGTAAAGAACAATGTTACTACAAATTTGCAACTCAATGATACAAACAGTATTCGGGAAGAAGGCGTTGAGCTATTATCTTTTGAGGTTTTTCGGAGGTTGAAAAGAAATCTAATACACCTGTTATTTTGAAGTAAGTATATTAGGCAGGTTCCATTTTATTTCTTCTCTGCTTCAGAACCTAATTAGCTTGTTTATCCTAAGTCTATACAACATTACACAGCTATATATTTTGCAACATTTTTATATGACGCTATGAATCAGTCGATGTAAGTACTAAAGCACGTTCTGCGACTAATTAACGGAGCGGACGCTCTCCTGAATAGTGTTACGACTGATTTATAATGTAACGAGTTAATACAAGTAAATAGAGAGCCCCTCACATTAACGACCTCACGTTTGCGAAGATAATTAGAAGCGAATAGAATGTCCTTCAATAGCAGATAACATTTTAGATAATTTGAGAATTTCTGCGCTGTCATATCGCTCTGAGAACACAAATTGCTGCAAAATATTTTTCATTAGTCATACTCGGAAAGTAGGTCTGAAGTTGCCTGAGGAGCGGGTTGAAAGTAATACTTTTCCACCGACAGGGAGGACAGGGACACAGGGAGGGACACAGGGAGGACAGGGAACAGGGGGGACAGGGGGGACAGGGAGAATCGCTTTCAACTGACAGCTGTCAAATTAATTTTAAAAAACTAGATCTATTTTCACATTTCTATGGAACCATGTTCCAACTTTTTCTACAGTCACTCAATTACAGCACGATGTTAAATTGAAATAACATAAAGTTAAGTATTAAGTAAAGAATATATTATATTTATAAATGACTTAATTATAATTTGGTTTCAACAATTTCTTTAAAATAACATGGATTTGGGAAAAATATTTAAAGATGAAAATGAAAAATAATGGCTAAATAAAGAAGTCTCTATACAAGGTGAAACATAAAGGGTATACTTTTTTTTCAAAACTTAACTTTGTAATTCTAAAACTATCAGCTTTGGAGGGAACTTGAAAACCAAAAGGTGTTATAGGAATACAGCTGTTGACCGATTTCACAAGTCTACAAAACCTTTAGTACTTCAACTGTCCCACAAAGCCGATAGTCTGAGATTTACAAAGTTAAGTTGCAAAAAAAATTGTATACCCTTTTTGTTTCACCTAGTATAAGTAATTTCGCACCTCGCACAACATATCTGCTATTGGTCTGTGGCACTTACATCAGACTTTAACTTTTATAGTGGTTATTACTAGACCAGCCGTGACTCGTACGCAAGACGGGCTATATAACAGGTGGTTGACTTTTGAAATTTGTAGTCCACTTTTAATTGGTCTAAAAGCTTTATATAGCCTAGGAATTTTGATATTATTGGCACTTATCTTTGCTGTGCACACGGATTTATAAAAGCGAGTTGTCTGGTGCGCTCCGACAAATTACACCTACATTGTTTTCCCTTTACCATCTGCATACGTGACGTAAAACGTTAAATATCAATGAATGCGTAGTTTATATATTCCACGAATAAATATATGAGCATAAATTAATATACATATTTTCCCTTTAATAAACGTGTGATGTATTGTGATCGATGTCCGTGTCATATCACATAATCATTATTTATGTGAAGTAAAATCGCGTCTTATACTTGCGGAATATCTACCTACATAGGTAGGCACTTTAGCATTGTGTAACTGACTACCATTAATACTCGTATGTAAGATAACCTGGGCCCTAACCACGCCAGCTACTCAAATCGTAATAGAAAAGCAAACGCTCGCGATTACGTTTCAAACGCTCCACTTTTGACGTTTTGCTGACACCATACCATATCAATGTCAGTAGAAATCGTGAAGCTCGTGTCAGCAAAACGTCAAAAGCGGAGCGTTTTAAACGTAATCGCGAGCGTTTGCTTTTCTATTACGATTTGAGTAGCTAGCGTGGTTAGGGCCCTGCTTGCATGTCAACTACGAAATGACTCCCTCGTTGCACATCACAACTAGATCATTACGAAATAATAACATATGTTTGGTAAACATCAATGGTGAAGGTCCCTAGAAGTCAGGCATTCGTTAGTTCTGTCGATGGCTTCGTTCGATATCACAATATTTGTTAGTTATTCAAAAATACTTGCCCTCGTTGTTGAGCGCGGCGTGAGCTATTACTGCCGTACCTCGAGGAATTCAGTTATAGCGCTATTGATCGACATCTATTTGGGTTCCTAACTTAAGAACAGAGCAAACACCCATTATTATATTAACGTGTAATAAAAATGAGTCGTGAACTCTGTCCATCGCGGTTTAGTTAAAACCGTTATAAAGATCACGGTCAATTGTCCTACAAAGCACGGTTTACAACAATTTGTGTTGTGTGCCTTTCTAAATTAATGATTTTTCATGACTACGAAAGATAATAATGCAATTTTTAGAATTTTAACGAACTAAAAAAATTATAATGATATACCTCTATTGTAATAAATCGTTAACTAGAAAATCTACTTACGTACTGGATAGGTTCTAAAATTATAAAATGAGATACATTTGGTTCAGTTAATTAAAACGATAGTTTAGCCCATGCCCAGCAGTAATAAGGAGCTACATTACCTATTGATTTATTAAATTCCATGTGACATGTAAACGTAGTAAAATAATTAATCATAATAATCATTTCGCCCTTTTTAACGTCCCAATCCTCCGACGGGCCTCCCCTCAATACGAGAAGGATTCATTATCGTTAGGCCGTAACTTTGAAAATCAATAGTAAACCCGAACATAAAGCATTCCTTGACTTTGTACATGGAACTTAGTGCGACAGGTTCATACCATACGTCAGGATAAAGGACCACTACTACCTTAAATATCGGTCAAATGCCAATACCACTGTCGCTATAAAAATGATCGAGTGATGATTTTTACGAGTGCCGGTAGGCATTAAGTGTGCGACCCGCGATGTTTATCGAGCCGTAGATTCAGATTAGGTGCCATTAGCGGCACAGCTCTCACTGGACGCGGCGGCCGCCCGCCCCGTGTCATTAGCGTTCATGGCAAACACTATTACTGAGATAATAACTCGCAAGGCTGGCTCTTACGAAATTATTAACGACAGCATTTCTTTTTCTCCTTATTTTTATCGTGATAAGTTACACACTTGCCAACCTCCATGGTATAACTATAAACACACGAGTGTGCAGACACTTGTCTACAATAGATTGTCAAGGCGATAAATGAATATAATGTGCGTGAAATATCGACAGCAAATTCTCTGATAACGGAAGCTCCATTTTAGTTTTCCAAAATGGACGGTCACATTTTTGTATTGTATTGTTATTAATTGGGTTTGTTATTGCTATTCGTTACTCGACATTGGCAGAATCATATTGGGCTTGACCCAGTTGTAAGAGGCCATTAATATAAAAATATATATATAACAAATTCTCTGGCCCACTTAATCCACCAAGGCACTCGAGGACAAAGACTTAGTAAAGCTGGAGCGATTGCTAGTTAGTCATCTTATAGGTATCCCTATAGATATATCTGAAATAACGGATCAGAACAGTATTTCCCCCAAGGTTCTCGGATATCAGGAGAAAGCAGCGCATAGTCGTCAGCCGCGAACCCGACACGTGTCGCTAGTCGTTAATTAGTGTTGGGTGTCGGGAGCGAGCGGCGGCGGCGCGGGGCCGACCGCAGCCGAACGGTTACCTGCGGCACGCGGCCACCGCGCGGCAGCCGGAACGTAACAAGAGAACCGCCCGCTACTAGAATTGCGCACACATCACAGAATGCAGTGCGCACTTCCTGAAACACCCGCTGAAATCAAAACCTTAATTTCTCCACTGGATTTTTGGACCGGTTAGCCTTCGTACCATCGGGTAAGATAGTCAGGACTCAGGACATAATACAATTATACTTTGTCGCTACATGTAATAATATTAATTTATAATGAGATTGTATCATGTTATACTAACTAATGAGCTTGGGATTTTATTTTATTCTAATATGGTAATTATAATAATATATTATTCACATGGTTAATTCGATATCGATAATTTCCGGGTGCTGAACATAGCCATGTCAGACAAAAAAAAATAAAAAACGGCGTCGTCTTCATCGTGTGAACGACTGCTGACAGGTTATCTTCATTAATCAAATACTATAACATCTATTATCACGTACATAAAACTAGGTGCACCTAACTCGCTAATTATAACAATTTGTACGTACCCTATAAGTGAATATCGATTGTGTAAGATCCGTTGTTCTCTGTGCATTTCCATCGAAGCATATTTAAAATTAATGATAGGTATACACAAATGAGTTATGATTAGATATCTGTAAGTTCTTTTGTGTTAAAAGCGTGTATCGTGTTAAGTAACGATGTTGGCTAAGTCACGTTTAAGTTTATCGATACTGCATCGCAAAAATTACGTAAGAAAACAATCTTGTTACGATTGCCAACGAGACGACTGGATCTAAATATTTGCTTATCAATACAACAATCCGGATAAATTTAAGTATGCGTCATAAGAAGTCAATGATTTAAAAAAACCTTAGAATTTGCTATAAAGTACATTTTTCTTTTTCAAATGTGTCTGAATTTATACATTTACAGTACCAGTAACAGTAACACGTGTAACAGTATGCGTAAATTATTACCATATATCTTTTCATGTCGGTTCTTCTGGACCTTGTCGATTGTAATCCTGATAAGTTAATTACTCAATATGTGTGCTCCAGACTTTAAATTGACAAACTCTATGTCCTGCAATAATAAATCGATCTCAAGTGTGAAAACAATATTGGAAAAATCATCCTAATGTCATATCCCAGTACAAAATGACATGACAAAAAAAAAAAAAAAAAGACGTGACAAAGGTGGTGATAGATTTATGAAAACTCAAATAAAAGAGGTATTAGTTTTCAGTTACCCTCGTTTCAAGATGTTATGTTCCTAATCAGGTTCGGTAACATTATTAGGTGTGTATAAAACACCACAACAATAAAAGCTAGATGTTAAATTTAAGTGAGGTAATAAAAGTGTTTTTGTTGTATCAACTATCGTTTTGTGTCCATTATTTGGTTACAGTTAGGTAGTGCTCCATTACAACCCGATGCAACGGAACATAGACCAATAGAGTCGCTATATAGATGCGAAAATATTGTTAACAATATCTCTAATTGGATGTCTGTTTATTCGAGTTTCTATGTTACTTTCCGTAATAACGTTTATTTTACTATGAGCTGATATTAGTAAGTAAATAGGACGCACTCCCACATTGTATCTCACACCAGTTATCGAGTGATATTTGTAATCAAGTTTCATGACACTCATCGTATTTTGATCAAACATCTATCGTTTTATAATCTTTACAACAATTTCATGTGAACTATACTAAAAATATCTAGTCCACTCTTATTACGATGTTATTCTGTTTCCCACATAGTTGGAGGTCCATACTAGAAGAAATCGAAGGTGGTTCGGCATAAATCGTGGGAAGATCTACATAGTTAGCCGGGCGATCGGTGCGGCGCGTCGCGGGCGCAGCGCGAGTAGCCGCCCGCCCGCGCGGGGTGAACGTCTTACTTAACTGTTCTATGCACCTGAACATAACACCGCTGCCGCTACTTGCCCGCACTGACACTGAAGTTCATCCATCAAAATAAACCGACCATTTAATTCAGGCTTTCTTTTAAACATTTGTTTCGTTCCTATGTTTTATTACAGCAAGTATTTATGTAGGTAAAGCCTCATATTCGTAAACAATAACCATAATATATTATTTTCTTTCTAAGTACCTACCTACTACGAAGAATATGTAGGTACATAAATAAATTGTGAGATATGCAAATGATTTTTAAATGTAATTTTATAATACTAGGCAACATTTTCAGTTCGGTTACCCAAATATTAGATATCCTATAACAACCTAGTTCACCAATTTTAAGATCGTCCTATATGTAAATCTATTCTATCAGAATTGTCAAAATATTTTGTTACGCAATACTCTTTGAGGATTTCGTTGCTATACGATATCTCCACATCAAACAAGGTGATAAATCCTACGTTAGATAGATATGTATCGAAAAATTACGTCGGCAGAGCCGGCACAACAATCGAACATCGGCGCCTTTGAGATGTCGTTCCTCAGATACTTGGAACAAATATTTTTATAATGAACATACGTTACGCGTTTTCTATAAATACTGGCAATTCTTTGTACCTACTATAACAGGTCGCAGGTATGTGAAGGTGCCAGTTTGGAGATCAAAACGAGACTGCGAATGTAGGCTATCGGCTTGTATAAGCGACACGACTCTTTGTCTCGGTTCTAAGAAACTCTAACGAAATAAAATCTGAATACCATGTTATTTACAATGTTACAATAGGTTTCCAGCTATTCGGCTGTCATCGTCCTAAAATTAATAGTTATTAATTTTTAAATTAATGTTAAGTAGCTCATTTCTTTAAAGACACATAAAGTCACGCTGATATCTTTACGATGGTGAAATATGATTTCAATAGGTAATTATTTTTTATGATCTTTAATTAGTTCAACACAAAAAAATTTAAATTTTCGACTGCAAATGTTGTATCATAAAGTCTAGTAGGTAAGTTCCTAGATGCGTCAAAATAAAAATAAAGAATTTGGTAGTAGGTAGGTATCGCTCAAATAGGCATTCACAATCTCAGTGAACGGCAAGTGCTTAATATCTAAGGAAACGACAGTGAATTATGTTCGCTCAAGGTTAGATCCTAAAAACTGAACAAAACATGCAAATGGAGTGAATTGTGGATCGATTGAAAATAGATCGTGTGTCAGCAGTCGGGGAGGCTGCGGGGCATGATCATCGGTCCACGAGCGCGCGCGCACGATCTGTGGAATCGCGCGCCGCCGCCAGCACCGCCGAGTCGCTCCGCAGGAATCAGTGCCCGGCGACACTGCCTACTGTAAACTAAATAAGTAAAAAAAATATGTTACTTACTACTAATAGTTACAACAACTACGGTCTGTCGGTATTTTATTTATGTGCTTAATAGAAATATATTCAAACATATAATATATTGAAACACCAACTGTATGGTCCCAAACTAAGCAACGCTTGTACTATGGGTACCGCACAATAGACTGGGGGTGATCCCAGTGACACCCAGACCTGAGCAAATTAAGACAAGGCCATTTCCGAAATTTACCACTCAAGCACTATCAAACTTACAAGAAATTGATATTAAATTAGCTATTAATTGGTGTTTAAAAGTACTCTTCTGTTGATTCCTCAATTAGGTATCGAAAACAATATATCATCCCTTAAAATATTCATAAATAAATTACTAAACTAGATAGAAAGCGTCTCGAACTTCTTTTTTAAGTAAGCACATACATACCTTCTATTATGATACTATTGAACGAGATATTGCCTTAAATCGCCGCCATTCCTAAAATTGGCGCCTTTAGACACCACATTTTTATTAGTGAAAGTGCATTTTAAAAACAGAAAATAAAACGATTTCACACTGACCTTTCCTATTGTTCGTTGTGAAACAAAGGCGATCAAAATGACCATGATATAAAATCGCAATTAGTGATTTCTAAAACAATAATTTATCTTTAATAATAAGTAGGTAAAAATAACTATTTTGGTAATGTCATCTGTGCGGAATAGTTATCAAAGAGGTGTTCGTGTGTGAATAATTCAGACGGAAATGTATTTGATAATATTAGAATTTGACAATATTGATATTATTGAATCATTTAAATAAATATGATTTATTCATAGTATTTTAAAATATTGTATGCATCAAAGTACATAAGTAGGTACTAACACAACGGATAGTCGGTAGTTTGGGATTGAGGTTGGAACCTCAGTAGATGATTCTGTCGCGTCGCAAGTGCTCACTTGACATTGAATTATGGAAACACTAGGCGCCAGTTGAATAAGCCAAACGTAAACAAGTACAACATTATGATGAAACGTAATTGCCTATTTCATCCAAATGTCCGTCTAAGGTGTCCAAATGTAATTACCAAAAGTCAAAATGGTCCCGCCCACGAGTGCTCTCACGCGTCGTGAGGTCACCTTTTCTGACAACCTGCTCACAAAAGCAAATTACACCACTATATTTAGTGGTCTGCTTTTGACTATTATCTTTATTATAGGTTTGTACCGTAATGGCTCATTTCTGTTAGTATTGGCAGTAAACGTTTCTGTTTTACTATTGTTAGTCGTGTGAACCGGCTTGTTTTCTTTTTGGTTTTCATCTTCGTTAAATTATTATAGATCTAACATTTTACAAGTCATCAGATTTGAATGGCATTTGTAATACAACACATAGGTGATTTGGTCTCTAAATATCTGCTAAATGATTGTTATTTACTATTAACTAGTATCTTATCTATTTAGGTTGCATATATTCCCAGGATGGGTGATCTCCCATAAAGCAAATGTGTAAGAGTGGATGGAGCGCGTAACTCCGGCGGAGTGACAAGACAATAATTGTAGTGGGCCAGTGGACGACGCTCGGCGTATATCTCCCGGGACAAATTTACGTTTGCACTCCAACAATTCAACGGCAAACATCGCTATTCATTCAGCTCGGAAACCTCTAATAAAACTTCATTTGTCGAACTGCTATCACATTAATTCCGTACTAGATAGATCGCTTGATAACGCAGATAAAGCCACACAATGTACAACGAATGATATACAAATACAGTATTTGAAATACTAGATCTTCCTTTAGATACTATTTTCAGAGGTCTGTATAGTTAATGAATAAAATTATTAATGTGGTTGCATGTAATGGTTTACAGATAAAAATGATCTAATATATAAACAGTCATTGCTCTCAGCGCTTTAATTTGACATTCTTCAGTTCAGCGCGGCCGGTTTAGTCAGTTCCATCAATTAGAGTAAGCATTTAATCGGATAATGATGACAGATACCTAATAATCTCGAGACCGTTAAAATATTTTAAGCGTTTTAAAATAATAATGGCTGACATTAGTCTCTGCTAGAAGCGAATTATGATTTATATTAATACTGTAGATTTTCTTTTCGTGGTGTGCCACTCGACTCTATATATTGATGTATGAAAATTGACTATCTTATCTAACTGCATCAAGTATGCATACATACATATTCTAATGGAAAATTGTTACTATTAGTTAATCCCATTATAAAGAAAACTAAATATCAAGCTACTATGTAGGTTTATCAGTCGCATTGTGAAGTTTTAAGACTCGTTTTGTAGGCTAGTAGGAGCATACTGAAAACGTATCTTATTAAATTATTTTGGAAAAGCGCATATAATCCAGAAGCAAGGTAAAGTTCTACCAATTAGAAAACATATTATGAAAAAATCTAGTTAGAAACCTAGAGTTTAGGTTGTGTTGTCTGACAAGAAGATAGGACCATAAGGTCCTAATAACGAGTATTACATAACGTATCGTGGTTAAAGTTATGAAAATAGCTTTTATGTGGAAGTTTTCTTTTTAATAACAACCCTAACAACAAAGATCAGCTAATGGCAACCTAAAAACACCGGCCATTTACTTTTTTAGATCACAGCTTAAAACATCACGACATTGTCTCGGTTGAAAAGTAGATCGTATCGTCGGTACAGTGAGTGGTGCGATGCGAGCTCCCGCGGCTGCGCCCGCGCCCGCGCCCGCGACCGGCGACAAGTGAACCCAATCACTAATTGAATCAGTCGCTAGTCATCGCCACCGGCATTTTCCATGTAGGGCCAGCACACATCAACACTTATTTGAGGATATTAGACCATCTCTCATAAAAAAATAATAGCATAAGGTTTTATATTCGCAGTTATTACGACGTCCGTATTCGAAACGAAAAGCATTATAGACTACGCCTAACTTTAGACATCAACGCGCTACAAGAAAATATTTAAGTGCTACATAAATCGATCATACCGAAAAAGTAACTCATTTCACCTGTCAACGCTTTTAAAAGATTATCAAATCCGAGGAAACAATGACAGATGGTAACTGTCGCTCCACATTGCAGTTGACGAAATTATGATTTCTTCCGCGTTATCGCATCAACAGATTTTTAAGAATCCCCGATGAAACCGCGATATCGCCGACAATGCACAGGTATGAGTACTCAACTTGCGCTCTGCGGCCGACCGATAAGTAATTCTATGAGATATCATTGTATCTTAAAAATGACCGGTGAGAATGATGCCTCCAATGGAGCATTGGATGTATTTTTACACCTTTAACATTTTTTGTACGTAATGAACTACGTAAGGTAGGTACTCGAAGTCGGTACTTTCATTTATTAAAGCATTGAAACCTACCAAACATGCATACGCATCTGTTTAATTCTATGACGTATTTATTTTTGTAGATAACTGATATATTGTCCACATCTAGGTGTATTTATGACAAGATGCTTTCTGTCTCATTTCGAAAGTTAAATTACCATACAAAACTACACATCATTGACTTAGTAAGCAGATATAGGTACAAAGACGCGAGTGGATTTGTTACAAGCCAGTGATAATTATTATTGGCCGACAAATCTTCACTTAAGGGAACCGTTACTCGTGTTTTGTTGCAGTGAAAACATTCATTACTTCATTTGCATACAATGGTCTGGTGCCAAAAAATATTGGAGTGTAAACGCTTACCACGAACACATTTATGAAAGTTCTCTTTAGCTTTGTGAACTAGCTGAGCCCCCGACTTCGGTCGAGTAGATTCTCGTCTTTCTACTATCCTGCTGTAATCCTTCATTTGACACAGAGAAACTACAGACACACAATGATTGTTGTAGTTCCTACTATCACTTAAAGCATTATTTACTAATTTTTTTGTAATTCTAGCAAATAATGTATGAATAAGAGACATTACATCGGTATTTGCTGTAATTAAATACAAAAAAGAAATTAAAGAAATACTTACTAGAAATGACAAAAAATATAAATATTTGTGTCCGTATCTTCTTTTTGTGTAGGTACAAGATTAAAACTATAGTATTGAAGTAAACTAACAACTTGCCAAGCTTTGTAAAAAACATCACTTATAAGCCTGAATAGTTACCGGAGGTAGCGAATTCTGACACAATATGAAAAAAAAATTGGCGTCTACATCAATGATGTCTGCAAAGTTTATTATTGCCAATAACTAAATATTTTATGTATATATATATTACAAACTCGCATGAATAGTTGTGTATAGATACACAATAACAATATAGCACCTACTGCCCTGTGTGCGCGTCGTGAACTATGAATTCGTTATTATCAGATGACATATCAAGTTATGTAGGTAGTTACAACTTTCGAAGTGATTATCATTTTCATTATTTAGCAATGGTGGCACCAACAAGTTCTGAAAATAGATCATTGAATAGAAATATTACGCATTGCTCTTGATTTGTGTGTTATTTATTTCTCACTTTTGTAATAACTCTAATAGTTAATTAGCGTAGCCGTTGTCTTCTATTCCGTAATTACTGTGATTATAATTTTATCAGGACATCTCTGCCAAGTTATTTTTTCTTCAGTGAAGATTACATTACTAGAAGATAAATCTATACTTTCATGAAAGCTCAGTAGTTTTATAAGTTTAAGGCGATTTGGCGGTCAATATAAATAATTATGAACACAACAGAATATACTACAGGTTTTACTACAGATCTATAAACAGACCTATCTCGTAACAGTTTAATAAATTATGTATTACGAAAACCAACATCTAGATTCACGTAATCGTGGAAAATTTACATTATCGTAAATGATAATACAGTTAAAACACTTAAGATGTGATAGAAAACTCTGTCTAATAAAATATAAGCCTCCTCCACAGTTGGCTGACGATGTCGGAGGACTTTCGAGTGTTCGATCCGGCGATGGCCGATAAACATATTTCGGCACGGAGCACTCTTGACGCAGATGGAGTGAACTAACGGAGCTTTTGTAAACGCAATTGTTTTAAACTATTAATTGTAGCGATAGTGCCGCGAACAATGCACGCACTAGTAACAATGAAACCGGAAAAATCTTGCACCGATGTAAGGCTTCGCGGCCTCTTAAACATCTCACCATATGATAAGTTATAGCCGCGCGCGTCTCGATACGTTGTTATTACTAAGTCATATTTCATGTGCCGTTGATGATGACGTATTGCGTAGAATACGTTTTGTTCGTTTCATCTTTTGATTCAACTTTCAAGCGAAGGAATACCTGATAGTGAAAATTGGTACCATTAGATTAAGATATATATAAGAGGTACCTGCTATATAACACTGCATTATATAGCTCTACTAAATTGTATTTTCCTGCTGCGTAACTGGAGCTCGAGCCACCTACTCCGTGTATCATATGATAAACTAGCTGTGCCCACCGACTTCGTCCGCGTAGTATTTAACGTAATAAAAATTTCGGGATTATCGGGATAAAAAGTATCCCATATGTTAATCCCGGTTATAAACTATCTGTGTTCCAAATTTCATCCAAATCCGTTCAGTAGTTTTTGTGTGAAGGAGTAAAAAAACATACATCCACACTCACAAACTTTCGCATTTATAATATTAATAATTATAATTAGCAGTGATAGCCGATTGGTTAAGCACGCGTTGGGGCTACCAGGTCTCGGGTTCAAACCCCGGCTCGAACCTCTGGATTTTTCGAAATCTATGTGCGAATCATAATTTCTATATGATTATCACTTGCTTACGGTGAAGGAAAAACATCGTGATGAAACCTGCATGTCTTAGAAGATTTAACCAATTTTCGAAAGACATGTGAAATCCGCCTACCCGCACTGGGCCAGCGTGGTGGATTATGGCCTGAATCCCCCTCGTGTTGAGGGGAGGCCCGTGCCCACGAGTAGGACGTTAAAAGGGCTAAATTATTATAATATTAAGTAGGATGTATTTTCAGCGCTGCACTCTCTAAACTGAAAATAATAAATACAAATCGATCAGACATTAAGGGAAGGTTTGCTACTGAGGCGACAACTGTTTTTATGACCAAAGTTTAGGTCAATTGGCAAAATAGGACGAAACTAGGTCAAAAGTGGAAGTATACCTACATAATCGGATTGTGTTTTTTTTTAAAACAACATTTCTTATTATTCCCTTTAGAAAATTAATCCTTCATGGACCTACAGCAGGATCACTCCCAGCCTTTCTACAGACGTCATCCAATTTTAAAACAAATAACACCACAGGGAATGGTATGTTTACAGCAATGGCCGATCTGCAAATTGGGTACCACGTATGCAACACGGGGTACCACCATCCACAGAAGATCCGTGTAAAGTAGTTATTATAGCTGCGTTTCTTTCGCTGCGTGCGAGAGCCGAGAGATGAAGCCTTCCCTTCCTTCTGTCCCACTCTCCTTCAGGTTGGCATCATGCGAGCAATGCCTTCGGTATTGCAAGTATCTAAAGGGTGCAGTAACTGCTTAACATCAAGCGGGTCGTGCTCTTGTTTGACAATATTGTTGTTATAAAAAAACCAGTGCCGTCTAGGGACGCCCGAAAGAAGCGAAGCTTTATAGTATAAAGCGTAGGGCGCCGCCGCAGCTGTCACTCTCTATACCTATATATATCGTGTAACGCTACTGACGTCTGACGCTTGGCACGGATAGAGTGGCCGCGCGGTGAGCGCCCCGAACGTCCATATAGAAGCTTCGCTTCAAAACAACTGTTTGGTACGCTTCGAAGATTAATAAGCCATTAACTTATAACAGCAAATGTAGTGTAGTTGCCGCGTGTGTGCTATATCGTTGGAGATTAGGAGTGTGGGGCGCAATGATTCGGTTTCGCGGGCGGAAACGGGCGCGCCCACGCGCAGGTCAGAGCAGTGACCCCGGAGCTCACCTCGGCACTGGCGCGAGCGGCGGCGGCGCACGCGCACCTCTACTGCATGCACCGAACTCATTGTTCCACTCCGATGACGAGCGAGACCCGCTCAAAAGCTTTTCATCAGATCACCTCTCTGAACCTATACAATGTCGTCATTAGATCAAAAGCAGTGAACTTTACATAAACTGAATCAAAATAATAATTCACTATTTTTCATCGTATCTTATCGATAAATAGTTGAATAGGTTTAAAACACTGCGGACCACTTCGATGGTGGAAATAATATTAGTCCCTAGGATTATTAGTTAGTCCCAAACAGGAATAGTTAACATGGGTATAGCCTATGACGTAGGTACGTATTTATGACCATAGAACGTTACCCAGCTGGTGTTGACTGTCATCATAGTACTTCCAAGGCTTACATATTCATAAGATGTTGAGTAAATCAGCTAAACAATTCCACGTAGCGCTAACATTTGAAAATACAGTGTTAAGACTGTGGTCGTAATTTTAACTTATACATAAACACACAGATATATAAAAGAGTACATTTGAAACACAATAGACATTATTAAGCGCAGTTTTTTTTAAGAAACCGATTAGCGATAGTTAGAGATCGCGCGATACAACGCGGTTAAATTACCTTTAGTAATTAGAAACACCAATAGGGCAGTGACTGTATGCACGCCCATCACTGCACAAATTACACCTGCGTTACTAATACGTCTGGCACGGATATATCTTCTCCAGTAATTCTTAACTCCTAACCGTGTTCAAATTGTATTTATTACCGCCATCTGTCACGGCAGTAATGACTACCGCGCGGTACCTGCATCCAACAATCAATTAGCCTGTTTGAGGAACATCAACTTAATGATCACCATAAAGAAATGTTACACGCAAAAACTGAACTTTCGATCAATTTAAATGATACATAGTTAAGAGATGCTTAATTTTTTGAAAAGCAGGCGAGGCCCGGTCGACCGTTACATCATAAAGTATATTCCGAGCAAAAATATCTCACATGCGAGTATAAACATCGGATCGCGTAAACCGGAGCATTACAATCAATATTTTCGTTTAAGCTACAGTTCAGATCTTGATTTATGGATGTGCGGGTAGTCCTGCGGTATTATTAACAAGTTGTAAATCACTGATCGGAATTAAGACCGCGGTGAATCGGTTGCCCCGAGTTTGTTGACGAACATGACAAGGGCTGAAAGTTACACGGTTGGGATTGAAAGAAGGTACACGAGGCCAAGGAAATATGAAAGTGTACTAGTAATAATCATTACAAAGTTGTACATTTTATTGTAATCATATTCAGTTTATAAATATATAATATGATAGAAATAAAATTTATAGGCAGAATGGGATTATCCATTTATGCCACATAATTTATATAACATAAAATATTGTATAGAAATACTTTTAATATCAATAGAATCACGACTTCATTTCATTAACATACATGTTTGGGAAGATACGTTCACACTTACTTATATATTTAAAATATATGATAGTATCTTTATATTCTTTATATTATAAAAGATGTTCCTTATCTATTTCCATGTGTCAAATTTTACATTGGAAATAAGACTGTTGCCTCCAGTTCCAAGTTCAGGGATGAAGATAAAAAAACGATTTTTCATGCATTGGCATCAGTTATTAAATAATTTGAGTTGAATATCTCTAACACTACCTAGTAAAGTATCGTATTATTTGCAGCTGATTGTAAAACATCACACTTGTACGTTTGTAATTTTAACTCCTGGCCAGAATAGCGAGTAGGCAAGTTTATCTGCAAATTGAAATTTATTGATTCAATTGTTACCTAACATTCTCGTTAATTCAATATTGTGTGAGAGCACCCTGCTACTGGATATGTTTAGATATTCCTAACCATAATATTATATTTAATCTCTATCATTACATAATACCTACTACAAACTGTAACGTTGTCCTATTCCATCACTTCAATTCCACTAAACGTGGTATAGGTTTACGCTATGATATACATAATTAATGAAAAAAAATAAACCAACCGTATGGGGAGGAACATTTTTTACAACATATAGCTGCTGGATTCAGGATTGGGAAAGGTCGGCGTTAAGTGTTAACAAAGTTCTTGAGTCTTACGGGCAATATACATGTCCAAGAGGTATTTTTATTACAATCTCAGAATTAACTGTAGATATGAACTGCTTGTCTTCGCACGCGATTTGCACCTGATTCTTCTGAGAGAGATAGATTCATGACATTCAACGAAGATAGCTAGCCAACCCTGGTCAAATTAAAAATACAGTTAACGTTTCTTCAAAATCAATATTATGCAAGTTGGCAACAGTTGTCTACATCTACCATTAGAAATCATGAATTATTTACACCGAGCCCAGGAAACGACTAAATTCGATTCAAATAATATTTTAAATCTGTTTTTGTGTATCAAAATAACTGCGTGTGTAGTCAAGTTTTCAGTATTCCGTTTTACAGGTAGCATAAATACATATTATTATGAAAATAAAGTTCTGTATTTTTACATTTTATTCGTATTTTTATAGTATATTTTATTTGAGTAGGTATCTACATACTATGGTAATGGTAATGTAGATTTATTTCTGATTACGTCATCCTGGCTCTACATAGACTTCTATATTCTTGGTCTACACTTATCATCGTATTCTAAAATATACCTATTTACCGGACATACAAATACCTACAAATTATCTCGTCAAGGCTACCGCTAGAAGGCAAAATGCTTTCATTTGTTTTACTCGATACCCTTTATTAACTGCCCGTTTTAACTTAGTGTGTAAAATATTCAAAAACCAACCGAATTTATATTTAGTACATTAGAAAGGAAAACCATAAATTTCGCTAATATATTGCATATAGAGTATGGTATATTTGTAAATTGGAGATGTATGGAATTGGAGAGCGAAGTTGGGGCGCGCGGCGATGGCAACGCGCGTCGGTGGGCGGCGGGCGCGAATGCATCACGAGCGATAATGAACCGACTCGTGTGCACGACTGCTTGCGCACTCACACGTTATCCACTAACCTCACCACGCGGAGTCGTGGCCCGCTCACCCGGCGCCTTATAAAACAACCCTCCATATGATATTTGGCAGTAAATACCGATATATGCCGAACTTACAAGATAGACATGAATGTTACCTATTTATTGCCATGGAACCACCTATTGATGACCAAATTCTGTAAGTAACTAGGTACATGTAGTTAGCGGAAGAAATAAACAACGTGATAAGTCTTCGAGAATATTATCAATGGAAGTTAAAGCTCAAAATTAAAACAAAATTGTTAAAGCTATAAACAAGATATCACGCAGTTTATTGGTGGATGTTAATTCCCCGCGAGTACTCTAGAGGCAATGGTCTCTCACACTTTACAGGCGCCTCCTTCACTATTCTATTTTATTATAACCATATTTCCGCCAAGTAAACTATAGTACCTGTTTAATGCGATTCCAGGACAAAGTTGCGGTGAAAATGGACGGCATTTGTGAACAAGACAGGATCTCGGATTTCTTAAAGTGGCACCTCCCACGTGGTGTCTTGTGCCCTTAACCTTTGAGAGGGCCATATCGCGGTGTATGCGCCTTATAATGCGCTCTCCTTACGGGCTTATGCGATCGCGGATTTTGTCTAAATTTGGAGCAATAGCCACAATTAAGGGAAAGTTGTGATTCTTGGGAACATGCAAAGTGCACACGAATGACCAAATGTAAAAAAAAAATGTCAATAATATGTACGCCTCCGATATGCACGCCTGTAATTCCTGAAAGGGTAGAAAGCAGTTATACTGAGAAAAACTGCAACAAATAATTTTAGAACTTATTGTAATTTCATTAAAGATTGATTTAACGCCTCCTATTTATACAATTCATTGCTGTAATTACAAAACGTTAAATAAAATATACTTAAAAGGAAATAATTTAGTGTCGTATTTTTTTTCTCAGTACAGACTAACGTCGATCATATTATATGTATAACTAGCTGAGCCCGCGACTTCGCCCGCGTGGAATTTAACTTAACAATAAAGCCCGGTCCCGCGTTCTGAGCCCGCGCGACAGGACCCATTTTTTTAATTTTGTTTTTCTAAAATAAAAGTAGCCTCAGTTACTGCTTATAACATCAGCTATCTAACAGTGAAAGTCCTGTCAAAATCGGTCCAGCCGTTTCGGAGATACTCTCTGATTACAAGTGTTTTTATTTTTTTACGCGGAACCCTAATTGTTTTTCTAAAATCAAAGTAGCCTAAGTTACCCGCTATAAGATCAGCTATCTGCCAGTGAAAGTCCCGTCGAAATCGGTCCAGCCGTTTCGGAGATTACCCGGAACAAACACACAGACAGACAGACAGACAAAAAAATTTTAATTCGCGTTTTTGCTATAGGTATCGTATGTACTTTCATATGCATTTAGTGAAAAGGTGTTATTTTGATATTACAAACAGACACTCCAATTTTATTTATTTGTATAGACAAGATGTCCCTTACCCACTTTGTATACGATTGTACCGAATAGACAAGATGACGTCAGGTATTGCTAACCGTCGCGTTGTGTTCATCGCTACGCAAACAACAAGCATCGTAGTCAAAACCATCAATCATCCCGTTCCACGTAACAAGTGGCGTGACAGTACCTGTTACAACGTGTTATTTATTACATCAACATTTGTATGTAAGTCCATACACATGCATGGTTTGCCAGAGACATACACCAAATTACCCCAAACAAATGTACCAGGTGGTCTGCCCCGAAAACAAACAGTTCCTTCATCATTTTCTTCTCATTTATGACATCCGCAGAAATATCAGCTATTCTACCTAGTACCACAAAGTGTTACATTTAGGTATATTTAGGTTCACCGTCAAATTGTACCTGTTTCCGATAACACTATCACCGCATTTGAACTTTGACATTTGGAGCGATCAAACGGTACGGGTGTAAGATAAAATCATTCACGTAGACCGCAGTGTGAAACCGGCGTGTTGAACTAAGGACATTTATTGATAAATCGCCCAGTAATTTTACGAGCAATCATTTGTAATGGCGTGGTGCACAAGTGTTCGCAGTTTGATCTTGTATTATAGGCTGCCTGCGCTTGGATTTCTAGCGAGAACAAAAGTGATATTTATACATTTTGCAATAATAGATTGCAACATATTCAATATGAGTTTGTTAGTAGATTCCACCTTAATCTGCTATCCTTTTCTTTGATTCTGACGCGTACCTTACCCCTCAATATTTGATAGAGTCCTTCCGTAGGTACAATAGTTAACCTTCTCTTCTTCGTTTTACATAATAGATTTCGCTGAAGTAAGTAGGTATATCTGTAAGCTAGAGACTCGACATAAATCGCCGATTGAGAGTAATCCACCAACACGCACTGGGCCAGCGTTGCAGATTATGGCCTGAATCCCCTAGTATTGAGGGAAGTCCCGTGCCTGGGAGTGGGACGTTAAATAAAAGAGCTAAATTATTTAGAGTAGGTACTCATGTCTTAAAGCAGACGTAAGAAAAATCTAGTGTGTGTTAAACTAGTTGCCACTGGGATCTGGCGTTACTGGATCGTGTGCAAATTGCCTTATTTTAATGGTACAGTCGTTATCTCAGTGAGATCCGCGACAATCGCGCACCTGCGCCGCGCCGGCGCCGACGCCGACGCACTTTCAAAAAAGGCTTACGTACGAACATTATCTGTTGTGTGGCGTGACTTAATACTACCCGCGTGTCTAAGAATCTGCGAAGGAGCGCACATTATTTCTCATTAAGAATGTTAGATATTAACTTTGTACCCCTTATTAATAACGGTATAGCGGTGGTATAGTTACACCATGCTTTGTCTTCTTCTTTCGAATGAGAAATTACGAATGACAGAAAGAGATAATTCGGTGTTTAACTATTCTCCCGCTAATCAACGTTTATTAATAAGGGGTTATAAGTATAGGTTAAAATTTAATTGAACTGTGCCGTGTCTGACTAGTAGCTATGCAAATGTTGCGTTTGGGAATAACTACTGATGCCATGTTTATAATCAATTTCACACACGAAGTCTCGTAGATGCGGCGCTGTAGTCGCGTGTAGGCAAACCAATTTACACTGTGTACAATTTAGTTCCGTATTTTTCGCAGGACTTCTTATGTGAAATAGACCATAGTTTGTAGTAGACAGTTAGCTTACGTAGAATGCAGCACGACAATCTTAAATATCCCGGTAACAGACGTAGCGTTATTTCAATTAAGACTGAAATTATGATACTGAACCTGTTATACAATAAATTGAACTTAATGATGTGTAAATAACTTAACAGTAAATATAAACAGCCTGTTGCTTTATTAAAACACACCTGGGTAACCTGGTAAAATAGCAGTAAAGTCTATATTTTAATTAATTATCTGTATGATCGCTTCTTATCAACGAGTGAATCTTATTGATTGTCTCAGCATTGTTTGAAGCATTATAATTCCTAATTATTATTAGTAATTGCGTCTATATTGACTATTTAAGTAGGTATAATCATGGATTTGTATAACTGTAAGCGTAACGATAGGTACTGTAAGGAGGTCCATGTCGGCGCACTAGCCACTGGCAATAAGCGTTCCTGGCCGACAAGAATATTTGAATTTAGAAACATATTGATTTTTGAAATTGAAAGCTCTGCGGTGCGCTGGCAGTGACAACCGAGAGACCACTAAGATAGGAACTATATTTAAATAAATGTATTAAAAGTGAATACTATAATAAATTTTATATTACCCAGCATTGGTTATTTATTGATTGAAGCCACGGTTGCTACAGTACTAAGCTACAATAGCTATTCCAGTTTATACGAAAAACTATTCAGTTACTTGAATAGGTGCTCACCTTAGTCTTAGTCGCGTGCGTGATGCACCCTGCCGGCTGACATTGGCAACTGGCCGACGAACAAATAACGATTATCAAAACAAACCTGCTACAAATTTCACATAATCTACTTTCTTAACCCAGCTACAGCCTAGACCTGTAAGTATTAAAATCTCCAATTGCAATAGCTTGTTTTGGAGCTAGTAGTGGACGGTAATTCCAGCAGTTGACAACATAATCCTAAAATACGACGTTCATAAATTATGGCATTTGAAATCGAACTGCAGAAATCATCGAGTTAACACAAATTGTGATGCGATTATCAATTGTGCAGATAACATAGTATATTTTATTCAGCCGTGTCTAGTCTCCCACGCCATTGGATTCAATTATGGAGGAAAGGCAGATAGGTCGGCCAGCGAGTGGCCCGCTCGTGACCCGTAAATTGGAACGGTCCGTCGCACGCCCTTGTCGCCTCGACCGGGCGGCCGTCGCGGCGGCAAAAACACCGCCTGATACATATTGTAACGGCATCAAAATCAACATCTCTACAACACATATCCAATACTACTCCTCACGCACAACCAATTTAGGAGTACCGCTGCAAGTGTAATCGCCCCTTTTGTGGAGCGACGCTTTCTACTTGTGGAGCTAAGGATGCATTTAATACTCGTCGTGAGTATAAGGAAAACAACGTTGCTTCGTTATAACAATACCTAAACCACGAAGGTGTCGATTTGGAAATTTTAATTAATTCTCAGATCAAAAATAATTACATAGAGCCACTGTTGACTTTCCTTTGCTGCCTTGCCTCACTGTGATAATACCTATATTATTCTAATTTCTTTGGATACGAGCAACATGATAGCTTGATAATTAAATGGGCCAACCTACCTAAGAAAATAGATGTAGATAGTTGTCATGTTTTATGCCTAAATAACCAAACTGGGTACATACCACATGGGTAATATTATTGTAAAATGATATTAAATACGCTTACCAGGCCCCTTATGCTTCCGATGTGTCGGAACGCCCTGGAGTCCTAACCGAACAACGACATTATTATGAATTTAGAACTGATATCCTCTTTCAATTGTCATAATAGGCAAATATTTCCAACTATATTCGCTTAAATCCGTAACAGAATGACCGTACCGAGCGGACTTTCTAAGTTAACGAAGTAAACTGGTAATACATTTATTACTGTGCAAAGTTAATAAAGTAGGTTAAATTAGTAAGGTACCCGGCAACACTAACAGGTGTGCGCGCCGTATTTGGGGCATAATGTCTCAGACAATGGCCGCGCCGGTGGGACCCGTGCCTTAACAGAAATTCAAATCATAACCATTCTTTATTTGAACGTGCTCAAATTCGTTGCACCTCCGATATAACATCTGTAATGCTTTGTTGTATAACGAGGAAATATATTGTATTAGCATCAGAATGTTCCAGTTTGGAGCTAATTAATATAAGAAAGCTCTACTAGACAAGTAGAGCTTTCTTATATTAAATTTTGTTTGGATTTAGCTCGATTCATGTTCCCACTGTTGCTAAATAAGATAATGAGGTTTGACCCTCGGCAAGTAGGTACCAAGGAAAAGTCTCAAGCCATCACGTATCTTTTCTTTACATATTAAGAAATATATTTGCCTATCTATTTAACTTAACAGTCTTTTAGAGGATTTCCACCAAATTGAAAATCGAAAAATAACATTAGCTACCCTTAACAGGCTCTATTGTCTTTAAATAGAAGGTAACTGTAAAACTATATAGAGTTTTATCCAATACCTAACAACTAAACGATATCTAAATAAAACAGAGCATCAAACTCAAGTGTTCATATTTGCGGAAACACCAACATGCGAGTGTTGTTGCGAGCTATTTAAGTTTAAAGTAAACTATCCTCGGTTTGTTTAAGAATTATGATTGGTTTAATTGCCGCGTCTCGGCGGCGCGCGGCGGCCGGTTAGCGCGCATGCTTCTAAGCAAATTTTCCGAGTGCGTTAATAGAGTCCGATTAAATAAGAATGCAACAGGTCTCGTCGCAGTTAAGAAATAGAGACGCATTTATACATACTTTAACGGAGAAACAAAACACAATATACCTAAGCAAGAAAAACATTTATTACGGTAATCATATAGAGCTTCTTATTTTTATATTTATTAGAAGTATAAAATGAACTTAACAACGCCTATTTAGATAGTATTATTGTATTCGATTATACTGTTATTTTATTTCGACTTCATGTTCAAATGTAGATATGCTAATGTCGTGTATGCAGTAGAGTAATTATACTGCGCAGACACTGTTTAGTACCTACCTATGAAATAATGCAAGTGATCAATCTTCAATATCGATTGAATATATATATCCTGATTCATTATAATTATGGAAGTGACAGTCGGAGTATCTTCAAGCAAGACAGACAGACAATGTCTCCCTTGCCAGCAGATCTAGTGAGCCGATAAAGCGGCTTATCTAGAAGCTAACGAGTCATAAAATGTCAATTACTAGCGGTCTGCGGCGCGGCCGGTTTGGGGCGCAAGACGACTGTGCTCGCGTGTCCACCAACAATTACAAAATGCAAAAAATTCAATGTTTTTTATAGTATTACTAAGTCTGAGGTTTTATACAAACAGTTGCTTGCACTTTCCTTTTTGATTAACATAGCGTTTCATTAAGGGAAATCAGGCAGAATTTTGACAAACTGTGTAAAAGCAAGCCAAGCATTAATTCACGGTCCAATTTTCAGTAATATAACGGTTATAACGAGCTTATGTACAAACACACAACAGTGTAACCGAATAGATGGTAGGTAACGTTTACTATGTGACTTCCTTCCTTCCATAAACAAATACTTATCGACTTCGGTCTACTCTAGTATTATCATTGCCCCTCAGCAATATTTAAATAGGTAAATGGATGGACATTGATACATCCTACTAATATTATAAATGTGAAAGTTTGTGAGTGTGGATGTATGTATGTATGTATGTTTGTTACTCCTTCACGCAAAAACTACTGAACGGATTTGAATGAAATTTGGAACACAGATAGTTTATAACCGGGATTAACATATCTTCTTCTTCTTAGTCGGGCACTCTTGTCAGAGTGGTCGTGGTTGCGCTGACGAGGTATATGGTGGAAGGTTTGCCTTAGCATTTCCGAGGGTGGCTCTCCAGGCGATGTGCTTCCATTTCTGACGATTAGAGGCGTCGATTAACATATAGGATACTTTTTATCCCGATAATCCCGAAATTTTTGTTACGTAAAATACTACGCGGACGAAGACCGTGGGCACAGCTAGTTACTTATATTTAAATTTGGTAGGTATTGCAAGCATCTATGGGCTAATGGGCGATAACTGCTTAATATCAGGCGGATCGTACTCATGATTGCTGACTTTGTTATATATTAAAAAATAATAATTAAAAATGTTTTCAGAATTTTATTCAAATACATCCAAATTTATTAAACAGTTCCAGCATCCTTACTATTGTTGTTAGTTCCCGGACAGTGTTACTCATCGCTTAAGAATCCACGGAATACTGGATTCAAGAGTAAAATGGTTGGAAACAACACAAACAATCGCGACGACAACCCGTCTATTAGGACCCATTATATTCAACTATTAGAGCCGACTAGTTCTACTTGTAAAAGCAAAATAGATACAAGTTAATTAATGATCACCTACACTATTGAACTACGGTCTACGGTACAATACAATATGAAAATTAGATACTAAGTGGCTACCTATAGTATTCGCATCGATGGTGTTTTTCACCAGGCAAAAGTTAAGTTGGTAAGTCTAAGTAGCCATAGTTTTAATCATCCCGTCCTGTCATAAAAATAATTAGTTGCAAGAGATCATAATATCCTAACTATAGAGATGTTATATACTTCATATGCGGACGAATAACCGGCATGACAAATAGAAACACTGCATAGAGATTTATTACTCACGAGTGTTACGACTTACGAGATTGTTAATACTGCACCGTCATTGTAGAAAACTCGCCGAGCCGTCCCTGCATAATAAGTATTTGTGTCTTAATTATGTTATCATTCAATGACGAGGTACCGAATGAGTCGCGTTCATAAATATTTAAATAAGGTACACGTTTATCAGAGCCGTCAAGTTGTTCGCGGAAAGCGGCAGGCGTGGCAGCGTTGCGAGGAGAGACTGGTGACTCGGTTATGCTGCGGCCATTGTTCCTCGAGTGACAGGGATCGCGGCGTTTAGTGCTAACGAAGTCCACGCATATCATCTTTGATACTTAAATTCGTAGGCAATTAGAGGCCAGCACGTAACAATTAATGCTCAACAAGAACGCCCCCGCTGTCCCACATACGAAAAGAAACGCGGCTTGCCAACATCATGACATCATGTGCGGACAAATATGAAGAATATCAAAGTAATTGAAAGTAAGTATTACTCAAAAGATACTGCTTACATCGTATTGTCAAAATAAAAGGGCGAAATTTATGGAAGTCGAACCTCGAATAATAAATGAATCGACGCAATAAAAAATTATTCACATCGTCAGCTTTCCCTTAGGTAATACTCATGTCATACATATTTAAAATATGAAATTTACTTAACTCGTTACCTACACGTCTGTAAAAAACTGTATTTAAATTATTCTTTACACTGAAATCCAAAATCACGAATGCACCTACGTAGGTATTAAATATAAATAGCTTTTGAATTAATATTTCAAAATCATAAATTGAATCAGTGTCAGACCATCAACGTGTCACGCGAACAAAAATGCTTTGATTGTCCGAGTTTAATGCAACCAGTCAAATAATTGAAAATGGTAACGGTGTGATTTATGCAAATCGATAGCTTGACGTTCAATTTAAACTGTGAGGCACGTTGCGCCCGCGGCGACGCCGGCCATTAGGCGCGTCGCAGGACACACGCTGCCTCCGTCTTATCTTGTGCATCGGACGTGTCCACAACAAAACGCCGCACACTCGCTATCTGCCCCGCATCGCATCACACGAGATACAACGACGCCGTGTTACAACAACACTCCAAATTGATAAATAAGCGCAATATTTCCGCCACCTAACGCTCACTTTTAGATATCGTGAAATAAATTAGCACTGTATTTTATCATGAAGGCGCCTAACTTAAGGAAAGCAATTTATAATCTGAGTACTCTCAACATTTTGAGAAAAACGGAAAAGCGCGTGATGAAATAAGCATATACATAGTAAATACATACGTTTCGTGCCGGTGCTACCGACTTACCCACCAATTACAGTTATCAATATGTCGTTGTGCAATTTTGTACCTGTTGCAGATTTGTTTCATTAATTTTGATACATATCTACATTTTATTAAAAAATCTTACCTTGGTCTTCTAAACATTAGTTTGCAGTGGCGAAACATTCACACCGATTTACCGATGCTGGTGTATCTATTTTTGTCAGCACTAAATCGATGCACGAGTATCTAACCAAGTTTCTTGGTCAATTACTTATCTCGCAAATGCTAGATGGATATTATTTAATTAAATAGGAATCTACTTACCTACGCAAAACTAGAGCAGCCCCTTAACAGAGTGAGTCATCAAATCGAGTGAAAGTTTCACTCGGGCGCACAAATTCGATCGAGACACTAAAATCGATAGCACCTGACAATCAACAATAAATCACACGGATTGAAACCTACACATAAACATATCATATATCAGTTCATGGCCTCAATAGATCTTATCCACACTACACTTACTAAGAAAACACTCGAAACAGTAAAAGAACGAGCAGTCAGTCGCGTACAATAGCTTGCAGTGACTCGCGCGTGGACAAAAGGTCAAGAACCATTGGAGCTCTTACTCAGTTCATTAGATTTTGTTTACGAAACACCCACGCCGTCTTCTCCTGAACTAGTGGTCTTCATTCAATTTTGTAGCTGTCAAAGTTGATTTAATTTCGATCGTGCAATGCAATCAAAACCCGAGTTACCTACCTACTCATGCAACGTGCCATCCTCAGCTGTCACCGTAGAATATTCAGCGAGCTATTATATAGCAGATTTGACATTGGCTTTTGTCGAGGGTTTCATTCAACGTCAGCAATGAGGCGATGCAGTGAGGTAACTAGGTATCACGGCACAAGATATTAATAATTTTCACAACAAATGCAATAAATCTATCAAATCCAGTCAAAGTAACGTTTCATCACATATGAGGATTTACTTATTCGTATCACAATGGCACTAATAGGGCACCTTGCAATGTGTGAAACTTTCTAAGCATTGACAGTAGCCTTGCTTGTTTAATTGAGTGCTACTTGCTCGCAGACGTTTATTGAGTAGGGATGGCAATACCTACCTTGACACGTGGGGTCATTCACTGAGTTTTTTTGCGTAGGCCGGTACACAGCTAAACTAAAATTGACTGGCGCTAAATCAAAGCAATGCTCACCTCTGATCTTTGCAAATACTTACCTATGTCTAACGTGATAGAGATATTTACAATAATAGTAATCTATTTTATCTTTTTCGTGACTGTTAGCATAAATTCTAGGCTGTCAAAATAATAATTGTGTTGTGCGCAAAATGCAATGCCCGTTCCTTATCAATCTACTTGTTTATTTTGAGCTAGGTACCTACCTTTTACAAATCCCAAGTAGGTTGCGGAAGATGAAATAAAGTAACAAAAATAAAACACTTAAGTACCTAGGTAGGTAGGCAGTAGAAATCGACTCATCATCCTATAAATACGTATTAACTACTAATTTATCCTTGAATATCACAAAAGCAGATTTCGCCGTTCGCATTAAGCAACCACATTCTGTCGTAAGCTTTTATATTTTTTTCAATGAACCTCGTTTACCACTTTTTATATCGACCTAACGACAACGTCTAGGCGAAACATCAATCTTTACATATTCTTGTGTAATGTAAAGCATTGCGATACTAAGTACTTATAAGAGCATCTATTTATACCTACGCAGCCTTTCTTCTACTACATCTTTTACGAAGCGGTTAGATGGAAGAGCAATAGGTAGGTTAGTACCTACCTAATCGTGTTAGGTTACCTTTGGGTAAACAACGCAACGCTGATTTTACAATTTTAACGTAAAATCACGCCTGTATCCCCGATGGGTAGACAGACAGCGGCGTATTGATGTACACTCACTTATGGATTTAGATTTTAGGTTAGGGAGTGAGCTTTTTTTTCTGAATAAAATGATTTGATTGTCTTTTACCAGAGATACAATAATTATATTATCAATAAGCATGTACAGTAGGTACCTTCCTACATCTCGTCACTGGACCAACTTTGAGTTGAATGAGCGATCGATTTAGATTACTATCTGTTGACACCTGACCCTTCTCTACCTGAGTGATTAAGATCAAGATTTAAGACAGACTAGCCACGATCGCAATGGAGTCAGTAGCTGATGTTATTGCAAGTAGGTATGTACAGAGAACTTAATATTAAGACGGAAGGTACACCGTACAGAGATGAATGAAGTAAATACCTAGTTCGCAATTAAAACTAACTTAAAGAGAGAGACTTAAGTGATTTAAAGCCATCGGTACCGATGACGATCTTTCTCATAGAACGTTCACTGTCAGTATATAAACAATAACTACCTACATAATTCAGGCGGCACATTGACTTGCCAAAATGAAATTTTCACAGACATTGAAAGCTCTAGTCAAAATACTAATAGTAAGTAACACATTTCTTGATTAGGGGTGATACATGCAGTAGGTAGTCGAATCAAAGAAGCACTACATTTGACCTTGCCCTATTTAACATAGGTAAGTACTAACCCCTTTCCTATAAGTAGGTTAGGTATACTATACCCACTTAGGTCTCGAACTGACAATTTAAGTACAATGACACGTGATCTTTATATAAAACAATACACCTACATCATCGTGCTCGTTAGGTAGGTATAAATAACGAACGATCCAGTGCAAGCCGTCACATTAATTAATGAACTGAGCACAGATCGTGCGCGGCACCACATGTTCCGACTCAGAAACAGGAGTCTAGGAGCAGGTATGAGTTATTAGAGGTGATTGTGAGCTCGGTGGGTAAGGGCGTCACGTCACGGCGCGTCACGCGTCCGTCGCGCATGCCGCGGAGCACTTGCGCCCGCGAGGCGACGGGACAGCGCGCCACCCGCTCCACTGCATCGTGTCCCCGCTATCGCTTTCACGTCGTGGTTATCGCCCCAGTGATAATCTGCATAGTGCGAACCGTTATTGAAAGCCACGGTACTAGTTTGTGCGTGAAGGCTACAATAGCGGCACTTTAATCTGATATTTATTGACCGAGAGATCGAATGAGGCTGCGCTGAGAGGTGACCTAAATATGGAAGCTAATAATATGTGTAGATTAGATGTCTAACATAGAGCACACTATAGCGGCTGTAGAGTTACATGTCCACGTGACTATACATAAGCAGACGGTTTTCTTAGTTACATTATTGAAATTTATTTCCCTACCTAGGTACCTACTTCATTTATTAAGTAATACGTTACAGGTAGGTACAGTATGTGGGGTACCTATTTTATCTATTTTGTCTGTAGCCATGGGCGTACTCCGGGGCAGCTATATAGGTAGGTACATTTTGTACGGAATCATCTCTGAACTCTTGTTAATTATATTAAAATAAATTGGCAATTTTAATGTACAGAGATCGTGAAATCAAAAAAAGTTAACATTGTCGTTGGGCGTGGGCTGGTGGCAGGCGGGCGGCGCGGGCGGCGCGGCGGCAGGACGCGCGCGCGCCTCCTATCAATGATCAATTTTGGTTCCGCAGAGATTATCTTTTGATCGGAGCAATTTCTCTTCGGTCTGTTCTTGATAACATCGAGAGAACAACGGTTTGCATAATTATTACCCAGGAATTTATTCCGAGATTTTGCCATGCGAGTAAAAACGTATGTAGGTATAGTGGTATACTCGTATAATCATTGTGCAAATCACTTACAACTGTCTTAAGTAAAGGTACTTTAGCTAGGCAAATATTGAAATAAAACTATTTTACGGATTTTATCGCGTTTATTAACTTTATGTGATAAAATCCGTAAAATAGTTTTATTTCAATGTGTAGTATTCGCGTAAATATAAGAAAACAATAGGCAAATATTGTTTGGATAGGTACCTAGGTAAGTAATAAAAATAGGAACGCGGACATGGAGTTGCCGGCCAAAGTACCAACATAGATAGAGAGCAAAGCAATCAGAAACAATTTTCTATTACTATTTCTCGTTGGACATATTCCGACAACAAACACGACCGTCCCGAGAGCCGTGGGAATGCCCCAGTCGAGTAACGGACGGACGGACAAATGATGTTGGGCGATCTATTGCCTGTAATTGATGACGACTATTGTGTGCCTTTGAATGAGCTACGAATGTTTGTCTTCGTTCTGTTACCTTCTGTTTGTTGCTATTGTTAATCTGAGACTTGTTGCCTTAATTTGCGTCGCTATTATATAAATAAGCGCTCGTAGACTCAAGATTAATTCTTTCTCTTGTGGGCACAGTTGGCATTCACAGATGCCGTTAATCCACTTGACACAGTAAACACGCTTCAATTCGTTGTGTAACCGGCGTAAGATAGTTTCCTTTGATAGGATAGGATAGATATATACCTACTTACATATCTACGGACAGCCTATGCAATGATTCATAGAGGCAAAGGTTAAACTGTTGAAAACCTAAGTACTTAAACATAAGTATCGTAAACATTACTTCACGCCTACTTATAAAACAATATTGTGTTGTTGAGGTAAAATAGGTGAACCTATTTCCAGCCTATAAATTAATATCGGCAAGACATAACATTATTTTGGTTGGTAGAACTATAGATGCCTTTATTCGAGTATCCAGTGCCTGTGGTAGGCATTATGAATGGTGATAAATATAGAAAATAGCACTCGGCGCCGGCGCCTGCGATTGCTATCTGCGACATGAATCAGCGGCGTCGTCGCATCGGCGACCACCGGCCTCGCCGCCGCCCGCGCCCAGCCCGCGGTCTCGCCTGCGCGTACACTACGCCGAGCCTGAACACCATAAGTACTACGCATACTTACCCCCTAGTAATTATCGCCTAATCCCACGACTGTAAATGGATGCTACACTGAAAAAAAATTACGACAGTACCTACCTACCCAAGTGGTTTTTGTAGTTCCTAGTATTATTTTTAGTAACTGTTTTGTAATGTACAGCAAATATTGATTGATGTATTGCCTCGTATTCGTAAATTATTTGCTGTTGTTACAAACCCTTTCGTATAAAAATCCAAAGATAGGTAGGTATTAGGAACTGCTAAAATCATTTGTCGTTTTTTATGGTCAGTCTATAAACTTTATAATTCAAATTAAAAAGCTCAAGCCGAAACAATAACATTGCTTTGAGGTCTCCTGCCTAGTTACAAACGAATCAGTGGGTATGTGTATAATCGCGTATGTTAGTTGGACTATAGCAGAAGCGCAGCCGGTGTCTTCATTGTTCTAATCTAAAGAGATCGTGTTCAAGTTGTACGCATTATGCGCTACTTTGTGAGTTAAATGTTTATTAAGTATCAAAGGCAGGTTTAAGAACAGAAGCATGTCGAAGTCATTTCAATGTTTTTCAGCAAATATAGGTAGTTGGGAATAGTAAGTAACAATGAATATAAAACAAAACCTAAGTAGAAGAAATTATTTTATTAGAAAACAAACAATAGTTATGTATAAAATAATTAAAAGGAGTATTTAATACTTACCAACAACGCCAAAACAATATATAATAAACGTTGGATTTATGTAAATTGAGTGATTTCATTTAAATTCTAAAACATTAAATTAGTATAATGCCGCAGCCGTTACCAATAAAATAACCGAGCATTTGCTTTTAGAAATGCATGCACAGGGGCTTTGACAGCTTAAACATTACCTACCTACATCACAAAAAGTTTTAATACCTAAGAATTATAGGTATTGTTACTTGTTACATTGTTCACGTAGGTACATCAATCACAGACAAGTTATTTAGGTACTAAAACACTATCGCACCTACATTATTTAATTCGAAGACGGCTCGGAATTATTTCAATTAACTCCTTGATTTTTGTTTCGCGATACGATCTGGTTATGCCAAAAAGTTATGACCGCGAGGGCCCGGGGCCGGGCGCGGGCATCGGTCATTAATTTCCCTCTGTAAATATTGCCTCCGCATTATGCGATTGTTTTACGATTTAATGCTCTCTCCTCCGACCTCTTTTCCATTTTAGAGATCCGTGTTCAAATACTTTACAAAATATTTATACTAAAGAAACTACCTATTACAAATAATAATGTGTAGACAAATAATCATTAAAATGTGGGTAATAACCTTCCGTGGTATATTAATAGTTAAGTAGGTATACTTATGTTATTATTGCAATAGGTTTACCGTCCGCAAACCAAAAATCAAGATTTTACTTACCTACTAAAGCCAAATACAATTTTGGGAAGCAAATTAAAAAAGCTTACTAAGTTACAATATTGCAAAGCAGTGATAGCCGATTGGTTAAAGCACGCGCCTTGCGGGCACCAGGTCTTGGGTTCAAATCCCGGCTCGCACCTCTGGATTTTTCGAAATCTATGTGCTTATCATAATTTCTATATGATTATCACTTGCTTACGGTGAAGGAAAACATCGTGAGGAAACCTGCATGTCTTAGAAGATTCAACCAATTTTCGAAAGACATGTGAAATCCGCCAACCCGCACTGGGCCAGCGTGGTGGATTATGGCCTGAATCCCCCTCGTGTTGAGGGGAGGCCCGTGCCCAGGAGTGGGACGTTAAAAGGGCTAAATTATTATTATTATTATTATTTAAGTTACAATATTATCTCCCTATGTACGTACATACATACAAGATATAAAGATTAATTAATGTATTGAGAGCATTTTAGTAATTATTTTAAACGGCCCCAATGATAACTGTAACAGTAAATGAATAATTCAACTGGACACTGGCTCACATCCGATCTTGTGAACAATTTATCTGAACATCGCAAACTGTAATTATTGAACTTATGTTCGACGAGCGCTGTTACAATTAAACTAGCGGTGCGTTCGCAAAATAATAAATAACACAGATTACATCAACAATATTCATCGAGTATTCAACAATATTAATTGGTATTCTTCAACAATTACACAGCCATCAACAAGTGACTGTTGGATACACCTACCTATTATGGTTTTGGTACTATTAAACAATATTTCAATACGTCAACAATATGTTTTTCTTGCTATTCGTATTGAGTAAACAGTCGTGGCATTTATTTTTAATATAATTCCCGATTCCAAATTATTGAAATACATATTTTAACAATTTGACATAGGTATTTAACATTTTTTTTAAAAGTAATATAAATTATAAATTGAAACTTAAACCCAAACAGAAATATTAATCACAGAAATAGGTAAAATGTAAAATCGCATAATCAAATCGGTGGATTAGATAAACCAACCAACGTCAAAATAACAAGTAATTGTAGAGTTTAAACTTTTTGATTCAAACTAGTTTCTGAGAACAGCCTCTGATTAGATATCTTTAATATCGGCCTGCTCGCGGAATACACGGGAACGTACATGATTGCAATTTATTAACATAGGTAGGTGCATATTTTACTTAATAAAATAATAAAAAAAGCAAACGTTGCCGTTTAAAATGTTTAAATAGGTAATTATAATACGAGATATTATGTATTTTATTTTGTGCGTGGTACGGATTGGGTTAAATCCAAATTACACCATCATCTACCCCACACAACACGGGGCGCCCGCGCCGGCGTCGTTAAGTAACGCCCTCTATGCAACGCAAGTTAAACTAAAATCTAATTTGGTTAGCACTGTCTACCCTATTTGTTAGGTAGATTGGTATTAACGAGGCCTTCCTATAGAGAGCGTTCGTTGAATGCAAATGGACAAAAATTGTTACAAAACAAAAGGACATGTTTGTAGGGTATTTTTCACAATGTTTTTAGGGTTCTTGAATGTTTGTGCGAGCATCACGGGAAAACTACTGCTACTTCGACGCCGTTTTCACTATTGAAAAAAGTCTAATCTTAGTAGACTTTGAAGAATCGGAGAGGCTAGAACGCTTTGTGATTCAATTATTCTAGTTAATCGGTCTGCAAAGCAAAAGCTGTTCTAGTACAGAGCAATTAAGGTTGTTTTGAATACATTCATAAGATCATAATGATACTTAGTATTTAATAGAAAAGAGATTCTTTATTTGGATCTTTCCCATGGAATACCATTAAATGGCCTGGATAGCTGGATCAGTAAAAAAACACTGCCAAACACTCAAACGTACTTAACTCAAGGAATGCTTAATTTAAATTGGACCTACTTTTGCAAAATGGAACCAACCCACACACACTTCTGCAAACTGAAACCAACCTAGAACCACTAATACAAGGTTTTCGGTCTACAGTAGTGCATGTGGGTTGGTTCCATTTTGCGAAAGTAGGTCCAATTACTCCCACGAAAAATGCGAGATAACGACACAAACAATTATGAACTTAAATATTTGAGCAAATAGGTAGAGTATTCAGCCGTTAACTGATCAAAACTTACATACTCACTGGAAATCTGACGTAAAAATTATATCTATATCACAAACAGCATTCAAAATAATACTTAATATCGTTTGAATAAGAGCGTATTTCCTTTCATTCACAATTCTTCTCGGTTCTGGGTTGTCACACCAGATGCTCTGAGGAAATCCATGAAAGCTTCATGTTTACGTACGTGATCCGCGCATCTCTTTACCAGCCTCAAGAACTCAGATACATCGAACGAATAGTTGGTGAATTTCGCATGCGAACCACCACCGGGGCCGTGGCCCTGTAATGTAAAAAATAATAAATGATAATTAAATACTTACTTCGTGTTTACAATAATCTTGAGATCGATGCTAATTATGTTAGGGTAATACTGAGGTATTGGTGAGCCAAACGATTAATAATCTATCGGTGATCGATCGACCGTCAATCGAACGTTGCTGTATATAAATAAATAAATATAAATATATCGCCAGACTGACACACCAACTGTATGGTCCCAAACTAAGCAACGCTTGTGCTATGGGTACCGTACAATGGACTGGGGGCGACCCCAGTAACACCCACACCAGAGCAAATTACGAAAACTGTCTTATTCTACTATCAATCAATAGATCGATTGATGTGGTAATACCTTTGATAACACCTAACCACCTTTGGTGTCTGATAAGACTATATAATATTTTAGCGGCTCACCCTGATTTCATACGGGAAGCAGACTATTACGACTAATATAGGTAACATCTACTGATTTTACAATATCACGCACGCAACGAAAATCATAACAACCTATCAAGGGACAGAGAACAAATCAATGGGCTTCCAGCTCTCTCACTCACCATACAAAACGCAGCTATAATAACTATTATAATAGTTTTAGTATAGTACAATTATAGTGTAGTATTATAATAGCTATTATAAAAGTTTTAGTATAGTACAATTATAGTGTAGTATTATAATAGCTATTATTATAAAATAGTTACAATAGCTGCGTTACGTACAATGAGCAGGATGATGATGAGTGAGCTGGCTACAGCTAGGCCCATAGTTGCTCAATGATAACTCCAGTGGCGGATTTACCAGCAGGCTGAGTAGGCTGGAGACTAGGGCGGCACATTTGGGGACAAAAATTATTTTTTCATTACTCATACTCTGAAAGTAGGTCTGAAGTTGCCTGAGAAGCGGGTTGAAAGTAATACTTTTCAGGCCCGGGAGTTTCGCTTTCAACTGACAGCTGTCAAATTATAAAAAAAAAAACTAGTTACATTTTCACATTTCTATGGAACCATGTTCAAACTTTTTCTACAGTCACTCAATTACAGCACGATGTAAAATTGAAATAACATAAAGTTAAGTATTAATTCAAGAATATATTTTTTTAAATGACTTAATTATAATTTAGTTTCAACAATTTCTTTAAAATAACATAGATTTGGGCAAAATATTTAAAGATGAAAATGAAAAATAATGGCTAAATAATGAAGTTGGCCGGCCAACGAAAAAAAAAAACAAAATAGGCGGCAATCCGATTTTTTTTTTCGAGTTGTAGAGTATTGTTTATACTTCCTTGTATTATTTCTTTAGCCAATTACTGTTTTTATTTTTATTTTCCTTGTATTCGTAATGAAAAGCACAGTGTTTACCTCGGGTGAAAGACTTATTTTGTCCCTCGAACTATTAGCGCCCTCGCTACGCTCGGGCGCCAATCCCCGTCTTGGGACAAAATAAGTAACTTTCACCACTCATGTAACAATGTACTATTTTTTGCTCGCTCATAGAAATCTAAAGATTTATGCATCCTTCATGCAATTTCTGATGTTTTACCGATAGAACTCTGCAACAAATTTTGCCGATGACTTTCCCCTCTCACTTGTCATTGTACATTATGTGTACAATAACATGACAGTAGTAGAGGCAAGGGCGGCAAAATCTTTACAGCCTATACCAGGCATGCCTTTTAAGTTCTGTCGTTTCCATATTTCCCGGCAATTTTGAATTTGGAACTGTTCTATATTCGAATGTGTTTAAATTTCGAATCTCAAAACAATTGAAAGTTTTAGGATTAATGCTATTGTTTAGTCACAGCGTCGATTAGAATCTGTCAGGTTACGTACGAAAATGAATCTTCCTAAGGAAAATGTTCGTGCAATAATTTTCTACAACTTTAGAAGAGGCCTGACACGGCTTCAGTGTTTTGAAGAGCTAACATCTGTGTTCAGTGATGAAGCCCCATGTCTGCGGACTGTCGAACGCTGGTATTTATAATTCCAGCGTAAACATACTATTCTTAGTGACAAATCTCGCGAAGGACGGCCAAAATCCGCCTTCACTGAAGATAACATCATTGCTGTGAGACAACAAATTCTCGAAGATCGTCATGTGACGTATCAAGAGATAGAGGTTCTATTAGGCATCTCAGGGACAACCATTCAGAAAATCTTGCATGAAGCGCTTGGTGTAAGAAAGCTAGTTTGCCGTTGGATACCGCATGTGCTTTCCGACGATCACAAGGCGGCCCGCGTCAGATGGTGTAAGAAAACTCTGCAAAGGTTCAACCAAGGATAGTCAAATCACGTCTACAACATCATCAGTGGTGACGAATCTTGGATCTATGCCTACGATCCTGATTCCAAACAACAATCTACAATCTGGGTCTTTCAAGACAAGCCAAAACCGACTAAAGTTGTTCGTTCTTGAAGCACTTCAAAGAAGGTGGTGGCCACGTTCATTGGAAAAACCGGCCATATTGCGACTATTGCACTTGAAGATCGTAGAACGGTTAATGGAGAGTGGTATACCACAGTTTGTTTACCACAAGTCATCGCCAACTTCGAAAATCTAACTCAAAGCGACGCATCATCCTGCACCACGACAACGCAATCTCACACAGCGCTCGTCAAACGATTGAGTATTTGAAGCAGGAAAAAGTAGAAATTCTTGAGCATCCTCCATACAGTCCTGACCTAAGCCCTAACGATTTATTTACATTTCCTAAAATTAAGAAAAGTCTTCGTGGTCAAAGGTTCCAGTCCGGTGAAAAAGCAGTCGACGCTTTCAAGTCAGCCATTTTGAACACCCCCACTTTAGAGTGGTATAAATGTTATAATAACTGGTTTGAGCGAATGGAAAAGTGTATTAAGCTACGTGGTGAATACTTTGAAAAACAATAAAAATTACTATAAGGTTCTAGTTGTGTTTTTTTCTTCAAACGACAAAACTTAAAAGGCATCCCTCGTACCTTGGAAATTTGTAAATCCGCCACTGGATAACTATTTTTAATCGAAAAAGATTTGTGCACATTCTCAGAAACACTCAATAGAATTGACCTACCCCATCTTGCTGCACCAGTTTAGTTTTGTCCTCCCATGTCACGTATTGAAGGCCGCGCAGTCTAGTTAAGTCCAAATAGCAATTTGGATCTTCGCAGTTATAACTGAAAATTTTAGATTCATTTATCAAACCGGCCACAGACATTGTACATAATGGTTATGTACTCTTCAGGGGGTTTGTGTTATGATAGCTAAGATTTCGGGGTGGTCATAAGAATCGCAAACTAAACGAAAGTAATACCTACTTTATTGAGAAACTAGCTGAGCCCGCGACTTCGTCCGCGTGGAATTTAACTTAACAAAAAAGCCCGCTCCCGCGTAGTGAGCCCGCGCGACAGGACCCATTTTTAAAATTTTGTTTTTCTAAAATAAAAGTAGCCTAAGTTACTGCTTATAACATCAGCTATCTACCAGTGAAAGTCCCGTGAAAATTGGTCCACCCGTTTCGGAGATACTCTTTAATTTCGAGTATTTTTATTTTTTTACGCGGAACCCTAATTGTTTTTCTAAAATTAAAGTAGCCTTAGTTACTCCTTATAACATCAGCTTTCTGCCAGTGAAAGTCCCGTCAAAATCGGTCCAGCCGTTTCGGAGATTACCCGGAACAAACACACAGACAGCCAGACAGACACACAGACAAAAAAATTATAAATCGCGTTTTTGCTATAGGTGTCGTATGTACTTTGATATGCACTTAGTGAAAAGGTGTTATTTTGATATTACAAACAGACACTCCAATTTTATTTATTTGTATTGTATAGATAAATACAATACAAGGAAGTAGGTAGGTTGTGTAGGTAATAAATGAAATAAATGGATTTAAGAAACCTTGAATAATTAATTAAATAATTGTAACACTAATGTCACTAATAGTGAACACACTTTATACAGATGTCGCAAAAGGATAAAATAATACTTAGGGGTTTGGTTGGGTTTCGGGTACACATATAATTAAATGGTATAAAAACTTGATAGAAATTAGAACACACTTCTACCTCTTTTTTTCAGTGATTTAAACAAAATATTCATTTGTCAAGTACTATGCCATATGTTTCACAACAACCAACGCCATTGGATGTGTTCTAAGGGCGCAACACAACATTGTGACAACTATTGTAAGGCCCTTAGAAAGAAAATAACTAACAAAGTAATAGGTTACTTGAAAGATATTGTAGTTACATATCGTCTGTCTTCGCTAGACATAACAAATATAGCTAGCTTACCTTACTTCATCTAACCTATGAAAATGTATTAATAATATTTGTAATCATCTCCATTAAATTTAAATTGAGTAGCATAATTATGCCACTACTCTGGTTCCCAAGATACAAGCATTTGCTTAGTTTGGGATCCACAGTAATACGTCCACGTAATTGTGATTTTGTTACTAGCAATATACCTCTTGTACCTACTATTTAAAATTTTGTACGTGTAACTAATGTTTTTTATAATAAATTTATTCTTATTCTTATTCGTATAGCTACCATTATATTATGTACCTCAATTATTAGATTTGAATGTTGAAACATCCCGTATAAATAATATTTAAATAACTATTATAATAGGTACTTACACCTCAAATACTGATGCCCAGTCGGGCAAGAAAAGTAAGTGCGTCAGCCCCGCGCCGTGCATGCCGATAAACACGTCCGTGTTGTGGGTTATCTCGAGTTGTCTTACAAAAGGCACTGTTTTATCGTACACAACCCTCTGCACCTCGTAGCCTTCCACATTTTTCAAAGCATCAATTATAGCTTTCTCGTTGAGAATAGACCTGTATGTGGTACCTCTAGACAGTAGCGTTATTCTCACTTTGTCATTAGTCCGAGGATGCAATTTGATATTCAGTGAGTGTATAATGTGTTTGGAAAATGCATGGAAGAGGCCACTTCTCTCACACCCATATATCTGGAATTAACATAGTACAGATCACTAACAAACAGTAACATGGAGCAACATTTAACATAACACACATGGAGTAAACTTTAACATATTTTTTGGGAGGTATAGCTAAGGTGTAAACTTCATATACAAGGTGAAACATAATCAGTATTCTTTTTTTTTCAAAACTTAACTTTGTAATTCTAAAACCATCAGCTTTGGAGGGAACTTGAAAAACAAAAGGTGTTATAGGAATACAGCTGTTGACCGGTTTCACAAGTCTACAAAACCTTTAGTACTTCAACTGTCCCACAAAGCCGATAGTGTGAGATTTACAAAGTTAAGTTGCAAAAAAAAATAGTATACCCTTTTCGTTTCACCTAGTACAGGCTGGCCCAATCGAAGTAATACCATCCTGTCGCAAAAGAACGGCTTAAATTAGCTATAACAGCTGCATTTCGTATCATGGGTGAGAGCGATAGAAGCCCAACCCCCACCTTTCCCCTCCCCCTGTCCCAATCCTTTAGGTTGGCAACGTGGGAACAATGCCTTTGGTACTACAAGCATCTAAAAGCTACGCTAACTGCTTAACATCAAGCAGGCCGTACACTTGTATTGTAAGTAGACCTTTTTAAATAAAAAATAAATGAACTAACCAATGGTGTATTATAATAGAGGCCGAAAATCATTCTCGGTAAAAGTGGGAAGACAACATTTTTAAAACATACAACTTTTCCTCTAAATGTTTTCAAGTCCCAAATAGGATAATCTGTGAACGCTTTGAATGTATCTTTAAACGCCGAGTCGTAAGTAAACGTTTCCCACACGAGTATGTGATTGTCTTTTGAAAATGTTGAAGGGTGCGTGGAGTTCACGTGCAGGGAAGCGTACAGATTGAAGAAGTCGCAGAAATGATGGTACATGTTGACGCCTGGAACAAACAAACACATACATCATTCCACAAACAATTGTTAAAACAATTGTTTGTTTTATTTTTTACTAGCTGTACCCGCGACTTCGTCCGCATGGAATAGTGTCAAACCCTTGAGGGAACACTTTTACAAACTTTGAATGTCATAAGTTTCAAGTTTCAGTTTAAAATAAGTTTCAAGCTTCTAACTCTAAAAATGACGATACTTCCATACAACTTTTCATATGCACTTTCAACCCTTTACAACCGTTTTTCGGACGCATTAAAAAGTAGCCTATCTGCTTTCTCAGGCTCTCGACTATCTGTGTACCAAATTTAATTTAAATCGGTTCAGTAGTCTTGGCGTGAAAGCGCGACAGACAGACATAAAGACAGACCGACAGAGTTACTTTCGCATTCATTAAATTATTGGGACTAGTCCCGCCACACACTCCCACCACTGTAACTCCTGTAAGCCAGGATCGACAATGGTGACCAATAATGACGTCGAGGTTTGACCCTCGACGAGTCCCGGGGATAAGTTAAATTGTCTTTGAACCCGCACTAAATTAATCGAAAGAAATAATAGGAGGAGTTGGAAGAAAATATTTCCACTTCCCTCCGGTGCAGAGCGGGAGACAAAAATAGCATTCATAATATTACTAAGGATTAGATGGTCTGGTGGTAGACCCAAGCTGTAGCCATTTAACGACACCTCATATACGGGCAGGTTCCACCGGGGTTGTACCACCCTCACACAGATGACAGTGTTAAGTAAACGCCATCTATCGGCAGATGCGCGTGGCGCGTGGTTTTCACCAATAACGCCGGGTGGCGCTGCCACTGCACGCCACTTCACTTCTGCCATAATTTTTACCACGACAGACGACACAAAACTTGATAATTTTATATTTTTATTATTTTACGATTATAAGTAATTATAAATTGTACACAAATATACTTAGTGGTTTAATTACGAAAGACATAAACACGAATACAACGTTAAACAGACAGAATAGAAAACTCTTTATTGTTCTCCTATTAAAGCTGTGTTTCTTACAATGAGTGAGAGAGCTGGCATCCCAACTTCCCTTTCACTCTGGGAGTGGTCCCCTTCATATCGTCAAACGTGCGAGCAATGCTTTTCGAATTGTAAGCATTTATAGGCGATGGTAACTGCTTAACATTGCCGAAAGCTAGTGTGCAGATCTTTTTGTATAAAAAAGAACATACTTGCATCTAATTTCATTATGTAAGTAGGCTTCTCGATAACTATGTCACACATGCCATCAGCTATTGGCCTTTGTGGAGTTTGAACAAAATGCACCAACTCAGGAGCCCATGACTGCAATGCGCTCATGTGTTCTGATTCTTTTAACAACCTCTCAGAATAAAAGTTGCAGTGGCCACCTAAAAAATAAGATTTAAAAAATGTCAATATTTTAATCTTTTATATCAAACTAGCGACCCGAATGCAATAAATTAACAGTGTTTCTCTACTATATTATGCATGTATTATACATATAAACCTTCCTCTTGAATCACTCTATGTATTAAAAAAACCGCATCAAAATCTGTTGCGTAGTTTTAAAGACCTAAGTATACAGACAGCGGGAAGCGACTTTGTTTTATACCATGTATTGCAGACAAGCAATTTTTTTATTAAATTGTTAACAATTAAAATGATAGGCTTAAACAGTAAGCCCTGCCTGTCTTGTTTTCGTAGTTTAGTGGCCAACTCTCAAACTATGTTGTCACAGCTTTTGGGCTGCCTGAAGGCTTCCAATATGGCTTTACTACTGTGATAACTGGGACCAACCGCTTAACACCCTTCAGCGAGAATGAAATGAAATGAAATTAAATTTATTCACGTAAATAGAGTACATTTGTTGTTGTTTATCTCGTTTAACCTTACATCTATTTAGCCCACCACAGGGCATGTGAATATTAAAGATCAGGGGAAAATAATAATAATAATAATTTAAATGTCAATTAAAATAAGAAAATGATAATATGTCAATAAAATACCTCGTCATAATATCAATTAAAAGCACTTATCAATTTAACATGTCATTGATGGTATGAATGATGAAGATGAAGATGATGAGAATGGAAGTACTCAGTTGTAAATGACACTAAAATAGCGGTCACCCATCCAAGTGTTTACGTGTTAATGGTCAACATGTACATACCTATTTGACCAGGTCCAAGTATGTCCATTTTATACCGCAGATTATCACCGCGCCCCACCAACCCAGTGAAATTTAACATCATGTTCCGTCCTCTACAAAATCTAAAATAAAATACAAGAAATATAAATATTATTATAGGTATTTATAAATAGTTCAATAACTACTACACTTATAAGGAGTAAATTTTAGATGTAACAGTTTCCTTACTAAACAGTCTTAATATTTTAAAATTAACCATAAACTAGACTTTGACATCTAAATGCCCAAACACAAAGGCCTCCTTCAGCCATCTCCATTCCACCTCTGCAGGTAATAATAAAATAACAGATAGACCTGTTGCTACTTAACACTACTGGATGTATTATCTCTTTGAAGTCTCTGTTGTTGAATACAAATAAACAATATGAAGAACAAAAAGGAATGGTTCTCAAAGACGCCCTTAGGATGGGCAGGTTTAGTCTTTTAAATGAGCCACACATACCTTAAATATTTTGAGCACTCCAATGATGTGTCATCTGGATATGAAGCTTCACACATTACCATCAATTCAGTGATTTGTTCCCTAATGTAACCTGGAATACAGTTTAATAACCATATCAATACAAAAGTGTAAGTACTAAAATCATGACCATGAATAATGATTAAAATATTGATGAAAACAACAATTATGGTTTCACCATCAACAAGTTGTGGGAAAGAGTTAAATTATTTAGCTGACAGGAGTCATAGTGGTGGGCCTAGTTCATTATCTCCAATCATAGAACCTTTGTGTGGAATATTAGATAAAACATAGTCTTGTTTTGTACTGTACTGTACTTTCCTTGGTACTAACATGGGAAGGTACAGTCCAGTGACCATAGGATTCTAAAGATTGTTTTGCTGTGATCACACTGCAGTATCCAACAGTTCCCTATAGTCTTACCAATGGACTGGGATTACAAGCGCCACTGTACTTTATTATTTTAATTTTAAACATTGTATTGTCCCACTATCGTTTTTAAACTTACCAAAATCTGCCTGGGTATAAAAAGTATCATACTGAGCTTCTTTTGTCTTAACCCAGCCACGGTGGTCGCCGGGACACTTCGGCCGAACATTATATGAAATACTGTTATCACAATCATTTTCGTAACCCCAACAAGCCTTAGTACCATATAATTCTTTATATGAACAATTGGGTTCTAAGAGACAGGACTTAGCAACGTCAGGGAAAGCATTAAACACATATATCATATGTTCAGGGGGTATGTTAAAATCGTTTAGGTCTATTGAGTTAATACTACCTAAAGATAGTAGCAAATTAATAAAATAAAAGGAAGCCCACATTTTCACTTTCAGCTTTACATAAATATCCTTAACTACGCAAAAAACAAAGATTTATTATTATTTTCTTTGGCATTCGTAATAAAACAATGGAAATTAATGTAAGTTTTCAAAAAAAAAATACGGGAAGTGAGATTTAAAATTCAAAAATATAACCTATAAATATTGCACAAAAACAAAAAAATGATTTTGACGGACAATCAATCATCAATCAAATCATAGATAAAAAAAATGTTAGTCGTAGTGTACACAGTACAGTAATGACTGGTGATGTAATCGGTTCGATAAATAGATTAATAACCGGTTTTCTTACAAATAGAATTAAAATTTTATTAAATTAAGTGAAATTTATGTTTTTCTTTCACAGTTATTTCACATTCGATTTTTCACAGTCAATGATTTTATTCACAGCGGAGTTTCACTAGAACACTTATTTTATGAAGTCACTTGCCGATGAATAATCATTAAACCGGGATAGTACCGAACGATTTACGATGTCATTGAAATTATTTTTAAGAGTCGTCCCGTCGCCTATGTAGGTAGCACGTGTTACGTATGAAATCTTATGTAAAATGATTTTTCACAAGCTACTTGTGAAATGTTCCATCACTAATTTCGGGCGACGAACAATCTCCGATCTCCCTGTGCTCGTCAAAGAGACTATAATACTATGTAAGGGGCTCATTTTCCTGTCTACAAAAGTTTAAAAGTATAAAAACTTTCTCCTGGGTTAAAAGGTACCATCATACTTCATAAAATCATGTGCGTGAAGACGAATGACGAAACTATAATGGTTTCTTAGTTTGACTATGGAACCCAAAAATGCTCTCATAATCGAAAAAAAAAACAATTCAGCAAGCTACAGGCAGTAGTGATGGAACATTTCACAGGGAGCGAGTGGAAAATCATATTATACAGGTTTTCAAAAGTAGTGTCTGCTACCGACATAGGCAAAAACTGATAAAAAGCATTGCAATGAAATCGCAAAGCTTTCGGTATTCGGTAAGGCAGGCAATTGCAATAACGTTTCTCTATTGTGAGACCATAGACAATACTCAGACTTTTAGTAGGAATTTTGGCAGCAGCACTATTAGCAGTATTCTCTTTGGGCATCACTCTATGGTTCTTTCTTTTCGCTGGTTGTTGAGTTGTAGAGTCGGCGGGATAAATTAAGTGTTCATTGTTATACTAGTGGTTATTTTGTAATACTTACTAAATTCGTATTTGTAAACGACGTTTTGGTATTGTTTTCAAAGATTTTGCTCTGATTTTACTGTCCTTTCAAACTAACCCAAAGTATTATCTGTCGCCCGCCATTTTGACCATACAGCTTGAACTTTAGTAGGTATTTTTATTTTGTTTGGCATCAATCAACAAATGATTTATCGCCGTATTAGTGAGCTAAGTAAATGGGTGTTAACTTCGACAAGACACGGACAAAATGTCTCAAACGAATAGTACTGTAAATTTCCTTATACATGGCGCTAATGGTTAGTAGTTTTTCTTTCATGAATGTGAATTTTATTTATATAATTATGTTATGTACCAACCTTTTGATTGATTCAATAAAAAAATCTGCCCTTTTCGTACTAGACACCTAGGTATAGTTTTAAATACAGAGACAACGTCTACAAATAAAATTGGAACGTATTTTAAATGTAATCGGTTATGCGAAAGCTCCCTAGAGGTGGTTCTTAGTAATTTTTTTCAATCACACCATTAGGCGTTTTCAGCCTTCATGTCTCTAAAGTTTTAAGATGCATTTAAATTATTTTAGTGTTATATTTTAGGGCAGCCCCAAATGGTGAAAGTTGTTCAAAAGACAAATAATCAGTCACATGCCCATATTAAAATTAAACCTAATCCTGTAAAGGTCATTAGGCTGCCAGCTTCAACTGAAGGGAATAACAAGGTATGTGAAATAAATCTACCCATATTCATTCAGGTAGGTGTCTGTACCATATAGAGGAAGGGACCTCTACAATGTAGTGGCCAGGGTTAAAAAAAATATTGCCAAAACTAACACCTGAATTACAACCTGTAGTTCAAAACTTACATACAAAAATGGCTCTCTCTACCACTCAAAAGAGATATGCAGAATTATTTAAAAAATAAGCACAGTAATTAAGTAAAGAGCTTTAGATTAGTTTCCCACAAACATAGCATGTTCTTCACATTTGTCATTTAGCTAGCAGTATTTTCAAGTCTTTTGGAAACAGGTACATTGGTATTAATAACTCATATCAATTCGTGAATTTTATCATTTCCTATAATAGCCTATGTTATATAACTAGATCCAGACTTTGAATAGTCTTTGCACCAAACATTTTTTACTCATCTCAATTATGTAATTACTAATTTGTTTATGTTGCAGACTCCAGTGTTCAGAGCAGTGAAATTGAACAACATCAAGTGTGCATCAAGTAAGAACTTAGCTGTAGAGTTTCAATATAATGATAAAGTTGTCAGTTCCTTATATTTGAATACCATAATCCCTATGACATTTTATTTTCAGATTTCTTGCAGGTGCCTGTTGATACCTTAACAAATTTTACAAATATTAAAGTTGAGCCTCGAGATCTTGAGGAACAACAGGTAGGCATCTTATTTACTCCCCAAACATGTAAAATTTATGGGAGATATGGTTGAACATGTTTATAGTTGATGCTATCAGAGTATAGTAGACTAGCTGTGCCCACCAACTGCGTCCGCGTAGTATTTAACTGAACAAAAATTTCGGGATTATCGGGATAAAAAGTATCCTATGTGTTAATCCCGGTTATAAACTATCTGTGTTCCAAATTTCATCCAAATCCGTTCAGTAGTTTTTGGGTGAAGAAGTAACAAACATACATTCACACTCGCAAACTTTCGCATTTATAATATTAATAGAATTGATGACTATGGTTTATATATGAACATAGTATTTATTATTTAGTCTGTGGATGTAGATATTTTGTCAGTTTTACTACAAAGTGTATTATTCTGTGTAAAAGCCATAGATAATAGAAGTGTGTTTAAAATTCTTAATAATTGGATTGTACAGAAACTGCTATGGGAGTTTGATAGTGGGTTATGAATTCTATATATGTGGTTGCCATCCTAACTTAGGATGAGGGCTTTGAATCTCGGTTTCACTCCTAAGCAAAGGCCTCTCACCGAATACCTCTATAAAAAACAATTATGTCATTACAGGTGCAACAGGAGCAACTTGCAGAGCTAAATTTTATAAACACAGTGCCAAAACTTGTCTCTATACCTATAAAGGCAGAGAGCCAGGTGACTAGTACTAGCAGCATAAACAACCTCTCTGCAATGTCACATGCCTCAAGAAGGAGACATGACTCTGATAATGACCCTCCTGCTGAATAGTGAGTTACATTTGTAATGTAATAATGGTAAAACATTTAGTAATATATGTCTGTGCTCAATGACTGGAAGTCCCACTTGTTTGGTCTCAAAGAGAAGATTTATTATTAAATTACTTCCTATAAAATCAAAAGTTTCCAATTGCCACCTTGCATGTTTTTTTAAACCACAGAAACAACTTTTACATAGCCCATCAATATCAGTTGAATTATGTTGAAATCAGTCATTTATTTTTGAGTTAGAATGCCACAACAAATGCTTCTAACTATGACAACACTTGGTGTTGGGTGGTTATGTTGAAAATGTGAGAGAATAATAGTACATTGTTACACGAGTGGTGAAAGTGACTTATTATGTCCCGAGACGGGGTTTGGCGCCCGAGCGTAGCGAGGGCGCTAATAGTTCGAGGGACAAAATAAGTCTTTCTCCCGAGGTAAACACAGTGCTTTTCATTACGAATACAAGGAAAGTAAAAATAAAAACAGGAATTGGCTAAAGAAATAATACAAGGAAGTATGAACAATACTCTACAACTCAAAAAAAAAAATAAAAATAAAGATGGGATTGCCGCATATTTTGTTTTTTTTTCGTTGGCCGGCCAACTTCGTTATTTAGCCATTTTCATCTTTAAATATTTTGCCCAAATCTATGTTATTTTAAAGAAATTGTTGAAACTAAATTATAATTAAGGCATTAAATAGTACATTGTTACATGAGTGGTGAAAGTTACTTATTTTGTCCCGAGACGGGGTTTGGCGCCCGAGCGTAGCGAGGGCGCTAATAGTTCGAGGGACAAAATAAATCTTTCACCCGAGGTAAACACTGTGCTTTTCATTACAAATACAAGGAAAATAAAAATAAAAACAGGAATTGGCTAAAGAAATGATACAAGGAAGTATAAACAATACCCTACAACTCGAAAAAAAAAATCGGATTGCCGCCTATTTTGTTTTTTTTTTCGTTGGCCGGCCAACTTCATTATTTAGCCATTATTTTTCATTTTCATCGTTAAATATTTTGCCCAAATCTATGTTATTTTAAAGAAATTGTTGAAACTAAATTATAATTAAGTCATTTAAAAAAATATATTCTTGTATTAATACTTAACTTTATGTTATTTCAATTTTACATCGTGCTGTAATTGACAGTAGAAAAAGTTTGAACATGGATCCATAGAAATGTGAAAATGGAACTAGTTTTTTTTTTATAATTTGACAGCTGTCAGTTGAAAGCGAAACTCCCGGGCCTGAAAAGTATTACTTTCAACCCGCTTCTCAGGCAACTTCAGACCTACTTTCAGAGTATGAGTAATGAAAAAATATATATTCTTTAATTAATACTTAACTTTATGTTATTTCAATTTTACATTGTGCTGTAATTGAGTGACTGTAGAAAAAGTTTGAACATGGTTCCATAGAAATGTGAAAATGGAACTAGTTTTTTTTATAACTTGACAGCTGTCAGTTGAAAGCGATTCTCCTGGGCCGGAAAAGTATTACTTTCAACCCGCTCCTCAGGCAACTTCAGACCTACTTTCTGAGTATGAGTAATGAAAAGTACCATTACATCAGCCTATTGCTGTTCACTACTAGACAATAGGCCTCCTGCACCTAATTGCACGCCACTGAGTTTGGTCTCACTAAATTCACCATTTATAAGCTACATTGAGCTGGTTGTGCCACCCACATGGCTGCATAGTGCAGTACATTACATTTGCCTATGAACATATTTTACCATTAGTTGTGTGAACAATGATGTAATATATTTTCTAATTATGTACTACATTTCTAGCACCACAAAGAGGCGTAAGCACGCTGACAAAGTAGGCAAAGGATTAAGGCATTTTTCTATGAAAGTATGTGAAAAAGTAAGGAATAAGGGTTTCACTTCGTACAATGAAGTTGCTGATGAACTAGTGCTGGAATTTGCAGCTGGAATGCATGGTTCGGCGGATAGCCAAGTATGTATAATCCAGATTGGCTGTTTTTAGGGTTCCGGACCTTCAAGGAAAAACCGGAACCCTTATAGGATCGCTTTGTTGTCCGTCTGTCTGTCTGTCTGTCTGTCAAGACCTTTTTTCTCAGAAACGGGTAGAGTTATCAAGTTGAAATTAATACCAAATATCAAATGCTATGGTCCCTTGTGGGTGTAAAAAAATTAGGCTTCTAAGTCAACGCAATCAAAAGATACGGTGATTTATGTCACATATTTTCACATATTTTGATACTTTTCGCAAATTCACTTATCAATACAAAGGAATCAACGCACAGCCCAAACCGCTGGTGTTAGAATCATGAAATTTTGACAGTAAAAGTACCTTATATACCGCAAGTATGCACTAAGAAAGGATTTTGGAAAATTCCACCCCTAAGTGCATAAAATAGGGGGTGAAAGTTTTTATGAGGTAAAAAAATTAAATGAACCTAGAGACACGAAAATAAGTATTGAGGCTACTTATTACAAATAAAAAATATTAATTTCAGCGTTTTGTTAAATTCCACCCCTAAGTGTGTAAAATAAGGGTTTGTATTGTAGTTTGGTTGCAGTTTGTATTCGGTTCCCGAATTTGTTTATGCATTTTTGGGAACTATTTATTATTAATATATCTTGCCGGTATCGATATTGGATTCCAGGAATGGAAATAACTATCTAAAATCATAATAAAATATTGTACGGAACCCTCAGGGCGCGAGTTCCACTCGCACTTGACCGGTTTATTTTTTTTTAAATTAGAATAATTAATATAATTATAAAATATTATGATAGTATAGTTTAATAATAATTGGCAATTAAATACGGCAGCCTATGGCTAATTTATTGTGGCACAAAGACCTTTTAGAAATATTTGCTTTGCTTTGGTGGATGGTATTAATAAATCTTTTGATGTGAAATTGATACATCAAAAAATTGTTAAAGATTGTTTCCAAACTTGAGATATATTCATTAATATCAGCGTTAGCCTTTCGACCCATGTCTTTAATAAAAGAAATGTCTTGTAAAAATTTAATTCAGATTAATTTAACATTACAGCAATATGATCAAAAGAATATTCGCCGAAGAGTATATGATGCTTTAAATGTTCTAATGGCAATGAATATAATATCAAAAGAGAAAAAGGAAATACGATGGTTAGGATTGCCTACAAATAGTGTGCAGGAGTGCACAGCATTAGAAAAAGAAAAACAAGCAAAGCTAGAACAAATCCAGAAAAAGACTCAACAACTTCAAGAACTAATTTTGCAAGTAAGTTTGAAAGATACAAAACTTTTATATTTTACTAGGTGACCTGACCGACATTGTCCTCTCTTAACTTTGAATATTGAACTAGAATTGATACACTCAACTTTCTTGATTTTTTCTTTCATAAGAATCTTCTGACAATAATAAACACAATAAAAAAGAATTAGCGAAATCATTCCATCCGTTCCCGCGTGTTGCGATGGCCAAGGCAATAGAGATTTATTTATATATATATATAGATTTAAGAAGCAACATTAAAGTAAATATCTACAGTGACTTGACTGACAAATTAGATACTTCTCTTCCTGGTACCTACAACTCCATGCACATTGAATCTCCCACATCCATTTCCATAGCCTTTACGGGTTAAATTTTTAAAAACTTGCACCTAACAAACAACCATTATACAGTTTTGTGGATCATGAGGAATGATTCAGAATTCAATTATATCTTTACAAAACTAAATGCAGAGATACACAGATTACCCTAATTTGGACTTATGCCCCAATAAAATACGATACCATAAGCCAGGGGCTCAACTCTGTTAACCGCTGGCATTTTTATCGACCCGCAATATGTCTAAGCTCACATATCGCGTATGTGAATACGTCAGTTTTGACAAATTTTCTATAGAAGAACTGAAAAAATACCTTTATAACTAACTAGCTGACCCGGCAAACTTTGTTTCGCCATTTAGCCTTTTTTTTAATACAAATATAAAGATTATTTCTTGGCCATGTATTAAATATTGAAAAAACTATTATACAGATTTTATCGCTTTTATTTCCTTTTTTATTTTCCCGAAGTTTCTGTTGCTTTACAGCAGGTCAAGGCTGGACTGAGGTGTTAGACTTCCTGATGTCAATGTTATTAACTGGGTACCCTCATATTTAGTTGTTGACAAATTTTCCATAGAAGAACTGAAAAAATACCTTTATAACTAATTACGCCAAATTATATTATTCCAGCATATCTCATTCAAGAGCTTGATAGAGAGGAATAAGGAGGCAGAAAGCAAAGGTGTGAAGCCATCTCCATCGTCAGCTATTCATTTGCCGTTTATTGTAGTCAATACGAGTGATAAGGCTTTAATTGACTGCAGTATTTCTAATGACAAGTAAGTTTGTTTGTGGATTTGTCCTGGCAAGGGCCATGGCCTGAGATAGGTTGCAATACATTTTATTGAATGTACAAGATGGCCAAAATTTCCTACTTCTTCCATTTTCAGAACGGAGTATATGTTTAATTTCAACAAAAGGTTTCAAATCCATGACGACATTGATATACTGAAAAGAATGGGCCTTCTGTTTGGTGAGTATTGAGTATGTCAAATGTGTCCTTCATTTTCAAATTGAATTTATAATAGTATTGCGAAATCTTCGTATATTCATTCAAATATTGTATTGATAAGCAGTGATAGCCGATTGGTTAAGCACGCGTCTAGCGGGGCACCAGGTCCTGGGTTCAAACCGTGGCCCGCACCTCTGGGTTTTTCTAAATAGATGTGCGAATCATAATTAAATGATTATCACTTGCTTACGGTGAGGGAAAATATCGTGAGAAGCCCTGCAGATGTCTTAGAAAATCGAAGCAATTTTCGAAAGACATGTGAAATCCACCAACCCTGGGCCAGTGTGGTGGATTATAGCTTGAATACCCCTTGTGTTGAGGTGCCCAGGAGTGGGATTTCAAAAGAGCTAAATGATTATTTGTATTATTGTATTACAATATACAAGCATTCATTATGATTATTTTAACAATCAATAAGCAAGCATTGTTTGGTTTATTTTTCAGGTTTAGACAAAGGTGAATGTTCTGAAGAGGATATAGAGAGGGCGAAAAATATGGTTCCAAAATCATTAAAAAGTTACGTTGAGCGTGAGTACTGTGTATTATTATGTAAACATACAAAATAAATAGGATAAACAGGTGTACAGCAGTGCATTTCAAAAAGTTATATTCTAAGTAAAACAAATTTAAATCTATGGTATTTCCTAAAGCATAAGTTTGTGCGCTCTGTATGTATGTCTGCATAGCGCTGTGTTGCTGATTAGGGTGTTTCTACAATTAACTTACACCATGCTCGCCCAGTCAGCCTTTCGAAATAGATATTTACTACGCAATTCTAAGATGGCATTTTTATTTTCAGAAATGGGTAGAGGTGTTATTACAAAATTGTCAACTATGCTCGAAGAAGAGGATCTTGAAGAGGGCGAAGGCGAAGGTGAAGAGGAAGAAGCGCTAGAAGGGGAGGGCGAGATAGACGGGGAACAGGAGGAACACGACGGAAATGATTACAGTGATGATGACAGTAGTGATGTTGATGTGTAGCGACCATCCCGCCCTGCGGGCGCGTCACTCCTAATCATTTCGTATGAGTTATGTATGCTACACAAGTGCAAACATTATGTTAGCTTGAAATGTTTATATTTTGACACCATTATTGTAATGTTTTACTATTAAGCAATTCCAATGAAATAAATGGAAGAAGTTATTATTTTTTTAATGTAAGAAAATTATTTAATACACATTGAGTACCTATGTACACTTCAGAATTTTATTTAAGGTACTTTATTAAATATGCAGTACAATAATATAATGCTTATAGTATTTACAAAATTTTAATGACAACTATTTCAAATCATCATCATCAAACAGGTCTTCAAAATCTGAAAGAAATAACACCATTTTGTTGTTTAATTAGTAGTTATTCAACCAATCACAAAGTATACTAAAATAGGCTGGAAAAACAAAATGTAATATGTAGTCAACCAACACATTCCTGAAGACTTGTGGGTTGGTTTCAGTTTACATAACTATTTGCAGGTTGGTTCCATTCTGCAAAACTATATCCAATTACAAATTAACGGAGAAAACTAAACAAAATCATCTCACCATTGAAGAAATCTGCATGAACTGCCTTTTCATTTGCTGCTAAATCCATAAGCAAATTCGAAGGTCCACCTGCCTTTTGAAAAAAGAAATATTTTCAGTATTACATATCGTAAAAAGTACAAATTCAGTATAACATACTGTCTCCCAGTATTTTCAGCCAGCTACTTATATGTACTTCCAATTATATTATGTATTTATCCATTGATTGCCTGTTTATAACTATATGCTCTGTTAGTCTGACATATAAATATTCACTATTGAAAGCCGTCCAGTCACTCGACTTGATCCGGATTTATTTATCCGGTTACTCCATTATTATTAGTCGTCGATAAACTTTTTGTTTGCCAAATCCACCTATGGTAGTCATAAAAATTACAGTACATTAACCTGTAGGTTAATGATATAATGACGTTGTATATCCAGTTACCAGACAACTACAAACTCATAAAATATATGTTTTATCGATAGGTAGGTGTATATTATTTATTACTTCTTCCAAATCCATATAAGGTCCAACACCTTCAGGAAACATTTCATCAGCAGCTACGGTTGGTTTCATTTTCAAATTTTAAACAATGATGCACAGGTCCTTTACTGATTCAATGAATATTAATAGGAAAGGTATATTGGTTGAATACTTCCAAAAATAAAACCTTTATTACAAATAATTAATGACAACAGTAAAAGCGCAGCGAGACGAGAAATATACAAGGTACTCTGTGGACGGGAACGAACGTACTGTCAGTCAAGTTTGTAGCACAGATTAGAGATATGTGGTTTGTAGTATGTTTGTAGTAAACAAAAAGTAACCAAAGAGAATATAATAGAGAACGTAACCACATCTTTTAGTAATTTTATTCTGTGGACACCAAATAGAATAATATTACGGTCTCGGTGCGTATGGTAAGGAAACACCAAGAAGATTATATAAAACACTATTGTAGAGGAGAAAAGTAGTACACAAAAATAGCAGCGTTTTACCTACCAATAAAACGCATATTAATTTACTTACCTTATTCGAAGCTTATTTAATTTGAGATAGGCACTACGTTTCCCGCCATCTATATCCATCTCTCTCTTTCCGGTTTCCGTCCCTTTCTATCCCCACCACCTGGCAGAGTGAGGCGCCTTGAGCGCGACACTACAATTATTTCTCATTGAGTCGAAAATCACCAGGCAGGCTTTAAACCATAAGCTTCGAATAAGGTAAGTAAATTAATATGCGTTTTATTGGTAGGTAAAACGCTGCTATTAATTTGACTTGACCGTTATTCGAAGCTTATTTAATTTGAGACCTGTTTGTTATCGCCTGGTGGTGGTGGTATGGACGCCAATGTGAATATGATCAAATTTAAATAAATTCAAAATTGAGATGAAAAATTGGAACAGAGCAAAAATTAAAATTAGTCAAATTTATATTGACATTTTAAATGAAATTAAAATATAATGATCTTTCTTCTTTATTAAATTAAACATTATTTATAACTATGATGGCTAGTTACTAAATTAATCAACAGGATTAAATAACATAGTTATAGAAGTATTCAAAGATGGGGGTAGAACTGTTCGCTTATAAAATGTAGTAAACGTATTTTGGGATTTCCAATTTCCTCTCGCGAGGATATCCTCAATTGGAAAATTGTCCAACCAGTTCCTTGAGGCAACGGCTGAGCGAAAACTTCCAGGTGTTGCAGGTATACCCGCATCTTTAAGTAGCGTTTTAATCCACCCTGAAATAATTGTTTTTGAGGCAGCTTTTGCTTCACCTCTGGTAGAAATAAACAGATTATGGACTGTAGCCGAATCTCTGCGACTTTGTAACAATTCGATGGTCCTTTTAATCCAATAAACCGGATTCAATTTATTATTGTTTAAATTACTTAACAATTTCCAACCCGATTGTCTGTGATCGGAAGAATCAGTCTTAGAACCGAAAACCGGCCATAAGGTAATAGAAGTATTACCTTGAACACAATGTTCGGAATCAATCCTTAATAACGTTAAATCATGTACTCTTCGGCCCGAACATAAAAGTAATAAAGCTGCAGTATGTCTTTGTACTTGAAAAATATTATCTTCCGCAATGCTATAATTATTTAGATATGCCACTAAGCTGTCTATGTTCCAAATTGGTGGTTTGGATTTAACCGGTTTTTCTAATGCTATAGATTTTAAAACCTGTTTCACTAAAATGTGAGAACTTATCTGACCAGCCAGGTCTGGGTTGCAGAGAGTAGAAATGACAGATTTGTGCAACAAAATCGTACTATATGACAGATTGTGGAGTAGGTGAAGGTCAGAAAGGAATCTGGCTACCTCTCTTCCGTTCGGATTATGAGGATTAATTTGCTGTTGTTCTGACCAGACTAGCCACTTTTTCCAAGCAACATCATAAGTTTTCAGTGTGGAAGGCCGCCATGACTTCTTTAGTAACTTTATTTGGTTATCATTCCAATATCTTAGGTTCTCGGCCCACCCCCACATTTCCATACCTCTAGTATCATGTCCTGTATCTTCGGCGGTGGGAGTCCCGTGGATACGTCTATTAAGACTTGATCGAGATTCCGCAGCGTGAATGGGGGCGCTAACGCTCGGGCCTTCAGATCTGCCCGCCAGTATACTCGATCCCAATGCGGCACCACTAGTAAGTATATCCCGTGAGCACTGTTCAGGTGGGATAGTACTTTGGGAACCAAATATGGTGGTGGAAAGATCCATGCCAGTTGAAAGTTCCACTGGCGGGAGAACGCGTCGTGAAACAACGCTTGGTGATCGTTCAGTTCTAGAGATGCATAATTTATCACAACGTGGGCTCGACTGGACGCAAAGAGGTCTATCAAGGGGGTCCCCCATTTGGCAAACACTTTCTCTGCGCCTCCGGTCAAGAGATGCCATTCCGGATCGGCTCGCAGTCTTGACAAATGGTCCGCATGACTGTTGTATATCCCCGGAATGTGAAAAATATTCACGTGGATCTGGTATTCCTCCAGAATTTGAAAAACCTGGTAAGTTAGATCCATGAGTGGTGCGGATCTCGTGCCGCCTTCGTGTCGGAGATATGCGATTACAGTTTTGTTGTCGCATTGTATTAGTATTGTGCTCCGGCGCAGGAGCTGACAATGATCTTGTAACACCCTTAGGATAGCGAGCATTTCCTTCTGGTTGCAATGCAAGTGTTTCTCGTGATCTGCCCAAGAACCTGTCAACGACACATTGTCTAATCGAGCTCCCCATGCAATATCGGAGGCATCCATCGTTAGGTAATGGGTTGGCGGAGACACATGGATAGCTGAAGGGCGCTTGCCGTTTTGAAGCCACCACGTTATGTTGTTCCTGGCTTCGATAGGAATGATATGCCATTTCTGGTCTGATTTCAACATCATGTTGAGTAAGTCCAACAACGCTCGATAATTGAGCCTGCCTTTTGGGACGGTAAAGCTTGCAAAATTCAGAAGCCCCACCAGACTCTGAAGCTCCTTGAGGTCTGTTCGTTCCTTGACTAGCATTTGGGTTAGCTTGATAATCAGGGACCCCAACTTCTCCTTGGGAAGGTGCTTCCGATTTGTCCAAGTGTTCCACTGAATACCTAAATATGCTAGAGTCTTTGATGGAATCAAGACAGACTTCTCGTAATTTATGATCCATCCTAATGTCTCTAGAGTCTGAATGACAATATTTACGTGGTCTCTTAGGCTCTCCTCCTGTTGATGAGCAACCAGGAAGTCGTCTAGATAAACCAGAATTCGTATTCCCCGCTTCCTTAACATTTGGGCAATCCAATTTGTCACAGAAGCGAAAGTCTTGGGTGCGGTACTTAGCCCAAAGGGTAAACATGTCATTTCCAATAGCTCCTTTCGATAAACAAGGCGTAGGAATCTTCTGTGACTGCGAGCCACTCCGATGTGAAAATACGCTTGTGAGAGATCTATTTTGCATAGCCAGTCTCTTTGTTGCAGGAAGTCTGGCACACGAGAGACATTTATTAGCTTGAATTTTGTGGTTATTACGTATTGATTGAGGGCCCTCAGATTGAATATGGGCCGAGCAGAACCGTCGCTGTCAATATTTGCGACGTTTGACGTCTCTAATATTGTTGGACGGTGAAGATGCTCTTTTCTGTCCAGGTTTGAATTGATTTTGATGCTTGTGGTGATTTCGCGAAGATACTCGTCCACGAAAATTCCCCCGATTGTTCGGTGCGGCCAAAAAGGAGCTGTGTCCATGAGTGTGTGAATTGTAACCACCTTGTGGAAGTGGTGCAGTTTGACAACAGTCCCGAACATAAGATTGATTGGAGCATGAAGCCTGCTGATAACCCTGCGAGGGTCTTTTGCGACCTGATGCGTACCCCTGCGAGGAGACGCTAGGTTTATTTCTCTCTACCTGCGAGGTAGCGGTGTTAGACTCCTTTAATGGCCAAAAACATTTGCGCACACCGCCTGCTTTTTCTATAGCAGCTGTGAATTTTTCAGCGTTGAACAAATTATCGCATGTTGGAGGGATCTTCTTAAGCGTAGATTTTACAATTGGATCCTTCACTCTTTTGGTTACACAATCTCGGCGCATCTGTAAGATCTCAGCGCGATGGCCACAAACTAGCTGTAACATATCTGAAGAAGTTTTTTGGAACTCACCGCAATTTATAAGTTCTATTAATTTATTATTAATAACCTCATAATCTGGGGTTAATTCCTTAGACCACTTGGCAAATTCAAGGAGTACATTCTGAAGTGAATCTTTTTGTTTTAGAATACTCATTGTTAAAGCCGCAAACGTTTTATCAGCGTATATCAAATGGCGAGGGGACTGGAAAGCTGCTACTTCTTCATTTATCTCAATATCGGTAAAACCCGGTTTGTAATTATACGCCTTTTGAGTTTCTGAATATCTGATCTCGTTCCAGTCATTCGTATCCCAATGTTGAAGATCACATAACAGTTTTAAATGGGTTTCAGAACTTTTGGGCATAGCAGGTTCTTTCAATTTCGTTTGAATGTTAAAAAATGCTTCGTTAGGTGCGTCGATAGTTGACGTATGATCACCCAATTCTTCGTAAAGATTGCGACTAACACCCGAATTTACAGATATGCAATCATTTTCATTAAAAAATTGGTCATCAGATCTAATTTGAGACTCCTTATCACGGGCAAACAAGCATTTACGAAGATCACGTACCTCTTTTGTCAATTTTCGATACTTTTGTTTTGAGTGCTTTCTCTTGCCCCCCCTTCTTTTCTTATGATGACTCCGTCGTTTTAGGGAGCATGAAGATGAAGATGAAGAACTGCTCTGGGAGCTACTGCTGCTGCTTGAACTTGAGCTCCGGGATCGAGACCGATGTTGTATACCAGATGGTCCTGGCACTGATTCAGTCGCTGTACTTCGTACATGACTATTAATCTCATCCATGCTAAAAGGGAGAAGGTTCACAGAACAACACTCAAGAACAACGGTTTGAATAAAAGTTCAAATAAAAGTATGTGACTACCGTCATATCCAAAAATAAAGTATTATCTAAAATACGAACGGCAAAGCCGTTAACAGAATTTGTGCGATTACACATTTAGTATAGGTACACAACCATCACACAATGTAGTAATATGAGAATAATACAATATTACTCACCTGTAGTTTATGTATTAATTATTTTTACCTGTAGGTAGGTAGCTTTAATACTACTCACTGTGAACTATTAATATCTGTAAGGATATAGAATTTATAAAACAATTTCTTTAATACAATACTTTAGAATAAGAATTATAAAAAATAATATTGTGGTAACTTTATAGTTTACACAACCGTACGCGGCGGGAAACAAGACGCCAATGAGAAATAATTGTAGTGTCGCGCTCAAGGCGCCTCACTCTGCCAGGTGGTGGGGATAGAAAGGGACGGAAACCGGAAAGAGAGAGATGGATATAGATGGCGGGAAACGTAGTGCCTATCTCAAATTAAATAAGCTTCGAATAACGGTCAAGTCAAATTAATACCAAGAATAGGAATAACTTTATCGATGGTTTTTCGATAAGTTCCTTTGCTGGACAACACTATTTAAAAAATCAAAAATCCATAGTCATTTACTATCGTCTGACTACAAGAAGCTTAGAATACCACTGGAGAGTGCACGTAGAACTACGGAGTGAAGACAGGTTTTTTTCATACATACATATGTTCTGACCCTCTCACACTTCATCTGAAATTGCCATGATAAACACAATAAAATACCCAAACTAACGTGTGATGAGCCAAGATTTCGCAAGTCCATGGTTTTCGTGTCTGTTTTTTTATGGATTTTATTTACATATTACATATGCGTCAATTTGAGAATCCACTTTTGACTTCAGTATTTATTTTTATATAGAAAAAAAAAAATAGATCAACCGTTCACTTCCCTGATTGTCGGTAGCTGTTATTTTAATAATCTAGCAACACTGATACAACTGATACTGATCACCTGTCTTCACTCCGTAGTTCTACGTGCACTCTCCAGTGGTATTCTAAGCTTCTTGTCTGACTATCAAGATCGTAGTATTTAGCTTGCTACACTTAGAACATAAATATATTCTAAGTTGCTACATATCTCTAATCTGTGGTAGTATTGTATTCTCTTTGATCATTATAAGTTTTATAACCTATAATAGCAAAACATGAAAATATGTCAACTAATTTCCGGGATTAAATTAATAGAAATAGTTTATGTCGATGAAGAGGTGATAATAATAATATAATCACTACGACGATATGCGGTATTCTTGTTCAGTTTCATATAGCATAATTAATCTCTTAATTTCAGCTGTTTGTCACCGTACGTACGCCGTGTCGTAAAGTATGTTAACATATGAGAATAAAATAATCCTTGCACCGATGGTGCGCATCGGTACATTGCCCATGCGTCTTCTAGCGCTTCGCTACGGCGCTGACATCGTCTATACAGAAGAACTAATCGACTGGAAGTTTTTAAGATCAAAGCGAAAATATAATGGTAATAGGTGTTAGCAAACAAAAACATAATCATCAAAAATTATGTGTAATTTGGTGGCTCCTATATCTTTAATTGGTTTTATCTTAGTTTTGATTAATATAAAATTGAACATTGTAGAGTATGATGTTATATTGATAACAAAGTACACACATGCTCATTAATATCTATTGAACTTATCTATTCAGAATGTTTATGGTTTATTTTCAGATATACTAAACACTGTAGACTATGTTGACCAAACTGATGGAACAATTGTATTTAGAACTTGCAATGAAGAAAAGGAGAAGGTTGTTCTTCAACTAGGAACATGCAGTGCAGAAAGAGCATTGAAAGTAGCAAAATTGGTGTAAGATTACTTATCGTATTTGGTTTTAGACTGTACTGTCCTTGATGGCGGGCGTCTGTTCCTCTTTAACTCTTAAAACTAGTATTATTAATAGATACTTTATTATGTATATTTCGCAGCCAACTGGCTTAATTCGCTGTTCAATTAACAGCCTAGGCACTTTACTAAACAGCGCCGTTCAACTAAATGATCGCCTAAATGATATTCAGCCGTATCGTCTGTTACAACATTTAATAAACTGGCTGGCTAATGCTTAGGTAACTGGTTGACATTTAAGTACTACAAAACTTTTTCAAAATACAACCCAAGCAGAGCGACCCGGATGGGTTTAGGTTAGGGTTATTTTTTTGATGACCCCACAGAAATCCCACCGGGCAAGTAGATTCGGTGGATCTAAGGAATTTCGTAAAATACCTAAGTACCTAATAAAATTATTCCATCAAAGTTGTTTTTTGCCGACGCCATATTGACAGTTTGGTGAGTTTCGGCGCTAGGTGGCAGAAAGTAGAACTAAATTGAAATGAACAGGCTAGGCAAGTAATTAAAGGTCATCGATCCAAATCATTTGCCTAGCTGTTTGATCAAATAGCTGAATATCATTCAGGCCACTAGTTGAACGGCGCTGTTTAGTAAAGTGCCTAGGCTGTTAATTGAACGGCGAATTAAGCTAGTTGGCTGCGACATAAATATGCCTTACATTGTTATATTTTTTTTCTAGAGAGAATGATGTTGCTGCAATAGACATAAATATGGGTTGCCCAAAAGAGTTTTCTATAAAAGGTGGTATGGGAGTAGCGTTATTAGCTCAACCAGAGAAGGCACATGACATACTAAGGACACTAGTTACAAATCTTTCTATACCAGTCACATGCAAAATAAGGATAATGGAATCACCAGAGGAAACATTAAAAGTTGTAGAAAATCTAGTGAGTTCAGGAATAAAAGCAATAGCCATCCATGGCCGGACACGTGAAGAGAGACCACAGCATGCGGTACACACTGACATTATACAATATGTAGCACAGCGGATACCTATCCCAGTTATAGCAAAGTAGGTTGTGTTTATAGCAAATATAGCAAAACCCTGCCTTTAGTAGCTTATGGAGTTAAGACTACCTATTCTCTGCCCCTAGCTCTCTACACACACAGTAAAAACAGATTACGGGCAGGAATTGGGTTAAGGTGAAGGCGCCTGTCTAGCCCGCGAAATTCAAAATTTTCGAGTATTTTTATAGTTTATCCAAAATCTGAAAACATTTAAGACAACATTTTGTGATTTGCGACAATCACAGTATGCAGTGCGTTTATTAATACATTTATTTTACTCTAAATATTATCACGGTGGATATGATACTAGTTAATCACTAAATATACAAAAATTGCCAGATTATCTGGATAGCTGTCGTTCTTGAAATGTTTTAGAGTAAGTTGGATACATTAATAAATGCACTGCACACGGTCTTTGTCGCGAATTACAAAATGTGCCTTTTATTATTATCAGATTTTGAAAAAAATCTAAAAAACCTCAAAAAATTTGAACTTCGTGGGCTAGATGGGTGCTTTAGCCTTAAGGCTATAATTATTGTACATAAATATAACACTAATTTGGAATTTTTCAGTGGTGGCTCAAAAGAAGTAGAGAAACACCAAGACATTTATAAATTTAAGGAGTTGTCAGGCTGCACAAGTGTAATGCTTGCTAGAGCCGCCGAATGGAACTGTTCAATATTTAGGAAAGAAGGAATGCTGCCAATGGATACTGTTATCAAAGAGTATCTGAAACTTGCAGTTGACTATGACAATTCACCTTCAAACACAAAGTATTGTGTACAGAACATACTTAGAGAATTGCAAGAAACACCAAGAGGCAGACAATTTTTAGAATGTCAAACTCTTGAACAGATATGGTAAGATAAAAACATGAATCATGTGAAAATTAAAATTTATATTTTTGAAAATAATTTTGATATTAATTTTACATTCATATTTCAGCTCAATTTGGGATTTAGGAGAATACTGTCAAGAAAAACAATCCAGTTACCAAAAAAGGGGTATACAAGGCAGGTGGCAAGTGAGTCCAGATAACTTGGAACCGCCTCAGAAGAAAATAAAAGGCATTGAAACTGATTTGAATGATGTTACACAAATGAAAGTAATTACAAACTCAAATCTACCTACTACGAAATAGAGAACATTCCTGATAACTAGGGACCCAGCCCAACAAAACCTACCTACTAAAACCATATCAAAAGTTCAGCAATTTCTGAGATTGGCCAACATAACAACAGACTAAAACATTTGGTTCTATTAAATTGTGCACATTTGTGTAATTGTTATTTGATTTATTTTTCAGGTATGTTTTATTCGTGCAAATTTCAATGACTTGAATTTGCCGAAATCTAGGCTCCATGCCTGGGCAGGAAAAAATGGACACAAGTTGCCAGTCTATGAAACACAGCAAGTTGCGAAACTGTTCCGAACTATAATAACTTTCATGGGCAAAAGGTACACCTCCTCATTTTGGGAGAAAAACAAGAAATTTGCTGAACAAGGTGCAGCTTTGGTTTGTCTGTTCCATTTGGGGTTGGTCACAGAAGAAGATTTAAGCAAACTTGGTAGCATAATAAAATAAACTTTATTTAAGTACCAATATGATAGTTTATTATATACCCAGAATAAAAATGTTATGAGAAATACACAGGTGGTATCTTCTCATTGCCATTTCTTCAGAGTAGGTACAGAGAGCAAAATATTAATAGACAATCATTATTGACGGAACTCAAACTTATAAAAATTATGACCAGGGTTTACAGAATTTTTCTTCATGTGAGCAATATTCTCCACCAATTTCCCCTGTAGCTCGTCTAATTTTGATTTTAAATCACTTTGCTTGATTAAATCTTGCTGTAAATGTTTAAAGTTTCTGAAAGCAGCATAGCCATTCTGTAATGTTTCATCTCCTTCATGGAGTTTATCAGGAAAGTTATTCACTTGGACAATTTCATTGTCAGCTATATCTTCCAAAATGTATTGTGAAGTAGGAATATTAGGAATCGTATATTTTTCCATTATTTCGGTTGCTTAAATTATCAGTTTATTCAGGAAGTAGGTATCTGATAATATTAAAGGTAGGTAATTTAAAAAGTACTTAATGGGCTCTACCTATTAAGCTTCTACATAAACAATTTCATTTCGTACACAGCCAACATTAACAATTTCGAAAATACACCAGCTTTTACCTATTTTTAGCAGTATTTTTGATAATATTTCAATGACACTGACTGATTGAATCAGAGACTTGACAGTTCTCACTACACTCCTTCATAGGGATTATCAATAAACATATATGCATCGAATTTACTCGATGTTTATAGTAATTTGCATCGAATCGATCCGAAGCTTTGAGAAACTGTTGATTTACTCGATGTATTTTCATAAAACATTGAATCAATGGTAACCAGCTACTGATTATACCTATTTATTACCTACTGTTTCAGTTGATCTCAATTCAGAAGTTATTAAAGTAAATTTTTGTTTTTTGTTGTTGATGGCGCTTGTTGTTTTATTTCAATGAATAGTACACGCGAAAGTCTAACCCTATGTTCTCACTGAATCAACTGGTGTAGTTTATATTTTTTGTCGTAAAATAGAGACAATAATATATGTTTCGTGTATATATTTCGTCCAGTGAGAACATAGGGTAAGATCTGCATATTGTTTGGTGCCTATAGCAAAGAATATTGTCACGATGCCTTTATTTTTAACCCCCAGCCTCCGACGACAAATGAGGGGTGTTATAAGTTTAACACGTGTATCTGTGTGTCCGCCTATGGCATTGTAGCGCCCAAGCGGATGACCCGATTTTAATTTTTTTTTTTTTGTTTGAAATGACGTATTCTGATCCAACGTGTTCTTAGCTATATTTCGTGAAAATCGGTTCAGTTTTAAAATTATCAGTTCTTTTGTAGTTTGAAAAGTACATCGGGGTTTTTTTAATTTTAGTCTTTTTAAACAACAACTCAATCAGCGAAGGTTTGCATGAAATAAGTTTTGTTATAGGAATGATATATAAATAAAAATTGTGGTTGGTTTGTAGGGAGTGTCATGGGCTAACTACAATTTTCTGATGTAATGTTAGAAAAAGTACTAGATTTTGAGAAAACATTGTTGTTTCTAACCGATGCATCGGAAGACACCGATGCACACTTCCGATATATAGTATAGAAAAAACATCGATGTTTTTTCGAATTGGACACCCCTACTCCTTCATCTATGGATTGAATGGATGTAGATTGTCAGGTCTGTCTTTGTCAGTGTCATCAGTTATATATTCTCTCTGTTTATCAGCAGTCACCTTGACATGACAAACTCATAATATGTCACCTTAAGATTGTGTCTATGGGGTCCATAGAAGAAATAATATTGCAATCTATACATACAACTAAATAAAATTGGAGTGTCTGTTTGTAATATCAAAATAACACCTTTTCACTAAATGCATATGAAAGTACATATGACACCTATAACAAAAAAGCGACTTAAAAAAATTTTGTCTGTCTGTCTGTCTGTGTGTTTGTTCCGGGTAATCTCCGAAACGGCTGGACCGATTTTGACGGGACTTTCACTGGCAGATAGCTGATGTTTTAAGGAGTAACTTAGGCTATGCTTATTTTAGAAAAACAATTTTTTTAAAATAAATATATATAAATAACTAGCTGTGCCCACGGACTTCGTCCGCGTAGTATTTAACGTAACAAAAATTTCGGGATTATCGGGATAAAAAGTATCCTATATGTTAATCCCAGTTATAAACTATCTGTGTTCCAAATTTCATCCAAATCCGTTCAGTAGTTTTTGCGTGAAGGAGTAACAAACATGCATACATACATACATACATCCACACTCACAAACTTTCACATTTATAATATTAGTAGGAAGAACGCGGGAGCGGGCTTTTTTGTTAAGTTAAATTCCACGCGGACGAAGTCGCGGGCTCAGCTAGTAATAAATATAACTGACTAACGACCACTACCGACTTCAAAAAACCTAGGTGCACTAAAAAGCTAGATATAACTAGTAACCTTGTAATTTATTTCATTTGGAGTCGATGCCACCACCACTATCTTTACAGTACGTTAGAACTACTTCTTGTAACTACCTACTACTACTTTAATTGGCATCGACTACAGAAAAATCTGTGCAAAATTTGCTACTAAATTTTCAGCAATTACTTTGATGCGATAACTGCGAGAACTGATTATACGTTGTATTTATTTATAAGTCTGTGGGCACTGACCACAGAGCAATGACTCCAAATGAAAGAAATTACAAGGACCCTTAGAATTGTTCTAAGCAAGGACCTTAGTTATTTCTAGCTTTTTAGTGCACCCTTTATTCTCTCTCTCTTTCGGTGCCACTCCAACTAGTGAAGGTCGGCTATCAACTTGTGGAATGTATTCCTGTCTTGCGCAAGGCGGAAAATTTGCACAGCGCTTGCGATGCCTCTCCACTCCCGAATGTTGCGGAGCCACGACTTTTTTCGGCGGCCAATTCGTCGCTTGCCGGCGACTTTGCCCATCATAATCTTAGACTGAACAATATATAAACTGCCCATCATAATCTTAAACTAAACAATACACAAATCTGTGATCATAATAATTTGCAGTAGCTGATATCTGTTGTGTCTCAGCACGTGTCCGAGATATGCCATTTTCCGCTTTTTAATTATGGTCAACAGTTCACGTTTTTGTTTGGCTCTTCGTAGGACTTCAACATTAGTGATCTTCTGTGTCCAGCTGATTCTTAACATACGCCTGTATGTCCACATTTCGAACGCTTCAATAAGTTTCCTGAGGTCTTCCTTTATGGTCCACGACGAGGTTTATTGAAGTGGGGTAATTATTTTTAAAATATTTTATGGTCAAGTTTGGTTCTTCTCTCTTAACTTATTGAACTCTGTGGGTTGTTGTCAAGAAGATGATATATTAATCTTCGTGATTGTTGTAACATTCTCACAGCCCCGTGGAAACGAGATACAAGCATTTACTTTTGCATTAGATTGAATGGGTTGCAACGAGCATCTTTTGTCTTGCTTAGCGACTTCAAATAAGGGGAAGGCATTTCGAAATCTAGGTAAAATACGGGAGGTTCTTAAACATATCGGACCTCTGGAATTGAAACGTGTTTTTCAACCGACTTCAAAAAGGAGGAGGTTAACAATTCGTGTGTATGTTTTTTTTAATGTTTGTTACATCAGAACTCCTTAATTTATAAACTGGTTAAAAAAAACTTTTTTATTTGAAAGTTTGCTACTCCAGATTGGATCCCAATGGATTTTTTTAGAAATGGATTCAGCAGTTTGGCATTTAAATCAAAATATCTGGAAAAAATACGTCATTCAAGTAAATAAAAGGGTGTATTGCGGTCACTAAAATAGTCTCAGTAAACTGCCTACCTTCCGGCTTCATCATCAGATCCGAAAGGTAGGCGCCGGAACTCCGTAATAACACAATGTAACTTAGACGTGTTTGGGCTTAGTGGAATTGTGATGAGATGCATTCTGGCTATAAGTGCCATATAGTGGTATAAATCGTATACTATGTGTAACATTGACAGTCAGCCTTGACGGTTACCACCAATTCAATAAGTAAGTAGTTCACCACAAAAATCGTAAAAGAAAAAAAAAAAAAATTGAACCGAATTAAAAAAACCTAGATGCACTAAAAAGCTAGAAATAACTAGAGACCAAATATTTTCTGTAATTTGGAATCGGTGCCACTATCTTTACACTAGGACTTCTTAGGTAGGTACTAAGAAGTCCTAGTGTAAAGATAATGATGATGAGATAATGTGGTCTCTAGTTATTTCTAGCTTTTTAGTGCATCTAGGTTTTTTAAGTCGGTTCAATTTTTTTTATTAAAATTTTCCTGTGGCAATTTTCCAATTAATTTGAATGTGATGTTAGCTTGATGTTAGAGCTTATTCAAAGTTGACGGCAAGTTTCCGACGACGGAAACGACAGCTTCCATCCTTCTTTTACAAAGTTGTGAAAAAAACATTTTAATAACTTTGGAGTCGGTACTCGGTGCATATTATCTTTATACTACGTTAGGACTTAGGACACTTCTTAGGTACTCACTTACCCCTATTTACTTAAATTGGCACCGACTGCAAATGAAAGAAATTACAAGGTCCTTAGTCCTATTGATTTTTAACCCCCGACGAAAAGAGGAGTGTTATAATTTTAACATGTGTATCTGTGTGCTTGTCGGTAAAGGTATTCTGATCGAGTGTTCTTAGCTGTTTCATGGAAATTGGTTCAGCCGTTTGGAAATTATCAGCTCTTTTGTAGTTAATAAGTAGTCGCATCGGGGGTTTATCAAATTATCAATTTCGAGTTATTTTGTATATATTACGTTCATCATGATTGTAGAGAGCTAGATTCTACTAAGCACTGATTAAATTAGGTGGGTGATGACATGGGTAGGTATCTAATTTATTATTATTCTCTCTATTTTAGATTCTACGTGGCAGACGGATAGTTACCTACCTACCTACTTACATTTCTAATAATAGTCATATAATTGTCAGCGTTTTCGGTTAGATAGGGCCTGTACCTATATCGAGTTTGATATTCAAGTTAGTAATAAAAAATAACTCAGCGCTTGTGCAGTGTAGTTATTTAGGTGGATAGTTTGCGGTTTCCTGTGGCAACCGCGACCGGACCGACCTCGATATCAGGAGCTTGTGTTACGCTCATTTGTTTCAAAAATAAAACACGCTGATGTTGTCTGCGTCAATAACCATCTCAACTCTTGAGTGAGTGAACTTGTGCGATCGTGTTATAAAATAGAAAACGATATCTCAGAAACTCTCAGGTTAGCTGTCAGAATAATGATTTCATAGGTGTCAATATACCGAATAGCTACCTACTGTTATCATGTCAGTTAAATATCGTACCTGCCTGTATACCTACCTATTACATATTTATTATGCATACCATACTTAACTAATACCGGTTGGTGCAGTGCACCTTCGCTTAGGTATCCCTGAGCGTAAACTCACTGTAGTAATTAATGAAGTCCGAAGGTATCTGATGTACATTATTCCCTACAGTTGTTATGTAAGTACTTACGTACTTAGTTACCTACGAATTTTAATGTAGATTGTAATCCTAGCCTCTGTTCCACATGGATGGAATAGTCAAGGGGAGAGAGTGAAGCATGTTGATGGTCTGGTCTCGGCGTATCGCTGCACGTGTGGTCTCCGATCCGTCAAATAGTTGGTGTTCGATACCGGCCGACAGGCGTCGGATTACACTCCGGTCATATCAGTGTCACTCATCGCGTAATGTAATTAAGACTAAAATTAATTGTTCAATCGGGAATATACCAACTAGGTCTTATTTAAATAATGCACGATATTTGAGTGGAACCGCTTCCCCTGTGTCTCTGTCGATTTTTTTTTTTTTTTTTTTTTTTTTTTTTTTTTTTTTTTTTTTTTTTTTTGAATTGACTATATGTTGTTGGCCAGAGTGGCCATAACAACTTCACCCGGACAGAGGGCGAGCGCAAGTGCGCTCCAGCCATAGGGGCAGGGGGGCAGCTAGCTCAAGGGCGTCACTAGGGACACGACCTCGGCTTGGGCCGCTGCCAGGAGAGGTGGCGAGGGTAAATCTACCACCGGATCGGAACGCGACCTCGACTGAGAAGATCCGGCAAGAAACTCAGCGGGCTTGTCGGGTGCCAAGGTGCGTCTAGGTAAGTAGACGCACCTTCTAGCGGAAGCGGGGGTTCGTCGACCTCGCCGGCGAGGTCGGTGTCTGGCGGGGAGTGTGCGTGTGTCGTTCTCCTCGACATCTGAGTCTAGGAGAGCGGTGAGTGGGTCGGGGGGGTAGTCTCTGTCGATGGCGGCAGCAATTTGTACCATCTATGAATACGCTAGACCGTAGCGAATTTTTTTAAGGGCTGTTCGCTCGACATTCAGGCAACCAGTACCTACGGCCCCAAACTAAGCAATACTTGTACCTACTGTGGGTACTGTTCAATGGATGGTAGGTAATCCCAGTAACACCCAGACCAGGGTAAATTACAAAAGAGCTATTTCCGAGATTTACTTACCCCGACGGAAATCGAACCTGCAAATCACCCGATGAGTGGGCGAAGTGGCATACTCACGCAAAGCACACGACCTAGCCGTAGTAGCCATATATAGTCATAATCTGGATAAAGTAGAAACCTACCTCGTGACTAAATAGGGAATGGAAATGGGCTAAGAAAGTACCGACGTCATCCAATAGATATTCGAAATTTAGGCCTATAGTTACCCGCGGCTACGTGTCGCACTTTGAAACTATCACTAACATTTGTGTCGCCAGAAATCAGGAGAGTTACAAATGCGCTAAATACTTATAAACCGCAATTACATGCAGAATATAACGTTTTAGTACTTAAGTACATTAAAGAAAACCTATTTTGTAGGTTATTAAATTCGACTGCCCCCATATTGAGGACGAGTTCTAATGAGTTTTTTGATTTACAACCGCATTCGCTTACGAAGCATTATGTCCGCATATTGGAAAGAAACCACGAAATTACAGCAGAACGAACGCAGCACTCGGTTAGACCGCGCTGCGAGGCGGCCGACCAAACCGCAAACTCTTCGGCGTCGCCGAGCCCGCATGCCCAACACCGTCGCCTGTAAGAATCTACATTATCTTTAGAACATTCAGTGTTGCGGTATTTTATGGCTTTCTACCACATAACATCTTTGAAAGTAAAGTATAAGTATTAATAATAAAGAGGGTATCTAACTACATACCTTACTTACTTAGGTATATTTAATGTATTGTCTGGCTCAATTTTAAAGGAAGATTCACTAGCAGTACTCTAGCCCTGCTAGTGAATCTTCCTAGTACTTCTTAGTATACCTAATAAATACCTGAAAGCAAATAACTAGTTGCCCGGAGCATATACCTACCCTACCAACTGAGATCTCTAATATTCTTTCTGAAATAGAAATCAGTAAATGTTTTTTTTTAACTTCAAATCGGAATAGGTACCTAAGACCTAAGTTCTCTACTAAAAAGTACTTAACTATTTATCTAGGAATGTTTATGTACTTACGTGTAGACACTTAATGGTTTGCACTTTGCACAAACCACAGAAAACAATAATAATAAATATAAATAATTTTAGCCCTTTCAACGTCCCACTCCTGGGCACGGGCCTCCCCTCAACACGAGGGGGATTCAGGCCATAATCCACCACGCTGGCCCAGTGCGGGTTGGCGGATTTCACATGTCTTTCGAAAATCGGTTAAATCTTCTAAGACATGCAGGTTTCATCACGATGTTTTCCTTCACCGTAAGCAAGTGATAATCATATAGAAATTATGATTCGCACATAGATTTCGAAAAATCCAGAGGTTCGAGCCGGGGTTTGAACCCGAGACCTGGTAGCCCGCAAGACGCGTGCTTAACCAATCGGCTATCACTGCTCTGCAGAAAACAATACATGATGCAAACGCGAACGGGCCTTTTGACTTGAACTTCTCTTGTGTTCGCAACATGCTTTTCAGAGAGCAAATAAACTGAGCAATCATTTCAAAATGCTCAAATTATTATTATTTTTTATTAAACATAAACGTTATTAGACAATGTACGAATCACAATGACAATGACCCGTCACGATGTGGCACCCCGCTTTGTATCGAATATTCAAATAACAGCAATGCGACACTCGTGCGCAGTTCGACGTGAAAGGCATAATATTTTGGACAATTCAATAAACGCCACTTCACATCTCGGCGCGAAGCATCTCATTACTATGGCGGGTCATAAAATAAAATTAAAACGTTTTGCTAATGTCCGTGTCGAGTGCAAATTGGAAAATATTTTGTAAACCGCATGTAATAGTCGGGGTAACATACATAACTATACAAATAAATAAATTGAAGTGTCTATTTGTTATATCAAAATAATATATTTTTTGTAAATGCGGTAAATACAAAAAAAATTGCCTTTCATTATGTCTGTTTATTCCGCCTAATCTTCGAAACGGCCGGAAATTTTTGACGGGACATTCACTGGCAGATAGCTGATGTTATGAGGAGTAACTAAGGTTACTTTTATTTCATCACGCGGGCGACGGTGCGCGCAACAGCTAGTTTCAAATTACCTATATCGAATTCGAAATTTTATTAAACTATCTCATAAGATCCTTGTATGACGACACAAACAAAAACCGATGCAGGATAAAATATTAGGAATTAATGCAGCATGGTTGCTTGACAACATTTGACCACTTAAAAAAATATACCAAACAAAGTTATCATAGATAGGTAAACATTGAAAAGATAAAATAAATCTCCAATAATACCTATGCAATCCTGACTTTGCTTGAACCTTGCCTTGGCTTCGAGATACCTAAGTAGATACATTATTAATTTCGGGCGCTAGTGACTACCTATCCACTGAATCCATTTTCCAGAATAGGGGTTATTTAAGAGAGAGATTTTATTTCGTCGAGAGCGATTAGGCCGAGACGCGTGTCACAGCATAATCGGTAGATCTCATAAATAAACTGAGAGCTTTGTGTAGAAAAACAAAAGGGGGTTAAGTTATTAGGAGCAGAGATGGCGCAGAAGGGCGCGCGTGCCGTCGCGCGGGTGGCGCGCCCGGTGCGACGCCTGACAACAAATAAATTGCTTTCGGAGACAGATGATGCTGAAAAGGAATGTTGTTCTAAATGCCTTATAATATTTTTCCTACCAACTAAATAATGGGTGTTGGAATAAGGAAGTAGGTACAAGTAGGTAGAGATCTAGGATGATGGATTACGTGGAATTATTAGACATTTTAATGATTGATTAGGTATAAAGATCTGTATGCGTGAAACAAAGGCCGTAAAGCATCTTTTACATGGAAAATACGTTTTTTTTCATAAATATTGACCGTTTTACGCACCGAATAGGTGCGGTTAAAATGTATGGAAAAATCTGTTGGTGAAATAGTTTTTATTTACCTAAACAGTGCCTACCTCTATAAAAAATTGAAATCCGCAACTTTTTGCAGTGGAATTCTTTTATTTTGTTGCCAAATACCTGCCTATACTACTGAGTTGCCAGATACAAAAATTAAGTGTCTCACGAGAAAAATCATTTTTCTCTTTAACCATTAGATACTTATGGACATTTTAAAGCTCATTGATGTATGTTTAACGGCGACACGACACGAGCCAACTGCTCCAGTTGTCTGTGGAATTTACGAGCGCGCTCGAACACGGCAAATACATTTGTTAATAGACACATTAGCAGTTTAAATGCGCCTGCGCCGCGCCGGCTCTTAATTGCCGACACATTGGCTTGTCGAGTCTGCCGCGTGGACTCGCCTCTAACAATGCGCGTATTGACGTAGATACGTACATTAAGTACCTACTTACAAATTAATTGCTGCCTTGATTGTGTACAAATTGATTGATATTTGTAGTTGTATGTAGTTTAGTTGTTCACGCGTTTGCTTGCAGTCTTCACATTGGACGTGGACCAGATTAAATTACCTATATATTCGCATCTATACATACCTACGTATTGTGTTTATGCACTTATAATTTGTTTAACGAATGATAACCACACGCCCGCACGTCACGTCTGTCTCAATCTAAATTATTATTCTGTACCATAGGTATCGGTGGCAGTTTAGCTATGGAGAGTTTGTGCTGTGGAGTAAAAAACAAAGATTGAAAACAAAACGGATGCCCTGTGCGCAATTAGCGTAATGGCAACGCGAACGCTATTGTTTTAGTTCATTGTAAATTGTGCGCTACTAACGAGCTTCAAGTGGCGCGTGCGCTCGCGCGTTTGTAGAGGCACCACCTACCATAGGCTTGTCTCTCGCAGTCGCTTTGTTTTTGTTATTTCATTCTACTTCCCTACTATTCATATGGTCGTGCTTATAATAACAATGGGTTATGTGAGTGACGCCATAGAAATTAACTTAAAATTAATTCAAAATACATAATTTAAAAGATTTTACTTAGTGTAGATGACACCCACCTACCATATGAATAAATAAAAGTTTTTCATGATTCTCTAAAATGTTGAATTAACATAATATTTACAATAAAATAATCTTCTTAGATCACTAAAGGTACCTATACCTACACATAAACGCATAAAAGTTTAACAAAATTCGACAATGGGATGACGTCGAAATGTCTGCCGACTCAATAAGTGGAGCCGTTCGGTAGAATGCACTCGATTGAGATTTGGATAACATTGCGCTGAATATATTTCATTGATCCTAAAGTTTGGTAAAAGATTTATAAAGGATGGAAGACATTGATGGGCAGTGAGGATGGAGACCACCAGCGTCGGCGGCGCCTTGCAAGCCGCGCGACGGAGCGTGCGCGCGCTACGCTCACCCGCCTCATTGCACTTGAGATGTAGTAGCAAATTTGACTAACTCGCTTATACTCGCCACTTCTGATATAAACCTACATTTAAATAATTTTAAAGCAATGTTTATTTAAGAATAAGCGGGCTTAGTGGCCAGCGCACAATTCATATTTTGTTTTAGCCCCGGCAAAGACAAAAAATTAAGCTCTACATCGGTTCTACTAAGTACTGGATGCTCTACAAGTTTCCGCTTTCTGTCACTTCTGATACTACATATAGATTTAATTTAAATTTGCAGTAGGAATTGCCTGTATTTGTCTTCTGTTTTAAACTTCGTTACAATTTATACAATAAAAATGTATAAGTAGCAGGATGATCGCATTGTAAAGTGGCCATTCATCGTACTGCCATTGAATACCAATCAATACTTGTCAGAGGATCTCTTGTTCACGCATACTTTAACAAACAACAAACAATATTGCAACTTGCACATCGCACCTCTCTTGGTAGAGCCGTACCTTCGTGCCGTAAAATAAATTTTATTTCGTTAGAGACAAGGTTTTATTTCGGTTATGATGTTATTTAAAGTAAAGGCGGCATATCATGACACAATGTAATGTTACCTATTCAGAGCTAATCCATTGTACAAGTTTGAGTCCTTTTAAAAACTTTTATTGAAATGTTTGGCTCTATGTTAGTAAGTAGGTAATTCGATAAAAGAAAATCCTTCTTTGAATACGTTTATAGTTTACAATATACATAGGTCCTTCTCTTTGAATCCGTAATTGAGAATGGAAACATTTTTTTGTTTAATTCAGCAAATTGCATGCATGTTGTATTTGTATTAACTGTGCTTAAAGTCATAATCTCCGCTCTACTTTACGTTGACAATTTTTATGAATAGACAAGTAAGTTTAGTACAAGCTCTTATTTACAAGTGTAATTGAATTTTGATTCGACGTAAACAATTATGTGCATCTGACTTAAGGTAATGATTACGGCAATCGTAATCGGCTGCCAGTTTACGCTTGATCTTTGTGAGCAATATAAAACGTGATGGTTCAAGTGCCACGTCCGCGGCGACTCCGCCTCGTCACGTCTCAGACGAAGAAGGCTAAGCTTCTGTTATTTGCCAGCAGCAGGCACTGTGATTACACGTAATAGCGGCCGCAACGAAATCAGTTTATGTTACATTACTGTATTGTTTTAAAAATTAAAGTGGAATATTTCGTTCTTCTAAATTATGTTACAAAAAATTTATCCTGAATGCAAAGGATATGAACGTTTATCGCAGCAGGGTTAATTGCCATCATATGTTAACATTATAATAAACGAGGTAACAGAGTCATTAAAGATCGCTCAACCTGTTCCGGGGCGGCGGCGCGGGCGGCGGCACGCCCTCGTGGATCGCAGGGAGCAGGCGCGGGCCCGGTCCGGAGGCCGGCGGGACCTCACTATATCATCGCATCGGTCACGCGCGCCTCGCTCCAATTTCATCCCTCCATAAAAAGGCGCAACAAAGGGAAGGGTTGGATTTTAATTACGATATTTTTCTATTATTTTCTCCGCTGTCTTAGTTTCGGGGCAAGGGTCGTGAGATGTAATAAATTCCGTTTTTTTATGAGGTCACGGTTAACCCTCATGATAACGTTTATCGCACATCTGGTGGAAATGAAAAGCCCATTGTTATTTGGACGTTAATGTTTTACCAATATCTGCGTTTCTTATCGCTGTTATATTTTTATGGTTTTTGATGAAGAACAGAGAACCACCTCTGAACCCATATCTAATCTAATTATACCAGAAATTTAAAAGTCCACAATTTCGGAGCTTTACGTGAAATTGTACCGGCAGTGTTTGCAATGATTGAGCTACACGCAAGTAATGATGCATGCTACGTCGTACATCAGAATACACGCTTCGAATACATGTCACAGGGGACATGTCACGGGTCGACTGCTCCGCCGTGCATGAAATGAAGCTCCGCTTTAACATTTTCAACCGATTGCGTCCGAGAAGCGTGAGTTCGGATAATTTTATTGATCACCCAGTGTGAACGCTCAACTGAATTCAATAAAAAACTTCCTATAAAGGGTTTAATTGTTACATGGTACTGTTACATCCATTTATTTTATGATACGTGACGTGATGTCTCTAACGTGATAGCTTTATATTTTGCCAAAAAATATATTAAAGGGGTAGCCTTAATACGACGGAGTATGCTATATTTCATACGGAACGGGCGCTAAGCGAGCATTATGCAAACACTGCTGTATGTAGATGGAAAGGATTGTGCTGTCGCCATTGCCTATGAATAATTATAATTCGTTAGTCGCGAGAATGGATTTGTGTACTTAAGCGATTAAAGTTATTTGAATACGGCTTTATATCAATACGTGTAAGAGTGGGAGCGCCATACGCAAATACAGATGTTCACACTTAGGGATCACGCGTGGATTGTGCATAGCTACAGATCGATGTAAGCTCGCTAAGCTTTAAATTGAAACTAATGGAATAAATAAATTAACCAATAATTTTAGTTTGTTCCAGGTTTACGAAGATTATTTCTAAATATTGTGCAATATGAAGCTTTTCCTTTTTTTACCAGAAGCGTCGATGACGGCGGAGAGTCAGTGATCGATCACGCGCCACGTGCTAGGATTTCGCATTTTTACGATAAAAAAATATTTTGCTCGAAAAAATGGAAACGTTCTTTTAACAAAAGCTGAGATCGCGATAAAGTAGGCACATAAAAGATAAACAAATATTTGAGAGAGGGCGTAACGGAGCATGAAACTGACGGACAAAAGCATTATCTGAGGATTAGGATGGGTATTAACGTTATTTGATTACTTAGACACATACACGAATATGAGAATATTAGGCGGATACACTTTTCTTGTCAAATAAAAGGAGCCATCTTTTTAGTTAAGAGGATTTAAGTGTTGAAGAAACCTAAACAAACATGTTTATAAGGTGTATGTAAAAAATAAGTGAAGATAGCTCATTATTTTTACCTTTGACTGGATTTGTAGATGCACTGAGAAGTCTGCAGAACTACGAACGTAGGACATCTAGTAGGTACCTATAAAACGTTATGTTTATCAAGAAACTGTTTTGGAGTTAATATCTATTCAAGGAAATGCTGAAAAGGTAAATTATAACATATAACCAGGAAATAGTGATAGGTAGAAAAATCAAAACCCTTCAACGGGGTTTGTTGATAAATATTTTAGCTAGGTATATCGAGTTAACCTGTGGTTAGTTACTACTATACCTACTTCTTTTTCTTTCCTTAAAAATATGGTTCACTCAAGTTAATAAGTATTTCGCCAGTGTCAAGTAAGTCACAAATAGCAATAACAAACAATTCATAACAATACAATACAAAAATGTGACCGTCCACTTTGGAAAACCAAAATGGAGGCCCGCTCTATACCTAGGAATAAGAATATATATCCTACTAATATTATAAATGCGAAAGTTTGTGAGTGTGGTTGTAGGTTTGTTACTCTTTCCATAAAAAACTATTGAACGGATTTGCATGAAATTTTGCACACGATAGCTTATAACCTGGATTAACACATATAATACTTATTATGATTAATTTATATACATAAATCTTAATTATAATACATAAGTCTACGCGGACGAAGCTGCGGGCAGAAACTAGTTATCTATGTGTAATGCTAACGCGTGCGCTTTGAGCACTTCCAGGATACGCTTGCGTGCCACAGCCTCAGCTTCGGCACAAACACGATCGATACAATTTCAAACATAACCTTTTTTTCTTGTTTCTTATGTTGTTGGTAGAGTACTAGTAGCTAGTATACTCGTAGCAAATACTCCGGACTCCTATTTGAATGTTGGCAATAATATTCATATCGTGTTAATTGAGTGGTACAGTTCAAAACAAGGGTGATCGAGTAGGAGATAGGGCTTTGTCTCTTTTAAATAAGGTCGTCTGAATCGGGACGCGTGGCGCTTTGTCAATTAACCATTATAATGAACTATTAATGATATCCCAAATTAAAACTAACAATGAAGATCTTGTCTAGGATAGGTAAATACTACGAAAAGGTTAGTAATAAAGTAAAATGGTTTCAAAATATCAAGACATGAAATAAAAAAAACTTTTCGTTTGTAGTACAAACTATATATAGGTAGGTACCTACCTACCTTCCTTCTAAGCCTAGGTATATTTTTGTTTTTATACAGAGATTACCTATTATAAGTATTCGCACACTATTTGGGATCAACATTAAATAAAATTATATTGGACCAAATCGGTAAAATATGGAGCGATAAGGCACCAGCATTAATCATTGGACTAGCGTGAAATCGAATTACTGTTTCCAGTCCCAAGCCAAATGAAAGGGTTGCCTCCATTGCCGATAGCTATACTCTGCCCTACAAGTTCAATTCGTTTTGTCCCTTTCATTGATGCAGAGTCGACATACGCCAGAGAGTGACACTAAACTTTTCTGTATTATAAGGTCACCGCATTCGACCACAAATGAAGAATTGTGCAAATCTAAAATGCAAACAAATTTAGACATGAAATTGGTTTCGTGTAGGCGATAAAATAAGTTGTTATTTACAATGAAAACGTTACGCTATGACGGCTTTGTCCCCCGGCTTTGCGCGAATGGTAAGAAGCAATAATGTTACAATTTTTAGTTATGCGGAACTTAGTGCGTGGGAATAGAATTAAGTAGGTATAGGTATACGAATTGAATATTTGTTATGTAGTACAAACGGACAGGGTAAGTCAAACATAGATAGCGCGAATTGGTGGGCACTTAAAAAAAAACGGTGTACGTAGAATTGTAGCTAAACACTCCTGTATAAATCTCTAGCATTTAGAAATCCAATTTGAAACTGGCACAAAAAGAAAAATTAATCTCTTAAGGGCTGACTGACATATTAATGGTAGAAATTACAAAAGATCGTAAAAACATTCTGAAAATATTCCGTTCATGTCAAACTTTAATCCCGCGATTGACTTTTGTAGACCGGGGGTTCAGCTTTTAATTAGAGCGAATGTTCCTGTCCAAAGCGGAGGCGGACGTGGCCGGCACAATGCACAGTGATTGACACAAATTACCTCTAATCGAGGACTTCGGACAAATGGTGCCCGAACCCATAAAATCGAACCTATTGTCGATACTTTACGCAATTATCGACAAATATTTTTGTAGGAAGGGACGTAATTTATACTGGTACCTATATTCAATACGTGAATATTGCCGTCGGAAGTGTAAAGGGTTACGGCAAAGTTTTGTGCTCAATTTAAAATTAAATTTAATTGTATTTTAATCCGAGCGATAAACGTCAATCAAGTCTCTCGTGCGACTGTGATACATGTATCAAGAGAGCTCAGCGGCACCTCGCCCCCATCCATCGCCATTCAAAACGGATTTGGAGCAAGGGTGAAATTAAAATGTCAAAATAGTAGCGACCCAGCGCGTAGTATTTGTCTCCGGTTTTATCAGACGCTATTGTGTATTTTTCATTCTCTAAAGCTCGCATGAAAAACGATACCGTTTAAGCCCTTTATTGTAAAATGTTAAAAATGTCTACACCTACCTGCCCGAGCTGATGCATGCAGCAAATAACTACTAACGTTGTTGTAAAACATCACAATGCGCCTCGATTCCTGTATATCTTTAACTTCTGACTCGGTAATAAAACCTTGTGCTCCTTCCTTTGTAAACAGTGCCGGCGCGCCGCGGCGCTGCCGGATGCATCAACGTTCACAGCATCATACTGATCCAAGACGAGGTTTTTAATTACCAACATTATGAGATGAAATGGATCATTAGCTAGGTACGTGGGACCGTTTTAGTAGATACCTACCTAAAAGACAATTTGGTAAATTAGTACCTATTTCTACTGTTGAAAGGATTTTTTGGGACCCTTTGACATTAGTCTAAGGGTTATATTTAATATTATGTTTTACGTCACGATTTTGTATTTTAGATCATCTTTTGATCGTGGTGTTACGTTGCGTTGAACTGTTGAAAGGAATATATTAGGTTCCATATATTCGGTGGCTGTACAATTCCGTATTTTCGTGCTGAAATCATTTTCAATTTCAAACAGCAGCTTTGGTATAAGTAGTAGTACCTACTTAGGTAGTTAATACTTCTGTGATTTAATTTCAAATCCTATGGCAAATATTGTGGCATAGCAAACATCTGCTTAATAAAAAATCCACGCGATGGGTATGAAGGTAGGTGTACTCTACATTCCTTGAATTTTACTTTACCATTGTACTCTTTGCATTTATTTGTTTGGCCGTTGAAAGGCTGGAGTGGGCGCAGCGCAGGGGCAGCGAGGGTTCAGAGGGCAAATAAATAATTACACGCATTCTGCAGATATTTGCCTCCGGCGCGTCCGTGGGGCGAGAAACACCGACTGACGATTCCCTGACAGGGGGCACAAAAATCTTTTTATACTACACTTTTATATAATATTCCGTTTTATGAAATGAATAATTGAATACCTACTAATGTACAGATGTGTAATTAAAGCGTTTATCCGTAAAAAAATGTATTCTTATAAATATTTATTTTTAGATGGTGATTTATCTTTAATGGGATAGGTACAGTGTTTTTTTAGACTACCTACCGAGTTTTACGCTTGTCTTAAAGGGCTGCTTCGGTATGGAAACACCTTTACGTTCAGTACCTATATAATACTTTCTAAACGCCTACATTTAAAACACAAATAATTACGACTAGCGAGCGTAAGACATGGGTAAATCTCATGAATGATAAAGAGCTACTCCAGACACTATCTAATATGCGAAGTGGAGAAGCACTATGTAGAGCTACAGAGGTGTGAACGGGCGTAAGCATTAATATTGATACGAAACCATCACGATTCTATAGTTATTTTTATTTTTACTATACGCACAGCTTAATAATTAACTTTTCACATGTGTTATTAAAAATGTTCCAGGAAAAAATTGAAGGGCACACCAGAATCAGTGCTTTTATGCGACATGACGTATTTTAGTGTGTCAATTAGAGTTCTGTATGCGGACGGCGCAGCGTGGGGCGGGCGGCGCGGCGGGGCGCGCAGCCGGGGCGCGCGGCCCTTGCATATTCGACAAATTGATCGTGTTGTTTAACAAAAATCATTTTGCAGATGTTTGCCTATGTTGCTTTGTTTTCCTGGTGCATATGTTTTCTATAACATTCCACTCAAAATGTATACGGAGCCCGCTGAGATATTTTTATTTTCGGATAAAAACACAGAATTGACAGTTGCTAGCTAGTGCCCACAAAACCATGTCTCCTATAGGTTGATGTATAATATGATGTTGTATATGGTGATGTTTTTTATAGTCGCAGTAGAAAAACTGTTATTCGGCACCTGAGAGAAGACAGCCAGACTCGTTTCTGATAAGCCCCGAGAGTCTGCGAATTGCTGAAGATGTTCCTATATTCTATATAGCTACTCCGGTATCAGAGTTTATTGTTAATGTTTAAATTAGTTATTGACTTTACCTGCGCTTTAAGTAAGCCTTAACCTTAGTTAGCGAGTAATTATTTGTTCTATAAGTTTTATTACTGTAACAACAAAAGGTGAGCTCACAAAAAAGTTTTTAGCTTCATCTATAGATGAAAAAGCAATTATGATTTTGTTCATAGTCGCTACTATTTAGTGCGGAGCTACCTGCTGCGTGCTCTATAATTACGCCGTGAGTGACATTTCCAAAGCTTTTGTAAACGATAACGCGGAAGCTGCTGCGAAAACTTAAAAAACCAAGTAAGTATTGTTGCATTAATGCATTTGGGAGTAAATATTGAGAGGCACAAAGCGGGGTCCAACAACCCTTAAATATAGTCCGCGGGGTGCCATTAGAGCGGCTCAAAGAGTTGGGTGTCGCCGACGGAGCTGCGAGCAACGACTTTGTAAATCTAATTAAAATATCAATATGTTCACTGGAGTCCGCGTTGACAATTTGATTTCACGCAGTGTGCCCTCGCCTCGCAAGTCGCGACCCAACCCTGCCTGCTCGCAGCATATTAAATATTAATACATTGTTACTGCACTTTTGTTTTGCAATTGTTCAAAACTAGTTGACAGGTTACTACTGCCGTGCCAACTACCGGGTCAAGTTATCCGCTTGCGAATTTATAATAAATAAGAATTCTGCGAATGAGCATCAATTATACGGCCGTCACGATACTTTGGAACACAATAAAGTCAACGACTCCTCCATGAAACTGTCATACATTTTCGGCGAGCGGCGTGAAAGGCCCCAAACTGTCGACGTGCGATCAATACGCACTACCCTTATTTTTTCTGGATATTATTATAAAAGATCCAGGTAGCAATACAAACAACAATAAAAACGTGACATATCAATCGATGATATATTTTTTTAGTGTCGCAAATTCGCACAAATCAAACATTGAAGTGTTAAAAATTTCGGATGACAAAAGGCTTTTAAAGTCGCTCCGCGGGGAGGGAGCGGAGACGTATTGTGTCACGGCATCATTAGTTAGCAAATGTCAAGCCTGATTCCGTTTCTTTTATACAAACATCGCCTTACAAGAAGCACACAAGAAGCTAGATCAAACAAGTAGGTAAACAACTCACCCGTTAAACCGTGATTTATGGTTTCTTTTAGTGTTCATCCTAAATAATTTATTTGTATTACACTTGCGCCTGTTTATTTATATTTATCTCTATACTAGATAAATAACTGGAAGCATTTGATGTTATTACTGATTTGTTTTTTCTTATTCCAATGATAATATACCTACTTGGTCATATCTACTGTAAAATAAAAGGGTGTTAATAAATGCTTATCATTAATATTGTAACAGATTATTCAGATAGGTAGTAAGGAGCAAATGTTACAAAGCGCGGCTGGCGCAATATTTCATCGCTCTATTATCGCAAAAACGTAACCCTTTTTTTGTTTTCTATTACAATTGTCACCCTTTTACTTCCATTTCAATTAAATAATGTCTGGTCATTTGCGAGGGGCGGCGGCACCGGCGAGCTGGCTGTTGCGCAGTGTCGTGTTCGCGCCTCCCGAGCCCCCGGCGGCCCGGCCCCGGCGCGGCCCCGGCGCGGCCCCAGCCCGGCGCAAAGTGCGCGTCATCCTGCAAGCACATTAATCACTCCCATTATTAAACTTGTTATTGTGCTCATTTGAAGATAACGTTTTATAAACGGTGGCGTCCGTTCGCAACAAAATAAGCTTTATGTAATAACGTGTAAGCGACCCGCCTGGAGAGCGTTCCTCGTAAAAATAGTTGATTAATGATATTTTACGTTTCATCGATAACAACAAATCCGATTAACCTTGTAAAAACGCTTTTGATTTATGGCAAGTAAAAAATCGTTTACTCGTTAATTATAAAACGTCCCTGTTCCGATTTATGTTTTCTATGTATACCAACTTAAGTACGGTAAAACCCTAGTTAATGTCTCACTGCTCCGCGAGGGACTGGTTCTATTTATTTTGCAAGCTGTGACGTAGAGTCCTCCGGCCTACATGACATGATACAGCCAGTGTCGCCATCCGCGTCGCGCCGAAATAGACAGTCACGATAAGGAATTTCCGATCTCGGCTTGACGTAACCTACGGCGAGGTCCGCAGAGCCTTAGCGCAACGCTTACTTCTAAGAAAACCGTAAAGGCCGCGGTGTCGATTAATCGCCAGTTTTCCTTAAACCAAATAAAACATAACCAAATGGAGAGGTGTGTTTGTTCATGTTCAATCACAAGTTCTCTTTGATAGTTGTGATGAAATCATGATATGATTATGTTTTGAGGGTAAGTATAATAAGTACCTACGACCCATTTTTATGTTGCATTCCAGCGATTCATTACTTGTAAGTACATACCTATCAGTTTGAAGCGTTTGCTCGTGTATTTTGATATCTATGGTTCGCCCCCAAACATTATTAATAACCCAAATTAGATCGGATCGGTAATGATGTTTTACGATGCGCTTAAATTTTTTAAAGAGGTCATTGGGATTAAAAAAACAATGAATGTGAAAAGTGATACTCACTAAAGTAGGTATGCTTAATTCACACACTTGTTGTATGTCAACAAGATATAAATTTATACCTACCAACCAAATAGCCTTGGTATTTCCCGCAGCCAGGTATTTCCGAAGTTCTAATGATATAACTCCACTAGGCATCTATTTAATTATGCATGTAGATACCTACTCAGCATTTTAGACGATGTTAATTTAGACATAGGGTTTGGACTGGGACATGAGACTTCTCGACATGGCAGATGGCAACATGCTACAGTAGAATTTTTCTATTACTAGAATTTTTATTTTCTACTTTAAACCGAATTAAAGTAGAATCGAGCGTGAGTAAGGATTCACTTTTGTACAGAACGTGTGTTTTAATGAAATTTGGTACTTATGCTCTGGATCTGGAATATTCTGGAATAGGTTACATAGATACTTATCTACATACAGACAAACAAAAAACCTCCTCCCTTTTTGGAAGTCGCTCAAAAAGGACGTGCAACTCCTGAATTGCATGCACTACGCGTGGCACTGATGCATATACGCACACCCAGTGAATAATAATTCTAACTCGATGGATACGGTACTTATGAAAGAACCTTCGTGCATCATCAGTAGCGGCTGGCGCCTCCGCGAGAGCATTGACATACAATGCGCTGTCAACGGCCAGTGAGTAATCGTCACCCACTTATCGACAAGGACATACCATGCAGGGAATCCCAAAACGCGAATAAGGCTGCTTTAACTACTAACTGGTTGCCAACAACACTATTTATATCCGGCAAATGTCAAAGTGAACTTGCTGCCTTTCGTAACAGCTTGTTGATCTGACTCATTGGTCCACTGAGAATTGAATTTAAAGATAATTTTTCACTACTCAAACTCGGAAAGTAGGTCTGAAGTTGGCTGAGGAGCGGGTTGAAAGTAATACTTTTCCGCCCTAGGGAGAATCGCTTTCTACTGACAGCTGTCAAATTATTAAAAATAAATTGGTTCTATTTTGACATTTCTATTGAACCAGGCCAACGGAACTAAACAAAATAGGAGTTGTAGAGTATTGTTCATACTTCCTTGTATGATTTATTTAGCTAATTCCTGTTTTTATTTTTACTTTCCTTGTATTCGTAATGAAAAGCACAGTGTTTACCTCGGGTGAATGAATGACTATTGGCCAAACCCCGACTCGGGACAAAATACGTTACCTTCACCCCGTGGGTAACAATGTACTATTAAATTCAATTCTCAGTGGGTTTCGTAGCATATTTGCGGATTTACGAATGTATTTACTGTAGAAGTATCTGACTTGTTATTCAAGTCAGTCACTGAGTAATCGCTGTGATTATCGAGTGCTAGCTATTGTTTCGGTCGAGAAGCGACATATTGAATCCTCAGAGAGCAGAATAAACCAAAGGAACTCTAGTATATCAAAGGGCCCCAGTGTAAAGAGCTGTGCCCAAAGGTAGTTACTTATACAAGAAAATGAGATGCAACGGCAACTGCGCGTATCATTTGGTTCGAGCGTAGGCCCATCTGAAGGTTGCGGGTTCGTTATTTTTCCCTGGTCTGCGTGTCACTGGATCGCACCCAGTCCATTACACGGTACCCATACTACAATCGTTTTTTAGGTCCATACAGTTGGTGTGATCGTCTGGTGATATAATAATATTATTATTTTTGGAATGGATTCATTTTTGCTCCGTTTTTACACCGGTTCACTGGTGTCGGACCTAAGCTAAGTGTATACCAGGTTTTGTACGTATTGGGTTATGATGGTTGGGATTCAGGTTGTCAACTGAGTCTGGGGAATGCATGCTTAGTTGGGAAGTACTTAGGTACCTGTGTAAAGTGGTGTAGCTACAATTGGTTGAGTATTCGTGTGAATGTTGTCTAATAAGGGGAACTTCAGTTTTAGTTTTGTATAATTATACGAAACAGAAATGCGAAATAAGGCACTTAGTTTATTTCCTGATCCCTTCTTATGATACTGTTATTCATTACGCAATGGAAAAAGTTTAAGGTTATTATTTAACATTACATTATTAAAAATATGAGTTTCGATAAGGGACTTCCCGTGGCACACGTTTCACGTCAGAGCAACACAACATAATCTGTGACGAAGTGAACTGACGTAAACGGAACTATGAAAACCGGTTTGAGTCTTCTACTTTGGTATTCGAAGCAGGCGTATAATGACTCAGTATTAGACAGTGCAGAACGTGTGGTGATAATAGATGATGATATGATTTGCGAATTTATTCAAAGTAGGTACGTATATCATATTATGTTTGACACAATACACCTGACCTTGAAATGGATAGGATGCGGATAATTAGATAGGATGCGGAAAATGGAGCCGTCTACTTGGTGTTAAGTTGAATTTTATTACAACTCCCGAAGCCAGGAAATAGTAAGTTTACAAATAAGTAACAAACTTTTAGTTTGCAAAAATAAAAAGGGAGTTTCTCTTTTTGAAAAAATACTTAAAACAAAAGCCGCTACATTCAATGGCTATTCAATGGTTGTTACGAATAAGATCAATTACTTGCGAGACCTTTTGACAGGCAGGTATAGAAGGTGAACAATCATTGTTAAAAGATACCGCTACCCATTGCGCCTTCATTATATAATAAAATAACAATAGTGGAAAGTTATACGACCCATAAAACAAAAGTCCCACTAAATAGCGACCGGTCGGACCCGCCGTTACTATGTCTGCAGTTAGAAGTTTACAGTTCTAAATTTAACAAAGGCTAATTTTGTTGCATTTTATTGCTTTGAAATAGGATCAGGACCCATTAGGGCACTTTTTGCCACGCCTTTTATTAGGGTGTCGTCCGAAGGCCGCGCGGCGAAAGACAAAGCGTTGACCGGAATTGCTCGCATAAACATTGTTTGACGGCTTCTTTGCCGGTTTACGGTCCCGGTGATCTTGCCACTTTTGGCAGGCAGCCGGCTCTAATGAAATCGCCATAACTTAGCATTGGATTTGTTGCACATGTCATGCAGAACATAACTAATAAGTTCCGGTCGTTAAATATTATTTTCATAAAATTTAAATTATTCAATCAATACCTACAGAGAAGCTGAAACAGTAACTAAACTACGCGATACAGGATCCTTCTTTGAAATATGTGTTATAAAATATTCAGTTCCCCCAACTTCGATTCTTAAAAAATGGTGTGTTATAATTGCCATAATATTTTATTTTTGAATCCTATTTTAGATAATTAGACTAAAACGTATTTTGTTCAGTTTTGATAAAATAACGAGTAAGTAACCAATTACCTGGGTATAAGCAAATGTTCCGTGTTAATATAGAAATTGAAGAAAAAAAATCAAAATTCAAAGGGTGGTGATAAAATAAAAGGTCGTAACAAACGACTACGCTGCGCTGCCCGAGCGCGCCTCACATTAAAATACATGTTAATGGGAACTCGTTGTAACCCTTTCATTGTTGTGCACCTACTTTTTGTTTTATTCAGGGGTCAATGCGTGCTTTTTGCTCTACAACTATGAAAAGGTTTATGAATCAATTAATTAAATGTCTCCACGGTCATTGTCGCTGTGTAAATATGTAAATGAGCCAGTAAGTAACAATGCCTTGATTTATTGGTCATAGCCATAAAAAGCTTGCACCCAAGGTGAGAATCACAGAACATTAGTTCGTTTGACAGTTTGTCTTGTAAACAATACGAATGACGTTCTATAGTAACAGAACAGGATTTACATTTGGCAAGGATAAAAATAATTGATCACCAGTCCCATATTATCTTGGAGGCATTATAGGTTTTAATATACTTAGTACCAAACAGTAAGTAGGCATACTTACCTCCTCGGAGGGTAGTTTTGCCTAACTATCGATTGTCTATCGATAGTATTGCAATACTTACTAATCCTACTATCGTGTACCTCGAAAACTAGCCATAATATTATATCGATAGCGCTATCGATGACAATACTATCAATAGTATCGCTAGTATCGATACTACTATTGTCCCTCATCATTGATTACGGTTTTCGTTAGAATATATCGATACACATGTAAATATTATCGATGGACCTATTGATATTATGACTACCTTAATCTAACCTATCTACAGATAGTTGATGGATCGATAGTTAGACAACACTATCTCAGGGGGCTACTCTAACACTCGTAATATCCATAAACAAGTGAATGTCCTTAGGTAATAATAATTATAATTTCTTAGCTAGTAGGCAAGCACCTACTGGACCCAGGTAGGTATTCAGTTCGATCGGGTAGTGATATCAGAGCAACATATAGCTACAGGACAAAACTCATTAAAACTAATTCATTTATCGGAAAGGATGTGGTTTACGGCACGTTATCACACTCTGTACCTACTTACTACGTCACTGAATTCTGTCACTTTGCTGCCCTGAGCTGGTAAGTAGATTACTATTAATAAATCGATCTCAAATCTGAGACCGAACTCGAGTACACTTTGGAGATGTAGTAAGTACCTTAAAAAGGTAGGTCCCTATTGTTCTGAAATTACATTTCCATCTACCTAGGTATTAATACACCTTACTTAGGTATTACCTACTAGGTACAGTAAAAAATCAATGTTCAAAACACGCTAGATATCTACTGTTTATTTTAATGTTGTTTTCCTATCAAGGACGATACTAGTCGGTACCTAATCAACTCGTGGGCGTGAGAACACTTTGGTGGGAACTCTATTATCAGTCATTCATTTCATAATTTAGGTTCCTACTAAGTACCTACCTACAGAGATATTTCATTTCATGTTTTAAGTTTCTTTCCATACATGGAATGGTAGGTACATTAGATACATCCACAGACCCATTTTTTAGCATTAGGTCAAATTTTTGAATGTTTTAAGTTTTGATCATCGTAAAGTAAGTCTCTCTTCTTAGTCGGGCACTCTTGTCAGAGTGGTCGTGGTTGCGCTGACGAGGTATATGGTGGATGGTTTGGTGAGGCCTTAGCATTTCCGAGTGTGGCTCTCCAGGCGATGTGCTTCCATTTCTGACGATTAGAGGCGTCGCGAGTACACTGGACCATGGTGGACTCGGTAGCCTTTGTCATGACATCTATCCAGCGGGTTGGTACTCGTCCGCGTGCTCTCTTTCCTTCCACCTGGCCCTGAACTACCAGTCTCTCCATCGAGTTCTCATTTCTAGAGATGTGACCAAAGAACTTTAGTATTCGTAGCTGCACAGTAGATGATAGTCTGACTTTAATACAAAGTTCTTTGAGGATGGATACATTGGTGCGAAATGCCGTCCACGGGATCTTTAGGAGGCGTCTCATAAAGTAAGTACGTATGTATATAATGGTAGTAGCCCTAAGGTTGGAGCAGAATTGGATAGGAACTTAGTTACCTATTATCTATGGACAAATCAATCTAATCTAAGCATAATCTAAGTGACATTGATTCTTGTGTATTATTTGTAAGTACCTACTTAAATGGAATAAAGTGTATTGGAAAAATGATTACGCGCTAGATGCAGGGGTGGTTTGCGCGTGCACCCGCCGCGCCGCGCCGCGCTGCCCTGCCTGCATCACGACTTGCATAAGATCAAACACTTCGCCCGCGACACGTGCACGTCACATCGCCCACGGAGAGATACGTGACGATTGAAATATTATTAACACATTTATTACACTAACTAACACAAAAAAGTATTTGATGTGAAACACTCAAATGTAACTGTGGATTTTTTTCGTTGAGCGTAAAGTTCGCAATTTTTTAAAATCCTTACTTATTTTAATTTTATGTTTACCTAGCGCTAAGATCGCTAAAAGTATAACAATAACTTAATTTTGTGTCAGTTTGGTATAAGCTCCCACATAACTTCTCCAGGATTGCTTCTGACAGTGTGACAGATAAAAATCTATTAAAAAAACAATTATTAATCGATTATTTGCAAAATTAAAATAGATTATTTTTATTTATTTAATCGATCGATTATTTTGTCACATCCCTATCATTCAGTATCCTGTGAGGACATGACGAGTTTGATGCGTGTTCTAGGAGCAAATTTCATACCCAGAATTTTTGTGAATAGTTCTAAATGGCTACCCTTAGAAGTTTATTTTAATGTATGTTGTAGAATGACAATTGGGTAGTATTTTAAAAATAGTTTCAGTATAAAAGGCTTTTAAATCACAACTTTTGACTGTGGGCAAAGTTACCTTAAATTATTCAGACCATGCATGTCAACATTGCCCGTACTGAGGGTTGTCAAATTTAGATATTTTGTAACAGGTTGCATATTATACAATTTGAGGGTAATTGAAATAACGCAAAATATATTGCGCTGACTGTATATTGTTTTAGTATTGGGCGTCCATTAATTACGTGAGGCATTTTTGAGAATTTTTCAACCCCCTCCCCCCTTGGTGAGATATCGCAAGATTTTCTTCAACTCTCTCCCCCCTCCCCTAATCTCACGCGAGATTTTTCAAAATGTATGTTTTGACTGTAAACGAGTCAGATTATTGAGAAAAAAAAATAGGAAAACGGTTGACCCTAAAGGCCTTCCTTGCAACTTCCCGCTAATTCGCTGCTCTGCGGGGTTCGGACGAACACGACAAACACTATTGTCTCAGATTTGGCTATATTTTATTCTAGAAATAATTTTTCATACAATTTTACACCATTTTCTGCTAGAAAAATAATTATTACATGATATTTGCCAAGTCCCCCCCTCCTCCCTAAGTGGGATTTGGAAAGATTTAGCGTGATCCCCTCCCCCCCTAGAACACCTTAAGCAATTAATGGACGCCCCCTTAGCAGTGATTATGACTGTTTATTTACCCATATGGTAAATATTTGATATAATTTGATTTGTCTACTAAGTTTATTGCTCCTAGGCTCTACATTTAGCCCTTAAGGAAATAATGTATAAAAGGTTTTGCATTTTTTGTCTTTGAATTATATGAATATTAATAAATTTTGGACATAATGTTTGATTAGGATCATACCATAGTACATTATAATTTTTAATGTATAGGTATTCATGTGCATTCGACACCCACAATAGTGAAGGAAAAATATTCATATAATTTTACTGAAATGTGGCAACCCTAAAAATGTTATAGGTACCGTTTTTTTGGGCTTGTAGGGAAACGAGCAATATTTGCTAGACAACATTGCCCACTCATTTAACTACGAAAAAGTTTATACTACAAACACATTTTTAAAACTTAGGGCAAGATAGCCTTAAATTGTAGTCGTGGTATTTTTTCCTTATTTTTAAGAGTTGGATTTTTTATATTTGCGTCAAAATCGACGTGGGCAATGTTGTGTGTGCAAATTCTAGAATGTAGATTACTTTGCCCGCCATCGAAATCGAAATCGACAAGTGCACGTCAGTACATGCACAATGAAGGCTTCCGGACCCATTTCAATAGCGAAGATTTATCGGAATTATAACCAAGGTAGTGGAACACAAGAAACAAAGTTGTATTTGTAGTTCATTTTTGAATCTCAGTATGGAGTTTATTCAGAAACGGGGAATTAACTTAACTTTAACTTGGTCGGCTGTAGTTCGTGATTTAGTGATCCCATTTCTCATTTTTAATTGCAATGTCATGTCATGTGCTAGTGTTCTCATTTTTCTAGATTTTCTACACAGTGTTTCACGTTTTTACAGCAAGATCTACCTGAAGCCACGTTTTCAGCTTAAACAAATTCGGGACCCCAATACAAACTGTTTTCCCTTATTTCACACTCTTAGGGGTGGAATTTTATAAAACGCTAAAAAATATATTTTTTATTTGTAATGATTAATACTAATTTTCATGGTTCTAAGTTGAGTTTTTTTTACCCATACAAACTTTCGCGCCCAATTTTTTACACTTACGGATGGAATTTTACAAAATCCTTCCTTAGTGGATATTTACGTTATAAAAGGTACATACTTACTGTCGAAATTTCATGATTCTAACACCAGCGGATTGGGCTGTGCGTGGATTCCTTTGTTTTGATAAATGAATTTGCAAATAGTATCAAAATATGTATGCGACATAAATGGCCGTATCTTTTTATTGCGTTGTTTTAGAAACCTTATTTTTGTACACATACAAGGGACGATAGCGTTTGATATGTAATATTAATTTCAACTTGATATCTCTATCCGTTTTTAAGAAAAAGGGTCTTGACACACAGACAGACAGACGGACAACAAAGTGATCCTGTAAGGGTTCCGTTTTTACCTTTTAAGGTCCGGAACCCTAAAAATAGTTGAAATTCTAACTTATTGAACATTTTACAGATCAAATACGTGCATATGATCATAATAGTTGTAGCAAATTAAAAAAAATACTTAAGTTCCCATCGAAAGAATATGAAATACCTATATATTTTACCTATACCGATTTTAATAAAATAACGGGCTAAGTTGGCGTGTTTGACGGTACTTACCTATTACTTATCTATTTGCTATTGTTATAAAAAGTGCATATCTATATGTATACCTATTAATAGCAGGTAATTGAACTATAGCGAATGAGTAACAACTTCTGAATCAAACAGACCCATATTACCTAAAGATAAACTCGACTTGTTTGTCAAAAATCGTTTTTTTTCTAGGTATCGACCTATTCCTGAGTATGTAAATTAAATACATACAAATACAAATTTAACGTACTATAATATAACTAGCAAACGGTGATATTTTGTATTACATTAAATAAGTACCTACTTATTACCATGTTGTAAAATCAATCAAATCACTAAAATATTCGTTGTTGATAAGCATTCTACCTATATCAATTTTGTCCTTTAATACATAGTATACCTATGTATATAAAGGTAAGAACATTCGCAAGGAAGCCCGTCCGTTTCTTCTTCGTAAGATAAAATTACTCTTATCGAAATAACACTGCACTTTAAAGAAACTGTTTAAGTACAAAATGTAACAATTCCAACACTTAACTTTATCTTTCGGCAATCGCTAACAAACACTCCCGACGACACTGGATACATTTCACAAGGCGAGCCGACTATTGTTATAATTCCTAAACGGTTCAGCTGTAATTGGGATGTTCCACTACCTACCTAATGTCCAAATGTTTAGATCGATATCTGCTAATTGACAAGACGATGTCCACAATCTTGGTGTAAGTGTAACCTATCTACTTAAAAGGCACCCACTCTAAGATTTTACCAGACGGGTGTTTAGTTAGTTGGTAGAAAAAACACCTTACTAAGTACTTAATACTTATATTATTATCATTTTGTTTTATTTGAATCTGTTTCATAATTTTTTCCTTTTTAAATTATTATAATTATTTTTTCCGTATTCTCAGGAAATTAAATAAGTACTGGTATCTAATCTAATTAGTTAATCTTACTACAGATGCGGAAATATCGTTTGAAGACCTGAATATTCCTACTGGAAATGAATTGTAGGAAAAAATATGTTTCCTTTTAAAATAATGAAACTATTATGCACTGCACTATAAAGTAGGTGTACGTACGCAGGGATCTAAATGCCATACGTTAATGGAACCCGATAGCAACTACTAATGCTAATAATAATTAGTAGGTACTAGTAGTTAAGTATGTACAACAGTATGTATCATACCGTGCGGGACCCTTTTATTGAGATTTATGCCAAAGAGTATAATTAGGCTGCTGGGCGTCAAATAAATGCAGCTTTCATACGTTACAAAAATATCACGTTTCACGCTCTCCATCGCATCCTGGGAATCTACTCCCTTTAAGCCCCCTTATATAACATACATTGATCTCGTTACAAAGGAACAAAAGATCTGATACAAGTACATAAAACACTTCAAACGTCCAAAGAGTATAATGCCCATCATTATACATTCATGTGTTTTGTCGTTTACAGTATTTATTTTGAACAGTTTCGAGGGGGAAAACCCTCTTTTCGCTTGAAAGCTCCCGAAAGCGCGGCAAGGAGGCGTCGGGCGGCGCCGCACGGCCCCCTCATTGGCTCCCGGATCCCCACCAAGTGGAGACCCCGCCCTGGTGGAAATTCTCCCCGAGCGCTCGTGCGAGTGTTCATTCAGTAATCGAATGTCATAGTCGCAGGTAGTCGTGTCGCGGAACCTGACAGGGGTCATTACGTGAATCTGAATCATCGACGCCACTGAGTCAGTGTTGTGCGCGTGCGGACAGTGATGGTGCCACGTTATTAAGCTTAATATTTAGTGCTCTCGTAGGATCGTGTAATGCACGCGATGGGTGACCCGTCGTCTCTGGCAGGCATGTTGCCCTTCGACTCCATCGGACTTTATGAACAACCAAAACCGCGTTTCATATTTAAAATGCCCCGTGTAGTTCCTGATCAAAAAGGCAAATTTGAATCGGACGATCTCTTCAAAAGACTGAGCAGAGAAAGTGAGGTATGTGAAAACAATTGTCTTAATGTTGATCTACCCTCAAATTGAAAGAAATATAATTTTGATAGCCAATAAAGTGTTAAATGCAATATTAATTAATCACAGCTAACCATTTGCCTTAGAAGTATGACTGGTGTCAATACAGAACAAACAGGAAAAAATGAAAAAAATGGTTTAGTATGTAACGCATGATGTTTAAAAATCAAATAGGTACCAAAGTAAGTTATAAGTAATATGTATTTATTTTATTGTGTACATAGCCAAGTATATACCTACCTAGGATTTAACTGTAATTTGTTAATGCTCATTGTACATATAACGAGAATTAAGGAAAATAATAATATCAAGCGTCCATTTAATTTCCTTCCTTAATAGTTAATGTAAGCTGTGTCTACATAGTAGATTAAATATATTATTTGCCTTATTTATGTTACCAAACAACATCAATTTTATATGTACCTATCCACTTCAAACTAAAATAAACCCCGCCCCATCACTTTTGACAGTTTTCCTATAGAAAAACTGTTTTAGAAAAACTGACAAAATTGACGTATTAATTAATTTACACGATACGTCAGTTTTGACGTATTGCGAGTCGAATGTGAGTCGAATCGCACGACAGTCGTTACCAGAGTTTGGCACCAGGGTTTCAGCTACGGCGCACCTAGCTGCTTCTTGATCGTCAACCCGCTTTATGTGAGATGTTTATGACCTCAGGTGAGGTACACAGGGTACCGCGACCGGCCTCCGGAGGAGCGTCAGATGCGGTTCCAGAGCGGCTGCCGCGAGGGGCACACGGAGGTCGCCTTCACCGGCACCGGCACCAACCTGCAGCTCGTGTTCGATCACTCTCCCTACAACAACAGAGGCTGTGACTTCCAGAAGGAAAGCGGCAAGGTAAATTTAAATGCATGCGACGACCGGTTGGCGCAGTGGTTCGAGCGTAGGCCGCTCAGCACACTGCACATGGTGGCTGCGGGTTCGATTTCTGGCCTTTTCGTAATTTGCCCAGGTCTGGGTGTCACTGGGTTCGCCCCCAGTTCATTGTATGTACGGTACCCATAGTACAAGCTTTGCTTAGTTTGGGATCGTACAGTTGGTGTGTCTGTCTGGCGATATTTATTTATTATATTAGTTTATACCTAGATGGTACTCATGTACTTTTAAGTACTAACCTTCATACTGCAGTCTACACATTATTCAGTAAAGTTTAAATTTCATAGGTACCTATCGGACCAAAATGAGCTCACTTTTTCTTCGAAGATTCCGCTTCTATGTAATTTACCTATATCTATTTATGGTATTTTAATCCGTAATCGCTATATAGCACTTGCTAAACATGATGGGTAGTTCATACCTACTTTTGATTAGGAATACATTTATGTGTTAATTTTATTATATTACTAGCTGTGCCCACGGACTTCGTCCGCGTAGTATTTAACGTAAATTTCGGGATTATCGGGATAAAAAGTATCCTATATGTTAATCCCGGCTATAAACTATCTGTGTTCCAAATTTCATTCAAATCCGTTCAGTAGTTTTTGCGTGAAGGAGTAACAAACATACATACATACATACATCCACACTCACAAACTTTCACATTTATAATATTAGTAGGAAGGACTAGCTGTGCCCACGGACTTTGTCCGCGTAGTATTTAACGTAACAAAAATTTCGGGATTATCGGGATAAAAAGTATCCTATATGTTAATCCCGGTTATAAACTATCTGTGTTCCAAATTTCACCCTAATCCGTTCAGTAGTTTTTGCGTGAAGGAGTAACAAACATACATACATACGTACATACATACATACATCCACACTCACAAACTTTCACATTTATAATATTAGTAGGATTCATGGTTTTCCGTCCCTATGTGCACGATAATTTAACCGTAAGTACCTACTTACTACTGGAGATTAAATAAAACAAAACTGTTTACTACATTAACAACACCGGCCTCACACAATTAATTATACACAATTTATTAGCCTGGCCTGACTGGATTGTGTAAACGTGTGAAAAAATAAATAAGTAGTTACCCACTCAGTTAATTTTATTAAATGAGACATTTACAATATCATAAAAGTAACAATTTCATAGTGGATTAAAATTGTGGTAAAGTAAAAAAAACTTAGAAATTTATATTCTGTTCTATTATGTAGGCAAATACGTAAGTAAGTACTTATATGTGGTAAGTACTTAGCTATTTACGTCATTAAGCAAACAATAGAGAACACTGGAGTGATAGGTACCAAAAATATGAATCATAATAACACAAAGACTGGCTATACCAGTCTATCCAGCCAGTAACACCTAATGGCCTCATTCGTCAACAGACGTCGTTCTGTATGGCCTCGCGTCATCAACGCCACGCCACGGGCATCACTTCCGCTCCAAATTTTCATAACCAAAATTAAGACATAAATAACTTTGAAGCCGCTAATGATAAAACATAAATCCGTTACACCGCATAACGTGTTAGTCACGCTCTACCTTAGCTTAATACAATCGTACGAGGACTGAATGACATAGTTTCTATGACTGGGGACGGACAGGGCATGAGAGTGCATTAATTTTCTGCCTTTAATTGATCTCATCTTAGTAATATTTATGTTGATAACGAGTAGGTACTTACGTAGTTCAGTGCTTAGCAGTATTTCTCCACGCGTGATGTCTGTCGCCCAGCATTTAAGCTATCTGTATAACAATGCAATTGCGAAGATAATTAATTTCCTATAAATTAGGTATAAGTATTATACCTAATGGGCGACTTTCATAAAACGGTACTTTTATTGTTTTTATACTGAAAATTTCAAAATAAGTTTGTTGTTACCGTACTACTTAATCGTATTTTTTTCCTTTGAAACATATGCTATGTAACCTATACTATGCTATGTATTTGTATTATGCTATAACCTATTCTATGTATTTTGCATTCGAATTTAGTATATTTAATTTGTACCTTACATAAAGAGGTGCCCATTTGGTGCCTGTTTTATTGAATTTAGCCCCTTCCATGCATGGGCCTCCTGCGGCGCTGTTGTATGAATACTTATATTTATTTACACTCGGTTCATTTAACAAAGCGCTTGAGTGTGCACGAGCCCTCATCTCGTAACGATATTTTATTAAAGAATGCTCGACGAGATTGAAAATACTTGCTTTGAATTTAATTTAAACGGAAGATTGCAGATAGCTACCAATGGAAGTGATAGCGCACATAATTTGCTTAGTAAAATCTTTTTCCTTTATACCAATGTACTTACCAATTTATACGTATTTTCAAAAAAAATATTAAGTAAGTAACTACCGTCTGACTTATACACCTAATATCGACTAAGGAACTAGATAAGTAGGTATGCTACCTATATCTGATTTTCATTTTCATTGGATAGGAATCTGTTTTCGTTTTAGTTACGACTTACGTACGACTCTACCATGAGAGAGAGATGTTGTTGTCGAATTACATGTAGGTATACCATATTGATCACTATAGACAGTTTACCTAGAGCTTACCTACCAATTTTGTTACTTTTATTTTAACTCTAAATAATTTCCTTTTTCAAATACTTTAAAATAAGAATGACTAAATTGTGAGTAAATTGGTGACATTGCACAGTGCCTGTTATCAAAGTCCACAAAAATCCTTACTTTTGCCACGTCCTATATGTAGATAGAAACTTAAATATGAATATAGATACATATAAGCTACAACAAGTAGAAAATCGAGTCCTTTGGGAAAGGGGGAAAACCATTTCCCCTGAAATCAATAGCGGGAAAGCGCAGCGATTGGTGGGCGTCGTCGCGACGCCGCGCCCGCCCAGCCATCATGGCCGCCCGGCAGCGTCCCTCTGCTCTCATTACCCACCCTATAACCCTCTTGACAGTAATTATATTTATTATGTTACTAATATTGAAACATTTTGCTTTTATATAAGTAGGTAGGTTTAGGTACCCAAGTATTGAAAATTTGTCTAGTCGTGTCGTGATCAACCCTTCGGCAACAAAAAGCGGTTATTGTAGGTAAAAGTAGAAACCTAAGAACTTACTATTATCCTTTTTAATAACAAAAATAAATTACTACTTATTTAAGTATACCTATTACCTATGACGTCAAAGGTTTAGTCGGAACTTCTGTACAACAGAACATTAATTGCACAAACATACGGCAAGCGTATCTCTTCTGGCACAAAAGTTAAAAGAAACCAAAAGCTTGTTATTAGTGAAATTGCATCCGTCGGGTGACTGCCACAATTAAAGGTTTGTTTGAGGCCGGTGCCGGAACAGGCCAACACGCGATCTGGATCGACACCCGTCTGCCTTCTGTCGTTTTGTCCTTATATTTTGCAATCGATAGTTTTATTTCGCAATCGATACGGGTTTAAAATTTCCGTAATCATTCAGTTTTCGATTCCTTATTTGTACCTATATTAAATAGCAGATTCTCTTTGCGAATAGCTTATAGATAGATAAGTATATCTATGATTCCCTATTAGTAGGTGAGCATTATTTTTTAAGCCTGCTTTGGCCCACTGCTAGGGAAAGGTGTGAGGGACTGAGGATAGGTTTAGTGGCATGAGGCATCTACATAATTCAATTGATATAGTACTTACTTACCTACGTTATTTTATGCCATAGTACGTAACTCGTGTATTTTGTTGAATTGACTACAATGAAAAAATAGTAATTATTAAATGCCTCCCGCTGTCGGCGCTGTCACTATAATCTTTGCAGTCGTCTTCAAATATCCCCATTTTTTTAAACTGGACCAAACTACCTGTTTAGTTTTTGTAGGGTCACTTCCGTGCCACATGCATCTTATAAATGGCTCTATAGTTTTGCCACCAACAGCGCTCTCCTTATGTCTTGTTTTTTTATAAAACTTTTATTAATTGGAAACGTTTGTCATCAGGCTCACATCGTGTCCCGGTTCATCATGAACGGTGTGTGCGTGAGATGGCGGGGGTGGATCGATTTGGAACGGCTGGACGGCGTCGGATGTTTGGAGTTGGACGAAGAGCGCGCTGCGGTCGAAGATGCCGCCCTGCGCGACCAGATCGAGAGGTACAACCAGCGGCTGCGGGACTTCGAGGACAAGCAGCGGGCGTATAGGGAGCACGGGGAGGAGCTGCGGGGGCACTCCCATGTGCACGCGCAGCGCTGCCACCAGCCGCGCCAGACCGCGCACGGCGCGCATCCCGCGCACCCGCACCCGCACCCGTCGCATCCCGTACACATCAAACCACACTCGCAAGGGGCTCTCATCTCCTAAACGTACGTATTTCAGTCAGTGCCGGTTTAACAGCATGAAAACCAGAACGCTATTACGTGGATCAAAATACAAATGATATGGAAATTATTGGCAATATTTTAAAGTAGGACTGTGTGGATTGTACATTATTTTTGAGATTTTTTGGGAAAATTAATCAATAAATTAACTGTAGAAAATAATTTACCAGCTAAGGTACTAGTTAGCCTACCTTAGGTACCTACTGTATTTGATACCTGAATATGATATTTTATACAATTGATTTGTTGATTCCTAAAATAGGTACCTAATTAGAATCATTGCGGAGAACCATTGTTTAAAATATCGTTAATGATTTCAATGTCACCCTGTATGAGCAACTATCCATCATAGTCTGATGACCGGACTGATTGAAAATCCACACGTCATCAATATAAGTGTACCTATGTAGTGCAACCAAATATGATTTTAGTCTAAGTACCAAACGACATCATTATCAAATGCCAAAATGGAATAGTTAGATATACCTACTTCCCTACGTAGTTATGTATTATTTGTATTTACCTGCCTACATAACGTGTAAGTGATCGCTATGAATTGGTAAATGGATGTTTTCTGTCTTTACTCGTAAGATCTAATAAATTAACAAAAAGTACAAATAGATATTTTGTACGTCCATTGTACATACCAATATCCATTTATTTTCCAGTACACCACAGAAGAAAATTTTATTTTATTCATGTCGCGGCCAACTAGCTTAGTTAGCCGTTCAATCATCAGCCTAGCCTCTTTACTAAAGAGCGCCGTTCAGCTAGTGACCTGAATGATATTCAGCCATTTGATCACACAGCTAGGCAAATTACTTGGATCGATGACGTTTAATTACTTGCCTAGCTATTTAATTACTTGCCTAGTCTGTTCATTTCAATTTAGTTCCACTTTCTGCCACCTAGCGCCGAAACTCACCAAACTATCAATATGGCGTCGGCAAAAAACAACTTTGATGGAATAATTTTACTAGTTACTTAGGTATTTTACAAAATTGTTTAGATCCACCGAACCTACTTGCCAGTTGGGATTTCTGTGGGGTCATAAAAAAATAACCCTAACCTAAACCCATCCTATCGCTGGGTCGCTATGCTTGGGTAGTATTTCGAAAAAGTTTTGTAGTACTTAAATGTCAACCAGTTGCCTAAGCCAGTGTATTAAATGTTGTAACAGACGATACGGCGGAATATCATTTAGGCCGCTAGTTGAACGGCGCTGTTTGGTAAAGTGGCTAGGCTGTTGATCGAACGGCGAATTAAGCTAGTTGGCTGCGACATTCATATAGGTACTTAGGTTCATAAGTACCTAATGAAATGATTGTATTATCTTCCTTCGTAGTTTTCATTAAATAACAAATGCACGTCAACAATACTACGAAGACGAACACTAGTTGCAATGTTAGATTAATTACTTAAGTAAATACATAAGTAATAGATATTTAGATATAAGTTTTATGTAAACGTACTTACGCGTAACCTAACCATTACAAATATGAACCCAGATAATGCCCTGGTTTCCTTAATAGATCATTTAACAGAATTAATTTCTAGCAAGAAGTATTATTAAAATTTTCCGTAGTACCGTAAATTTGTGATGGGTAGGTAGGTAGTTTTAGTTCTCGCAAGTAGGGTAGGTAAGTACTAATTACGTTACGTACTTACGTGTACTTCCATGACTGTCCCACTATGGTTGTTATCTGGTCCAGGTATGTTTATCTGCCTTGCCCTTATTGGCTTATTCATCACACAATGATCTACCAAAGTTTGTTAAGTTAAACCAAAACATCCAAGCCTGTAATCAAAAATTTACTTTAGTAAGTACCTACTTAAACGTTAATTGGAAACATATTGCATGGTGCACGCGTACCTATAACATATTTTTATCAACTTACTTAGATACCTAACTAACTGTTTTATAAGTAAACTACCTAAGTAAATAATTACAGCTGAACTGCAATGTTGTTACCAAATACGTAATAGGTACTTACTTATTCGGGGCAATTAAACCTGTTTATTTGCCTTGATAGGTCTTTTTGTACGATAGCATAAATAATCAACATACCTATACTAATCATTAATGTACTTACTACCTAGCCTACAACTAGAATAGCAATCTGAAACGTATTAAAATTCCCCAATAATGGCGTATGATGAATCCAGTCGTTACGTGATTACCTACCTACTGATATTTGTTCTAATTAATTGTAATTATTATTAACTATCGATTAATTAACGTTCTTGTTCAGTTTGTGGTATGTTATTTATTTCTAAGTTGATTTTATATGTAACAGTATAAAAATATTGTGATAATAATGTAAATAGATGTTTATGGAATTATAAATACTTAGCTGTTTTATTTTAGACTAGCTAGACTAGGAGTAACATACATCCTACTAATATTATAAATGTGAAAGTTTGTGAGTGTGGATGTATGTATGTATGTATGTATGTATGTATGTTTGTTACTCCTTCACGCAAAAACTACTGAACGGATTTGAATGAAATTTGGAACACAGATAGTTTATAACCGGGATTAACATATAGGATACTTTTTATCCCGATAATCCCGAAATTTTTGTTACGTTAAATACTACGCGGACGAAGTCCGTGGGCACAGCTAGTACATACATAATACATCCACACTCACAAACTTTCACATTTATAATATTAGTAGGATTCTATAGGTAGCTATCTACCCTTCACCGCTGAATACTTACTTAATAGGTCCTACTTAGGTATTGCTACGCTTTATTACTCTAATAATAATCGAATGAAAAATATTTTTATTACAATTTAATGGATATAGATAGTACCTGCTGCATAATTATCCACCGGCAACATTGCCAAGGCTTCGGTGCATGCAATTTAAAAGCAGAGTAGGGTGGCAATACTGCCGATCCCTCGTATTTGTAACACGCTAGTGAAATTTAACTTAATTGCCTGCCCCGCCCGTAGCATGCTCAGTGTAGCAGAATGGTCTTTTACTTTTTGACGGTAATTATGACGCTGGTTCCTATCGAACCATAAATACTGTAGGTGATCCATTGAAGTTACGTTAGATTAATTAATGTAATACCTATGCAGGTCAGTCCTTATTCCGTTGATGCACAAATCTAACTTAAGTGGATGTAGGCAATTGCCGTAATTCTCATATATCATCATCCATGGCCGTAGCAACTAGGAATCAAAACGGAGTTATCTTTAGTTGTGTCAGTTTAGTAGTAATTGGTAGATAATATATATCCAACAGAATTAGCACAATAGGCATAATGTTTTTAGTTTATTTTTATGTAAAGGAATTATTAGAATAAACATCAGAACACAGTTATGCACTTGAATCCAAAAAAAAAATTGATGACGTCAATAATAATAATCTAGATCTATACTTACCTATATAAAAATGGGTCTTCTTGGTGAGCTATCCAAGTAAATGGATCAATATCCACATTGTAGTTTGATACATTTTCGAATCGATGGATGACGAGGCTTATGCAGCAGTCGCAGTCGGGCCGACGCGACGCTCGCGCACGCGCACCTGTGCCGCATGCCGCCCCTCTCCGCCCTCGCTCATTATATGCCATTTAGCCAACTGCGGAAATGTTTATACTCATGCTCGTTGCACACGATCTACGCTGAACGCTCGTTTTAAACGCTCCTGTTATATTTATTACCTACTAATTAGAAAACAATTGAGGGCTGACTTCACAAACATACTAACCGACCGTTAGAAATTCAGATTAAATATAAAACGACCTTTGACGTAGGTATGTTTAGACGTATTTTATTTTACGAATCCACTTAGGCCCAACTTCTTAACAGAACGTTAGAGGTGTAACCGACTGTTTGATATAACTAGGTAGGTGCCTATTTTGGTACCTAACCATCGGTTGTTGCTCTAACCAATAAAGCTAAGTGAGGTGCATATACGGATTACCTTTATACTAATTAATATTATTTTATTATTATAATTAAGTAGTGCGGCATTTAACCCACCAGCTACTTATTAAGTGTGCCTACTCCTTTCATAAGTTTGCAGAGTTTGTCATATCTATCTAAAAACTGCCTTAAATCGTCGAGAACACTGGACAGGCTAGGTGAATACTACCCTCAAGAGTACGGCTGGCCTTGCCCTAGTATATCGTGCCTAGTTCTGAAGATCGATGGCATGTAGTACACAAACACGAGGATTGCGATGAAGAAACTTTGCAGTCAGCAAACGACGGGTCAATACCATCATATTGCAATTATGTAGGTACCCATCTACATAGATTACTATCACTAAAAACTCCAAAAACAGTACTAGATAGTATTTCTAACGAATCCGCAGAATGACAAACTATAAGTTCACCTAAGTATAAGAACGTATAAGACAAAGGAAACTGTTGAAAAATGACAAATGTTCATGACATTCAATAATGTTAAATGAATAAAATGTATACTTAAGTAATAGGCACATGTAAAAGTACGTGACCCATGACTTTTTTCACAATAATAATGTTGGTTGGTAAGTCCTAAATATCCGTCGTCCTATCTACCTATAGGTAATCTGAAAGGATCTACAAAATATGTTTTTCATCGACTTGGCATTGACAAACTCATCAATAGACACACGATAGAGATCTCAATATCTTCCGAGAACATACGCGGAACTGAGCATTAGCAATGCACCTTAGATGTTATCGTAGGGTTTTATTGTGACGTACGGCACCTTGACCGTCAAAATTGAGCAGGTACCTCCTTTATTGGACATGATCTCTAATCGGCGGCACAAAAAACTTGGTATTTTACAATACATAAATCGGAGACGGCTATCCAGGTACATACAATGAACCCGTGATTTATCGGCGCATTCTTTTTGCGCAAAAAGCTCAGGTCAGTGTTGCGTCGAAGCACCAAAAGGGCATTTTGTGTAATCCGCGCACGGAGCGTGGGAACGAATCATGATGCTATATACCTGTTTGTACTTACAGTTTATGATAAATCGGACATTATCATATTTTTTTTTTTTTTTTGGAAAACTGTTTGATGTACTGGTTCAAACGTAGGCCGCGGCCAATCGGCTCACTGCACAGACTGGTTGCGGGTTAAATTTCGGAGTAAACTTTTTGTAATCCGGTCTGGGTGTCACTGGAATCGTTCTCAGTCTATTCTACCCACGTCGAAAGCGCACTCAAGATAGCACAGATTTAAGTTCGATTTATTCTTACGGACCCTAGTTTGGGACAATGCAGTTGGTGTGTTAGGCCAATATTAATTACTCGATCTCAAGTCTGAAAACCATCTTGGAAATGTCATTCTTCCTACTAATATTATAAATGTGAAAGTTTGTGAGTGTGGATGTATGTATGTATGTTTGTTACTCCTTCACGCAAAAACTACTCCGTACTCCGCAACTACTACTACTACTAAGTCCGTGGGCACAGCTAGTATTTAATAACAGTACAAAATGACATGTCAAAGCGTAGGAAATCGATTCATTAATACGGGCCTTAGTCTGGCGATTTCTTTTTTGTGGGACTTGTCCCGCCTCGTACCTCAACCACTGTTACTCCTATAAACCAGGATCGACAATGATGGACAAGTTATGGATGACACTACTAGGTAGAAGGTACTTATTGGAAGAAAGATCCTGAAATAACCGACTTGTACATCGTAGGGGACTCGTTTATAAGTCGAAACCAGCAAAATGAAATTTATTCAAATAGGTATAGGTCCTATTTACCTAATACCTACGTATCTACTACAAATAGGATGACAATACCGGCAACAATAAACACAAACCGAAGCCGTTGCTTGTTATCCATGGTCTATAGTAGGTACATTGACCAGGACGATGCTACGAGATAAACTTGAAAGTTGTATGAATATGACACCCATCATGTCCTTGTAAGTCTTCGCTGAGACACGAGAGACGAACAGTATCGTATCACACTTGAGTGACGCCAGCGTCAGGCGCATACGGCGGGTTTCCCGACGATACAATAATTCTAACTTCTATCTATCGCTTATGACAAAGGCACAGGGCCCTAACCACGCCAGCTACTCAAATCGTAATAGAAAAGCAAACGCTCGCGATTACGTTTCAAACGCTCAGCTTTTGATGTTTTGCTGACACGAGCTTCACGATTTCTACTGAAATTGATATGGTTAGGTGTTTTTCTATTACGATTTGAGTAGCTAGCGTGGTTAGGGCCCTAGTCTTTTGCAGACAATTTTTTTTTGTTTTATGTTTATATCGTTAGGTACGACATAGGTTTGAAACAAGGAGAAAGCTATTAGAAGCGTTTTCCCTACCTCAACTATGTGTATTTTTCACTGAAAGAATGATTAACTAGTTATAGAATGACCATAAATTGTCCAAGACGCATGTTACTATTTTATCGTGTGTAGTCGTATAGAGACATTATTTACGTAATTCAACATTTTAATTATGTGAAGTTGTAAAACATATAAAGCTGTTTATTTATACGACGTTACTAAATGGCTGGGCTGCAGAACGTGGCTACATCAAATGTTGGAGTTTTATAGCCGACGCGCAGCCCGCGGCACTTTGAAACCGAGTACCGCCATTTCATCCATATGTTTCCTCGAATTAACGTCTGTTTTCTACGAAGAAAACGGCTGTCATAAAACTCGTTATAGATTCCATGTACATAAAACATATTAACTGTTTGTTTATAATAAACATGAATAAAGATAACCCCGCTGTATTGCGAGGTGTAAATTATTAGGTAGGTAGGCATTAAAATTCTTGCGTGGGTAAGATGTTACGAACAAAGGATTTTCTGAAAAATATTAATGATTTGAAACAATTTTATTAGATAGGCCATACCTATCTATCAACTATCGCCACGGCTACTTAACTACCTACTTATTTAGTGAAACTGAATCGAAGCAGGTTTAATTTAATAATCCAGGCAGACTTAACGATAGGGTTCCGCCATAGTACCTACCTAATCAATACAATTAATATTTGAAATTGCTTGCAGGTATATGAAAGTACCTACCTATAGTTGTAAAAAGATAATCCCATGACACGTGCAGGATAATCCCTGGTAATTGAGGGCACACGCCGCTGATCCCGCGCTCATCAGGTGCTTATCTCGGAGCCCTGCGCGGCTTAATCGCCACTATGAATGAATTAATATTGATGAGTAGCGCAAATGAATGAGTGTGACAGTACCTACACTACCTACCTATCTACACACACCTTACCTTATTGCTTTTAGTAAAAAATAGCAAAAAGGTGGAATCAAAAGTTGAATGGAATGAACGGCCCTCCGTTAAGGGAACGGAGACAGAAACTAAATTCATAGCCATATCAACGAATTCGCGGTCAGAGGTACCCAATCCCAATACTATTATTATATTACCCAATAATCTCATTCCCCGAAGCACCGATGTTTGCATATATCGCTCTCGACCGCTTTTTTATCAATATATGTTTGTTGACTCTATTTTTTTCACAAATTAGTTTCTTCAGTGCAAACCAGAGGACAGAAACACAAGTTAGTAAATTAATGATAACAGGATAACTTATAGTAATGTTAATTGTTTAAACATCCCACCAAATATTTACCCGTGTTTTTGCGTTTAGCTCGCGTTTCGCATTTAACCAGTGTCAAAAGTTCCAAAACGAAAATTGCAGACGTAGGCCACTCAGCTGCCAAATTAAAGTGGAACTGGGCTGGACACCTCTGCCGCATGCCCGACGATCTATGGGCGAAAGTGACCACAATGTGGGTCCCACACGACACCAGACCACGCGGCAGACCCAAAAGACGATGGCGGGATGAGCTCGACTCATACGAAGCACATTGGTCTCAGACCGCAACAGACCGAGACAAATGGAAGAAGGGAGGGGAGGCCTTTGCCCAGCAGTGGGACACTACAGGCTCCTAATAATAATAATAATAATAACCACAAAGAGGCTTTTTATACCCCCCACCGCAGACATACATATATATAGCAGCCAAAATATTCTCTGAAAATTTCGTGGCAATAAATTTAATCTCTGTGACCTTCTAAATCTAAACCCTATCAAAAAATTGGCGGATAATTTACTGATAAATTGACAGACTTCTTGGGGAACCCGAAAAAATATTTCGCCACTTTTGTTCTAATTACCTACATTGGGCGTTTTTCCACTAGCCGGGACAGCGACAGCAACGGCAACGACGGCTTTACCGTGTCGTTGCCGTTAACTGCCCGCTGAGTCACAGACTTATAGGTAAATACTACATCCGCAGAGTTAAGTCTGTGGCAAAAGCAATCATGTGATAGTTATTGCTATTTGTTACTTGACACTGGCGAAATACCTATTAACTGGGTGGGCCATATTTTTTAAAGAAGAAGAAATCAAACTGTCAATGTCATCCAAATGTCATCCATCTGTCATCATGGAGTTTTGGACAGTATTGGAATTCTATTCCATTCATTGAAGTTTATTCATTTTACTTCTAATATTATTTTGAGTTTTGAACACTGTATCTGCATGTAAAGCAAATCACAAGGCTAAGTAACTTCAATAAGTTATAAGTACATATCATGAATGACGAAACCAATAGTAATGTTAAAGAAACCAGGGAATTGTATTCAATGTTTCATCAAGAATATGTTATTATGGCAGAGTAGTAAGTCTCTTCATTATAATTAATATCGTATTGTTAACCATGATCTGTTAAATCAATTATTGGGTCGAAATTTTACTTATATTTATGATGACATTAATATGGTGTGAAAATTCTAATAAGTATTTTATGTGATTTTTATTTTAGCCGCATGTTACAAACTGAAAACTTACAAGGAATTTACGTTATACCATCTTACGAAAACTCGTTTTGTAAGTATGAGTTCTCCTACAAACCTTGAAATAAGTAGTTAAACTTTTAGTACAAGCAGGTGCCTGGTAGCAATTATTAAATAGTTATAATTTGCTGAATAAAATAATGTGTAGGTAGTATATTATAATAATAACTTTATTATTTTTTCTTACTCACTATGGATACAAGTAAATTAAGGTAGATCCCTCCTTATGTAAGTTAGTATATAAACAATATACGATATACATACGACACATATACAATATACATACGACAATATAATACAAAAGTAGGTAAAAGTCTATAAAAGAGTAAATAGTCTGAATATATTATTTGTTAATTTTAGCATGGTTTGGAGTCATCTTTGTAAGAGCTGGTTTTTATGAAGGGGGTGTTTTTAGATTCACACTCACATTACCAGAAAAATTTCCAGATGATGAAGTGCCTGTAAGTATAATCAAGTTTTGAATGTTGCACTTTACAAGTTGTTACAATAATAACTTATAGTATCTACATACTAATATACAAGTTAAAAACAAATGTATACCTACCCTTAAGTTTTTTATATATTTTAAACATGTAATATTTACAATGGTAAGTGTTTAAGTTATTTATTTTCAGATTTTAACATTTGCATCACATTTGTACCATCCAGCTGTTGATGCCAATACAGGTGTTCTCAATTTAAGTGAAGTTTTCCCTCAGTGGGACAGAAAACAAAATCACATTTGGCAAATACTAAAATATTTATATTCAATATTTCATAATTTAAACATCAAAGTTCCTGCTAATGTTGAAGCCTCTGTTGCGTAAGTAATATATATAATTTACCGACATATCATAATATACTTATACCTACATAATACCTAAGTATATAAAACATGTATACACATATTATTATACATACATACCTTAAATAATATTTTATTCCATTTTTACAGTTACAAAACAAATCGAAAATTATTTATGGAGAAAGTAAGAGAATGTGTTGTGTCAAGTATAGATCACATTTATGATGACCCACCCATGGAAGATAAGCACTATATAACATTTAAGCCCTATGATCCAGATGTTCATGATACAGTTAAAAACTTAATGCTTAAACCAACTATGGCAATGAATGAAGGTACTAATCCAGGTATATCTTGGGTACAACAAGGATCTTATCAACCCTTTTCCAAGGAAGAAGCAGCATAGTTAATCTTTTGTTTAATCAAAATCACTACCCATATTTATCTACATCATATTGATAATAATCATTCATGTTGATTAGCCATAACCCTGTGATAATAATCATACCTATTTCAATAATTTAATGTTTGGTACAACTAAAGTTAAGTAAGTATACTTATTGATTGCTTTTAAAACAGTTATTTCATTTTAAATCCTAGTAAGTTGAATATGTACAAAAGAAAATAATGACTGTGATGTTAGATCCATAGAGACATCTTGATGAGCAGTAAGTAATAAGTGCAAACTAGTCGCTGGAAGATTTTATCTTTAAATTGTACATTTTAACTTTTTCCTGAAACCAATTCTGGTTTAATTCAAATGTTTCCTCTTTCCATCTAAAATGTGTTGGTAACTGATGACTATTGAATTCAAAATTTTTACTTAATTCTATGGCAAGTTTAGATTTGATTAAACCCACCCCTCCATATTTATCATCAGCAGGATGGTAAACCCTGCCAGTATCTGGTAACATATAAATTTTTTCTGGTATAAACTGTGTTGTAAGTAAATCGCCTGCATATCCATAACTTAAAAGATTATGATTGTTTAAAGTAATCATATTTGTATATACTATTGGTAGGTCGTCACACCTTATAAAATTCCTTTCTCTGCCGCATAAAGAAATAAAAGGAAAATCCTCTTCATATCTCCCAGTAGTATTTAGGCGGATCCTCTTGAAGAAAAACTCCAGAAATTTCTTCTCTTTGAAACATGAAGTAAAGTTTTTCATTTTTGAATCATCTAAAAACAACTGCAGCAAAATGATGATTAAGTACCTATTATGCAGATAAACGCACTTACATAATTATGGAAGTAAATAATATATTTTTTCGATAATCTAAACTACCTAAACAGCAATCAAATTAAATAAGCAGGTATATTCATTAACATTATTGAAGCAAGTAGGTAGTTACAACATAATGATAACTTACCATACCTTGATGATCAATGTAATAAAAATATTCCCTAATTTTCGGCTCAGGCTCCTGACCCTGGGTATAGCTTGCAAGTAGCCTTTGGGAGTGTTCATTAAATTTCTTTGAAACTGTCACGAAGCGATGAGTTCGAAGAAACATGATTATCTACCTGGGTATTGTAAAAATGATCACCGATAAGTACTAACTTTTAATTTTATTAGATGTCAATGTACATAGATAGTTTAGTAAAAAATTGTAATATATAAGAGCCAACATTACCTAAAGGTAGAAATATTTTTCAAAATTAAATCATACTAATATTATAAAGAGGAAAATATTGTTTGTTTGATTGTAATGAATAGGCTCCGAAACTACTGAACCGATTTGAGAAATTCATTCACAGTTGGGAAGCTACACTATCCCCGGGTGACAGGCTATAATATATTTTCAAAAAAATTAGGGATCCTTACTAAAACTCGAATAATGTAACCGCAATGTACCCGTGCGAAGCCGGGGCGGGCCGCTAGTTGATAATAAAAACAGAGTACAAAGTCCATTCTTATATTCCTATCCTAGTGAGTTACAAGGTACTCTGTGGTTTGTACTGGCGAGACTAAAGACTATGCAATAAGGCGAGACATAATTTGCACCAATTTATGTTGTCTCTATTTCACAGATTAGAGATATTAGATATTATTAGAGATAAAATCAGATACGAAAAGAATGGACTTGCGAAATTTTGGCTAATCACACGTTAGTTTGGGTATTTTTTTGTGTTTATCATGGCAATTTCAAATGAAGTGTGAGAGGGACAAACTATGTACTTGAATGTAAAAAAAATCTGTGGTTCTAAGTGCACTCTCCAGTGCTATTCTAAGCTTCTTGGTCGAATGATTTGCTGCCATGACCAAGAACAAAGAAATACAATCCTACGTAAGACCAAGAACAATTTTTGAATATGACTCTTATTCTTAGACCATAGCTGCTCTTATTGCTATTTGCTTGACACTGGCGAAATACCTATTAATCTGGGTGGACCATATTGTTAAAGAAAGAAGAAGAACACATGACTCCGACTGTGGCCTTTGGAAAAGTTTGGTAGAAGTCACAGAACAGACTTATGTAGATCCAAGTCTAAGTAGATCAACTAAGCAACTAAGTTATATAATCGATTATAATTTCGAATACCGGTTTAAACCGATTATTTTGTTGAAGAAACAAACTTCTAAGGATTTTTTGTAAATAAAGATGAAATATGTCCAATCGTAAGCTGACTTTAATTTATCTGTTTTATATATGTTATAATTTATTGTATAAACTAAATACATTAATAAGCTATTAATAAAATATATTAAAATCAAACCTGTCCGCGTGGGATGAATAATGAATGCCGGCTGTATTTCCGCGTTGAATCAATAAGCAATTTTTATCTTAGGAATAACCATTAGAAATGTAATTTCTTTAAAAACAACAACATCCATTAAAACGTCGAAGTTCTTTTTTCTTTCGACTGTGAATATTCCCCCAGCTATACCTAGTAAACATGACGGATATACCCAAAATATAGGAGTTCCTTAATTTGAATACGGAACCCTAAAAACGAGCAAGTTGTAGGACGATATAGTTGTCCAATCGCAATAGAATGTTTGATAGTCGAATGAAGTTTTATTTTAATGAAGCATCCCCTTTATTATAGGTTAAACAAAATATATCGATCACGCTAGATGTTAGAATACATATTTAAAATTTAAAAGAGTTTCTTAAGTTGGTTGAATATTGCATATTTAATTTTTTTTGTAAGTAATCGGTTTGTTCGTAACATTGTGTACCAGTTTGAATGAGCCAGTTTTTAACCGGTTTTATGAAGCCGTTTCATATAGATAGATTCATCACTAGTTCAAATCAAAAGAAAAGAGTTTACAATACAAATAAGCACTTGCAAATTGCAAATCTCCTATTTACGCATTCGGCAATGATAAGTTAACAAATAATGATTTAAAATAAAGTGTGTTTTAAATTCTAAAATCTACGCAAATTCTATGTCTAAAATATACATATCATCAACATCAGTGATTATTTTCCATCCATCATACAAGGTTACATTGCCCATACATGGAATTTACATGAATAATTGAACCTACAATGGAGAATATTCGACGGTCATGGAAATTGCGTATGTATATGATATCTTCTCCATTCAAATAACTTGTCTTTAATTTTCGTCTTCTATATTAAAACGTATTCATTTGCAGAGGAATTTGTGGCCCACAAGGCAAATGTGAACTGCCTGGCTATGGGGCACAAATCAAACCAAGTTTTAGCTACTGGTGGTGATGACAAGAAAGTAAATTTATGGGCTATTGGGAGGCAAAGTTGTTTAATGGTATGTATCCTGGTACTTCCTTGGCATCTTCCTAAAAGTGTATTAATTGATTATGTTTCATATGCTTATGGCAGCTAACTGTCCTGTATTCTATAAGAAAGTTCTATATATATAAGATATTTCCTGGAAAATTGCAGTAATTATGTCAGATGTGCTACATTTCATAGATTGCTGCAGATTGGCCTCTTAAAATACATCCAAATCAGGTACACAATTAACATACCTACAGTTCTTCACAAAACCTATATGTTTCAAGCCCAAGCCCTAACCTTACTACTCCTTATATAGATCTACCAAATTTATATTTAAAATTGTGTGACAACACTTGTAATAATAAACTTGTATTACCGATCTCCAGAGCTTAAGCGGACACACAACTCCAGTGGAATGCGTTTGTTTTGGACATTCTGAGGATTTGGTTTGTGCTGGTTCACAAACGGGGGCATTAAAAATTTGGGATTTAGAGGCAGCTAAGTTGTTGAGAACCTTCACGGGGCACAAGGGGGCTATAAAATGTATGGACTTTCACCCGTATGGTGATTATTTGACAACAGGCTCATGTGACAGCAATGTCAAACTGTGGGACACTAGAAAGAGAGGCTGCATTGTGACTTACTCAAGCCACCGGCTCGCTGTAAACAGCCTGCAGTTTAGTCCTGATGGGCAATGGATTGCCTCTGCCTGTGAAGATGGTAAGACATTTGCAGATTGCTTATTTAGTTAATATACTATCTTTAGACTGAATCTGAGTGAGTAAACACAGTAAAAATAAACCACAAACTGATGGATTAAACTGTCTTATATAGGTCAAATGGTAGTCATAATCTATCAACCACTTTTGATTAATAAATATAAATTGCTGTAAACAGAGCAGTAGGTCTACTTGTTTATAATCTCTGTTTGTTCCAACAGGTTTAGTAAAAGTATGGGATGTCCGAGTTGGCAAAGTACTCCAGGAGTTTGTGGAGCACACTTCACCAGTGACGTGTGTCAAATTCCATCCTCACGAGTTCCTGCTGGCCAGCTGTGGGGCCGACAGAACTGTTAATTTCTGGGATATGGAAAAATTCCAACTAGTATCAAAATTCGAAAAAGATAATACTTCTATCAGGTATCTCTTACATTCCTGTTTTATTACCTTAAACACCTTTGTAGTAGCTTATTTACGATTAATAAAATATGACACAGCTGTTCTCTGACAAATAGTCTGTTTTAGCAACTTTCATTCAGTGAAAAATTTATCATTTTTTGCATAATTAATCTCTTTTACCTTTTTAGACACATGGTGTTTAGTGAAGATGGTGCAACTTTATTGGGTTGTGCAAATGATGGCTTGCATGTGATTGGATGGGAGCCAGCTAGAGTATTTGACACTGTTCTTGGACACTGGGGTCAGATTCATGATATCACTGTTGCACAGACACAACTTGTAAGCTTTTATAAACTATTTGAATTAAGAATACGTAAAAGATGCAAATTCAACATAAGGAAAATAACCATTTGGTAGAAGGGACGTACTTATTATTACAGACAACCACTTGGCGCAGTGGTTTGACCGTAGGCCGCTCAGCTCACCGCATCGTGTAGTTTCGAGTTCGATTCCCGCCAGGGCATATTTCAGAACTGGCCTTTTCGTAATTTGCTCAGGTCTGGGTTCACTGGGATCGCCCCCGGTCCATTGTACGGTACCCATAGTACAAGCGTTGCTTAGTTTGGGACCATACAGTTGGTGTGTCAGTCTGGCGATATATATATTTTTTTTATTAAGATGATTGGAAATGTTTCGTGTTGTGTAGTGTGTACATCCACATTATTGTTATCCAAATTTACTTCATTTTAATATGTGATAGTATTACATGTATGTATGAGTAAGAACTAAAACCTTATCCTGTCGCTTTGTAAAGAATACTGTTTATTTTTCTGTTCTGACAGATAGCAGGATCATTCCACTCAACTTATGTAGTGTTGTCAGTGGTAGACCTGAACAAGGTCCATCCGTTTGGCGGGCCGCCACCCAACTCGCCACCCATCGTCAGGGATATGTCGCCATTCCAGAAAGGACACTCTGTACGCAAAAGCTTTTCGAAGGAAAAACCGGCAAGAGAAGGTTTACAATCTGACATATATATTTTATATATTTCGTAAAGTGTCTGTTCTGTATTATGTTTTAATCTGTTTCATAATTTCACAGTAATGCACAGACCTACTCTTCTTGATGAGAAGACAGCAGAAGAGTCGACGTCAGGAACTGAAGCGGATGAGGAATCAGGTGCTGTTATACCTAATATTAATGACTACACTGAAATATTCCGTCCTTCTAGAGCATGTGAGTAGATCTCTGCCTGGCAGGAAAGTACACAATCAAACAAAAGAAATATGTTGCACTTGCTACAATATGTATTTAAAAAATAACGTATTTTTAGTGACAAGAACTCCACCTCCCGCAACCAGTTTGTCTTCAGAAGATTATTCAATACCAGGTGAATAAAAATATCTTTACATTTAACTTGACGTCATAATTACAATTTATACACTATCTTTTTTCTGAACTACCAATCTCATCTAATTCATATCAAATGCACTATTCATACAGTAGGTACTTATAAAGTGTTTCAGAGAGAAATATTCACAGAGTACTTAAACGTAGTGTTTACAAGTTTGTGACTTCGGTAATATTTTTTTCTACAGTGCAAGAGCCTATGAGCAAGATAGATCCAACAGCAAACACGTCTCTACGGGACCTCATGCTGGACGAGCCCGTGGCGCTGGCGCGGCCGCCGCCGCAGCCGTCGCCGCCGCAGCGACAGCGCCCCGAACACTACTCACGAATACCCACCTCCACGAAAGAACATTACAACGCTCTAGAAAAGAAAACCGACACATTCTCAAGTAAGATTCAACATTTTAGGATCGATACAGCTTCTTAATTAACACTTGATAGCTTATCATGCAATATCATAGAAATAACAACACTAATTTTGTTGATACAAAAACTAAAGGGAAGTTTAAACAATTTAATTTAATTTGAGCTGATTTGAATGTGGCATAGAATTATCAAATAGTATCTGTATCAACAAAAATATATGATCATTGAATGTAAAATTAATAGTTATGTGGTGTTTGCTTATACCTATCAGGGGTGATGGACATAAATAAAGAGGATAACGCATTCGCGGCAGCGCAATCATTAAGGGACTACGCTGCTAGTCCGTTCTCATCAAGCTCGCTTAACCGACATAACTCTTACAAAGAAACCAAGTCTACCAATGACTTAAGTAAGTTAAGTGTATATTCAGTTCTCAGATGAAAAGAATAACGTAGACAGCACGTAGAACTAGTGAGTGAAGCCATCAATCTAAAATCCAAATACTTTTTAAGTTTCCGAAGCCCTAAGGGGCCGGTGGAACCCTATTGTTTTCCGTCCGTCCGTCCATCTGACAGAGGCTTCTAGCTGCTCAATAGAATGAGATAGATACTTGAAATTCACACAAAATATGTAAACTGTTTTATTGCGTCTCAATACAACAGAAATACTGTTATTATATCTTCAAAAAGAACCTGGATTGATTCAATTTGATATTATTTTTGCTGGCTTCATACACTCGTTCTACGCCCTCCGTATGTGTTATTATTTTTGTCTGAGATTCAATTTAAAATTATATTTTTGTATTATAATCATTTCAAGGACACCTTATTTTTAGCTACTAGCAACCTAAGACAAAGTAATAGTGAGGTGTCCCTGGGTCCCCCCACACTGGGACCGCGATCATTGTCGTTTACGAGAATCTCGTCGGATCTATCAAGGTATGTTTTACTTCGATATCCATATATTTTCTTTCCAAAAAATAACGATATAAATAAGAATTATTTTTTTTTTAGGCGAAGGGTTGAGGCGGTGCCTCGGGAAAATGTGACTGTATCGGGTAACGTCGAGCCCGCGGACGCCGCGGAACGGGAACCCGAGCCCGAGTTCGTGCCCTACAATACGGACAGGCCCGTGGGACTCGATCTGGACGAGTTTCTACCAGTGAGATTCCTAACCCATATTACTAATAAATATTAACATTTCAAACGCCACCATTCAATTCGAACCCGACTTACTAAACTATTTTTTATTGAAGTCAGTTGAGTTGGTTGAATATCAATAAATTAATCACTCTTAATAGTTAGCCAAACAGTAGACCCAAATAGTTGCGGTTACCGGTAAGCCAATGGATTTGGATCAGTTGTCAGAATTTGTCAGGCTTCTGATTGCCAGGATCGTTAGACAGGTGTTTTAATGACGGACTGCATCCGAGACATTGAATAGGTCATATTTTCATATTGGAAAACTCCTACTAGACGGGACTGTCTATCTGCACTCAGTGGCGGATTTACAAATTTTCAAGGTATAGGCTGTAAAGTTTTATCCGCCCTTGATTCTACAACTGTTATGTCCTAGATTATTTTAACAATCCACAAATTCGTTGAAATTGAACGTAAACCGTCATGCAGAAATCTTTTTTATTTCTAAGAGGTAGCAAAAAAATAAATATCGGTTGCCAAATTTGCCGCCCTAGGCTCCAGCCTACTGCCTTCTGCTGGTAAATCCGCCACTGTCTGTACTAACATAGTTTAACGCGCCAATCTACCGTTAAGAATATTAGCAACCACTACCTAGTGGCATACCGATGCAAATTACTAAGTTGTTGACGGCATAATAAAGCTGCCGGGGGTCACTATCGCATGCTTCACGCGTGTGAACCCATCGGGCAGCTCGCTGAGGTGGCATGTGTGGCTAGCGCGGCGCGGGCGGCGGGGCGGCGCGGCGCGGCGCGCGCGGCGCCGGCGCCGAGCCCAGCGAGCAGGAGGTGCTGGGCGTCATGATGCGCGGACACGACTCCATGATGACCGTGCTCACCGCGCGGCAGCGCGCGCTGCAGGTACCCACCCGCCACTTTAACCAGGGGGTGGTATTCAAAATCGACCGTAAGTTACCGTATGTAAAAGGATGGAATCTGACGTTTCAGACATCGGAAACTTCCGTCTATTGTGAATACCCTCCCTGATATAGCATGGATGTAACTTGCCACTCTCAGTTTGTTATTTGTATTTATAGTTAAAATACGTTTGATAAAGCGTGTCATGATGCTGATGTTCACTTTACGATTACAGATATTTCATTCCGTCCGTATCAATAAAAGTTTGAGATCTGCTCTTGAATCTATTATCGCATTGGAAGACACGTCCGTGATTCTCGACATTCTCAATGTAATGGCACACAAGCCGTAAGTATTTTAAGTTTCGACTTAAGACATGGCTTTTAAACCCCATTAAACTGAGACAAATTTTGTTATTTCTTCCAGATCTTTATGGAATTTAGACATCTGTTTATTGATGTTACCTAAGATATATGAATTGTTGCAGAGCAAATATGAATCGTATGTATAGTACTTATTTATTTTGTAATATAGATTTTTTGTGAATGTCATATTTTGTATTTAAAAATCTTGTCTATTTATAGATATATGCAGTGCGGTTGCAACGCGTTAAGACTGATTGTGCGCAACTTCTCGTCAGTGGTTCGAGCGAATGTTAGCGCTCCGGTGCGCACGCTGGGAGTGGACATACCACGTGAGGAACGTTTCGCAAAATGTATGCAAATACATCGATTACTTATCGACGTGCGCGCTTTTTTGCTCAAGCGGCAGACGCTCCAGGGTCGCCTCGGAGCCGCCTTCAGGGATCTCCACAACCTCATGCAACAGGGGCTTGACTGACAGCTTGCTCGTAAATTATTAAATGGCGAGTATTTTGTAAAAAATAACAACGCAATACTAGCAACTAGAATTAACACTATAGAATAATTTTAATTAAGTATTAATATTTTTTATAATTCATGGACATTTTCATTAATGACAATATGGCTGACTTTTAAACTTTAGTATGAATTGCAAACAAACTCACATCAACATGTATTTATTAACAATAAACCACAATCCAATAGATCAGCGTTTTGTTTTTTTCCTACCAAACTACCTACCTTCAGAGCACCAATTTTGCTCTGAACTTTCATGTGTATAATTTATTATAAGTAATATAACCAGTAGGTGTTTGAAATGCACAGACAGATCACCATAAGTGCATTTCGCTTTTCAACATGCAGTTTAGTCTTTCTTCAAGACATGCTCAAGCTCATAACAGTCACTCAGACATGTTTATGAAATTAGGGATAAGAATGAAAGTAATATTATTACAACTATAGATATATTTCTTACAACGTAAAACATACTGAAATAACTTTAACATGAATTAGTGCCTATATTTAAGTATGATGATTAGAACTGATGCGATTATAGCTACCAACATATTGGTACAAGTATCTCATTGCATAGATCTGATAAGTAGGGTATTATTAATATTCAGAATATTTACTTATGTCAGCCTAAGTGCTACTTATTATGAACACTAACATGTAGTTCCATAATAACTACTACTTCAATACATGAAAAACATTATTTTCTTCTTTTATTGCATATTGCTGCACTACTTGGACTATCCTGTGGCCTTTTTCTCTTATTAAATGCTTCCATTTTCTTGGCTAAAATTTCATCTGAAACATCTTTCACCATTTCACCTTTGGATTTTTCACTTTCAGTTTGGTTTTCCAACTCCATAAGGCGTTCTATTTCAGGATTCATTCCTTTAAAAGATATTCTACCTTCAAGCATTTTTTCACAGAAGATATAACTTGATTCAGATATGAAATTTCCAGAGGCACTTCGCATTTCATTTGTGATAATATCAGAGTATAAATTGAGATCTTGTGTATTCTCCAACTCTTTTTCTATTCTTTCTTTAGTCTTTTTCATGAACTTCATATCCAAAAGTGATTTCGGTAGCTGTAACTTTTTCCTATTCGCCGCCATGGTTTTTAAAATTTTGGCTGTAAGTTCAACAGGTCCACTAATCAAGTCGGGGTTAGGTCTTGCTTCTTGTTAGAGCTTAGTTTTGTAAGTCAGGCATCTAATTGTTGGAAATACTTTTTTAAAATGTTTTTGTATACACCTACTAAAATAAAAATAACCTCGAAAATTCCTGTTTTTATTATGTCTTTCCTTAGTGAAATTGGTCGCATTTAGCCAATATCACAAATTTTATTTTACTATCGAAATTTGATAGATATCGAGGCAAGTATCGTAGTTATTTTTTACGTTCGATACTATACCGGTTTTCATGATAAATCATGGACCCGTGACATCATTCACTTTGAATACAATCATAGATCATAGGTGAAATAACAGTGAAAGAAAAAACAATTTCACGTCTTGAAAATGTACTGGGAAGGACAGACTAGGGATGTGAACTTCTACATAAAAAATCGATTATTTATTAATCGATTATTTTTTTAGCATAAAAAATCGATGTATTAATAATCGATTTTCTTGAAAAAATCATCGATTTTTTACATGAATCGATTTTTTCTAATTTTTTCAATAAATTCCAAAATACACGCCAAAATATACTATTAATCACAGTATTATAACTTAAAAATAAACAATGGAAATCAGAAGTTTTGGAATTTATAATCAACAGAACACCAAACTATTCTAATGAAAAATACTAAAAATTCATAGGCAATGAGTTTAGAAAGTGCTTAGGTAAGCGTTTGGATAATATTCGGCTCCTGGCCTTAGTTAATATGGCGCCAGCTTTCAAGAACAATCCCTCTGCTGGAGCCGAAGAAGGCGGTACCAAAAGGTGCTTGCACGCCAACTGTGTCAGTTTGGGGTAAGCTCCCTCATTCTTCTTCAGGATTCTAATGCATCTTCTTTTAATCCTATTAGAGTCGCAGCTATGTACAAGTTTAATTCGGCTGTGAGACCGATTAATGTACCTAATAGTAATTCGACCTAATAGAAATTCGCGCTCCGGCTAGACTTAAATGTCGGGGTGAGGCAGATAAAAAATCGATTTTAGAAACATCGATTATTTTTTCACATCCCTAAGACAGACTGCTTGCTTATAAATTACATGCTCTATGGCTTATAAATGTCATAACAACGTGAACACTGATTGGTTTTGAAATGTGATTGATTTCGATTTTTATAGTATATTATTTTAAATTGAACACAATTCAAGATCACTATGCAAGTGTCCGAAATAGATAATGTTAAGATTTATAATCTAAGCGTTGGAAAATCCCTCCCTGATGTAAGTACATTCCGGATAACCTATTCAATGGTCGAAAGTTTGTTTGGTTAACTTAGCTAACTTTATTTATCCTTGCAGTGGTTAACAGAAAGGAAAAAGCGTGCCCTTTTAAAGAAAAATGTCGACTTACGGAGAAGAATTGAATTAATCCAAGAATTTGATATGCCAGGCGTAAGCACCAGCATACGTGCATCGAAGGATGGACAGTATATAATGGCAACAGGAATTTATAAACCAAGAATTAAATGCTATGATGTTAATAATCTCTCTTTAAAGTTTGAAAGATGCTTGGATTCGGAAGTAGTAACATTTGAAATCCTTAGTGAGGATTACTCTAAGGTTTGTAAAATATAAATCATGACACAACTGACAAAATAATACAAAAATATTATTTTCATACTAATATTATAAAGAGGAAAACTTTGTTTGTTTGATTGTAATGAATAGGCTCCGAAACTACTGAACCGATTTGAAAAATTCTTTCACTGTTGGGAAGCTATACTATCCCCGGGTGACATAGACTATAATATATTTTCAAAAAATTAGGGATCCTTACTAAAACTCGAATAATGTAACCGCAATGTACCCGTGCGAAGCCGGGGCGGGCCGCTAGTAAACAATAAAGTTAATAATTTTTAGGTGTGTAATATTTAAAAACCATAAACATTCTTCTTCAGGGATACTAATGTAATAATAGTACTATATTAGATTTGTTAGTATACTGAGGACTGATTAAACTTTTTGAGTTATAAAATGACCAAGTTCATGTACTTAGATAAATAGATAAAAAATGTTATATTACAGATTGTATTTTTGCAATGTGATCGTTATGTTGAATTCCACGTGGGGCACGGCCGCCACTATCGTCTCAGAGTGCCAAGGTTCGGTAGAGATATTTCTTACCACAAGCCGTCCTGTGATCTCTTCGTTGTTGGTGCTTCATCAGTAAGTATTTAATTTAATTGTTTTATTTATACATAACTGGACCATTTGTTTTTTAGTGATTTGAGTATAAAATCTTATATATATATATATTAATGGCTTCTTACAATTGGGTCAAGCCCAATATGATTCTGCCAATGTCGAGTAATGAATAGCAATAACAAACACAATTAATAACAATAAACTACGAAAAAGTGACGGTATAAAATCTTATTAAAACAGTTAAACATTTTTAGGAAATATACAGATTGAATTTAGAAATAGGACAATTCCTGGCACCATATGCAACAAAAGCAAATGAAATTAATTGTTGTGCTGTAAGCGAGGAACATGGCTTGCTAATAGTAGGCACGGAGGCGGGACATGTGGAGGCTTGGGACCCGCGCACCAACACTAGACAAGGAATATTAGATTGTGCCCTACATTGTACAAACTCAGAGTACAGGTTTGTATGAACTATTTTCCAATTCCACTTTTGTAATAAACATTCTTAGATAAGGCAAATTGTTCTCCTAAACTGTTTATAATTTTAGGAATGATACTTTACCAGCCATAAGTGCTATCAAATTTGATGGACCTCTCCGATTGGGAGTGGGCACGTCCACAGGACATGTGCTCCTTTATGACATTAGGTCAAGCAAACCCCTGCTTGTCAAAGACCACATGAATGAAATTCCTATAAGAGCTATAGAATTTCACAAACAAATGAATTATGTTTATTCAATGGATTCAACAGTTGTGAAGATATGGGATAAGAATACAGTAAGTCTCATAATTTTACTATCCACTATTATTTATTATGTATATTATTACTAAACATTGTGTAATTACTTGTTGATATTCTAGGGAAAGCAGTACACAAGTATAGAATCAACGTCTGACTTCAATGACTTGTGTGTTATTCCAAATACAGGACTAAATATGATGGCAGTTGAAGATCAAAAAATGCAAATTTACTATATACCTTCATTAGGTTTGTAAAACTATTTAATATACTACTGTAAGAAAGTGGATACCTAATTTTAAAACGCAAAATTTTATTATATGTATATAAATGATTACAAACTTACTAATTATTTTAAAAATGTACAAAATTTGGCCCATGCGGACGCGTACCCAAGATGCTAGCCGCATGTCCTCGCTGGATGCCTAGAGCCACTCGCTGAGCGAGGGAATGCCCAGCCCTTGGGTCGCCGGTTGCGTCGACCAATCTTTTTGATATCTCTTGAACAAGATTATGCGTTCTTGGACCCCATGGACCTAGGACCCATTTTAAATAAACAAAAAACATACATCCCGACAAACATAGAACCTTCTTCTTTTTTTAAAGTCGGTTGTTATGGTTTTACCAATTTAGGTGTTGCGTGTGGTTCCCGCTACACCTTTAAATAAAAATATTTTTTTCAGGTCCTGCACCTAGGTGGTGTGCTTTCTTAGATAATTTAACTGAAGAGTTAGAGAGCTCAGCATCACAGACAGTGTATGATGATTATAAGTTTATCACTAAACAAGAATTGGAGTCACTTGGTCTGGATCATTTGCTTGGAACAAATCTTTTAAGGGCATATATGCATGGGTAGGTATATTATTAAAATCCTTATTGTAAAATTTTATACTTAAAACTAAAATAAATTAACATTTTGTTTACACTTACAGGTACTTTGTAGATGTGCGATTGTACAAGAGAGCAAAATCTATAGCAGATCCATTTGCATTTGAGCAGTATAAGAAACGCAAAATTAGGGAGAAAATTGAACAAGAAAGACCATCTAGACTTAAAGTTGAAGATCACTTGCCTAAAGTTAACAGAGAATTGGCATCTAAACTCATGAATGATGATGGGAAGAAGAAGAAACAATCCGTTAATTTGCTCAAAGATGACAGATTCAAGGTTGATCTTTCAGACTATAAAATGTTTAATTTGAAAGTTTTCTTTAATTAAGGGTTTATTAATGTATTTCCGCATTTTCAGGCATTATTCGAAAACCCTGATTTTGAAGTGGATAAAGCAGCTGAAGAGTATCGCCTACTTAATCCAGTACTGTCAAGGCTGGACAAAAACAAAGATAAGAAAGTTGAGGCAGAGCCTATGCAGGTCTTTAAAAATTTAACTGATTTCTGCTTGACTAACAGTTTAAAAAAATACACAATTTACACAAGTTTAAATATTTGTATTGTAGTAATCTTATTGATATCGATTCCTTGAATATTTTTGTGTGTAACAGTCAGACAAAGTTTATTTAATGTTTTCTTATTTTAAATACTTAAATACAAAATTTATTTTGTTTAGGAGGAGGTTATTGAAGATAAAGATTCTGATATGGAATTGTATGAGACCAGTGACGAGGCTAGTTCAGATGAAGATCGTTCGTGGGTAAAAGAAGTTAAAAAGCAACATAAAATTATAAGAAATAAATCTCGCCAAGAGGATGACTTAGAACCAGCTGAGGATAAACTATATGAATTCACTAAAACTCCTAATGTGACAAATATAATTAAGAATGTTACTAGAGTAAGTAAAGCAAGTTTAGGGGATAGACTTACCAAGGAGGGCTTTTCAACAATGATCACGACTACAGGGGGTAATCGGGAAATGAAGTTCACCATGAGAGGGAAAAAGTCGGACTCGGATAATCTTAAAAAAATGAAGAAACACCATCAAGAGAGGAAACAGTTTGTGCGGCGAACAGGTTTCTTGGCGAAAAAGAAACTTCCGAAGATGTAATAGTGCCAATAATGTTAGTAATAAATCATTTTACACTAATAAATCTTTTAACAAACTGATTTAACTATATCTTTCAATATGTTCTGTAATGAATGACAGAGTACCGAGGTAACAAACAAAAAAATACATCCGAATTAAGAAAATCCTCCTTATTTAAAGTCGGCTAAAAAGTGCTGATCACTGAAAATATCTGCTCACGTAATTAGTTATACATTTTGACTTTATTATCACTTTTAAGAAATACATTTTATTTAATATTCACGTTTAAAAGTTCAATTTACTATCTCGCTAGATGGCTAGACCAACATAATTTAGACTTATTAAGATGTTATCGAGAATAAGAGAGTTAGTAAGTAAATATTGTTACAAAATAAACACAGAAGATACACACCAATAATTATACTGGGACCTAAGCCTATCTCACAGTTTATAAATAAAGATTTCTACAATGACATTAATATCGCATTCGGTATTTATCACCGAGAGTTAATTGCACCGCCTGGCCCGTACAATGCAAGTACATGCTCAATATGTTGTTGTGTACTTTCACTAAAAAAACACTGCACTGAATCGTTATCTGCTGCCGTCCAGTGTATCATTTGTAATACTAGTGGAAAGAATAATAATTGGAAAGAGTGGCGTATAATTTAGAATAGTCATATTATAAGTAACAATTAAGTAACTAATAAAAATGCAAAATGACAATGCATCATACGGCAGTGGTGAGTGGTTATTAGAATTCTCAAACGCCTACCGTCATTAATTTGATCTACGTTATTTGCTACATAAATGTTCAATTAGGCATTAATTTATTATCAATTCGAATAATGTGTATAATGGTAATTAAAATATAGATATGGGCAATAAACTGGATAATGTAAATTTTTTAAATGCTTATGTAGCTAGTGATTTACTGGACAGCCATGTACTGGGCAACGACAAGCTTGCTGAACCAGCGATGGAGAGATCCACGAGGTCTAGTCTCGACGCCAACAGCGTAGATGTGAGTAACATTTTCTAATAACGTGTGATAGCAATCGCGATTTGTGCTTAAATTAATTTCAAAGAATTAGTGTATGCTCCTATTATGCAAATGAGTCTAAAACAAGCTCAGGTAAGTGAAATGTCAATAATTCGATAAGTTCTTAATTTTTTTGTAGCCGCCATAAACAATTGTTTTTCTTACAGATTGGAGAGATAACAGAATCTCCCGATACTGAGTACATGAGTACTTCTGCAATATTACATTATTGTAAATCTAAGGTAGGCGTTTCTAGCTTTCTGCTATAATGTAATAATTGAACTCATCTCGTATTTGAGTTGCTCTTATTGTATAAAACCACTGTTGGGGGAACCTACCCACAACAGAGGTTTTTATACAACTGTAGTAAACTAGTTTTATTATTCATGCCCGTGGAGGAATGACCAGCACAGGCTGAGTAAGCTTGAATTTATTATTACTTAAAACTGAAAGCGCAATAAATACTTTTTTACCCGTTATCATAGGTATTATAACTATATGTACTATGAACTCGGAGACTTGCTTCCCGTATGCGAGCGATTAGTGGACTTGTTGCCTATGTTTTTCAGATATTAGTCCCATATTTAAAGTTATTAACGATTATGGGATTACGGCCGGTGCTGGACGTGTCCAACTCATCGAAATGTGCGGTTTGCTGTTCGCACTTTCATTCTGCACAAGTTGCGATATTAATGTTCTTGGGATACATTCTGCAGTACATGGCTTGTTTTAGGTGAGTTATGTATCTAGGTATTTACCTTCTTAAATTCAATGTCATATTTTCAGTTGACTTACAAATACTAATACAATTGTAACATTAGTTAGTAGTCCTGTCACACACTGTTACCACTGTAACCTACTCCTGTAAGCGAGGATCGACAATGTTGTCTCTCGATGTGGTTTGACTTTCGACGAGTCCCAGGGAAAAGTTAAATTGTCAAAGAAAACGCATGAATTTAATCGAAATGATTAATAGGAAGAGTTGGAAGAAAATTAAGCAAAATTGCACCCACCATTTATACACTTTTACAAATTAAATATCTCATAACTATCAACAATTCGATGTGTTTCAGGCGCGACAGAGGATTTTGCTACAAATTAGTACCGTTGGCGTTAACTTCCTCATTGGAATATGATACCTACAAAGAAGTGTGCTATGGAAACGTATTCTTTACTTACATAGGACCCAGTATATTACATTTTGTTGGATTTTTATACGCATTGTATTTGTTCAGAATATCGGATAATGAACAGTTACAAAATTTAATGGAAAGAGTAAGTACCTACCTACCTACCAACTTAATAGTACCTAAGTATATAACTAATACTCAAAATAAAGCAGTTTTTTGATACCGAAAGTAGGTTATTTCTTGAACATTCTCCTGATTTTAAACAGTTATCGTAGCCTATACTAGGTGAAACAAAAAGGGTATACAATTTTTTTTGCAACTTAACTTTGTAAATCTCAAACTATCTCAAAACATCCTAATTTCAATAGGGAAGATGGCTGGGTGCTACCACCAACTTGGGATCCAGTAATTAATATAATTAAATCCAAAACCAAGTATACCATTGCAAGACCTCGAGACACTGTGAGCACTTTCTGCGTGGATCGGACCGCAAACAACAACTTAATATGAGGGTACCCAGTTACTAACTATGACATCAGGACGTCTAACACCTCAGTCCCCCCGTGACCATGGCTGCTGTAAAGCAGCCGAAACGTCGGGAACATAAATTAAATAAACGCGATAAAATCCGAAAAATAGTTTTATTTCAATCTCAAACTATCGGCTTTGTGGGACAGTTGAAGTACTAAAGGTTTTGTAGACTTGTGAAATCGTTCAACAGCTGTATTCCTATAACCCCTTTTGTTTTTCAAGTTCCCTCCAAAGCTGATGGTTTTAGAATTACAAAGTTAAGTTTAATAAAAAAGTATACCCATTATGTTTCACCTTGTAGATGGTTGCAATACCAAAGGCATTTCGCACGTTGGCGAAATGAAGAGTAGTGCGATAGATGTCCAATTCTGTCACTCATCGTACGAAACCGCTATAATAACCACTTTACGCAGATCTTCTGTGAGAGGGTGGTACTATCCCCGGTGCGCCAGTACGTACATGAGCTGTACTCAACTGGCTACAGCTCGACTGTACCATCCTACTATAATAATATTATAAATGCGAAAGTTTGTGAGTGTGGATGTTTGTTACTCTTTCAGGCAAAAACTACTGAACGGATTTGGATGAAATTTGGAACACAGATAGTTTATAACCGGGATTAACACTTAGAACTTTTTATCCCGATTATCCCGAAATTTTTGTTAAGTTAAATACTACGTGGACGAAGTCGGCGGGCACAGCTAGTTCACCATATTTATAAGTACTTTTCATGTCAACTTCAGGTATTTCTGCTGTCGTCGTACGCACCTCAAGGCATGCCCACAGCGAAGCCGAAACGTCTGCTGCGAATGTTATGGTTCTTCATTATTCTAAGCGTTCTATGGATGTGCCTGTCACTCTGTTCTGTCAACCTGATGTTGGCTAGGGGAAATATTATGTTCAGGTGGATGGAATCAAGGTAAAGCTCCGTACAATCAAATGTTATCCTAAAGTCCTGCGTTAATAACAGATTGTAATAGTATCAATTTAATTAAAATAAGCTCACGTCAATTCCCATCCTGTGGTATAACAATGAAATTGAACTCTATAACCCTTAGCTAAGTCATATTCTTTGCTGAATAAAAAAATCCTCTACCATTTCGCTTTGTTGGTAAGATTGTGTTTTGTTTTCAGTTCATACGAGATACGGCTGTTATTGAAAATATTGCTTATAATATGCACATTGATCCACGACATGGTGCAGGCGACCATCATCACCAGCTACTGCTTGCAGGCGCAGCTGTTGCAAGCTCATCTCATGTTCCTGAAAGAACGATTGCTGAATCGAACAATAACGCCGCTGAATTGGATGAGGGTAGGTAATTATAGTACATTGTTACATGAGTGGTGAAAGTTACTTATTTTGTCCCGAGACGGGGTTTGGCGCCCGAGCGTAGCGAGGGCGCTAATAGTTCGAGGGACAAAATAAGTCTTTCACCCGAGGTAAACACTGCTTTTCATTACGAATACAAGGAAAATAAAAATAAAAACAGGAATTGGCTAAATAAATAATACAAGGAAGTATAAACAATACTCTACAACTCGAAAAAAAAAAATCGGCTTGCCGCCTATTTTGTTTTTTTTTTGGTTGGCCGGCCAACTTCATTATTTAGCCATTATTTTTCATTTTCATCTTTAAATATTTTGCCCAAATCTATGTTATTTTAAAGAAATTGTTGAATCTAAATTATAATTAAGTCATTTAAAAAAATATATTCTTGAATTAATACTTAACTTTATGTTATTTCAATTTTACATCGTGCTGTAATTGAGTGACTGTAGAAAAAGTTTGAACATGGTTCCATAGAAATGTGAAAATGGAACTAGTTTTTTTTTATAATTTGACAGCTGTCAGTTGAAAGCGAAACACCCGGGCCTGAAAAGTATTACTTTCAACCTGCTTCTCAGGCAACTTCAGACCTACTTTCAGAGTATGAGTAATGAAAAATACATTACAGCGCCATCTGTAAGTGTCGGACAACAACGTTATAGTCCTACAGAACGCCAAGAACACCGAAATGGATCCATCCTTTCTTAACGTGTATTTTTTATCAACAAACCATGTTTATGTTAATATGTAATTGATTTTCAACTTACCTCTAATATAATATTATCGCCATTTTCTAGATAAAAATCCCTACTCAGCGTTTTCGGGAACGAACATTAACCACTATAGAATATAGATGTATTCACTAAAAACAAAAGATTTGTTGGCAAATATTCTATATCAAGTTAGGCTTTATATAATAGTTTGTTTTCTTTACGTGTATTTAGCCTATCCAAATACCTATATGTAAAGCTTATGATATATGGTTTTAAGTGTAAATATTCTGTATATTACAGGAAATATCGGAGTTCCGTAAACTGCTGAAATATCTGAACGAGGACTTAGCACCAGCTGTATGTTTGTTCACGATCGTGAACATTTCGTGGGCGACGTCCGGCATCATGTGGCTCTTGAGTTTTGATAAACTAGACACTGAGACGGAACCCATAGTTGGAATTAGTGTGCTTAATGAACTGTTGTGGATATCCGCAGCCATCGTACCGTTTATACAGGTAACAAACAAAAATATGTAGATTAATTAAATTTGGGTTGCAGTAACTGTCAACTACACGCCCTTTCTGGAAACACTGAGAATATGTAAAGGCAATGATAAAAAATATACTATAAAAACTAAACAGACGGTGCACTAAAAAGCTAGAAATAACTTTAGGGACCTTCAATTGCATTCACTTAATTGTCTTTGCCGAGTCAAGTGCCTGTTCTTATGTAAGTAATTCGTAGTAATAGGTTTTTCATTACTCATACTCTGAAAGTAGGTCTGAAGTTGCCTGAGGAGCGGGTTGAAAGTAATACTTGTCCGGCCCGGGAGAATCGCTTTCAACTGACAGCTGTCAAATTATAAAAACAAACTAGTTCCATTTCAAATTTCTATGGAACCATGTTCAAACTTTTTCTACAGTCACTCAATTACAGCACGATGTAAAATTGAAATAGCATAAAGTTAAGTATTAATTAAAGAATATATATTTTTAAATGACTTAATTATAATTTAGTTTCAACAATTTCTTTAAAAGAACATAGATTTGGGCAAAATATTTAAAGATGAAAATGAAAAATAATGGCTAAATAATGAAGATGGCCAACGAAAAAAAAACAAAGTAGGCGGTAATCCGATCTTTTTTTTTCGAGTTGTAGAGTATTGTTCATACTTCCTTGTATTATTTCTTTAGCCAATTCCTGTTTGTATTTTTACTTTCCTTGTACTCGTTATGAAAAGCACAGTGTTTACCTCGGGTGAAAGACTTATTTTGTCCCTCGAACTATTAGCGCCTTCGCCGGGACTAAATAAGTCACTTTCACCACTTGTGTAACAATGTACTATTACTTGTTACGTTTAAAGGCAGCAAGATTGACAAAGGAATGCCGCCGAACGCAATCCGTGGGGCACGAGCTGTGCGTGCGCCCGTTCCTGCACCAGGACACGTCGCAGGAGGACATCGCCACGGTGCTGATGTACGCGTCCACGCTGCAGCTGCGCGCCAAGCTGTTCCACTACCCCATCGCGGGCCGCCACCTGTGCGTCGTGCTTACCATCACAGTCATCGTGCTTTTCGCACTAGGCATGTGCCATTACTTACAGTGATTGTAATAATTGTCGAGTTTTTAATAATTGGCTGGCTTACTTATTGTAAATATGTAATAGCTGTAAATAGCCGTAATTTATATTTAGGTACGATTAAATATATTAATATGCGGCATTTAAATAATTCTAATATAATTCTCGAATATATTTTAATAAAAATGCTTATTTCGTATTTGTGTTTTTTTATTAGTATGACAACAACTATTTTGGCACGAACGACACAAATAAGGACACACCTCAGAACATCGTGGAAATAATTTCATAATATTTGTCGTACAATAAAAGTAACATATTATAAAACGAATAGACATAGATAACATAAAGGCCGGCGCTCACTACGTACCACACTCACAAGTCATTTGTAAGCGCGGTAACAAAAACAAGACACGAAATAATTTGCGCGTATAAACATTCTTGCAGCACCATCTAGATCTGGTGAACTCCGGTCTAAACTTATTACTTTTTAACAAATATAAAATAAATTAAAATTAATTAAATTATAAAAATTGCTATTATTCTACCTCCTACCTAAAGTTCCTAGAAAACACTCCACTATCTATACCTCTTGGAATATCCACTATTAGTAATAATGAGTATAATGACATTACTATTGACACTGTAATGGTGGAATGAAAGAGAAACTAATAATGAATATTAGTTGGAATCTGTGGAGAGGTTGTGCAATGTATTTACCGAACGAAGAAATGACACCAATATCTTTGTTATTATTATACCACTGCCAACGAGAAGCGATACGAAATTTAAAAATAACTCCTGAATTTATTTTAAAATAACTTTACGGTTTCCGACACAGAATGTACAACGAATTCATAAAATGACCGACTTGAAGTCTAACATTACCATTTCGCGTCGCTTCTCGTTGCCAATGGTGAGTACGTGTCCGGGGTTCTTTATACTGGGCGGGCTAGTCGGCGTGCGGCGGCGAGTCGGTGGCGCGGCGCGCCGTCCACCAGGCGTGCACGTCGCTGAGCGCGGGCTGCTCGCGCGCTCCCCCTCCCCCGCCACCAGCTCCCCCGCCCCCGCCCGCACCCCCGCCCCCCGCGCTGTTGTGGTGCGCGCGGCTGGCGCTCTTCGGCCCAGCTGCCGACCGAATACCGCTAGTTACCTCCAGTGACGTGGCTATGAGAATAAACAAGCAAGCGTCCCGAGGCCGAAATGGAATTGTAACCCTAATTAAACTAAACTAAATACTCTAAAGATACAAGAGCTCAAGGTGTAATGTATGCTATAATGGGTGATAAGTAACTGATGATGAAGTAGCATCTCATCAGTTACTTATCTCACCCATTATAGCATACATTACTCCTTGAGCTTGGGGGCCCTGGGCACTACCCCGCTTAGCCCTACGGTAGCGGTCACCGGTTAAACTCTAGTCTAAAGGTAGGCTCTGAAAACGTGGATCGTCGTTGTGAATTGTTTTGCTTTTTTCAATATATATATGTCGCCGCCAAATAGCTTAATTCGCCGTTCAATTAACAGCCTAGGCACTTAACTAAACAGCGCCGTTCAACTAACGGCCTGAATGATATTCAGCCGTATCGTCTATTACAACATTTAATAAACTGGCTGGCTAATGCTTAGGCAACTGGTTGACATTTAAGTACTACAAAACTTTTTCAAAATACTACCCAAGCTGAACGACCTGGATGGGTTTAGGTTAGGGTTATTTTTTTTATGACCCCACAGAAACCCCACCCGGCAAATAGATTCGGTGGATCTAAAAAAAATCGTAAAAAACCTAAGTACCTAATAAAATTATTCCATCAAAGTTGTTTTTTTCCGACGCCATATTGACCAAAGAGAATAAAGAATATAGAGATATTGACAGTTTGGTGAGTTACGGCGCTAGGTGGCAGAAAGTAGAACTAAATTGAAATGAACAGGCTAGGCAGGTAATTAAACGGCTAGGCAAGTAGTTAAACCTCATCGATCCAAGTCATTTGCCTAGCTGTTTGATCAAATGGCTGAATATCATTCAGGCCACTAGTTGAACGGCGCCGTTTAGTTAAGTGCCTAGGCTGTTAATTGAACGGCGAATTAAGCTACTTGGAGGCGGCATATATATATAACTCAAAGGTGACTGACTGACTGACTGATGATTCTATGAACGCACAGCCTAAACCACTGGACGGATCGGGCTGAAATTTGGCATGCAGGTAGATGTTATGACGTAGGCATCCGCTAAGAAAGGATATGGATTAAATATTTTTGTTAAGTCAAATTACACGCGGACGAAGTCGCGGGCACAGCTAGTAATATATATTGAAATCACTTACATGATGACTTCTTATTGAGGGCCGGATGAGGGTCACTCAAGGTCGGTTGAAGATACTTCTTGATGGGGCTCTCCGGTCTATAATACCAAACATACTTTTGAATATCATTACTCCCAGACCTGAAGGTTTGGGATCGGAGTCCTACGCTCTTTTCACTGATCTAGTATTTCCTGTATCGTGCGCTATTATGAAGGTTATTATTGTAAGCAGCAGAATACAAATTCCATGCTTATTTACTAAGATTTATAATACTAATTTACCTGGGTATCGCGACACAGGACAGGCCAGGTCTCTTGAATTGGCTTTTCGTAGATGACCTTTTCGGTTGTGTATCAAACGAGGATGTTATACCTGTATTTGAGGATAAGCAGTTAGACATGATTATACATTTATCGAATATACGAACTCAATTGATCGTTATTTCTAATACTCACTAGATATAACAGGTTGGGATGCAGATTCGGTGATTTCTACGCGACCGACAATTGCAACTATTGGCTAAAAAAATTAATATGAATTATATAAACAAGTAGAAACAACCCGTGTAGCGCGTAGCGTGTGTTGAAATAGATTGTCAGGTTTGACTACAAAGTAAAATGTATAAATATATATCTATGGTCTTACCTGTGGTTCATTTTCTTCTTTATCGGCTCTTTCGTTGCTCAAATCAACTGCTTGTTCATTCGTTTTCCTGAGGCCAGCAATGAGACTCGTCTGTTGCTTCTGTAATAGTACATTGTTACACAAGGGGTGAAAGTCTTTCACCCGAGGTTAAACACTGCTTTTCATTACGAATAGAAGTGGAAGTGGAAATACGAATAGAAAGTAAAAAGTGAAAGTGGAAGTAAAAGTAAAAGTGAAAGTAGCAGTAAAAGTACAGGTGAAAGTAGCAGTGAAAATAGCAGTAAAAGTAAAAGTAGCAGTAGAATTAGAAGTAGGCCGGCCTGGTTTACTAGAAATGTCAAAATAGAACTAGTTTTTTTTTAATAATTTGACAGCTGTCAGTTGAAAGCGATTCTCCCGGGCCGTAAAAGTATTACTTTCAACCCGCTCCTCAGGCAACTTCAGACCTGCTTTCAGAGTATGAGTAATGAAAAGTAAATAACAGGCGCTGCATAATTAATAATAAAGGGCATAATTGTTTAATTAAAAGCATTTGCTTAAATGAGTATGAAACGTATTTGTATAACTCACGCTGCTATTGGCGCGTATCTTCTTCAGGCAGCCTTCGAGCCAAGTGCGTATGGTTTGTTTGGCGACTTCCTCTTCGATCAGAAACTCGAACTCCTCGCGCGCCAACAACTCCTCCATTTGTAGAGACTTTCGTATATCCACGGTGCGGTACGATAACATACTAGTAACATGTTACGATTAGTTTCAACGTTATTAACACACATAGCGATAATATTATCCTATGACTATAGCACGGTCGTCGAACACGAAAAAAATCGTACAATGACCTGTTATTACCTGTCTTTGTCACTCCCGCGTACGTGAACTGCGTGTGACCGGCAACTGTGTGAGCGAGACGTATTAGATTTACGCGGGAGTGACAGAGACAGGTAATAACAGGTCATTGTACGAATTTCTTCGTGATTAGCGACCGTGCCATAGCGGACCAAACGTTGTTTTGCCATATTAATTATCAAGGGGTGGACCAACCTTAAAATTTAGGGTTATGAAAAATAGATGTTGACCGATTCTCAGACCTACCCGATATGCACACAACATTTCATGAAAATCAGTCGAGCCATTTCGGAGAAGTTTGGCAACTAACACCGCGACACTAGAATTGTATGTATTAGAAGATTGATATATGTGAAAATTTGATCGAATCTCGTACTTTCTCGCTTGCACAGTACCGCTTGTCGATGTGAGTGAAAAGGAACAAGGTCGGGTGTTTATTCGTTTCAATTACATTCCTCGTCGTTACAATATGGACTTACTTGATGACGTCATGGAAGGTGACGTCTTCACCGTTGTGGAGCCGCTCCAGCTCGTAGCACATGTATTTGAACAGCAACCGTTCCTTATGCGTGTCGCATTCCAAGCGACCTTTCAATAGACGCAGAATAAATTTCACCTGCAAAGAAATCATAATACATTTCCCCCTTCCAACATTTAGCTGTCTTTACTTATATAACAAGATTTTTTTATAACACGTGAAATCTGAGTAGAAGTATTCATGAAAAAGTAATTGATTTGTCGCTTTCACTCGCACCAATGTATCAATAAAATTTGATTGAATTAAGTAAGTACAGTAACGAAGAAGCAGATCAGACCAATATTGATGATGATACCTATATAGATCTAAAATGGAATGAAAAATATAAAGCATCCTTCTTTTATTACGTTCGACGGTTAAATATAATGTTAATATTAATAGTTTTACCTTTCTGACTGGTATTACACCTTTCTGGTGCACATCAACAACATTCCAAGTGTTTTGGAAATTTCGTATGTCAGCGTACGACAAAAGAGCGTCTTCTTCGTTTGAATAGAACAATGAGAAATTCTCCATTATAATAGCTGTGAAAAAAAAAGATATATTCAGGATATTTCCGAATCATTTGGGAAGACACCACACCATACAAATGCATGCAATCTATTGGATACATTATTTAAGAAAAAATTTTTTTTCATAGATATCTAGGCTTTGTCAGAACCGGCGCTTAGTAATAACAGGACGGTATCGCATAGGATATCACATTTTAACAAAATAATTAGAAATAAGCTCTTTGAATGGCTGTGGGGTATTGCAGTGAAGCGTAAACTTTATTACAATTAGGTACTCAATTATCGCATTATTCTTTGCTAATGTCCTAAAATGTAATATAACGTTTATAGGTATAAATTGTACATTGTTACCCAAGAGATGAAAGTAATTTATTTAGTCCCGAGACGGGTTTTTTTTAAATAATTTGACAGCTGTCATTTAAAAGCGATTCTCCCTAGGGCTGAAAAGTAGTACTTTACACCCGCTCCTCAGGCTACTTCAGACCTACTTACCGAGTATGAGCAATGGAATAATATAAATGACTGACCCACAAGCAAATTGAGTACAATGTAGGTGATGATGACGTAGAACGTGCAGAAGTATGCGAGCGAGGCGGTGAAGTTCCCGCAGTCGGTCTCCCAGTAGTTGTCGGCGGGCGTGCAGTAGGGCGGCGCCACCATGCAGTCGTGCATGATCTTGTTCCAGTCCTCGCCCGTCACGATGCGGAACAACATCGCCACGCTGTGGATCGGCGAGTTGAAGTTCGCGCGCCTGGAAACCACGCCCGTTGCTCAGCGCCGGGTGCATACGATACCCTGGCGCCCTCTAGACTCTAGACCATAACTTAGCCGCTTCGCCATGAAAATAGCGTACAAATATTGGGTCAAAAATTCATCCTACTAATATTATAAACGCGAAAGTTTGTGAGTGTGAATGTTTGTTGCTCTTTCAGGCAAAAACTACTGAACGGATTTGGATGAAATTTGGAACACAGGTAGTTTATAACCCGGATTAACACATAGGATACTTAATATCCCGATAATCCCGAAATGTTTGTTAAGTTAAATACTACGCGGACGAAGTCGCGGGCAGAAACTAGTATAGTATAAAAAAAAACTAAAAAAAGGAAATTCAAATTTAAGAAAACATTTAAACGTATAAACTATGAGTATGACGGGAATGCGCGTTGGATGGAAGGAAAAGTCACAATGGGAAAAGGTAAGGCAGATGATAATGATGATGAATGAGGAGGCATACATTTACTTTTTATATGTATCACTTTAAAAAAATATGTAAAGCTATTTATTTATTTAGTACTCCAGCACTCACAGTTTCCCAAAACGTGCTGAGAGTCATGTTACAACAAGTAAAATAAAATTATAAATTGCATTTTAAAATCCATACAGTATAAATAAAAATTAAAACTAATACATTAATTAAAATTGGCTAAAACATAATAATTATAAAATTTACAGGATATTATTTAAATTGGCATAGAATTGTTTAAAACAACGTATTAATTCCCCTAGTCTAGTATGAAATACATCGGCACTAGGCTGCTATAAAATGCTTTCCCTAATAAATAAGTGAGGTTGCTTTTAAATGCGTCAATTCCTATTCTTTCTTTCGATTAAATTCGTTCGGGTTCCAAATTAGCTTTACAGACAACGTCAACGCCATACTAATCAAGCGACATCTGGTGAGCGGAATGTTAAGCCCCCATTGGTTATTAAACCTACCTTCCGATACCTTCTCCATATTTGACATTGCCGAACACAATAGTGCCGGCGAGCGCGTAGAAGAACACGAGCAGGAACATGCCGAATATGATGAAGAAGCTCTTGCACACGCTCACGCCGACCGTCAGCATCAGCATCTTGAGCGTGGTGTGCTTGCCCGTGATGGTGAAGAACCGGAGGATCACCACCATGAACCCCACAAAGTATGACAGGTCGTTCTGGAATATAATTTCTTGTTGCGAGCCGAGCCGAGCGCGTCTTTTCTATCATGGCTGGGTCACGGTGACGCGTGCTGTGAGTCTTATGGCACTGGTATATAGGAAATTTTGCATTCATTCACTCGTTAACTATAATATACGCCGATAAATTATTCCTATGGCGGAACGATTGAATTGGAATGTATTATTTATTCCAGTTTAGAGTCGAGAAAAAAGCATGGTTTCGTTTGGGAGGATTCAATGATCACGCACCGCTAGACTCAAGTAATTGCGGTAACGGTACTGTGCAAGACAATATCTTATTCTATATGGATATAGTTTAAAATCGTAAGGAATAGTCACTGCACTATTCTCGTTTTAATGTGCACAGAATCTCATTTGCATATAAATATAAATTAAAACAGTATCTGTCAATCAAGTCACAGCGCACTAACATATGGCTACAAACGATTTTATGTTTTGTTTCAACTTATTAAAATTTATTATCGCAGTTTTGAATAAATATGACGTGGAACCCTTAAAATATACAGGTTGAAAGTACCTGCAACGTGAAGTGCATGAAGATCCATATGCATCCGGCGACGGTGACGAGCAGGTCGTATCTGTTGCGGCGGCTCTGCCAGTAGCCGCGCGGCGTGAACGCGATGGTCTTCAGCAGCACCTCCACCACGAACACCAGCGTCAGCAGCGCCGACGTCAGCGCCAGCTGCTCCGTGTACGGCGAGTACCGGGACCACTGGCATGTTCACAATACCATTTTAATAGGGCTCAGAACTCATATCGAATATTGTGTAATTTCATATTAACTCATAACTACCAATGGTTTATTAAAATTTATATTTTCCAAAAAAAAAAACATGATTACAAAAATATTCGCTATTGAAGTTTGTTTTAACCAAAACGTCGCATACTTTATCTGTTGCACTCGCGCTGATGTCTCCGCTCAGGAGCTCTATACACCTTTCGATTTTTTGACCGGAAACTTTAGATATATTTAATAGTTTTGACATTTATGGAATTATATCCAAAATTATTTACACTTAATAATGATAAAATATATAAATATTGAGTTGAGCTTTAGAAACAAAACTAAGCCCGAATTAATAAATCGTTCTCAAGTTTCAGAACGATCATGGAAATCTAATTCTTATGTCATACCAGTACAAAATGACATGTTAAAAGCGTACTCAACCCCCGCTCTCAGACTTGAAATCGATTTATTAATACGAGCCGTAGAGAGTAGAGATGCAGGCGCCGCGACTCACCGTGACAGCCAACAAGCCGCTGTTGATGAGCACGACGATGGCGATGACGCGCTTGAAGCTCAGGTTCTGTGTGACGTCATACGCGAAGGCGCGCACCTTCCTCTTGTTGGGGCGCGGCGGCAGGTGCAGCGGCTGGGCTATCTTCAACCGCTTTTTTAGATCACACCTGTTAATATAAAAAAGCAGGCTTAGGACCACTAGTCACACTTACTAAATACGCGATTCGTCCGCATAAGCTATATACAGGATTTTTCAAGTGGTGATGGCTAAATCTGCAACTAAATGAAATAGGGAAAAATGCTCAGAGGAATCTGGGGACAAATTTTGAAAAAGAAAACCTTAATAATGCACCAGCTGTTAGTATAGACAAAGGTCAAATTTATGAAAGTTATAAAAATGTAAAACTAAAGGAAAGGACTCATTCGTAAGAGAATAGTGAACTGACTTTAAGGCAGTTGAAACCGTACTTAATGCACTCTTGAAATATCATTTTGTACAGGACTTATTAATCGCTTGGAGAGATATAGTCCTCGATGAGTGTCGATGTTCCCCTTATTATAAGTGTATGCCTTAAGTGTATACCTAAACGATGTTTATTTCTCACAACAGAAAGTAACAAGAACCAGTATCTATACCTATATTAATACGTGAAGGAAAATCTAACGAAAATTGGATAGACAGAGGAGTATGAAATTTGGCACACTTATAGTTTATATATAGAAGGAATACAGAATGCTAATATTTTTTTAAAATTATGCATAAAATAGTACATTGTTACACGAGTGGTGAAAGTGACTTATTTAGTCCCGAGACGGAGTTTGGCGACCGAGCGTAGCGAGGGCGCTAATAGTTCGAGGGACAAAATAAGTGTTTCACCCGAGGTAAACACTGTGCTTTTCATTACGAATACAAGGAAGTATGAACAATACTCTACAACTCGAAAGAAAAAATAAAGATCGGATTGCCGCCTATTTTGTTTTTTTTCGTTGGCCGGCCAACTTCATTATTTAGCCATTATTTTTCATTTTCATCTTTAAATATTTTGCCCAAATCTATGTTATTTTAAAGAAATTGTTGAAACGAAATTATAATTAAGTCATTTAAAATATATATTCTTTAATTAATACTTAACTTTATGTTATTTCAATTTTACATCGTGCTGTAATTGAGTGACTGTAGAAAAAGTTTGAACATGGTTCCATAGAAATGTGAAAATGGAACTAGTTTTTTTATATTTTGACAGCTGTCAGTTGAAAGCGATTCTCCCGGGCCGGAAAAGTATTACTTTCAACCCGCTCCTCAGGCAACTTCAGACCTACTTTCAGAGTATGAGTAATGAAATAGTACATTGTTACATGAGTGGTGAAAGTTACTTATTTTGTCACGAGACGGGGTTTGGCGCCCGAGCGTAGCGAGGGCGCTAATAGTTCGAGGGACAAAATAAGTCTTTCACCCGAGGTAAACACTGTGCTTTTCATTACGAATACAAGGAAAATAAAAATAAAAACAGGACTTGGCTAAAGAAATAATACAAGGAAGTATAAACAATACTCTACAACTCGAAAAAAAAAGTCGGATTGCCGCCTATTTTGTTTTTTTTTTCGTTGGCCGGCCAACTTCATTATTTAGCCATTATTTTTCATTTTCATCTTTAAATATTTTGCCCAAATCTATGTTATTTTAAAGAAATTGTTTCTTGAAACTAAATTATAATTAAGTCATTTAAAAAAATATATTCGTGAATTAATACTTAACTTTATGTTATTTCAATTTTACATCGTGCTGTAATTGAGTGACTGTAGAAAAAGTTTGAACATGGTTCCATAGAAATGTGAAAATGGAATTAGTTTTTTTTTTATAATTTGACAGCTGTCAGTTGAAAGCGAAACTCCCGGGCCTGAAAAGTATTACTTTCAACCCGCTTCTCAGGTAACTTCAGACCTACTTTCAGAGTATGAGTAATGAAAAATACATTAAATCACTAACTAAAATATTGCACACATTACCATGTGTTTGACACACACCCATGGCACACACACACATTTGTAACTTCCACTTGGTAACTGACTGACTGTCTGACTGACAAACGATGACAGTTTTTTTTTCTTTATTTCGGAGAGCGGGACTTCTGTAGTGCATTCTGCGTGCCAGTATCAAATAGTCTTTGGCAATAGAACCTTAATGACGTTAATTAAAATTAAAATTATGGTCGAATTCCGGCCACAGGCGACCACTACTAGTAAAATTAAATGAGTCTTACCACCGTCTTTGGTCGACAGTCAACAGCGCAGTGCCCTTGTTCTCCGAGTAGTTCGCGATCACGACACCAACGAACAGGGTCAGTCCAATCATGCAGCCCAAGAATATATACACGTGGATGTAGATCGCATGTACCTGCGGGAATGGAATATCATGATGATGCATCTAGTTTTAACCAGAACAGGTAACATACTTTAAAATAAGAAACCAACGAATTGATATAAATGTATTTCTTTTTAAATAATGAATACACTGTTGACTACTAGATAACTTGACAACATGACATAATTTTCTCCATTCAATGGTTGTCTGGAAGAGGTCGCAGTCTGCGATAAGACCGCCCAATGTACACTATTGTTCTTTTATGTTATTAGATACTCGTATATTCGAACTTTATTGTGCAATAAAGAGTTATTCTATTCTATATTTCCCATAATAATTTGAGTCATAATAAAATATTTCCGAAGATTACGAAGTCACCCTGTATACAATCATTGTATTCTAGCCTCGTACGAACGTGCGTAAAAGAGGCATTGATTAGCCCAGTTTTTAACAGCGAGATGTCTCTTGTGACACAGCATGAAGCAATGTCAATACAAACACATTGTTCATGGGTACATCTCTCGTCCCCCAGTTTCACCCTTACTGTACCAAACTAGTAGTATTTTTGTAAGTGATTATACTAACCGGTCCCAACGCCTTGATCAGCACATCGCGAACGTCCAGCCACCCTTTGAAAGACAACACTTCAAACAGCGTTAGAAGTGCGTCGCAAATATTATCGAAATTAAATCGTTTTGGATTCGCCCTGAAAAAAAATACCGGTAAGTAATATATATTTTGACATAATAGTGTTTCGTATAAAACGACTCTTGTTCTGTGGCAATAAAGTGCAATTCAACTTGCACAGCTTTTGAAAACCATTATATTGCAGTTGTATACCTATTGGTGGTAGAGCCAAGCTTGTAGCCAACGTACGGGCTGGCTCGACTGGGGTAGTACCATCCTCTCACAGAAGATCAGCGTAAAGTAGCTATTAAACCTGCGTTTCGTATGATGAGTAAGAGAGCAGGAAGCCCAACCTCCCTCCCCCTCGCTTTCCCCTTCTATCCCAATCCTCTTCAGGTCGCCAACGTGCGGTCAATGCAATTGGTATTATAAGCACCTATCTAGAGGTTACAGTAACTGCTTAACATCAGGCGGGAAGACTTAGAAAACTATATGTAATAAAAAGGTCTCCGACCACCATGTCGGAGGAGAAGCGGCAGATTGTGCACAATCAATTAAAAAAAAAACTTCAGGCGGGCTGTACGCTTGTTTGATTTCTAATATTTTTAAACTAGGATCATGGTAATCTGAAATGAATGAACTTATATAAAACTAGTTTCTGCCCGCGACTTCGTCCGCGTAGACTTAAGTAAAGTATTCTATGTGCTAATCCAGGTTATAAACTATCTGTCTTCCAAATTTCACCCGAATCTGTTCAGTAGTTTTTGCTTAAAAGAGTAACAAATATACATCCACACTCACAAACTTTCGCATTTTAAAATATTGGTAGGATTTATATGAAAATAAATAAAACATCTGTGATCCAATAATATAGGGGGTATGAGCATAAGTAATCCAATCATAGAGGGGGTATGAGCATAAGTGATCCAATAATAGAGGGGGTATGAGCATAAGTAATCCAATAATAGAGGGGGTATGAGCATAAGTAATCCAATAATAGAGGGGGTATGAGCATAAGTAATCCAATAATAGAGGGGGTATGAGCATCAGTAATCCAATAATAGAGGGGGTATGAGCATAAGTAATCCAATAATAGAGGGGGTATGAGCATCAGTAATCCAATAATAGAGGGGGTATGAGCATAAGTAATCCAATAATAGAGGGGGTATGAGCATAAGTAATCCAATAATAGAGGGGGTATGAGCATCAGTAATCCAATAATAGAGGGGGTATGAGCATAAGTAATCCAATAATAGAGGGGGTATGAGCATCAGTAATCCAATAATAGAGGGGGTATGAGCATAAGTAATCCAATAATAGAGGGGGTATGAGCATAAGTAATCCAATAATAGAGGGGGTATGAGCATCAGTGATCTAGAAATAGTGGGGGTGTAGTGTGCGAGCGATACGCTACCAGACCCTGGGCACGAGCATGGAGGGGAAGGTCTCGCTGGGCCCGGGCCGCAGCTTCATCTTGGTGACGAACACGCGCCGCATGAACACGCCCACGCAGTCCTCGCGCCGCGTGATCGTCGGGTCGTTGCACCGCGCCAGCCTGCGGGGGCACGCCACATATACTAGGACCCACAGATATAGATTTACATAGATAACGCAAATGCATGTACTTCGCGTGTACGAAACCCCGGACAAGCGTCAAGATTCGTCGCCGCTAATTTACAGTCCGCGCGACTAGAGACGAGCGACGAGAGAATCAAACGGGCGGAGGGGCATCGGCGGCATAGGTGTCTTTGAATCGGTTTGGATTTCCCGTCACTAATGACGTCACAGTAGGTGTAAAAAATTCGGCACGCTTGTTTTCAATACGAATCGTGATACTTGCGTTATCTATGTAACTCTATATCTGTGGTAGGACCGCATTCATAAACCGATCTCGAGTGTTAGAGCGATCTTGAGTACGTTTTTGAAATAGCATTTTGTAGGCCCGTATTAATAAATAGATCTCCAGTCTGAGAGCGGTCTTGAGTATGAGTACGGTCTTTTGACGTGTAATTAAGTACCGGTATGATAAAAGAATGACATTTCAGAAATCGCTCTCAGACGGCCATAGGTACAATCACTGGAAAAGTACACCGGTTTCACTTAAGGTTAAGCTTCAACTTAAGGGTTAAATATAAGAAATCGGCGATCAAAAGAAAATCTGTAAAAAAGCTTAATTTCTTGGCGGGATATTTGCTTACCTGCCTCCATATAGTTGAACACCATAGCTCGCAAACACGAACATCAGTAGAATGAGAAGGGTCGATACCTGGTGCAAACACATGTTCTTTATAATATGACGAACTAACTAATATGCCTTTAAGTCCTCATGTAGTGTGTCGGTTTCATAGGGTAAGACCTTTCATTAGACAGTCATAGTCGCAATGCTATTAGTGAACAAGGGTGCTTGATCCTACATCGCAACAAGTGTTCGTATTTTATATTTGTATGTTCCGTTGCCTAGATAGGCAAAAATAACTAATACTAATAATTATAGGTGTGATACTTTTGTGTCAATGGTGGGGGCGTTTATTATTATAAACTAGCGGCCCGTCCCGGCTTTGGATAAGGATTAATACTAAGGTATAGATAAAATGGTCTGATGTTGGTCGGCATTTCTATCAAATTTTCAAATGTAATAAAGTAGTTATATTAACGTAACTATAATAGTTTTTTTTTGTAGATATTGATATGTTCTTTAATATTGTAGAACATTTTTTGTTCTATCATTAATGTTTTACGTAGCGCATGTGATGAAAGACCTTTTATGGCATTTTTTTACTCCTTAGTTTTAGTAAGTGTCCCAAATTTTTTCTAGTTATAAATATAGCCTATGTTACTCAGGGATAATTTTGCATTCTAATGGGAAAATATTTTTTGAAATGGGTCCAGTAGTTTTTGAGTTTACTCGTTACAAACATACAAAAATAAAAATATTTTCTCTTTACAATATTAGTATAAATGATGTGGACTGACGAGTAGTATCTCCTTGAAGCCGCGGCAGAGCTCGTAGACGACCTTGCGCATGTGCGGCACGAGCGTGAAGATGCGCAGCGGCCGCACGCAGCGCAGGATCATCAGCATCTGCGCGGCCGAGCCGGGCGGCACGCGCAGCGGCATCCAGCACAGGAACGTCAGCGACACCTGCGCACAACCAACACACCTCCACTTCATACGGACCATTATACAACAATATGCTACGCCAGGTATCCTCTTCCCAAAATGGCCGAGGACCAGGACTACGTCACGATCAGCGTTATCGTTGATTGACATCTCCAATAAAAAAGGGGCATTATTAACAAAGTCACAGTCGATGACGACAGTCACAGGAAAATAATAAATATCTTACTATACTATAATATTTATAAATGCGATACTTTGTGAGTGTGGATGTATGTTTGTTACTCTGTCACGCAAAAACTACTTAATGAATTTGAAAATTTGAATAAAATTTGGAACACAGATAGTTTATAACCTGGATTAACACATAGAATACTTTATTTAAGTCTACGCGGACGAAGTCGCCGGCAGAAACTAAACTATACAATAATGTGAAGAAGCAGGCGCGGATACGATGGGGGGAGGGGCAAATTTAAGTTTACTTAATATGGGAAGAACGTCTAACTACATAAAACAATTCAACATATTGTAAGGTCAAACTACTAAATAATCATGAATGGCCTTCTGTGTAAGTGTTACTTATACTTGCCACGTATATGAAGACATCGAGCACAGCAGCGGCGTCTTTGAGGTATGCTTTAGGCGTGAAGAATAGTCCGTCCGCTAATATTTTCAATGCCAGCTCGAGGCTCATGAATACAACAAACCCATATTCAGCAATCTGGAAAACAACATGCAGTTCACTAAGAAAACAGATTTATTAAATTATATGTTTTATTTAAATAATCCTAACGATTATTATTAAATGACAAATTAATAAACCTTTTAAAAATTATTCATCAGTCTAAATAAATTTATATATAGGACTATATAGAAGTGCTTTTTGAAATGAGTCTTTTTTATGTGGCGGTAGGGTCGTACCTGCAAAACAAAGTTTTCCATGACCCTGTATGTAGGAGTCTCGAACATCATCGACAAGCACGATAGTGTGGTGACCATAATCATCACCCAGTCCATGTATGTTACTAGTCCGAGAAAATTACTGAAATAGAAAACATATAAACATTTCTAAAAAATACTTTCTTTTGTTGCAGTTTGGAAATGAAAAATGCACTAAGTTTTTGTTATATAATTTTCTTCTAAATTTTGTCTGGGATGATTTAACCACTGGAAGCGTACTCGTGCCTTTCTCAAGTATACCCCGATAGCCATGTTCCAAGAAACATTTCCCTCGTGCTTTTACCATGCAAAAATAATGTAGCAATATTCCTTTCCCGCCAAACTTGGTTGAACTTGTTTTCATTCTTCATCGAGTACTTCTTCCGTCCATTGGTTAAATAATCCTAGATACACATCATTTAATAACAAAATTCAGATATCTGGTAAAATATTAAGATCAGATACCCACTGGAAGCTTTTGTAGTGAACTTTCCTCTCGTTGCCGGTGACGGGGTCGCGGAGGCGGGCGTCGTAGCGCGCGTCCACGATGGCGCGGCATATCTTCCGGAAGCGCGACTCCCGCGGCACTATCAGCAGCGGCGTGTCGAACAGCGGGTGATTCTCGCGGAGATCTTCCTCGCGTTGATTACTACGATTCATAAAATCCTTGCTAACATTATAAATGCGAAAGTACTCTGTCTGTCTGTCCGTCGCGCTTTCACGCCAAAACTACTGTACCGATTTAAATTAAATTTGGTACACAGATCGTCTAGAGCCTGAGAAAGGACATAGGCTATTTTTTTATTCGAAAAACGGTTTGCAAGGGGTTGAAAGGGGAGGGGATGAAAATGCTTGGCGCAGTGGTTCGAGCGTCAGCCACTCGGCTCACTGCACATGGTGGTTACGGGTTCGATTCCCGGGTGTCACTGGGATCGCCCCCAGTCCGTTGTACGGTACCCATAGTCCAAGCGTTGCTTAGTTTGGGGCCATACAGTTGGTGTGTTCGTTCAGCGATATTGATTTATTGATATATTTTTTAAATTGAACGCAGGTCACTAGATCTCTGTCTAGCAGGGGGGGTTGTGATGCGAGCGGTGTGCGGTGTGTGGTGTGTGTTATGTACCGGCGCATCTCGGCCTGCTGCCGCTTGGCCTGCAGCAGGCGGATGTCGAGGTAGGGCGGGCGCGCGCGCGCGGCGGGTGCCACGCGCGCGGCGGCGCCGATGTCGCCGTTCTCCAGCAGGTGCTCGTACGTCTGCTTCAGCTTGATGGACCCGCTGCGCACCGAGCGCCGGATCGACCGCGACCCGAACCTGGCCCACCGACACATACACATTCACCTTCACCACCTCTAGCCGCATGAGGTGCCGTCGAATCGACTAGTCTTCTACGAGTGAAGCCTAACTATCGATTGTTCGTCGATAGGTTGCCAGCCAATACTATCGCGACCTCGGAAATTGGTCACAATATTGATAGCCCTACCGATATTTGGCTAGTTTTCAAGGTCAACTATCGAAACATCAACAATCGATAGATAGGCAACAGTACCGTCAACTATAGTATAATACAATTTCAACAGGGGGTGTTTGCACAGAGACGGCGTTATAAGAAAGTTTCGAGCGTAGGCTGCTATGCGCAAAGTGGTTGTGGGTTCTCAGCTCCCCTCAGAGCTAATTTCGAAAATATTTTCGAAATTTTCCGTCGTGTGGGTCATTGGGATAACTCCAGCTCCATTTTACGGTAACCATATTACGAGCGTTGCTTAGGTTACTTGTTCTTAGATTTGGTGTTTATCTGACGATATTTATTCACCTTAAAATCATTTTTGGGTATACGTACTTCTTCTGATCGACCCGTAGCTGCTTCGCGCTGGACACAGTTCCCTGTGGCTTCAGCCCCGACTTGCCGCCGGTCGCTAACATCGCAGAGTCCCCAAGCAGAGGGCGATGATTATTGGAATCCCTATAAGAAGTTGCTATGTAAACATGATCCCTTATCTATGATAAATAAAAAAGCAATTTGAATAAAAAAAACAAAACCTGTAAATAAAGATGATGAACTCCAACTAAATAGTACCTGAAAATGATTAAAATAAATAAAACTTTAAGAAAATAAAAATAATGATAGTTACATGCAATATTTTGATTAATGTAATGATCAGATGTAAACACAAAGCTCGGCGTACACTTAAAATATTTAAAGCAATTGATAGTTTAGCTACTCTGCCAGATTTTGTTTATAATTTCTGCTTTAGTCAAGGCTTTTGATTGCGTTGACTTGAAGCTCGAATATTTAACTCTACCGAGGAATCTATTATGGTATTTGTAAAAAATCAATTGAATAACTTTTCTCGTTCCTCAGAAAAAGAGTCTTGATTTGGATTTGGACAGATGCTACAAGGGTTCCGAGATTTCTTTTGGGGGTATGGAACACTAAAAATCAAATTAATTCTAACAGATTTTTAAAGTCTGGGTGTCATTGGTTACCAGGCAGCGATTACTATAAATGGAGTAGTCACTCAGTGTAAGGGGTACTTACTCGATGATGGAGCTGACGACGTGTCTGCGCAGCGCGGAGCTGGGGCGCTGGCTGGGCGGCGCCACCACGAGCGTGTTGACGAGGCAGCGCTTGCGGTAGGGGAAGGCGATCTTGGCGACGCCGATGTACTCGAAGGCGCGGCGCGACGCCCCCCCCGCGCCGCCCCCGCCCGCGCCGCCGCCGCCCCCCCCGCCGCCCGCGCCACCGCTGCCCGCCTCTTCCTCACCCTCCACCTCGCATACGAACTGGCGCATGAACGACTCCCGCACCTGTGCACCGACACACCGTCATCGAGCTTTATACTAAACGAAAGGTATCACTGTTGAGTGACAAGGCCCTCGGTGGGACTGTGTCCTTTTCTACTAGTGTTTTTTTTTTATCCGGGCCTCTATGTCCCGGCCGCGATCACCTCTGATATGGGGGTCAGAGACCTTAATTACTCTACTAGAGTGTTAACGATGTACAGTAGGAGTGACATTGATAAACTCCCACCAGGGACTTTCAGTCTACAGCAGTGTTAAAAGATTGATAGTAATAACAGAACAAAAAAAATCGAGTGAGCGATTCAGATTTACACAGAAAACCTTGCACACCGTTCATTCATACTCATAGCACAGTTTAATACTATTATGAGTGCTGGCTGCAACCTTTAGAGACAGCTTATTATTTAAAATAAAGAAATATTATTATTATTATTCCATTTGTTCTGGCCCATTCTTGCTTATTACTTAATAAAATGTGTTGTCTTGTTGACCCGAGTCCACTGAATTATCATTAAAAGCTACCGTCCGTACACGAGGCATAATACCAAAACAATAGGACTGATATCCGCGAAAGCCGCGATCCCGTGTTGAGGCAAAGAGCAAGCAAATCATGAATAAAAATTAACACAAGATAAATTCTTCTTCTTAGTCGGGCACTCTTGTCCGAGTGGTCGTGTTTGCGCTGACGAGGTATATGGTGGAAGGTTTGGTGAGGCCTTAGCATTTCCGAGGGTGGCTCTCCAGGCGATGTGCTTCCATTTCTGACGGTTAGAGGCGTCGCGAGTACACTGGACCATGGTGGACTCGGTAGCCTTTGTCATAACATCTATCCAGCGGGTTGGTACTCGTCCGCGTGCTCTCTTGCCTTCCACCTGGCCCTGAACTACCAGTCTCTCCATCGAGTTCTCATTTCTAGAGATGTGACCAAAGAACTTTAGTATTCGTAGCTGTACAGTAGATCATAGTCTGACTTTAATACAAAGCTCTTTGAGGATGGATACATTGGTGCAAAATGCCGTCCACGGGATCTTTAGGAGGCGTCTCCAGCACCACATCTCTAATGCGTCGATTCTGTGGCGATCCTGCAGTCTCAGAGACCAAGTTTCAGCCCCATAGAGAAAGATTGGAAACACAAGGCATTTCATCAATCTGACTTTGGTCTTCTTGGTAATTCTCCTGTCCTTCCAAATCTTTCCCAGCCTTTCTACTGCAGATCTGGTGATGGCCACACCGTCGTCTAATCTCGTCGCCGCATCCTCCAGATAAATTATATTTAGCTATTATGGAGTACATATTTATTATATTAGTAGTGACGAAATTGAAGGTACCTTACCTTCGGTAGATTGAAGTCACCGGGAACTTTATGCAGTTTTGTCATCTGAGGGCTGTCCGGAAACTTCTCGAATATCCTAAGCCTAAACGGCAAGCTTTCCTTGATTTCTGCGCTCTGCTGGCGATATCTGAGCTGTTTCAGTTTCTTTATATCCTCGTCAAGCTCCAAATTGTCTAAGATTACTGCTACGAAGAGCGAGAGTACAATCTGCAAATATGTTTTTACTCACAAATAAACTGTGCACATTTTCAATGATCAAATATTTGAATTTACACCTAATTTTCATACGGTTAACATCCGTATTGTATTGTATAGGGTACTTAACTAGACAATTATATCTTGATACTTACCAATGTAACAAAGAGGTGATACAGTATGAAGTAAATGGCCACTAAAGGAGTCAATGTGTGGCTGGTGCGCACCATGGTCTCGTCCATCACTTCCACCCACGCTTCTTGGGTAAGTATTTGGAACATAGACATAAATGCCTGAAATAATAAAAAAATCCTTACATGCAGCTAGAAAACAATCAAGAAGAAAAAAAGGAGTCAATATTTTTAAATTTATGTTTTTTTTTAATCGATCTTAGCTACCGTAACACACGATTGCATTTTGGATGCTACTGAGAGATTAAATAGGTATTCTTATAAGTTATTCCATTTATTCCAAGGATTATGCATATCTCGCTTGCACTTACCTCATCAAACGTCTCAAACTTGGTGAACTCACAAAGAAAACAGAACAGTTGCATCGAAATCGAGGAACTAATGATTAATAAACACATTGTGAATATTATAAGGCTTCCAAGTTTCTTCCCGGGCCCAAAGATTTTGTACACGAACCCTTCTAACAAAGGAGACGCCTTTATCAGTCGAACTATGCGCAGTACCTAGAACAGTCAATTGTGTTAGCCCCGTTTTTAACCCCCGACAAAAAAGAGGGGTGTTATAAGTTTAACATGTGTATTTGTGTATCTGTGTGTCTGTCTGTGGCATCGAAGCGCCCAAGCGGATGAACCGATTTAAATTTTGTTAGATAGGTATTCTGATCGAGAGTGTTCTTACCTATGTTTAATGAAAAGCAGCCATTTGAAAATTATCAGCTCTAATGTAGTTTAAAAAGGCGTCGCATCAGGGGATTTCTAAATTTTCAATTTTAGTTAGAATAAATAGCTGTTGATCTCAAATCATATCGCAAGAGCGTACTGTAATAAGCGCTCTGAGATAGGCTTATATTCGGAATATTTTATCTTTGCTTATTCATGAGCCAAGAAAGTGTCCAGATAGTTTACAAGCTATAGTTGGTTGGACGCTTTGATTTACTTACCTGAAAGTATGTGAATCCGGACATGTACAGTTGGGGTATTATGTGAATGGTTGTACCGATTGCTAGGAGCAGTTCGAATTTATGAACAGAGTGCTTGAAGTAGCCTTTCAACCCTAAACACCAGATTTTTATTAGTGCTTCTAAATCCAAGAAAATTGTAAAAGCGACCTGCAACATATTGACGGATTAAGTACATATTTAAATACTCATACAATTTCACGAAATAAAACTCGCGCGATTACGCACCTCAATATAATAATATTTTTCATAAAAGAATTCTCTTGGGTTGTCGTCGTGTTTGAAATTCATAGTGGCGGTGATGACCCCGTTAGCTAACACCACGCCCATAACCAACAGCCGGAAATACGCTGACCTCAATAACTTGTGAAATATTTCTGGTGCACTACCTGCAAAACCATAGATATGGATTTACATAGATAACGCAAACGCATGTACTTCGCATGTACGAAACCCCGACCAAGCGTCAAGGTTGGTCGCCGCTAACTTACAGTCCGCGCGACTGCAGATATAAAAAATATGAGTATGAGCGAGAGAATCGTAGCGGGCGGAGGGGCATCGGTGTCTTTGAATCGGTATGGATTTCCCGTCACTAAAGGTGGGTGGCACAGGTGCAATTTCCCGATTAGCAGCATACTCCCAAGTTCCTTCGAAACATTGTTAAAAGACAAGTAATTATTAATTATTACCTGAATGTTTATTCTCATCAATAGTCACCAATTTCCAGCCATTGTCGTCACCAGTGAAAAACTGCGTGGTGCTACCTTTCGTAATAGGATTCCTGACACCCCACATTTGTTGGAACTGCACCCTTATTTCGTTGAACGTCTCCGTTATGACAGCTATGAACACGTTCTTCACCAGCCAAGCAAGGAAGAAAATCATTGTGCTGAAAATAATCATCGTTGGGTTAAAGGCTCCAATAGCCTAGTGGTTAGAGGGGCCGCCCTCGTAGCCGAGAGGTTCCGGGTTCGATCCCCATCCTCGCCATTAAACTGTTGACATGAGCCCACTCCTAACCCAAGCATAAGCTTAGCTGGAGGGGCTAACCGGAATACTAGTAATGTGATAAACTCACATTGCTAGTAATAAATAAATAATTTAGCCCTTTTAACGTCCCACTCCTGGGCACGGACCTCCCGTCAATACTAGGGGGTTTCAGGACATAATCCACCACGCTGGCCCAGTGAGGGTTGGCGGATTTCATATGACTATCGAAAATTTTATAGATTTTCTAAGACAAGCAGGTTTCCTCACGATGTTTTCCTTCACCGTAAGCAAGTGATAATCATATAGAAATTAGAAATTATGATTCGCATATAGATTTTGAAAAACCCAGAGTTTCGAGCCAGGGTTTGAACCCAGGACCTTGTGCCCGCAAGACGCGTGCTTAACCAATCGGCTATAATTGCTAGTAATCTTTTAAAAAAACAGAACACTTTTAATGTTGTGTGTATAATCAGGGGCGCCGACTCTGTGAGTGCTCAGAGGCTCCAGCGCCGACGAGAAAAGTAAATGGCCACTCTTCGTGCCATCCTCTCCAATATAAAATAACTTACCCCGCGCCGCACTACGTGGTTAAATCATGTCATCTTGTCTATGTAGGTAGTAAGTACCTGTGCAATAGTTGTAGAGAGCCAGGGGTGAATAGTAAAATAACTTACCTGAAGTACAATGCAGATCTCCAAGTCGGCAGCGAGTCTATAGCCCGGTACATTATGAATACCCAGCCCTCTTGCGAAGATGCCTGATATACAGTGAACAAACTTGTGGCTGTAACAAATACACCACTATGAGTAAAATAAAGCCTCTTGAAGTCTGTGCATTGCACTTTAACATAGGATTTGACGACCGCTTGGCGGAGTGGTTTCAACGTAGGTCGCTCGGCTCACTGCACCAGGTGGTTGCGGGTTCGATTCCCGATGGGGCAAATTTCGGAAATAGCCCTTTCGGCTTTCGTAATTTCCACAGGTCTGGGTGTCACTGGAATCGCCCCCAGTTCATTATATACGGTACTATACGGTACCCATAGCCAAACAAGCTTTGCTTAGTTCGGGACCATACAGTTGGTGTGTCAGTCTGGCGATATTTATTATTTTATTATTATTCATCAAAAGCCATGTTTACAGGTCTCTAAATGCCGGCACTGTATCTGCACTCCTATATCTGACCATCTGTCAGCCTGCCTACTTAGGCGACAAAAAAAGGGGATAAGATCAATTTTATTAAAAGGTTCTTTTTGGAAATAGGTTCGCTTTTCGACTGCCCCAAATGAAGAAGAAGCAGGTTTTGCGAGCATTAATTTTTCACACACCCGTACCACCTCTAGACGGCCAAGAAAGTATTTAATTCCAAATGAAAAGTTACTTACTGAATTCCTCAAAACCATTGAAGCCCATGATGTATTTGGACAAATTGAGTTTCATACATTTCATCCCGGCCGGACACTGATACCCTGAACCAGGATCAGGGGAACAAAAGGTGTCAGGTATAGCCAATGAGTTAATTGTTACTTCACTGCAAACATAAATAAAACAGTATTAGATATTATGGATATCTAAGCCCTATGCACTAGCTGCGGCTGGCATAACAGAGGATTTTATACATCATCATAACTAAAAAAACCCCTTAACTAATGGTGTTAAGGTTTAATACTACATTGTTACACGAGTGGTGAAAGTGACTTATTTTTCCCGACACGGGGTTTGGCACGCTTATAGTTCGAGGGACAAAATAAGTCTTTCACCCGAGGTAAACACTGTGCTTTTCATTACGAATACAAGGAAAATAAAAATAAAAGCAGGAATTGGCTCAAGAAATAATACAAGGAAGTATGAACAATACTCTACAACTCGAAAAAAATAAAGATCGGATTGCCGCCTATTTTGTTTTTTTTTCGTTGGCCGGCCAACTTCATTATTTAGCCATTCATTTTCATTTTCATCTTTAAATATTTTTCCCAAATCTATGTTATTTTAAAGAAATTGTTGAAACTAAATTATAATTAAGTCATTTAAAAATATATATTCTTTAACTTTATGTTATTTTAATTTTACATTGTGCTGTAATTGAGTGACTGAAGAAAAAGTTTGAACATGGTTCTATAGAAATGTGAAAATGGAACTAGTTTTTTTATATAATTTGACAGCTGTCAGTGGAAAGCGATTCTCCCGGGCCGGAAAAGTATTACTTTCAACCCGCTCCTCAGGCAACTTCAGACCTACTTTCAGAGTATGAGTAATGAAAAATTATTTGCTCCGAAATAACTTCAAGGCGTCGCCGCGTCGTGGGTGATTGATATGTGCTTATTTTTAAGCAGTGCAATTTCAACTTTAAAATAATTACTTAAGTTACATTATTCTTTGGAACATAATATGTCTTCGTGATAAATCATCAAAAACTTACTTAGGATGGGTGTTATTTCTGACACAATGGTGTGTTAACTCTCCAAAGAACTGCACCCCTAGTAGACTGTACAATGACATGAAGAACAGGAAAAACAGTGTCACATTATAAATCTGTTGGCTTGAGCGCCTGTAAACAATTATTTAAAAACATATGTAAAATAGGTATTTTTAAAGCTTTAAATAGAAAAATGTAACAGTCACCATTTTAATGTGAACTGATCATACAATCTGTCTGTTAAAACAGGAATTTTGAACCCATTCTTATAGATTGAAAGAGCTTATTTAGGTAACTGCATTGTGCTTAAAGTAAGTACTTACTTGAATATTTGGTTGATCCTAGATTTTGGCATGGAGAATTTCAAGAACACCCTTAAAAATCTGATCATAATCAATGGTCTGGGTGCTCTTAATATGCTCAAATAACTATATCTTGGCACAATACCAGTCAGTTCAAACATCTGCAGTAATACAGAAACCCACAGGAAGAACACCATGGAGGCATCAAACTGACACCAATGATCCTTTAAATAGGCTACATCACCCTGCAAACAAAAGTAAACTAATTTTATGACAAATTCTCATTTGTTGTCATCAAAAATGACACACAATTAACCTTGACTTTTAATTATCTAGTAAAATATAAATTAATAAATACATTACAGATTTCTTGAGTTTGCATTAGGCTCAATTCAAACAAAAATTATCTAGGAGCAGCTGCTTTTGACTTAAAATATTTTTTCCCTTCAGGCCACTCCATTTCAGTGTGAATTGACTCTAAAATGCAGATTTGTGAATAATAATTAAATTAATAAATACCAACCTTTAAGATACCCCTTATGTGCATTTTGGCAATCATTTCTGCAGTAAATAAAAGAGTGACACAACAATCAACAGCAAATGTGAATGTCTGCAGATAAGGATATTTTTCAAATGACTTCGGTGTGTTTAACGAAACGGACATCAAACTTAAAAGGGCACAAAGTCTTAAAATCCTTCTGACCCATAACTGTAACAAATAATTATAAATTATTTTGAGGCACATAAACATTTTCATTTAAATACATGAAGGTATTACAGGTATGGAGGACACACTTTTGCAGTATAAAAGATAGATTCTTTCCTACTCAAATTAGACTGACAGATAAGATCTTAAGAAAAAAAGAGTATGTAATTTAAAAAAAAAATGTAAATTAGTAATTTTTTGACTGCCTTACCTTATTAACCCATTCTATGTCAGCGCTTTCGTTCAAGGATTCCTCTGGGCCATAGTCGGCGAGCACTGGCTCGCCTTTAAGACTTTGTTTTCGCCCTAACATTTTGATAAATTTAATTTTGACTGTTGTTCAGATACGTCGCGTAAGTAATAAGTTGTGATTTCACACAAGCCCAAATGTCTTAGGCGTCAGGTTTACGATGGGTTTAGTTATGTCCTCTTTAACAGGATATCCACTCATCACACCTCGGCCTCTTTTAACATCATCATGATCGGTATTCCTTTTGGCGGTCGTCCTAGCAAAAAGGACAACGGGAAAGGGGACACAAAAAACGTTTATTCCTAGAAGAGAGCGAGAAGGTTTTAATAAATCTAGTATAAAGCTGTTGCCTGGGCACTGATTAATAAAAAGTTGCATAGTTCAACAATATATCACATAGAATCACTAAACCCAACTACTGTTATCAGTGAAGAAATAAATATTATTGATTTTTATCAGAACAGGAACAGGAAAGAGAAGATAGACGGCTGATTTATTTTGTTCGGTTGGTATCTTTGGGTGGGGCACATCAGAAAAAAACGGCCAAGTGCGTATCGGATCACGCATACTATAAGTTTCCGACGCTTTTCAACGCACTTTACAAGTAAACATCGAATGCAGAGAGTCTTGTAACTCTACAATTCTATCAAATGGTTAATAATTTCGCCATGTTTTTTAACGTTCAAGTAGTAGTAGCTCAGTTGTGAACAGACGTAAAAGAGGGAACTCTGAAGCTCAATATTTCGTAAACGGGAATTAATTTTGAAATACTGTCAAAAGGTTAGGAGTGTGTAAATATATTTAAAATTAAATAATAAATAACCTTTCATTAAATATTGAAATACACAGTTTTGCAGCCTCTAGTCCTAATAGTATTAGTCATGGCATCTCTTCATGACTAATTATTGCAGAGCTCAGTGGGATGGAAATAATACATATATAATAAATTTAGTTAATAAATTTATTTGACACATAAAAGAACGAAAAATTACAAGAGAGTGACAATTGATCTTCTTAAACAATTGACAGAGAATACAACCAGAAAAAGAAATCAAATATGAAATTAAAATAAAACCTTATTTTATTTCTAACACTCCTCCTTAATTTCATATCTCTAGACCCATTCCTCTTACACACCATTCAAACTTTCCTTTCAACAAAGCTTTTGTCAAAACATCTGCCACCATTCGCGTTGTCTCCACATATTCTAACTCAATATGTCCATGCTCAACTGCTTCTCTCACAAAATGATGGCGTACATCAATATGTTTTGTACGTTGGTGGTGTACAGGGTTCTGCGCAATAGCAATAGCAGATTGACTGTCGCTGAAGAACTTTAGCGACACCTCAGGTTTTCCTGTAACCTCGGCTATAAACCTTTTGAGAAAAATTGCTTCTCTAGAAGCTTCAGACATAGCCACATACTCTGCTTCAGCAGTAGAAAGGGCTATAGTTCTCTGTTTTCGACTCTCCCAGCATATAGCTCCTCCACTAAACAAGAAAACCACACCAGTGAACGACCTTCTGTCATAACATGTGGCATGGCTTGCATCTGCGTACCCCAATATCTTATTCCTTTTTAGCTTCTTGGTGTAGACTAAACCAAGACTTTTAGTACCCTTCAAGTATCTGAGTACTCGCTTAGCAGCTGTCCAGTGCTCCTCTGAATAGCAACTGTTAAACTGGCTCAAGTAATTCACAGCATGTGCTATGTCCGGTCTCGTACAGACGGCTAAGTACATTAGTGAACCTATCAAATTTTGGTAAGGAATCCTTCCATCTGGCTTGTGATCTGCTCCAGGTTTCTGCAGATTATGGCCAGTAACTAAAGGCGTTGATGCAACCTTGCAGTCAACCATACCAAAACTCTTCAATACTTTCTCCACGTATTGTTCTTGATCGACTTTGATTACTGTGTCGTTCTGTGTAATACGCATACCCAGAATGAACTCTGCCTTGCCGAGATCCTTCATCTCAAACTTTGACATAAGATCCCTCTTCACTCTGCGCAGCTCCTCCTCATTATTCCAAAAAATAAGCATATCATCAACATACACTGCCAATATAATGACACTCCTGTCATTCAATTTTGTATACACGCAAGGTTCATTTTTAGATCTTATGAAACCCAGTTGTAACAACACATTGTTCAGTTTATTGTTCCATGCTCTAGGAGCTTGCTTCAACCCATACAGCGATCGTTTGAGAAGACATACATAATCTTGTCCTTTTTCTTCAAATCCTTCGGGTTGTTTCATGTAAACGGTTTCGGACAAGTCTCCATTAAGGAAAGCTGTTTTGACATCTAACTGGTCGACTTTCAATCCGTTATCAGCTGCTAACGCTAATAAGGCCCTGAGCGAACTGTGTCTGACGACCGGCGAGAATGTCTCATCATAGTCAACTCCAAACCTCTGACTAAATCCTCGGGCCACAAGACGTGCTTTATACCTTTTCTTATTCCCCGCCTCGTCTTTTATTCTAAATAACCATTTAGAATCAACGACGTTACATTTGTCTGGTCGTTTGACCAAGACCCACGTCTTGTTTTTCTTTATTGCATTCAGCTCCTCCTGAATTGCAGCTTTCCATTCAATACTGTCTCTCCTAGACAGTGCTTCTTGAACTGTTTGGGGCTCCTCTTCACACTCGGTAGCTTGGTACAATATATAATCAGGAAACTGCTTAGGTCTTCTATCTCTTAGTGGATACCTCCGTCCACTATGATGAACATTTTCTTCTTGGAGAGTTGATACAGATTCGCAATCTTCAAACTGATCCATGTCGATGGTCTCTAGATCCTCGCGTTGATCCTCACGTAATGCGTCGTGTTCCACTCTAGGAACATAATCTATTTCTTCTTGTACCACTCCAGGAAGAGCCTCTGTTTCATCATTTTGTGTCTCTTGCAGTTGAAGAACCTCAGACTCTTCTCCGTTTCCAGCAACACTTCCTTCCTTAGTGTCTTTAGATAGTTTGAGTATCTCCTCCGGATGCTCTTCTAGTTTCGACTGTTTATCATTACTTTGATTTTCGAAAAATACCACATCTCTTGCTTTCAAAACTTCGCCTGTAGTAGGGTCCATAAGTCTATAAGCTTTGGCATTATCGCAAAAACCTGTGTGAATCATTTCTCTGCTTTTTGGATCCCACTTGGTTCTCTTTTGTTGAGGAATGTGCATGAAAGCTTTACATCCGAAAGTTTTCACTATGCTCAGATCACATTTTCTCCCTGACCACAACTCTTCCGGCGTCTTCTCCTTCACCGCAAGTGTTGGTGATCTGTTCTTCAAGAATACGGCGTGATGAACAGCCTCTGCCCAAAATTTCTTAGGCAAATTCGAATCTTGAAGCATGCTTCTAGCTTTCTCGCAGATTGTTCGGTTTGCTCGTTCTGCAACACCGTTCTGCTCTGGCGTATACTCCACCGTTAGTTGATGCTGAACTCCGAAGTTCTTTAGGTAGTCATCCATCCGCTTATTGACGAATTCCGTGCCATTGTCTGTGCGTAAGATCTTCAGTTTCTTACCACATTGATTTTCGGCAAACTCCTTAAACTCTATAAATTTTTCAAAAACTTCACTCTTAAGCTTCAAAAAATATATAAAAGTTTTACGAGTAAAATCATCAATGAACGTCAAAAAATAGCGTGATTTACCGATAGAGGGCACCTCCATAGGTCCACATACATCGGCGTGCACCAACCCTAGAACTTCCTTAGCTCTTGTTGCATTCGTTTTTCTAAATGGTTGCTTGGTCTGTTTTCCCATTAGGCAGGGTATGCACTCAAGTTTAGTTGAAGTGTTGGGAAAACTTACCCCTGTCGCCATCTTATCTTTAAGTAATTTGAGGTTTTTGATACCAAGATGCCCCATCCTGCGATGCCACAGCATCAACTGGTCACCTTCAGTTGCTGATGCTAGTGCAGACCCCTGTGAACAGCATTTGATTTTATATATGCCTCGTTCTTCTACACCCTTCACAACAGGCTTTCCTTTTACCTCACAATCACTACTCTTAAAGATCTCACACCCTTTTTCTGTGAATATCAACACGTGTCCCTTTTTCGCAATCGCATTCACACTCAATAAGTTAGATGCTAACTTAGGTATATATGTAACATTATTAATAGTCAAACCTATTGACTCACAAACTACCGTTCCTTCACTTTCACCCAATACCTCATTACCATCTGCACATGTCACCCTCAAAGGCTTCGGAGTGTCCTTTAAATCCTTGAACCAAGATAAACGATTCGTCATGTGTGACGACGCTCCAGAGTCAATAATCCAGTCATCTGCCTGTTGTCTCGCCGTCGTCCCGAATGCGTAAGCTTGCATGGCTTCCTTCTTATGTTTTGGATTGTCTGGACAGTCTCTTGCTTTATGTAACCCATCGCAAATAAAACACTTGACTGTTGATTTAGTCTTCTTCTTAGGTGTGCTTTTCACCTTATGTTTATTAGTCAGGAGTGCTGATGTTGGTTGACTCACACTTGAGCTTGCCAAGTAGGTATCCTCCATTTGAAAGAGTTTAGTTTTTACATAGTCGGTAGTTAAAGCAATGTTACTGTTCTCTAATGCTAATCTCATTGGTTGAAACTCTGTAGTAAGCCCTTGAAGAAGTAGAGCAGCTAATAGCTCGTCGTCAATCTCCTTCCCCAAGTCTACCAGCTCTTGTGATGTCGTCATAACAGATGTCACATAGTCTCTAACTGTTGAGAATTGCTCCAATCTCATACTCACTAGCTTAGCTAGTAGTCTGCAGCGATTGTTCAGACCTTTATCTTCAAACGCGTTCCTTAATGCTTCCCAAGCATCTTTAGCAGTTCTAGCTTTACGCACATGAATCAAACAGTGAGGTCTGACCATCAAGCAAATCTTTGCTCGAGCTCTCCCATCCTTTCGCAAACCTGGAGCATCGGTGGCTGCGGGTGTAACACTCGTGTACTCCCATAGGTCATCATGGAGTAGATATAATTCCATCATGAACTTCCACGTGGCGTAGTTGCTGTTGCCTTCTAGTTTCTCCATAGATGGCAGTCCACTATTGCCGCTACTTCCCAAATTTCCAGTTTCATGCGTCATTGTTGAGTTTCGTGAACTCCCGGTATCATTCCCATTTTGCAACATCATTAGATATTATTCAAACGTTGCGGGACCATCACCTATTAGTCATGGCATCTCTTCATGACTAATTATTGCAGAGCTCAGTGGGATGGAAATAATACATATATAATAAATTTAGTTAATAAATTTATTTGACACATAAAAGAACGAAAAATTACAAGAGAGTGACAATTGATCTTCTTAAACAATTGACAGAGAATACAACCAGAAAAAGAAATCAAATATGAAATTAAAATAAAACCTTATTTTATTTCTAACAAATAGTCCCTGAAATATAACTGTGATTTCGGACGTACGGACAGACGGATTTGGCTAAACTATATAATGTGGCGGAGATGACAGAAATGTCTGTACACCAACATAATAGTATGAATCAGAACGTCATCCATCAGTCAGACAGACGACAAATTGTTATTTGACAGTTTGTAACGTTTGTTTGTTGATCGGCTCAAGTCGACTGGCGGATATTGGTTTTCAAAAGTTTTTAATTTTAAGAATAAAAGTTGATGGGTTTGGTAGAATCTAAGTGATTATTTTGTTCAAGGGATGTAGAAATGTAACTCACTTCAGTACTTTTTATTCATAAAGAAGCTAAGGCCACTCCAGCTACTCCAGCCAAAAACTTTACTGACGCAGCTTCTTGTGAACTTATTAAAAATCTTGTATTCTCTAAAAATCCTAGTTGAACTCTTAATTTCTTTGAATAAAACACTTCAAAATACTCAAAAATATGTTTATTTATATGAGTAAAAAGGTAGTTTTTTTTGTTTGTTACCAGTCGTTTCTATGGTAACTACTAATGGCAAATATATTTTTTTATTATAATTACACTATTGGAATTGCAGATAGCCATCCCGAAACAATCAAACGTATCATGCATATCATGGAACCATTCATCAGGATTTATTGCTGTTGGGGGAGAAGATGGAATGTTGAAAGTTTTGAAGTTGGAATCAGGTATTTTGTTTTTAATTGAACTCATTCCGCCTGCCACTAATGTTATTCTTGTAGTTATTTTGCAGGCAAATCCCACTATGGCAGTTTATCAACCAATAACAATATTTGTCAACCAGCTAACAGATGACTAGCAGCAGCCCATCTTTATTTTTCAAATTTATTTAGTGTATAAGTATTGTTATATTGTGTTCAATAAGTCAATAAACTAGTTTAATTATGCTACTATTTACTGTTTATAGGGGGAGGAGGAAACCTCTCAATGAACCTCAGCTTAGAAGGGCACACTGGCCAGTTGTGCGTGGCTATTTGGAACGAAGTGTTCCAGAAACTGACCACCAGTGATGAGCATGGAGTTATTATTGTGTGGATGCTTTATAAGGTACAGACACTTCTGTATACCACACTAACTGTTCTCCACTACTGTGTGCATGCATATAGGGTAAAATAATTTCTGGAGGGCCCAATATACGGTGCAATCCGTTGCTTCGAACAAACTGAAGAAAATTATAATAATTGATCTCTTTGATTATGCCGTCTTATAATAAACAACTGATTGTACGATCAATTGTTGCTGTAGGTCACATATTTTGGGACATAATATGATGAATATGTGCAGTGAATAGGTGGTATTCAATGTCACAAATATAGTTCAATGTTCAAAGTAACAGTATTTAAAAAAAAATCTTAATTTGAAAATTGTTTCATTTTGTAACAGGGATCTTGGTATGAAGAAATGATCAATAACAGAAATAAATCAACCGTGAAGAGCATGGCATGGGGATCTGATGGTCAGAAAATCTGCATAGCTTATGAGGATGGTAATGTTTATTCATATGATATATTTATAATGTTAGGTACATGTTATTTGACTGCAATTTTGGAATTCCTGGAAGGTCCTGGTGTATAAAGAAGTAAGTTAAGTTCTTCACACACCAGGACCTTCTGGAATAAATACCATACTTGCAAACTTGGTATGCAACATATATCTGACACACTCAGAGAAAGTGTGGGGATTGCTTTGTGTTTTGGGTCTGCATGGCAAACTGTACAGCAGGTTGCGTGTATCATTTAAAAAAAAATCAAAAATAAAAGTAGCCTAAGTTACTGCTTATAACATCAGCTATCTACCAGTGAAAGTCCCGTCAAAATCGGTCCAGCCGTTTCGGAGATAACCCGGAACAAACACAGAAAAACAGACAAAAAAAATTAAATCGCGTTCTTGCTATAGGTGCCGTATGTACTTTCATAATTATGCACTTAGTGAAAAGGTGTTATTTTGATATTACAAACAGACACTCCAATTTTATTTATTTGTATAGATTTTTTATTTTGAACACTTCAGTAAAAACAATAACAAAGTTGAAGCAATGGTGTAACATAAACTCATTCGAGTATATCCATCCATACACTAGTGTCGTCGAATAAAAACGGGATTATTATTGTTGTACTGATTATTATTGTACCAGGCGCCGTTATAGTGGGCTCGGTGGACGGGTCGCGCGTGTGGGGGAAGGACATCAAGGGGCCGGGGCTGGCCGCCGTGCAGTGGTCGCCGGACAACACACAGCTACTCTTTGCACTGTCTAATGGTGAACTGCACTTGTATGATGATGAAGGAAATTTTACAGTGAGTATGCATCATTATTGTATGACGCACAGCTGAACATTTCACGGTTGTAGACAGTGGCGGATTCACCAGCTGGCTGAGTAGGCTGAAGCCTAGGGCGGCAAATTTGGGGACCGATTTGCTTTTTATTTTGCTACCTCATAGAAATAAAAAAGATTTCTGCATGAAAGTTTTCGAATTTTTTGATTAGCTCAAAAATAAACCCACAAATTATTTTACGTGCAATTTCAACGAATTTTTGGATTGTGAAAATATTAGGACATGACAATTGTAGAGGCAATGACGGCACCAACTTTACAGCCTATACCTTGGGGATTTGTAAGTCCGCCACTGGTTGTAGAGCTAAGCGCAACCTGTAGCCATTATAAGGGCTGCCTCGACCCGGGTAATACCACCCTCTCACAGAAGATGGGCATACAGTTAGCTACTATAGCTGCATTCGTATGATGAGTGAGAGAGCCGGATGCCCAACCTCCTCTCCTCGTCTCCTCTTCCCTCTCTGTCTCACTCTCCTTCAATTCGCCAATTTGTGAGCAATACTCCGGGGCCCTTACCACACTAGCTACTCAAATCGTAATAGAAAAGCAAACGCTCGCGATTACGTTTCAAACGCTCCGCTTTTGACGTTTTGCTGACACGAGCTTCACGATTTCTACTGACATTGATATGGTATGGTATCAGCAAAACGTCAAACGCGGAGCGTTTGAAACGTAATCGCGAGCGTTTGCTTTTCTATTACGATTTGAGTAGCTACCGTGGTTAGAGCCCTGGTATTGCAAGTATCTGTAGGCTACGGTAACTGCGTAACCTCTGGTGGGTCGTACCCTTATTGGCCGACTTGGATATTAAGGTATGTTAAAAAAACGCAACCACAGAATACTGAATAATGCTACGTACAGAATGACTACGCTACAGCCCTCGCTAATATGAGAATCCTGGCATAACTCATTGTCGTCGGTAATTGTCTATCCTAGGACTATATCCGTGAGGCAGTTTGGCCTGGCAACTTTCTGGGCTGGAACCGTTATATATTATAGTAGCTAATGTCGCAGAGATCCAACATTGTTATATATTTATTTTTCCAGATGCCCATTGGTGTCAACGGCGTGTCTGAATTAATGGAAATCATATCAATGGATTGGTATTCCGGTAACGCACCAGCCAACAGGCCGGTGTTGGCCGTTTGCTACAGGAGCGGTGCTGTACTGCTGATGAAGAATTGCAATGAAGAAGGTGGGTACCTACAGTGCATGCAGGTCGTCACCTGAGGGCTCTATTTCATTGAGACCAACCAGTCGCCGCAACCAACAAAATATATACAGTTTTTTAGAGAGTATCTCACCTGGGTGCTACTCTTAGCAACGATAATCTAAATATCGTGACATATTCGACAGTACGTATTCCTAATGTTGCTTGCTAGTTCGCGTCAATACTTTAAATGGTCCCATGGATATGGTATTATTACGGTATGGATTTCCACTAACACCACTATTTCGTCTCTATATTGGACGGGTCACTTTCAGTAATATGTCACTTTGTGTAACTATTGACTTTTCCTAATACCTAGTGTTATTGAAAAAGTTTATAGGTGGATTATATTTTTCAGATAGCGTCATAGTCGAAACAAATATGTCGATAATTGATTGCCACTGGAATCACAATGGCACCATTCTAGCCGCAGCGGGCTGTACTCTGGATAATACCAATGTGGTGCAATTTTTTAGTGCCTATGGAGAGGTATGCTGCATTTTTTTGATTTGGTCGTATAGTTTTATAATAAATTTGGTCCTTTTTTGTGCAATGTCGCACTCCCGGGCACGGGCCCCCCCGAATAAGAGGTGGATTCAGGCCATAATCCACAACGCTGGCCCCGTGCGGGTTGGCGGATTTCACATGCCTTTCGATTCATGGTTAGATTTTCTAAGACATGCAGTTTTCCTCACGGTGTTTTCCTTCATATTGAAAATATGATTCGTACATGGATGGCGTAAGACCCAGAGGTGTGAGCCGGGTTTTTTTACCCAGGACCTTGTGCCTGCTAGACGTATGCTTAAGCAATCCGCTATTACTTTTAAATTAACCGCCCGGGCCTGCCTAAGGGTAGAGCCTAGGGCCTAGGGTCCTATACATAGCTTAATCCGCTCTTAACCAAAGGCCATCTCATCACGTAAATCGAGCACATCTTATTTTATGAGCAAAGAAAGAAAGAGAGAAGAAGAAAGAATATGCTTTACGATGACATTTTGCGAATATCACCTTCTGAGTTTAAACTGAATCCATAATTGTAGCACGTACGAACGTTGCGCGTGCCGGGCGGCGCGATGCGAGCTCTGTCGTGGGAGAAGAATTCGCTCCGGCTCGCTATAGCAATAGACTCGTTCATATATTTCGCTAACGTCCGGATGGATCATAAGTACGCGTTTTATGGAAACACGCTAGCATATGTGTCGGGCGCGGAGACTGTTACCTTTTGGGATACGGTCACACATCAGGTTTGGAAATTATTTTTTGTGTGGGACTAGTCCCGCCACACACTTCCACCACAGTTACCCTTGTAAACCAAGATCGACAATGCTGTCCAATGATGACGCCGAGGTGTGACCCTCGACGAGTTCCGGAGAAAAGCTAGATTGTCTTAGAGCCAGTACGAATTTAACCGAAAGAAAGCTTCACTTCACTAAAATAATATGTCGAGCCCTGCGCAATCGTGCAATCCGGTCATACTAAGGTCCGATTTCGCCAACATATAAACTACCGTTAGAGCTGTAACCTATTGTTATACTGGTAACAGTCGTTTATTGCACTAACGCTACGTTAATGTATTGGTGTATCGAAACAATATAACTGAGCCGACCCCAGAATTGAATTAATAGCAAAGGTGACGAAAATGATCATTTTCTTTATTCTTGTAGTCCTGGATAAACCACATCCCTGACGTCATCGACATGTGTGCGGTCGATGAATATTGCGTCATAGCTACTCTCGGAACAATCATCATTTCTAATCAGCAAGGAATCCAGTGCGACGGTGAGCATATTAGATAGTTGTAGCTGATATGCGCAAGAGAGTGATAGTTAAATAAAAAAAAACCGGTCAAGAAAAAAAAACCGGTCAAGTGCGAGTGAAACTCGCGCCCTGAGGGTTCCGCACAATATTTTATTATGATTTTAGATAGTTTTTTTCCATTCCTGGATTCCAATATCGATACCGGCAAAATATTTTAATAATAAATAGTTCCCAAAAATGCTTAAATAAATTCGGGAACCGAATACAAACTGCAACCAAAGTGAATACAAACTACAATACAAACCCTTATTTTACACACTCAGGGGTGGAATTTTACAAAACGCTGAAATTAATATTTTTTATTTGTAATAAGTAGCCTCAATACTTATTTTCATGTCTCTAGGTTCATTTATTTTTTCACCCCATAAAAACTTTCACCCCCTATTTTATGCACTTGGGGTGGAATTTTCCAAAATCCTTTCTTAGTGGATATTTGCGGTATATAAGGTACTTACTGTCAAAATTTCATGATTCTAACACCAGCGGTTTGGGCTGTGCGTTGATTCCTTTGTATTGATAAGTGAATTTGCGAAAAGTATCAAAATATGTGACATAAATCACCGTATCTTTTGATTGCGTTGACTTAGAAGCTTAATTTTTTTACACCCACAAGGGACCATAGCATTTGATATTTGGTATTAATTTCAACTTGATAACTCTACCCGTTTCTGAGAAAAAAGGTCTTGACAGACAGACAGACGGACAACAAAGTGATCCTATAAGGGTTCCGGTTTTTCCTTGTAAGGTCCGGAACCCTAAAAATGACTTCAATAACTAAAACCTGACCTAAAAAGTCACGCTCTAAAGTGTTACGCAATCATTAATCATATACTAATTGTAGATTCATAATCATACGTTTAATTCTGCTAGTGGGTAGTACACTTTAATTTAATTATAAGTAAATGTCAGAAAGGCTGTGTCAAACGCGGTTGTCATTCGCGCTTGAATGATTATCTTTCGGTCGACCATCTTATCGGGCGGCAGTCGGGGACGAACCGCCATTGTAAGCAGACTAAGGTTAGTACTGTGATACTTATTATTCTAGTGAATTGTGACGTTAATTATTAATGTGATTATATTGTGTTAAATAGATTATGGATCGTTTGATTTTACACCTCTTCTGAGACATCATTCTACATCTCAGAAGTGGGATATCGTGAAATTAAAGTTTCATATCGCATACCACCCCACGATACTCGACCACCTTTAGTGAGAATTAAAGTGACTAAAATAGCTTGATTGTTAAAATATACGATTATACGTACTAAACAGTCTTTCACGTGTGGAATTAAATCAATACTTCTGTAAGTTATAGCTGTATTTAACCGATGAATCCGGATTATACCAGAAACACCTTATGGCTACTTAAATGCAGTTATTATTTAAAAATATAACACTTTTTTTTCCTTAGCAACTTTTTTTTTGCTTTCATACTAATGGATTAAGTCTAGACTACCCACCACTGTTAACTATTTTTTATTTTCTACCCTACATTTTTATATATCGTAAAAATTATAATAGCGTAACCATTGGAACTATTGGTGATACGTTTTGATAAAACACATTCTCATTACTAGTGAACATTATATTATATTATTTACACGTAATATATGAGTTTCAGAGAATGAGTGACTGCAACTTCGAAGCGAATACTCGGGCTCGACGCGACCAAAATCCGGTTCGCGCTTCGGAGAGACCACGCTATAGTGGAACACCCTTGCGCCGGAGCCATGAGCGACGTGGAAGCTCCCGACGCAGCCGCAGTCGCACGCGTCGCGATGGTGACGCTTCGCGGAAGCGACGGACGAAAAGCCGCAGCCAACAGAGAAGCCTTCGTCGCAGCCGTCGATGGAGCAGAACCCCCAGCAGTATGCAGTCCCCGAGACAGCAAGAACGTGAGCCACCCCAGGATTGGACAAGGCTTAGCGCACTCGAAAACGAGGTACGTAAAGAACGTGAGCGATTGTACGACCGCGATAGAGCACGTCAGATATCATTAGCGTCTAGACCCAGACCTAGCAAGGAAACCACACGCCAACGTGGTCATCGCAATCGATCGTTGGTTACACCAACTAAAAGACACCTATCTGATTACAATAAGGAGGTTATTTCAAAGAAACCCAAGGCAGCCGAAGATCTATTTGAAGAGTTTATTAATGTGTTAAAATCTAAAGCGGTCGATCGTGAATCGTTTCCTAGTTCGACTCTAACCAACGTCATCCCTGAGTTCGATCCAATGCTGAAAGAACAAACGATCAACATTTGGCTCGACAAGGTTGATGAATGTACAGAAATCTATAATTGGAGCGACAAGCAAACGGTTCACTATGCCCTACCTAAGCTGACGGGTCTTGCCAAGACCTGGTACCAGGGCCTACCCTCTATAAAGCATACTTGGATGGAATGGAAGGCAATGTTAAGAGAATCATTCCCGGCGACGGAAAATTACGCCGAGTTACTAACTGACATGCTTAATAGACGGGTTCGTGCTGGAGAATCCTTTGAGTTATATTATTTTGCAAAAATCAATTTATTAAACAGATGTAAAATATTTGGGAAGCAAGCGGTAGACTGTTTGCTCTACGGGATCGATGACAGAAGTGTTCGGGTTGGGGCTCAAGCAGCCAAGTTCGATAAGCCTGAAGATGTCCTAGAGTTCTTTAAGACTATCAAATCGCAAAACCGTAACCAGATTGAGTATAATAGGGACCCAAACCGAGATAAACGGCAAAACAATATACCGCCGGGCAGCAACTTACCCAAGCCGAGTGACGGTAATATTACAAAGAACAATAATAGCTTTAGGGGCCCGATTAAGTGTTTCAATTGTCAGAGTGTAGGTCACCCTAGCTACAAGTGCCCAAAACCACTAGTTAAATGTACCATCTGTACCTACTTAGGCCATGAAGCGTCGCAGTGTCCGAAATCAAAAGAAACCACGACTAAGGATAAGAACGTTCTCGAGATCCTAACGTCTGAAAACACAAATGATAAATATAAACTTAGTATAGGTGTAAATGGCATTACGACGTTATGCCAGGTGGACTTAGGCAGCGAAGCTACACTCATTCGTAAAAGCGATGCTCTGAAGTTAGGGCTAGATTGGGAACAGGTAGACGGACCGCACTTGAGAGGACTAGGTAACATACCATACCTACCCCTAGGTCGCACAACAACTAATATAGAAGTGCAGGGCGTTCTGGAAAGCAATGTAGAGGTATTGATAGTAGACGACTATTTAATAAACTGTAATGTATTACTGGGACATACCTTTACAGAACGACCTACGCTTAAAATTATCAAAACTCCCACTGACTTGAGGTTCGAACGAGTGGGACATAAGCCGGATTTGAAATTACAACTACGCGCCGTTGGTGACACTTCCATTGATGCGAGGGAAATGAAGTTAATTCCAGTTGAGTCCGATATCGCATGGGATGGTTATGTCTACATCAATGGGTCCGTACGAGGCAACGTAGGTCAAGAGTATTATCTCTTACCTGGGGAGTACCAAATTAAGGGCACACGCTGTCGCTTGCTGATTCAGAATGTCAGTACAAATCCGGTGCAGGTTAAGAATAATACACTCATAACTCGTGCTAAAGTTATAGAATCCAGTAAAAGTATAATGCAAGTGACTCAGAATATTGATCCACCTGTACCAGTCGTCCCAGATTGTGGTCAACAACTGTCCGAGGAACAGATACGTAGGTGCCGCGAGTTGATTGACAGATTTAAGGATTGCTTCTCTTCGGGCATGCATGATTTAGGGTTTACCAATGTTGCGGAAATGGAAATCCATCTCAAGGACTCTTCCCCAGTCGTCTACAGGCCATATCGCATGGCCCACTCTGAACGCAAACTGGTTCAAGACATGGTCAGCGATATGATTGAGCATGGCATCGTGCGAGAGTCGAACTCCCCGTATGCGAGCCCAATCGTGCTGGTCAGGAAAAAGTCCGGGGAGAAGCGTCTTTGCGTGGATTACCGCGCATTAAACAGCCGCACTAAAAGGGACCACTATCCTCTACCGAGGATAGATGACTTGTTGGATCAGCTCTCTGGCCAGTCCTTGTTCACGTCCTTGGATTTAGCGTCGGGGTACCACCAAATCCCAATTTCAGAACAGTCTCGAGAAAAAACTGCATTCGTCACGCCCGATGGGCAGTTTGAATACAATCGCGTACCTTTTGGGCTAGCCAACGCTCCAGCAGTCTTTCAGAGAGCGATTCACAAAGTCCTAAGTAAGTCTAAAGTCGGATATGTCGTTATATATATGGACGATATCCTGATACCATCAAAGTCATTCGAGGAAGGCTTAGTACGACTTGAGGAGGTATTTGGCCTCTTACGTGAAGCTGGTTTGACCTTGAAAATAGAAAAATGTCATTTTTTCCAAGAAAAGATTGACTTTCTTGGCTTTGAAATAGACAGGGACGGTATTAAGCCTGGAATCTTAAAAACCGAAGCAGTGGCCAAGTTTCCTAGTCCACAGAATCAACACGAGGTTAGGCGGTTCCTCGGACTCGCTAGCTTCTTCAGGAGGTTCGTGAAGAGTTTTGCACTGATAGTCAGGCCCCTAACGAACCTTTTGAAGAAAGATACACCATGGAAATGGGGTGATATGGAAACTCAGGCCCTCGATACTATCAAGAGGTTACTCTCAGAAAGGCCCATATTAGCACTATATGATCACAGTGCAGAAACCCAACTCCACACTGACGCTAGCAAATTTGGGCTGGCAGGCATTTTATTACAAAGGAAAGGTACTGATCCCTGGCGATCAGTAGCTTACTTTAGCCGCCAGACTCAACCAGATGAAATGAAACTCCATTCATTTGAGCTTGAAACGCTCGCCGTCATATGTTCGCTAAACAAGTTCCGTTCGTATCTGATCGGGATAAAATTTACCATAGTGACAGACTGCAACGCGTTGCGCTCCACCTTTACGAAGAGAGATCTTATACCCCGCATATCCCGATGGTGGATACAATTTTTGGAGTTTGATTGCGAGATCGAATACCGCCCGGGGGATAAGATGTCTCATGTGGACGCACTCAGTAGAGGACCCGTATCAGTTGAACCGGAACCAGTACACACGCTCGACATATTATCGGTCACGGCAGACAACTGGATATCTACGGTACAATCAACTGATGAGGAGATTAAGCGCATTAAAGAGGTCTTAGAAGATCCAGAAACACTTAAAATTGCCGGTATTCATAAGGAGTATACTATTAAGAACGGAAGAGTATTTCGAGTATTACAAGAGGGTTCGACCAGATGGGTTGTACCAAGAGGCGTAAGGTGGCAACTCTTAAAAGCCAATCACGATGACGTGGGACACTTTGGCTTTGAAAAAACTTTAGAGCGAGTACGGTCTCAATTTTGGTTTGCGAAGATGCGAAAGTTCATTAAGAAATACGTATCAGCGTGTCTTGAGTGTGCGCATCACAAATTGCCAGCGGGAGCCAAAGAGGGAATGCTTCACCCAATTCCGAAGGTCGACGTCCCGTTCCATACGTTGCATGCCGACCATCTTGGGCCGTTTCCACGTAGCAAGCGGGGCAATACGTATATACTGGTAGCCGTGGATGCGTTCACTAAGTATGTCTGTCTGGCACCAGTACGAAGTACGAAGACCAAAGAGAGTATAAAAGCGTTTCGGAACCTTTTTAGCTACTTTGGTTCGCCCACACGGCTGATAACCGACCGAGGCACAAGCTTCACCAGCAAAAAGTTCAAAACGTTTATACGATCAGTTGGTGCCAAACATATTCTCAACGCCGTCGCCACACCACGAGCAAATGGGCAGGTAGAACGGTACAACCGAACCGTTCTGGCTGCCCTTGGCTCGATGGCCCATGGTAAGAATAAAAATACATGGGATGAACTACTCCCCGATGTTCAGCTAGGAATAAACACCACTGTGCATGAGGTAACGAAGAGAACGCCTACTGAACTATTATTCGGCAGGACTGTAGCTAACCCAGCTTTAGGATTATTAAATGACGTAACCGACGATATAAACACAGATAAAGACACATTAGAGGATATAAGAGCAGATGCCAGTAAGAAAATTAGTCATAAACAAGAGTTAATGAAGAAACAATACGATAGGCACAGGAAAGAGACCAAAACTTATGCAGAGGGTGACTTAGTGAGAATAGCTAGGGCCATAGTGACAGGGCCAGGACAGTCAAAAAAACTCGAGGCAAAATGTAAGGGGCCTTATCGAATTAAAAAGATTTTGCCAAACGATAGGTTTCTCGTAGAGGATACTCCTTTAACAAGAAAGGGACCAAGATACGAGACGGTTGTAGCTATCGACAAGATATTTCCTTGGCTTAGCTTCAATGCTGCTGCTTGCTCCTCAAGTGAGGATGACAATAATGAAAGCGATAATGAGTGATTTTATTGTTATTAGGTTAAATTAAATAATATGAAATAGCTATAAGTAAAGATGATTAATCATGTGATTTAATTGATAACAATTATTCTATTGATGTTATAATTATAATAGATAGTGGCGATCCAATCAGAGTCTATACGATTGTAGATTTAAGAATAACAAGTAAATATATATAAAATAAAATTAACGTCTTGGACCTTAAAGATAGTATAGCGAAGTGATGCTTTCTACCATGAGTGATGAATGATGTAATCTAGTGAGGATGCCGTCCAACCGGGCAGGATTGGCGTATGAATTCGTCGCCCATGAGTGGTTCGAGGTATCGCAGTTGTGCGGAGTGGCAGTGAAGGAAGTAACTCCCATACCGCACAGCCATATCATAACAGTGAGGGGTGCTTTCGAGTCGGGCAGGATTGGCGTATGAATTCGTCGCCCATGATTGGCTCGAGGCATCGCGGTCAGCCATGTGACTGTGAAGGAAGTAACTATTACATGGCTTGACTATAACATAAGCAGTGAGAATACAAATTGACTAGGCATAATCTATTAATATATGAATAGGACTTAGGAGTGATTCGAATTATTATGATTGTAATTATATATTTTGTGGTATTTATAATTGTTATTGTTTAAATAGTTTTAAATTGTAATGATGTAACTATGGATATATAAATTAGAACGAAGAGACTCGTTCCTATAGGATGGCCGACTGTTACGCAATCATTAATCATATACTAATTGTAGATTCATAATCATACGTTTAATTCTGCTAGTGGGTAGTACACTTTAATTTAATTATAAGTAAATGTCAGAAAGGCTGTGTCAAACGCGGTTGTCATTCGCGCTTGAATGATTATCTTTCGGTCGACCATCTTATCGGGCGGCAGTCGGGGACGAACCGCCATTGTAAGCAGACTAAGGTTAGTACTGTGATACTTATTATTCTAGTGAATTGTGACGTTAATTATTAATGTGATTATATTGTGTTAAATAGATTATGGATCGTTTGATTTTACACCTCTTCTGAGACATCATTCTACAAAAGGGTATAAAACAAAAAAATATTCTCCATTGAAATTGTTATGTATAAACTAGCAAAATAGCCGTGGTCGTTTGCCACCTACCCTAAAAATACAATACATTCTAAGGCCCGTATTAATAAATCGATCTCAAGTCTGAGAGCGGTCTTGAGGACGTTTTTGACAAGTCTTTTGTACTGGAATGGCATAAGCATAACACTTAGACTTATTGGCCTGACAGTAATAAGCAATCATAAGCTTCAGGGCAAAGTGGCATACTGTCTCGGTCGTTTTGCTAGTTTTGATTCCCCATAGGCGGGTAATTAATAATAGTGTGACTTTTATTTGCAGCTAAAGCGGTGAATATACCGATAGTTTACGTAGCAATAAATAGTAAAGCAATAGTAATTGCGGCGTCAAAGGAATCGTTCATTATTTGGAAGTTCTCCACGCCTGCAAGACCAAGTAAGGAGTTTTATTTATTACTAGCGGTCCCGGCAGACGCTGTCCTGCCCTACCCAGCACCCAATTGCAGCGACACCTACCGGGTCCAATTGTGTATCTAAAACTTCAACGGACCCACTCACAAAAAACATCAAAATCGGTTCACCCGTTTAGGAGGAGTTCAGTGACAAGCACAAGAACAGAAGAATTATCAGCATAATTATCATAAATTGTTCTATAAATATCATCCCGTCTCCTCGATAAGAGGGAAACAGTGTTTCTGACAGGAACTCCCAATGTAATCGTATCGTCATTGATAAATGATGTCGTCACTAGTGAGTGACGACATCCTGCTGATATGGCAGATTCCATATGTATAGTGATCTAACTATGACATCAGGACGTCTAACACCTCAGTCCCCCCGTGACCACGGTTGCTGTAAAGCAACCGAAACGTCGGGAACATAAAAAGTAAAAATAAACGCGATATAATCCGTAAAAATAGTTTTATTTCAATGTGTAGTATTCGCGTAAATATAAGAAATCAATAAGTGATCTATAAATAGAATCTGTCATATGAGTAGGATGCCTACACAATTACAATTACATTGGCTCTGGCTACTTCCCTGGCTTGGTCAACTTGTCCAAAACAGGTTATTTTCACGCCTTCTCAACTTCCTCACCTTACAATGCTACGAATAAGTATACTTAATTCTCATCATTTCGGAAGCACGAATCAAATCTGTATGATAAGTATAGTTAAGATATATTATTTTTCTTCATTCAAACAAAAACAGGAGCATCAGACCAATTGTACCACGCTGACGGATCCCCGGTGACGTCAAATGACGGTGGTTTTCAAGACGATACGATATGCTGTATCGCGTCTTCCGACAGCCACTTAATAGTCGGCAGGGATTCCGGGTCAATATTGCTGTTTTCATTGGTAAACTTTAAGAAAATCACTTCGATAAATATGAATTCTAAGCCTTACAAGTTAGGTTTGAATTCGAACTCAAGGTGAGTTGACAACTTTATGATAATCGTATTTTTAGTTTTTATTATTTTTCTTCGTACCACAGCTTCCTTTTGACCGCTCCAGTCGTCTTAATTCGGCAAAGTATTTGAGTACTACTAAAGTTAAAGATACTCGGAATAAATATACCTACTTGCGATTATAAAACGGGGTCGTATTTCCACACGAAAGAGTCCGATTGGAAAAGTTAATTGAAAGTCCTCGCGAATTGGTGCCTTATTGCTAAGTCGATACGTAAAGTTATTCCACAATCACAGAACACAATTAAGTGAATGATCAATGTCGTTTTCAGCAAATTTTACGTGATCGACCAACCCGGATGCTTGTATCTCCTGGACACAGACATGGCGAACAATATAAGTATAGGGCAAGCCTTGCGCAAGGACGTGTGGAGTGCGGCCTGGGCGACGGACAACCCGCAGATGCTGGCTGTGGCAGAGAAGGCGCGCCTGTACGTCATGAGGGACGCGGAGCCCGAAGAGCCGTTGACCATGCAGGGATATTTATGTAAATTCAAGGTAGGAAACAATTCGGCAAGGTTTACTGAGCCTTTGTGTGCACTGGACGAAATACTCGTGTAAAATATATTGTCTCTGTTTTTTGTGGACATAACCGTGAGTTTGTGTCGCAAATAACAATATAATATCTGTCATACTTAAGTACTATCACTACATAGTATAAAACAAAGTCGCTTCCCGCTGTCTGTCTGTCCCTTTGTATGCTTAGATCTTTAAAACTAGGCAACGGATTTTGATAAGGCTTTTTTTAATAGATAGAGTGATTCAAGAGGAAGGTTTATATGTATAATTCATGCATATTTTAGTAGATAAACACTTTAGTATCAGCATTGCACCAAGCCGGGGCGGGTCGCTAGTAAATCTATAAAAAGCGACACCTACATAGTGTACGCGTCAATCCATTGACTGTAAGAGAGTAGAAGTATTTGCAGGTATTTTTTGTTGTAATAATCGGTGCTAAATTTTATCCAGGAATTAGAGATTACAACAGCACTTTTGGACAACATAGAGGAGAAATGCACACCCCAGCACATTGTACGGGTCGAGGTGAAGTCGTTAAGGGACACGCGCCAACTCATAGAGAAAGTTGGTTTAAAGGAAGCTGAAAACTTCATTAAAGATAATCCACATCCTCAGCTATGGTGGGCGTTACTTTTGAGACCGTTAAACTATCACTACTTCCTTTTTTGCTCATATACGGCCTTATTAATAAACCATGCTTTGTCTTCTTCTTTCGAATGTCAAATCACTGATGACAAAAAGAGATAACTCGGTGTGTAACTATTCCCTCGCTATACCATGTTTATTATTAAGGGGGTGCAGGTCTTATTTTAATAATGCTCGATATTTGGCATGGCGACTTAGTGACTGTCAAAGATGATGTACCTACCTACAAAAAGGAAAACTAAGGTTTTATTCTAAGAGCTGACCTTTGATTAAATCTGTCCCTACCAACCGACAGGAAATATTTATATTTTACCATGAGATTTTTCTTTGTGGTAGGTTCATCATCCTAAGGCTTCGTAGGATGGTGCATTATTAAAATAAGACCTTTATAATACGATCTTGAGATATACGAAAACACGTCCAGTTTAGATTAAATATTATAAAGATTGTAATTTCCAGGCTTTTATTGGCAGAGGCTGCTCTAAAAAATTTCGAATCTGAATCCGCATTAGACACCGCGGAAGCTGCGTTTGTGAGGCGTAACGATTACGCGGGCATTAAATTCGTTTCACGGCTCAACGCGCTGCATTCTAATGCTCTCAAGAAAGCTGAAATACTGGCGTATTTCAAAGATTTCGATGCGGCTGAAAAGATATACCACAACGAAGACAGACGGTCAGTACTGTTACCTACTTGTTACCCCTTATTTACACTGATGCAACACTTGTATTATATATCCTTTTGTCTGTCATTTTGAGCTACCTATCGATAAACAGAGGCAGCAACATCAATACAAATGTATAAAATTTAAATGTATTCTTTTAATGTCAAAATAACAGCTTTTTACTTAAATGCATGTGAAATATACGGTAATAATTACTAATAAAATATATAATTACTAATTAGGTACGTATAACATAAAACATTTTTAATGTTTTGTCTGCGTGTTTGTTCCGGCTAATCTCCGAAACGGCTGGACCGATTTGGACGGGACATTCATTGACAGATAGCTAATGCTATAAGGAGTAACTGAAGCCATCACGCGGATGGAGCCGCGGGCAACAGCTAGTTAATCTATACAAGTATTGCGTCAGTGTAAACTGTCGTTGGTGAGTTGTTGCTGTAATGGCAGGCAAGCGATAATGACTTAAGCAGCATTTTCAACCTTATGTATACTGTAATAAATACATTGTTACACAAGGGGTGAATGTCTTTGACAGCTGTCAGTTGAAAGCGATTCTCCCTAGGGCGGAAAAGTATTACTTTCAACCCGCTCCTCAGGCAACTTCAGACCTACTTTCCGAGTATGAGTAATGAAATAGTACATTGTTACATGAGTGGTGAAAGTTACTTATTTTGTCCCGAGACGGGGTTTGGCGCCCGAGCTTAGCGAGGGCGCTAATAGTTCGAGGGACAAAATAAATCTTTCACCCGAGGTAAACACTGTGCTTTTCATTACGAATACAAGGAAAATAAAAATAAAAACAGGAATTGGCTAAAGAAATAATACAAGGAAGTATAAACAATACTCTACAACTCGAAAAAAAAAAAATCGGATAGCCGCCTATTTTGTTTTTTTTTTCGTTGGCCGGCCAAATTCATTATTTAGCCATTATTTTTCATTTTCATCTTTAAATATTTTGCCCAAATCTATGTTATTTTAAAGAAATTGTTGAAACTAAATTATAATTAAGTCATTTAAAAAATATATTCTTGAATTAATACTTAACTTTATGTTATTTCAATTTTACATCGTGCTGTAATTGAGTGACTGTAGAAAAAGTTTGAACATGGTTCCATAGAAATGTGAAAATGGAACTAGTTTTTTTTTTATAATTTGACAGCTGTCAGTTGAAAGCGAAACTCCCGGGCCTGAAAAGTATTACTTTCAACCCGCTTCTCAGGCAACTTCAGACCTACTTTCAGAGTATGAGTAATGAAAAATATATTATAGTCCTGCTCGTAAATTCAATTGAATTCAAAGCGTTTATATTGTTTAGGCCTACGGGGGCACTTACTTTTTTCTTACATCTATAACCGGATTGGAACGCGACCTCCACTGAGAAGATCCGGCAAGATACTCAGCGGACTTGTATTGTACTTTTTTATCTTCAGTTGCTTGTGCCTATTGTGATATTAGTTTTATTAGGTACCACACGGTATTTATTATAGTGTAGTACATAATTTCAGGGACCTTGCGATAGCGCTTCGAAAGCGCTTGGGCCATTGGTTTCGCGTTGTAGAACTGCAAAAAATGTCGGCGAGTACCACTGACGCACATATCAAGCAAGTCTATAGCAGCATTGGCGATTATTACATCGATAGGCAAAACTGGTAAGTTTGTCCTCACCGCCTCACCGGCAATACCATATTTCTGCTATTTGTTTTTATACATAGAAAGTCGTTTAACAAGCACGCGTGTTAAGCAGTAAACGTAGCTTATAGATGCTTGCCATACCAAAAGCATCACGTTGCACGTTGCACGTTGGCAACAGGGGAGGGGGGCTTTTTCGCAAATGACGGAATTCTTCCAATGTCAGTTACGACAGTTTCCATCCTCCTCTTACAAATGAATTACAAGAAGGATGGAAGGTGTCGTTTCCGACACGGAAACTTTCCGTCGATTCAGAATCCCCCCCCCCCCCCTTGATGGAGAGTGCGATATAGGGCGGGGAAGGGGGTAGGGTAGGTTGAGCTTCCGGCACTCTCAGTCATCCCACTGCATTCAAAACGCATAACGATACGATACACAGCTAAAATAACTAGTTCACGCTGATCTTCTGTGGGAGGGTGGTACTACCCCGGTCCAGCATACAGGTTGAAATAGAAAGAGTATACTCAAAAAAAAACAAAACTTTGTAATCCTAAAACTATCAGCTTTGGAGGAAACTTGAAGAACAAAAGATGTTATACGGATACAGCTGTTGACAGATTTCATAAGTCTACAAAACCTTTAGTACTTCAACTATCCCACAACGCCGATAGTTTAGATTTACAAAGTAACGTTGCAACAAAAATAGTATAGGTACCATTTCTGTTTCACCTAGTATACCTAGTCTTACCATAAATACTGAAACAAAGAATAATAAAATTTTCTATTGCAAATAACATTTATTACTTTTACAGTGTGGTACTTTAATACATAAATGTAAAACTGTTTAAAATATAAAAAGCTTATTCGAAGTCTCCATTGGCTGCAATACAGTCCTTTAAACGTTGTGGCCAGTTATCAATAGAAACACGCACTGTTTCATTGGGAAAATTCTTCACTGCCAATTGTACCGATTGTTTTAGGGACTCCAAATTATCATGGCGTTTAGAGCAAGCCGTACTCTTTAAAACTGTCCATAAATCATAATCCAGCGGATTAAGATCGAGACTAGATGACGGCCAGTCTTCAGCTCTGATGAAGTCCGAAACGTTCGTTTCTAACCAAGACTGCGTAGACCGAGCTTTATAACCACGCGCTGAGTCTTACTGGAAGGACCATTCTTGATTATTGAACATGGCGTTGTTAAGGGGCTTCGCTACCTTCTCAAGAATGGTATCTTTATACGCTTGTGCCGATATTTTGATACCATTTTCACAAAAGTATGGCTCAGTCACACCTTCATAGCTAATACACCACGAAAGCATCACTGAAGTCGGATAGTGCCCACGTTGCACTCTGTCGACTAATTGGGAAGCTTCCTTAGAGCTTTGAGCATAAATAGGGTCATTTTGGTTGTTGAAATATTGCTCAATTGTAAAAAAAATCTCATCCGTAAAAAAAAAACTGTCCTCCCTTTGCGTACCGCTTCAGTAGTTGTTTCGATTTTACCACTATATTCTTTTTAAATTATCAGTTAAGAAATGACCAGTACGTCTCTTATAAGGCTGCAAGTCCTAAGTCATCTTTTAAAATACGCCACATGGTTCTAGGTGCTATCTTCATCTCCCGATATAAAATCTTTTGCTTTCGGACAGGATTTCTTCGAATTCTTTCCCTTACTGCTTTGACCACCTTTTTCGTACGAACACTACGTGGACGGCAAGATCTTTTTCTGTCACAAACAGAGGAGGTCTCATTGTACCTATTAAAAGCCCGGTGCACAAACATTTTACTAATACCAAGCATATGGAGAGTTATAAAAATTGCATTTGGCTCCATACTTACTTTGTGTAATGCAATCACAGCGATTCGGTTCTCTTTATCACCCCACTCCATTTTAATATCGCAAAATATTGTACAATGTATTGGCGCCAAAATGAGAACTCAATGAACAATCATATAAAAATGACAGATTCCAAATTTAAATGTAATATTTTGTTTATTTTTAATTGTAACGGTGTTTATGGCCAGACTAAGTATAGTTGACCTTCCTTGTCGAATAACACGAACGTATTATACTCAGGTCAAGCGCGCTGGAATATTATTCAATGTCGAACAATAACGAAGGCTTGAAGAAATGCTACATGGCGTTAGAAGACAATGAGTCGCTATCGAAAATGTACGCCGGGTCACCGAGACTGAGCAAAGTGAGAAGGATGTGACTTGGTTTTAAATTTTAATAAGCCGAAGTCAACGAAATAAAATAAATGTGTAAACATAAACCCTTGAAGCTATTTATTGGCCAGGATGGGGATCGAACCCGTAACCTCACTGTTACGAAGGTCCGCCTGTAAATACAACACCTCTGCCAATTAAACAATAAAAAAATGGTAGATATGTCAGTTCAAGTCGGCCACCACTTGGACCGCCAACTTCGGGCGGACATTTAAAATAAATTTCATTCATTCTAGGTCGGAAACCGTAATTTTAAGTTACTTAAAAATAAGTACCTACTAGAGTCGAAACGTTAAAACAACTAATTGAATAATATCATCTTTTCATTTTCGCATCGCTTCTCTTTAGCCATGACTATTAATACCTATGATCAATGATTTTCCAGGAAATTAGCTCGGTGAAGCAGCACGTGTTAGATGAAATTACTAATACCGTGGACCAAACGCTATCTATCCAAGGTATTATGCAACTAAAGGAGAGTGGTAGATTAATACAAGCCGCAGAAATGGCGTTTCAAGCAAGTATATTTTACACATTCTTTAAGCACATTAGATTAATCACTATAGATATTATGTTTACATTTTAATTAATGTTAGTGGGTAGCTAGTTAGTTAGTAGTATCTATAATAATTACTTTTGCTCAAATAATAGGAGTAGGTACTACCTATTATGTAGAGCAGGGCCGGGTTAACCATGTTCCTAAAGTATATATTTCAGCCATAGCGATATTTATAGTACATTGTTACCCTAGGGGTGAAAGTAACTTATTTAGTCCCGAGACGGGGTTATTCCAATAGTTCGAGGGACAAAATAAGTCTTTCACCCGAGGTAAACACTATGCTTTTCATTACGAATACAAAGTAAAAATAAAAACAAGAATTAGCTAAAGAAATATTAGAAGGAAGTATGAACAATACTCTACAACTAGAAAAAACAAATGAAGATCGGATTGCCGCCTATTTTGCCGTCCATTGTACGGTACCCATAAAGCGTCGCTTAATTTGGGATTGGGCTGTAACAAGTAACCATCATATTTTTAACCGACTTGACCGACGAAACGGAAGTTGAAGTGGAAGTAGACGTAGAAGTAGGCCGGCCTGGTTTAATAGAAATGTAAAAATAGAACTAGTTTTTTTTAAAAAATAATTTGACAGCTGTCAGTTGAAAGCGATTCTCCCTAGGGCGGAAAAGTATTACTTTCAACCCGCTCCTCAAGCAACTTCAGACCAACTTTCCGAGTATGAGTAATGAAAAAAAACATTGCCGTCTAGGGACGCCCGAAAGAAGCGAAGCTTTATAGTATAGAGCGTAGGGCCACGCAGCCGCTACTCTGTATACCTATATGTATCGTGTAACGCTACTGACGCCACGGCGTAACGCTACTGACGTCGTCGTGTAACGCTACTGAAGACACGGCGTAACGCAACTGACGCCAAGTTGTAACGCTACAGACGCCAAGTTGTAACGCTACAGACGCCATCGTGTAACGCTACTGACGTCACGATGTAACGCTACTAACGTCGTCGTGTACCGCTACTGACGCCACCGCGTAACGCAACTGACGCCAAGGTGTAACACTACAGACGCCACGGCGTAACGTTACTGACGTCATCGTGCAATGCTACTGACGCCACGGCGTAACGCTACTGGCGTCATCGTGGAACGCTACTGACGTCGCCGTGTAATGCTACTGACGTCACGGTGTAACGCTACTGCCATCACGGTGTAACGCTACTGACGTCACGATGTAACGCTACTGATGTCGTCGTGTAACGTTACTGACGCCACGGTGTTACGCTACTGACGTCATCGTGCAACGCTACTGACGTCACGGTGTAACGCTACTGACTTCACGGTGTAACGCTACTGACGTCACGGTGTAACGTACTGACGTCACGGTGTAACGTTACTGACGTCACGGTGTAATGCTACTGACGTCACGGTGCAATTATAACCAATGTTCTATCTAACCTTCAAGCCATATTTAGTATAAAGCTTAGGGCGCCGCAGCTCTGACGTGATCGTGTAACGTGTAACGCTACGTCACAATTTGCACGGATAGAGTGCCCGGGCAGCGAGCGCCCCGAACGTTCGTAAAGAAGCTTCGCTTCAAAATATTTACGCTGTTTTTTCACTACATCACAAAGGTATGTTATCACAATCCAATTAAAAATATACAAAAGGATAATGCGTTTATCTCAAAGACCGGGGCACCTAGGCAGTTGCCTACACAGCCTAATGGATAATCCGGCCCTGATGATCTCGATTGCTTTTCTCATCAGCGGCAACCATGTGTGTGACTGATTCGCAAGGCAATCCGCTCACTAGCTCATGTTATGTGCTCCATACCTGTGTACTCTCGAGTTCAATTCGATCATAGCCAGGCTCACTAACATTCGGGCAGGCATTTTAAATTCATATTGAATTATATCGGGAATCGTAGGTAACGTTAATTATATAGTTATATGATATAACAAACCAATATATTGATACAGTCCTAAGGTCGGTATTAATAAAAGGATCTCGAATCTGAGAGCGATATAAGTCCAAAATTATGTTAAAGCGTACTGAAGGTGATCTAAGACACTAGGTACACTAAAATAATTTGTGTCCTAAATAGATTTAATTCTTACCAAACTGAGAAATACAAAAAATTCAATAAGCTGGAATGACCTCATGACGCAATGACGCACTTGATTTTAATATTTTTCAGTTAGCAAATATCGAAGCTTCCAAGAAAGCGTCGCCGTTGCGAATAAAGAAACTGTACATCCTAGCGGGCCACCTCTACAGTCAGAGTTCGGTTGGTAAGTAACTCGTATTTCTGTCTTCAACATTCCTGCCCAGCTTCAGCTGAAGACCTGCCTTCCATATCATATAAGATTAGGTACGTACGTTTAAGAAATAATTTCTAGTCAATCCTCACTTATTTTTTACCTATCTGCGGTAAATAGCGACCGGCATCGTCATGTCAGAGGGGCTCCGGGCTCACCAAAAGGAACCTGGTGTATGTAGGCCCCGCCAGTGTAATGTAGTAGGTACTGTGTGCAGAGGGCGGGCGGAGCCGCGAGGCGCGGCGCTGCTGGCGGCTGGGCGCGGCGCAGCACTGGGCGGCGGCGGCCGGGGCCGCGGCGCGGGCCGCGCGCGCGCCCGCCGCCCCCGCCGCCGCGCTGCGCGCCGCCGCCTGCCTGCAGCGCCGCCACCGCGACCTGCACGCCGCGCAGCACCTGCAGGTAGCCATCGACGGGGTTGCCTCCTTCACTATGTCGGACTTCAAATAACATGTTCGACTCGACGTCCACGTAGTCAGGAGTGCTAAGGTTTATGAATGTTTTGTCTCAGTAGCAACGTTCGTATCATGTTATGGTATGCCTAAACGCCGTCCTGCCAGCCCGAAGCTCGGAGAGTGACGCTTTTTCTATGACCTGACCTTTTAGCGTTCTGTAAATTGTATGTATTTTGTTTGCAGATTTGGTGCACTATAGCATCTATAGCTATTCAAGCCCGAGCATTGGAAATATGCTCCAAAGCGTTAATGAAACTGGAAGCGTTGGACGTGAGTGCATTTCTATATTACTCCTGTGGTCAATGTAATTATAATTATTTTTTCATTTAATTATCTTTTTCCAGTCGGATACTTTTGAGAATTTAGCAGTAGAAATTTTTACAAGATTTAAGCCTAAAAATGCAAAAGGGAATAGGATCGAATGTCCGAACTGCGAAGCCAGCATGCCTGAATGGTGGGTATTTTCATTATTAGTTAGGTAATTAATAAATAAATCATGTGAGCTTTGTAACTCTTGACCAATGGCTATAAACTTATATGTACTAATAATATTATTAACTAGCTGAGCCCGCGACTTCGTCCGCGTGGAATTTAACTTAACAAAAAAGCCCGCTTCCGCGTTCTAAGCCCGTGCGACAGGATCCATTTTTTTAATTTTGTTTTTTCTAAAAAAAAGTAGCCTAAGTTACTGCTTATAACAACAGCTATCTACCAGTGTAGTCAAGTCCCGTCAAAATCAGTCCAGCCGTTCCGGAGTAGGCTTTGATTTCGTGTTTTTATTTTTTTACGCGGAACCCTAATTGTTTTTCTAAAATTAAAGTATCCTAAGTTACTCCTTATTACATCAGCTATCTGCAAGTGAAAGTCCCGTCAAAATCGGTCCAGCCGTTTCGGAGATTACCCGGAACAAACACACAGACAGACAATAGTACATTGTTACACGAGTGGTGAAAGTGACTTATTTTTCCCGAGACGGGGTTTGGCGCCCGAGCGTAGCGAGGGCGCTAATAGTTAGAGGGACAAAATAAGTCTTTCACCCGAGGTAAACACTGTGCTTTTCATTACGAATACAAGGAAAGTAAAAATAAAAACAGGAATTGGCTAAATAAATAATACAAGGAAGTATGAACAACACTCTACAACTCGAAATAAAAAGATAGGATTGCCGCCTATTTTGTTTTTTTTTCGTTGGCCGGACAACTTCATTATTTAGCCATTATTTTTCATTTACATCTTTAAATATTTTGCCCAAATCTATGTTATTTTAAAGAAATTGTTGAAACTAAATTATAATTAAGTCATTTTAAAATATATATTCTTTAATTAATACTTAACTTTATGTTATTTCAATTTTAAATCGTGCTGTAATTAAGTGACTGTAGAAAAAGTTTGAACATGGTTCCATAGAAATGTGAAAATGGAACTAGTTTTTTTTTATAATTTGACAGCTGTCAGTTGTAAGCGATTCTCCCGGGCCGGAAAAGTATTACTTTCAACCCGCTCCTCAGGCAACTTCAGACCTATTTTCAGAGTATGAGTAACGAAAAACATTTTTTAATCGCGTTTTTGTTATAGGTATGTACTTTTATAGGCATTTAGTGAAAAGGTGTTATTTTGATATTACAAACAGACACTCCAATTTTATTTGTATAGATGTGTATGCTAGTGACTGTCGCTTGTAGCGTATATAAATTATATTTTATATATACCAGTCTGCACATAATGAAATATGTTTACCTACTTTTGTCCAGGATGTCGACCTGTCCAGGGTGTGGAAGCCAGTTTCCAGAATGTGCGGTGTCGGGTCGCCCATTACTCACACCGCACACAGTGTGGTCGTGCGCTATATGCGAATCGAAAGCGCAACAACATGAACTCGTGTTGCGTCACTCTTGTCCCATGTGTCATGGACATCTTTCGTAAAATATGTATTATTTGGAGCTTCTGGCAAATGCACAATCTAAGCAACGCTTTTCCGTTTTATTTAACCAACTATACAATGAACTTTAGGCTAGCCCAGTCCAACCGAATCAGATTTAAGTGCTAATCTGAAACGAACGCGCAACGTCAGGAGTCAATTGACATACGATAAATTATATTGCACAATACATTAGCATACTACTTGTATGGATTGAGGGGAGATAAGTATGTGACCCCACGAAATGTAATGGATCTTCGATAAGGATCCTTTTCAACAACAACACAATTCTGAGCCTCCTTTAAATGATCTCTTTAGCTTAGATACATAAGAACATAGCATAGAACGTAGTAGTGATGTAACGAATGTTGGATTTTTGACATTCGCGAATGCGAATGCGAATGCGAATATTTGGCTCTAACATTCGCGAATGCGAATGTTGACTTTTAAATAACTCTAAAATGAACATTAAAAAAAACCCCCGAAGCGACGACTTTTTGAACTACAAAAGAGCTAATAATTTTCAAACGGCTGAACCGATTTTCATGAAACTTAGCTAAGAACACTTTCGATCAGAATACCTTTCTAAGAAAAAAAAACAATCTTTAAAATTGGATCATCCGCTTGGGCGCTTAGACGCCACAGACAGACACTCATTTTAAACACACAGATACACATTTTAAACTCATAACACCCCTCTTTTTTCGTCGGGGTTAAAAAAGAGCGCGCAAAATTAGACTGGTTTGACATTTCGTGTCGGCCGAACATAGCCAAAGCCATACAGGTTGAAAGAACGTAGTTAGTCGCATAAAGTTAATACGAAGAGATTTATTTTGAAAAACTCAAACTCTCTAGTTTCGGCACTTCCGTCTGTCCGTCTGCTCGTCCCTCTGACATCACAGTAATTTTATTCAGAGACTATACTGCAAATTAGTAAAAAATTGTGTTATTGTACCGCTACAAAACTATGTATTATAATTTTGCAAGCAAAGTTATTCCATTGTGCCTCCTGTAATTAAGAAAGGGGAGTGAACAAATGTTTGCTCACCCCCTCGAGTGAAGTATTGTTCAGTGGGTTTTTTAAAATAATTTGGAAGGTTTCTTTGACAGATTTTCAATATTTATTCTTGTTTACGAAATATTGAGCTCAAAAGTGGCCTTTTTTACGTGATTAGATCAATCCTTTAACTTAGAACCATATTATACATGGTTTATTATAGGAAATAAATAGTTCTTTACTATTAAAAATAAATATTAATAAAAAAAAAGAAGTTTGGACTGAGTCTCAAACCCACGCCCCACTAATTGTGCACCCAGTCTAATCACAACTTAATTATTTTAATTAGAACTCCTTATAAGAACTTTTCATCAGTCTAAAAATAAAATAAATGTTTATGTAAATTTGCTTAAGATATCTATGAATGCCAGTTTAATACATTTAGCAACAGACTTTCTTACTATTTTATTCATACGGTAGTTAATAGTTTATTTATTTCGCAGAAATAAATCGGTTGAGGTGTTTCATATCAATAAAAAGACATTACTTTATTTTTAGGGTTCCATATTATCGAACAGTGGTGAGATGTCCACGGAACGTAACGTGGTAACGATGCGTAGTCTGACATGCATTTGGCTAGTTATATTTATCTATGGGTCTGGCAAGGCCCCTAACAATTATTATATTATTTGAAATATAATAAATCGAATGTTTATAATAAACAAAAATTAATTAATAAATTTATTTAAATAATGAATGTAGGTATTTAGTTATAATATTTTTATAATTATTATTTATTTATTTTATAAATATGCTTGCTATTTTTAGGATAACTCTTTACTAAGATAAAAAAAATGTAAAGTCAAAAGCACTAGTGGGTAATAAGCTGCTTTATGAACCTAAAAGCATTGCAATAAGGGCCACCCTACGAGCAAGTTTCTTGAAAATATATATAATTCTTACTAGTTGTATTAAAATCCATATCCATCTATACATAATTTATATTTTGTTTTTCAAAAACATTCGCCAAACATTCGCATAGATTCTTGCGAATGCGAATGCGAATGTCAAAAAATATGCGAATATTCGCGAATGCGAATGCGAATATTCGTTACATCACTAGAACGTAGCATAAGATTTTGTAAGCTGCATTAGTAGGTTCCAAGGGGTTAAAATTATCATGTAATGTATAAAGTAAATAAAGAGATATTATCATTATTTAGTTTTTATTTTATTGAATAGGGTTTCACAAAAAGGGCATTATTTCTGTGAACATTGCTGAAATTAAATTAATCTGACTAGATAAAATCAGAAGGTGATTCTTAAAGCTTACAAAATGAATGTTGATATTGAGAATTCAATTTTAACTGCAACAATTTGTACCAATACATACCTAACATTTTGTAACAAAGGTTACAGCCATGCTTTTGACAATAGGAATAACATAATTTATACAACTTGTTCCGTTACCTGACTTATGTAAATATGTACTCGCTGAAAATGGATGTTACATTTTTCATGAAGGAAATGATTTGCAATATAATGTAGAAGTAAACATTTGAAGTAATTTCACACTATCTATATTAAACCCTATTATTCAACACCACAGTCCCTCAATTATTAACAATTTGCAATGAAAATAAAATAATATTATTGTGCAAAATTATTGTTGGGCAAATCCATCTTAGAAAATTGCAAAGTATTATCAATAATCTGAAACAATTCTGATGGTTGTGGAATCCTTCCTGTATCCAGTTTAGACCACAGTGGTATGTTGTTAAGTGATATTTCAAAGGCTCCAGATGATACAAGTTGGCCTTCAATCATGTTGGCCAGGAAGAACATCATCATACATGCATATAGTTTGTTCTCAAGGCACCAGCTCCACCATGCAGGTTGTGGTTTGTTCAACCAGGCAAATATGTTGACACCACTAAGTATGCACATTATCAGTATCATTTTGCCGAAACCCTGCAAATTAATAGAGCATTAAAAATAATTGAAAAACTTGAAAAGAAAATGTATTAGGTATTTGCCATAAACTGATCAAAACATAATATTGATTAGGATATTCAAATAATAATGTGACTTACTATTAATCTAGACATATACATGTTGAAGCCTGGCGGATCATAGTTTGCTCCGATAACTGAGATTTCTGGATATTTCTGTTGTATTATCCCAGCATAGTCTTCAAATACTTTCCTATATCCACATGAATAGCTGAAATTCAAAGCAAAAATTCTGATCTACTATCACTAAGTCCATGCAGTCAAATCAACAGCCCAACAGTCAGAAACTAGGATATAAGAAATAACTCTCTAATTGTTTTGTAGGTGCGTCTCTCTCTCTTGATTGGTTTACCATTTCATGTAGAATGGCTTTTATACAAAAACTGGGTCTGATAACCTTACTTACCAGTAATAAATGTTCATAATATGACCTACACCTTGCCCGATTTTAGTGATGCTGTCTGCCTCATTTTCATTAGCTTGGACGTAATTGTCGCTAGATAGTATGAGACATGTAATTAGAACAGTAAACAAACTTAGAGAGAAACCTAAATTTGCAGACAAAGACATCGTAACGCAAAAATGCGAACGGAGGTAAAATAGCAAAATTACTTATTTTAGTAATACACAATATTAGAACACATTAGATGTAATGTAAGTACGTGTAGGTATTAGCAAGTTCAAATATTTATTTTAAGTGCAATATTTGATAGATACGTAGAAAGAAGAAATTGAAAATGATGATTTGAGTTGGAGCACAGACAGAGTACTTTTGTTGAGAGATAAGGATAACAATAATGAATGAGTGGTGGGTGACTGACATTAATTTTATTTGACTGACAGGTCAGATGATTGGGATTGGCAAGAAGATTATATGTTATTTATATATAGAGGTCGTAGACAAGGAAAAAATATGTTTCTGGCGTAGGTAGACCAAAGTGCAAAATACCTTTACATAACAACTAGCTTGCTACGTATCTCTAATCTGCTTAGACCTTTTATCTATGGACAAGACCAAGAAGCTTAGAACAACAATGGAGATATCACGTAGAACAATGGAGTGAAGACAGGTTTTTTTACATACATACATACATTTTGTCCCTCTCACACTTCATCTGAAATTGCCATGATAAACACAAAAACATACCCAAACTAACGTGTGATGAGCCAAGATTTCGCAAGTCCATGGTTTTCGTGTCTGTTTTTTTATGGATTTTATTTACATATTACATATGTGTCAATTTGAGAATCCTCTTTTGACTTCAGTATTTATTTTTATATAGAAAACAAAAAAATAGATCAACCGTTCACTTTCCTGATTGTCGGTAGCTGTTATTTAATAATTTAGCAACACTGATAGAACACTCAATTTGACACTATGGCCAAAATGTCAAAGATTTTCAAGCACTTCGCATTTTTAAATTAGTTTAATGCTTAAATAAAAGTGTATGGATACCAAACTCAAACATTAAGTTACACGGGTAATTGTATTTTACGCTAATAACCGTATTTAACCATATTTATATTATTTTTAATGTGAGACATAATAAAACATCAATAAATTATTATTATTAGTATTGTGTGGCTATTGACTAATGATATAACAGTTTATGTTGTACTTTTCGTACTGTATTCATTTAGTTTTTACATGAACATTTGACCTAAGAAGGGTGACCATCATCTCACTGTATTTCAGATTTTCTGAGTAAGGAAGGATACATAAGTATTATACTAATCATATGTTCCAAAGTCAAAAATATCATCTTATTACACTTATATGAGTACCCACCATATATTGTGATTGTGCTAAGTTTATAAGTACCACAATCACAATGGGTACCTATTTTATGACAGGTGCGTATACCTAACTTTGCCCCCTGCACACTTCGACCCTAGGCACTACTAGGCAGGAGCCGAGCCGGCGCGGCGTTCGGCTCGCATACGTGCTCGCGCTGGTACCGCGCTGTGAGTTAGTGGCAGTTAGACCGTCACGCAGAGAACGCGCGTAAGCTCGAATGCCGGTTGGGTTATTTATACAAACAAATAACATTTGAGTTTGTAATATCAAAATAACACCTTTTCACTAAATCCATATGCAAGTACATACTCCTACAGTACATAGGTAACAAAAAAGCGGGTTGAAGCGGTTTGTTCTGGGTAATCTCCGAAACGGCTGGACCGATTTTGACGGGACTTCCACAGATAGCTGAAATATATTAATAATAAAAAATTATATTAGTAATTTTGGAAATGGTTTCACTGGGTTGTTTCATTTTTTTTTACTTGTTTATGATGAGTGAGTTTGTAACGCGTATCAACATATGTGATGTGCCTTAAATGGTTGTATGTTTTGATTGCGGTGACTTGGAAGCTTTATAAATTATTAATTCTTCTTTCTTTAAAAATATGTTCCAGTAATAGCAATAACAAACACATTTAATAACAATACAATACAAAAACAGGTGTGATGTGATTAAGATTAGGAAAGTCATGATGATGTCGCAGCCAAATAGCTTAATTCGCCGTTCAATTAACAGCCTAGGCACTTTACTAAACGGCGCCGTTCAACTAACGGCCTAAATGATATTCAGCCGTATCGTCTATTACAACATTAAATAAACTGGCTGGCTAATGCTTAGGCAACTGGTTGACATTTAAGTACTACAAAACTTTTTCAAAATACTACCCAAGCCGAACGACCTGGATGGGTTTAGGTTAGGGTTATTTTTTTATGACCCCACAAAAATCCCACCCGGCAAATAGATTCGGTGGATCTAAAAAAAATCGTAAAATACCTAAGTACCTAATAAAATTATTCCATCAAAGTTGTTTTTTTCCGACGCCATATTGACCAAAGAGAATATAGAATATAGAGATATTGACAGTTTGGTGAGTTTCGGCGCTAGGTGGCAGAAAGTAGAACTACATTGAAATGAACAGGCTAGGCAGGTAATTAAACGGCTAGGCAAGTAGTTAAACGTCATCGATCCAAATCATTTGCCTAGCTGTTTAATCAAATGGCTGAATATCATTCAGGCCACTAGTTGAACGGCGCCGTTTAGTTAAGTGCCTAGGCTGTTAATTGAACGGCGAATTAACCTAGTTGGCGGCGACAATGACATGGCTATTCATTATCATCTAACAATCTATTTACTATTCTAATAAGTTTTGTGGTAGCTTCACTTCCACTGAAATTGGGATCACCACTGTTGCACAAGAAATCAATAGTATCAGCGACAGAAGAACTGAGTGTCTGCGCTGCAAGACGTATGTACATATATGTATTTATTTTTATACTATGATAGTTGATATGTCCACCTGTAACTTTTTGGACAATTTTAACCCTTCTTTCAATTCAAGAAGCTTAGAATACCACTGGAGAGTGCACGTAGAACTACGGAGTGAAGACAGGTTTTTTTCATACATACATATGTTCTGACCCTCTCACACTTCATCTGAAATTGCCATGATAAACACAATAAAATACCCAAACTAACGTGTGATGAGCCAAGATTTCGCAAGTCCATGGTTTTCGTGTCTGTTTTTTTATGGATTTTATTTACATATTACATATGCGTCAATTTGAGAATCCTCTTTTGACTTCAGTATTTATTTTTATATAGAAAAAAAAATTGATCAACCGTTCACTTTCCTGATTGTCGGTAGCTGTTATTTTAATAATCTAGCAACACTGATACAACACTCAACAAACATATGTGACGTCATTCAAGGTCAAATTTCTTGGCTTCAAAACATTGTTCGTGCTAAAACATCCAGTGCTATGTATAAAGTTCTTGTTTCAATTGCACCATGTGAAGTTCTTTAATAAATTTAAATGACATTTCCGTCCGGCGTTGTTAATGTACCTATAATCAGACATTTCTAGTAAGCTTTAAAATATGCGTAGCATCTAATAAGCAGTGTATATTGTTAACACATAAGTCTTGTAACGATCTTGACTGCGCTTTTGATATGTCATTTTGTACTGGTATGACATAAGAAACATTGACATTTCTAAGATCGCTCTCTCAGACTTGAGATCGATTTATTAATATGGGCCCGAAACCGTCAGTCCTGCACTTGAGATCCGATGTTGTCACCCTAAAGAGAGAAGCAACAAACACGTGACGTTATTCAAGGTCATATTTCTTAGCTTCAAAACATTGTTCGTGTTAAAACATCCAGTGTTATGTATAAAGTTCTTGGACAAGACTTACATGATCATTCCCCTCTGCCAAGGTATAAGAACAAGAAGTTCTAACACGTTTATAAAAACTGTTTGTGGAATCGATTTAATCAAAGTCAGTATCGTTTTTGATGTGAAAGGTGCTCCATAAAAAATGCCGACCTGCGCTATAAACCATTGCATGAAAAGGTCAAACACCTCTAATCTACAAAAAACGGAGTAACGTTTCATATGTAAGTGTCTTTGGTGTAAATAATCCCTTATTTCTGAAAAAATAATTAAAATATAAAATGTCATAAAAATGGAAAACATTATCGATTAAACAATCGAGTACGAAATAATTGAAAAGTGTAGTATGGTATCTCGAGTTCGCCATTTTGAATAGTGTTGCGCCAGTGATAAATTTATGATTGTGGACGTGTATCGATAATTTTTTTTTTTTTTAGTTTTTATTATATTTTACTTTAAATTATATATAGTAAAAATATAATTACTTATTGTTATTTTTTAACTTATCATTATTCCACTATTTTTCCAGATTTCCCAAAGACCCTCAATTAAAACCAAATGGGAAAAATCTTGCAATAGAAAGTGGGGTTGGGAACCTACTCGCACAAGTATTATTTGTTCAGTACACTTTGATTCGTCGCAATTCCAATGTTTATCTAATAAACGACGAAAAAATAATAGATAATGTCGTACCAATATTCTTTTTAGCTGATGCCGTATTTTATTTATACTTCTACTGACATGATTCTAAAAAAATATTTCACTGATATACACACGTGAAGTATATATTAGTGATGCAGTAGAAGTTTCACCTTGTATATTGTCGTAAAATATTATTTATTTTAAATGTTTCATTTGCACAGCGAGGGATTTTTCAAAGTAATGCATAAACGATAAATCATCGTACTATATAAGATACCATAATATACAAAATAATTCATATTTTGTATTAGATGAAGAAATGCACACGTCTATGCAATATTTTTGTGATGATGAGCAAGTAAAACTATCGATATATCTAATTAGAAATATCGATATTGGTTTCTCCCTATTGCACTTAGTGTCTTACACTCGTAAATTCTTGCATGTTGACGTATTTGACCGATTAGTGTGCGTAAAAGTTACTAGTGTTGAATATTTATTTGAGTGTGCATTCATAATGACACAATTTTTTTCTTAGTAATTGTGCATCATTTCTTTGTAGTGGTTACCTCGTCCCCCCCAAAATCTGACAGTATTTTCTATTAGTAAAATGAAGCACGTCACGCCTCCTTTAGTTAACACCTCTCTGCTAATCTGTGATAACAACGTAAACGAATTGGATATCGCAATTCGTCTTATTTGTCAAATATGGAACTTGGCTCTCATTTCACATGTATGTTTTTGATGGGATTATTTATACACTTATCTACATATAAATAACACCTAAAAAAACTAATAAAACACGTAAACACGGACAGAATAGTCACATAAATTTTCGCGTATTTCCGTCTTCACGTGCACATATTTTATAAATCCTCACATATCTGGCTAAATTATAGTTAGTATCGTATTAAAATATCCAGTGATATTTATAAAATTCTTGGTAATATCTTTACCATAGATTTAAAAAATACTCTCATCCCCAATAAGGTTCTCTTTGATTAGGATTGTCTGTCATTAGCGTTACCTAACTATCGATAGTTGACCTCGAAAAAATAGTCACAATATCGATAGGCCTATCAATACTATTGAAATTTTACAATACTATCGATAGTATCTATCTAAGAAATTGAGCTATACTATTGATAAAGTGCAATACTATTGATAGTATCGATACTATTGGGTATAGATAATATCGATAGTATCGATACTATCACTATTATGGCGTATTTTACTGCAATCACTGTCGATAGTTTTACTAAATCGATATTTTACCAAAATTCAATAGTATCGTGTTGGATTCAAACCTTAGGAATTACTCTGCACTCTTGGTCAAACTAATCGCAGACGCATAAATTATAGATAATACAACTATTTTCAATATACTCATGAACTAAAATTCCGGGGCAATACTATTGAACTTTGGGTAAATATCGATGTAGTAAAACTATCGATAGTATCGACAGTGATTGCAGTAAAATACGCCATAATAGCGATAGTATCGATACTATCGATAGTATTGCACTTTATCAATAGTATTGCTTAATTTCTTGGATAGATACTATCGATAGTATTGTAAAATTTCAATAGTATCGATAGGGCTATCGATATTCTGACTATTTTTCGAGGTCACGATAGTATTGACAACCTATCGATAGGCAATCGATAGTCAGGCAACACTATCTGTCATGATTGACGGGTCATTTTTATTCTGTAGATGGATTGATATTTTGATGATGATATTTTAAATTGATTACCCATTATCATCAAGTTAAAGTATTTCCTAGAAAACGCAGAGGCCAAAGATTAGGATACAACTCCTGAAGGTACTGCATAAACATCCAGTATGTCGCACGGCCATTGCCATGATCATGACCATGATCATGATCATGCAGACGAAATTGGGGTACAATACAATCTTAATGAGAAAATTGATTTAGATAACTTACAATGTCTTAACGAAACTGTTGAAGGCTCTGGAAAAACTGTTTTCAAATCATGGGATAAACGACACGACAGAACTCATGTAAGTACCTACATATCTCAGACATCAGAATAAAATGTAATATTATCACCATTACCTAGTTATATGTTAAAAGTTTACCTACTTCTTATCGTTTGCTGGAACATACCTTAACCACGAAACCTGTACATATTTTTTTAAACTTGTATAGGTAAATAGTTCGCCTCTAATGTAGGTATCTAAAAATTTGTGCAGGCATCCCCATAATGCTTCCGTTTAAAGTACATTGATGGCATGGCATATGTATCTATAATGCTTATAAGACTTCTAGAGTTGGTAGTCTTCTACATTCAATTTTAATACAAAGGGGTGTTTTATTTTTTGCCTGTGTATCTATTGGTGGCATTATAGCTTTCAAACAGATAAACCTATTATAATTTAGTTTTAATTTTGTTTACAGTTTGTAGAGAGTGATGCTGATGAGGAACTGTTATTCAATATACCCTTCACAGGAAATGTTAAAATTAAAGGGATTAAAATATCTGCAGAGGATTCTGAGTCACATCCAGCAAAGTTAAGATTGTTAGTAAAACTACCTAGTACCTAGCTACCTACAAATCTATTTTAACGAATTAAAAGTATTTACCAAACATATTATTAAATTATTAATATTTTGATTTGACTGCACAAATGATGGTTTGAATTAGTAATGACAATGGAGCACACTATTTTTGGGTACTCACTCACTCACACTCACAACTTATATATTTATGTAATTTGCACATAGTATTATTTAATATTTTATTTTATTTCTAGGTTTAAAAACAAACCCCATATGACATTTGATGATATAACCATGGATCCAGATCAAGTCTTTGAGTTGCAAAAAGATAGTGAAGGTGTATTAGAATATTCTCCAAAGTGAGTACCAATACATTTATATGGTAATTTCTATAGCTAGTTGGTCAAACCTGTGATTGGAAAGATTGAGCGAACATCTTGGATTGATCTACCTTGCTTTTCAGGTCTTTTCGGTAATAAAGAAATTATGTGCTGATCAAATAAAATAATCAATTACATCAATGTTAAAATTTACTATTAACTTTCTGGCTGATTCCAAAACACTTGCCACATAAATTTACCTGACTCACACTTAACCAACATATGTCTGGAGGTGTGTGTGTGTGTGTGTGTGTGTGTGTGTGTATACTTGAGTCGGGGTGTGTAGATGGTGTGAATTAACATGTAAAAAATTTTTGACCATTATTAAAGGACAAACATTGACACCCTATTAAACAAAATATTATTATCTTGTTTTTCAGAATAGTGACATTTTCATCAGTTACGCATTTGTCAATGCACTTTCCATCAAATTTTGGTGCTGAAAATACTAGGATATACTATATTGGACTAAGGGGAGAATGGACAGCAGGCCATAGACATGGGAGTCACTATTTGTACATATGAAGCCCGACCAAATATTGATGATCATAAACTAAAACAATTTGATTCTGTGTCCAGGACTATTGATTAGTTATTAGAATCTATGGAATCTTTGGTCGCGAATACGAGCCCAGAATAAAGTGTAAATACTCTTGAATAAAAAATTGTTTTATTATCTCAATAATATTGTTAAAGAATTTTCTTACAGGTTTAATACCTATACTTATCTATAATCTCACCCAACAAAATTCTTGTAGAAAATTCCGACCACATAGCAGCAAAAATGTTGAAGGTTTTAATGGAGCTAATTCTAATTATTTTACTTACTATTACCTAAAATACCTATCTTTTCATAGATAGCGACTAAATATTGTTCCAGTGCATAGAAACTGTAGGTGCCTATTGCTGCCTGACAAGTACATAGTTATAGGAATGAAGATGAGAACAAAAGACGCATGTTAAATAAAATTAAGTCTTGGTGAAGTGTTGCAAACCATGTAAAGTAGGGAAGTAGTGAATGTAAGATGAACTAAAAGGCTGAAGCGACAGATAATCCATTGCGCCCACATTGAGCAACAGATTCCATTACACTCGGTAGTGCAGACCCAGCTGAAATGGGCCTGATGCAAACAACTTCAAAGAATTTATATATTTTTATTACACTATTATGTAATTAATAAGATAGGTAATTATTTATATTTACAACATTATATCTAATATAATGTGCCATATACATTTTAAGACGTATGTGAGGCATGGATAAAGGTAAGATAGGTGGTTCGGTCTCCAGTTATTACGTAGTCTTGTTAAATTAATGATAGGTAGGTGCCTACATTGTGATAGTATAAAAAATAACAATGTCCCATACTGTATACCTACAACTTAGTACCTACCTAGCTCCCGTACATATGATGGTATAAACAATAACATTAATACGTGTAAAATAATAAGTATACTGGCAATCTCAAACTTTAAATATTTACTAAATACCTACCTATTAGTTTTAAGTGTTTTGTGGATACCTTATGGTACATACCAGACAGTAGACACTATATAAAAGTTAAACAAAAAAATTAAGTTAATTTGGCAGTGATATTCATCGAGTTCGTCATTTTTTATAATACCAACTCGTACAGTATATTACTACTAGTTTTAGACATAACAATTCAATGTATCTCAAAAATGTTCTCTTCATTGCCGATATCTTCTTCCTCGCTGTGAATTAGGGTAGCGGCGATAGTATGGGCGTTGCCGGAACGGGGGTCGTTGCGGTCGTGGCGGGGGCCGTATGGCCGCTTTAGGCACTGAATTAAGGTCACCAACTGTGGATATTACCCTACCGTCCTGTCTTGGGACTGCCCATTCTCTCATGCAAACTGCACATCTGTAACAATACAATAATTGTAATCGGTCATTTAATTTAAATTTATAACGCTTTCTATTACTTTTATCATACTCTAAAATCGCATTTAACTCCACTAATCTTGTAACCGAATCGATGGGCAGAAGGAAAGAAAGATTTCATATCGGTTTTGATGTCCGTTGATAGGTTCTTAGCACCCACTAATTACTTCTATTGGGTGCTTTACCCCCCAAACCCAAACACCCACCGAGTTGGCGCCCAACCTGTGTATTATACATTTATAACAGCAAATCATATCTCCTTTATTTATTAGTCATTATATTTATTGATTAGTTGTTAACATCTTGGTTTAATCATTTCCTCATTACATACAACTATCCATTACTGTAAATTTAATGTGTAATTTCAATCTATTCTTACTACCTACCTGTGTTTTTAAAACATCGTGTTCAAAGCATTTAAGGTTACTTACCTGCCAATTTTAGATACGGGATCATTTTTGATGGTATCTTGCAACGGTTCTTTGAACATTCTGCTATCGTCAATGATGGAAAGCCAGTAGGATATGGCGGTGGCGAAGTAATTGCAGCGGCCCAATCCATTGCATTCAATGAAAGGACGCGCGCGGAAGTTCTTCATGCAAGAGCCAGGGGAAACGAGGCTTTGTCCAGACGCGCCTGCGCCAGCGGTGTGCTGCAATGTAATAATTAACGTCGTAATCCCAACCGTAACATTATAAATTATAATACGATCTAACCAATTAAACAAACTTACCATCAAAAAACTGTAACCTTGCCATAATTCTTTCCACCCGTTGGGACATATAGGTACCGAGGTGCTTTGGCTATGAACTGCAATAGTGCGTGTCGGCGCCTCACAAACCTGGCATCTGAATAATAAATAATAATAACTATAAATTTGCAGGTATAGCACTAATATATATATACATATGTACTTACTAGCTGTGCCCCCCGACTTCGTCCGCGTAGTATTTAACGTAACAACAATTTCGGGATTATCGGGATAAAAAGTATCCTATATGTTAATCCCGGTTATAAACTATCTGTGTTCCAAATTTCATCGAAATCCGTTCAGTAGTGTTTGCGTGAAGGAGTAACAAACATACATGCATACATACATCCACAAACTTTCACATTTATAATATTATTAATTAGTAGGATAAAGTACCCTTAAGTAAACAGACACACATTTAATTCACAATTTTTTGTGGATAAGTCTGAATGAGTCATCTTTCGTGTTTTGGATTTTCTGTCAGAAGATTGCCAACTTAGTGACCATAATCATAAACACTGTTATGTTGTATACGTAGTAGGTATACTTATTATTTCGATGGTGATTAAAGAAGATACCTATGAGGCGTCAGATTAGCATTACTTACCTGGAAATGTATTTTTTCACACTTTGTGATTGTATTGGTGTCATGGCCATTGGCATAGCTTCAGGTGTTGACAACCAGAAACTGTAGTCTTCTCGTTGAGCGAAATTGCAAACTTCATTAAAGTTGCAGAACATATAAGGCATTGTAGAAAATTTACGCAGACAGCTTCCTGGAGCACCTGTAATGTTTTAATTCTAATGAGAATATCACTTAACAAGCTTCGCTATCGCTTCCGGGCCATTCCCCGGAAGCTGCTCAAGCAAGAGCAAATTACTGCTTACGGCACAATGTGTTACCACTGCTGTAAGATTAGTAGCTGACTTGAACAACTAGACATGGTGTTTTAATCATCAAGTATAACACAAAGCATATGCTTACCTAAATCTTGTCCTTGCGCTTTTCCCTCAGCAATAATGTGAATAAGAGAATATCCGCTCCAAAGAGGACTTGTTCCTTGCGGACAATGTGGAATCATACTTTCTTGTGAATGTATTGCGAAGAAAAACCCTCTAGATTTCGGTATAACTTGTATCGCCGGTCTACCGGCGAAACCTTGCACTCCTTGGTAACCTTGGTATCCTTGGAATCCTTTAATACCTTTCAACCCTTGCTGTCCTATAGATCCACGAGCTCCAACTTGGCCTTGTAAACCTACTTCACCTTTGTCTCCTTTCATTCCTATTAAGCCATTACGTCCTGCATATCCTGGTTTTCCAGGTTTGCCTGGACGTCCATTAAGTCCAGGTCGTCCAATATCACCTTGTTGAGCAGGTTTAATGTCATACTCTGAAACTGAATCTCCGGTTTCACCTTTTACGCCTTTCTCGCCAAGGGCTCCGTATTGACCCTCTTCGCCCTGATCACCGCTTCTTCCCTTTAATCCCCGTGAACCTTCAAGTCCGTATCTTCCATATTCACCGATGTCCCCTCGATCTCCTGTTTGTCCTCTAGCTCCGGCAAAACCAGGCACCCCAATGTCACCCTCCTCACCTATAGGACTAATTGAATCGCCAATTTCACCTTCATCTCCTTGAAAACCCGGCATGCCAAGAGGTCCTGCAAATCCAACATTTCCAGGTTTTCCCGTCCTTCCGCGTTGCCCAGGTGGTCCAACCATTCCTATCATTCCTTTAGGTCCTGGAATTACGAGACCAGGTGGACCAGGTAATCCGTCAGGACCGTTGATACCGTATTCGCCAGGAGCACCTTTCTGACCTCGTAGGCCAGGCCATCCCGGGAGCCCTTCGAGACCAGGTTTACCTGGTTCACCGCGTTGAGCATATTGTCCTACTATACCAGGCAAACCAGGGGGCCCTACATCACCTGTGGGACCCTTTCGCCCACGGAAACCGATATCTCCTGTGAAACCTTGTTCACCTTCATCACCACGTTCACCTGTTTTTCCTTTTATTCCAGCGTAACCAGGTTCTCCTTTTTCTCCTCGTAACCCTTTTAACCCATCTGGCCCTATGTCACCAACATCACCTTTAATTGGAGCCACGTAAACAAAAATTCCTGTTTCGCCTTTTGATCCTTTATTTCCTAGAGGTCCTGTCAAACCTTGTGGACCTTGAAAACCCATATCTCCTGGCCATCCGGGAATGCCGATACGTCCAGGTCTACCGCTGATGCCTCTTTCCCCTTTTCTGCCTGGAAGGCCTCCTACTCCAATTAATCCATGACGTCCTTTAAGCCCTAAAACGCCTTCTCTGCCTGGACGACCTCTGATGCCAGGTAATCCTTTTGCTCCAGTATCGCCTCGACCACCCGACGGACCAACGTCGCCTATTTCTCCTGATATACCTGGTATACCAGGGTTACCATCATATCCCTGATTTCCTTTATCACCTCTTAATCCTGCTGGTGCTTCAAAATCTAATCCAGGCTCCCCTCTATCCCCTTTTAAGCCTTGAACACCTATGTAGCCATTCACTCCATTAAATCCGTCGGGGCCAGTATCTCCATCTACACCTTTAAAGCCTTTTTCAGAATCATCACCTCTAGGTCCTCTCAGTCCTGGTGCACCTGCTTCTCCTGGTACTCCATCAAAGCCAGGTCCACCATCGAGACCATCTGAACCGGGAACTCCTGTGTCGCCCAACAGTCCTTTCGACCCTAGGGGTCCATATGCACCTGGCCTGCCAGGTTGACCGTCCAATCCAGTTGCACCCTTTTCTCCACGGTCACCAGCCTCTCCTTTCATACCGACTATTCCATAAGTCCCAGGAAAACCCTTCCGACCCGGTGGGCCATTTGATCCATGTGGCCCTCGGAACCCAATTCGTCCAGCGTCCCCTTTTTTTCCATTAGGACCAGTTTCACCCTGCATGCCATTATTTCCTTGCAAACCGGCATCACCAATGATTCCGTTTCGCCCAGGTCTACCTGGTTGGCCACGCAGTCCAGGTGCACCTTGTATGGATATTCCAGGTATACCTTTTTTCCCCTGCAATCAAAATTAAGTTTTAAAGCTTCGTTGTTACCCTATACTCGTATATACCTGTTCTTATACATATATTACCTTCTCCCTATATATTTATACTATCATTTAATTGATTACATTAGCTACTAGCCTTCTTAATTCAAATAAATAACTAGCTACCTTCGTGCTTCGTGAAGTTAAGTGAAAGAAAAATAATTAACTACTTACTTCGTTTCCTTCCGGTCCGTCTGGGCCCAAATCGCCAGGGAAACCGGTTTCTCCTTTCTGTCCTATGCCACCTGTTCTTCCATTCATCCCTTGGTAGCCTTTTTCTCCGTCATCACCTCGGTCACCGAGGACCCCATCGATACCCATTTCACCGGAAAGTACTTCCAAACCAGGCTCGCCTCGAGAACCCTTTCTACCAGTATTTCCCGGGAAGCCAGTCGGGCCTTGTTGTCCCGGGTTGCCGGGGATCCCGAATGGACCAACGTCGCCAGTTATTCCCTTCCAACCTTTTATTCCAGGCAAACCTGTTCTGGATCTACCAGGTACACCTTGATCACCTACGACACCTTTAAAGCCTTCAAATCCCTGTTCGCCTCGTTCGCCTTTGATTCCACGGAAACCTACAAGAAGGGAAATAAGTTTAATCTCAAACACAAATCTTAATTAATTTTATTTATTTATTTACTCTTATTATTATTTTTAAATTACCTTCTAGTAACAGTCTAGGAGTTCTTACGGACACAATTAGGCTTGCGGTATAGTGGTAGTTAAAAAAATATTAAAAATATACGTTATGCTTGTTTCTTTTGAATTGTATGAACTACTTATCCGACTCTGAAAACTCTTTCACCAATTGAAAGCTAAACACACTACCGTGCCGTGACGAAGCCATGTTTTAAACTTCCACGGCGGGTGTTACCACACCATCTCAATATTCTCAATTGAGCAACGTCCGTTGCTCTATATAGAATCTGTCGATCGACGTCCACTTGTCTCATTCAACCATCGATCGATTGATTTTATGACGGTCGATCGATTGATGTAGTAACACTCTTATACCCTAACGATAACATGGTCAACCTTGTCTTATATATAAAACTCTCGTGTCACAATGTTAGTTACCACACTCCTCCGAAACGGTTCGACCGATTTTTCGGTGATTCTATCATTTCATGCAAATCACATGTTCAGCGAGAAATTCACAAAACTACACGTTTTTAAGCGACCTAATATTTTTTGTTAGTTAGATGAGTTAAAAAGGCATAGCTGACATAATTTTTTTGTATATTAAACTGGCTATTAAGTATTAAAATAAATAAAAAATAGACCGAAATCTCATTACCAACAGTGTCCTGATTTTGTTTTTTTATGTTTGACATGACATTACTAAATATTATGATGCTTTACTATGTATTATTGTAATAGTATGTTTAGAGTACACCTTAAACTATAAAACTATTTAAATAAATATAGTATTTTATGGTTGATACTTGTTCACGGTTACAAAATATTTTCGTTAAAAAAATAATCTCACTACCATTCAATCATTTTCTTATTGCGAAAACAGCCTGTAGATTCACGAACGAGCGAGATACTTCCCCGTACTCATTCCTCACCCCGCGCATGATGTTCCCGCAGTCGACCAACAAACATAGAAGGAGACTACTGCGTCCTACTTTTTTTAACAGAATTTTCTAACTCAAGACTCTAAGTTAAGTAAGTATTTTTTTACATTACCATTCGCGCTTTTTATACAAAATTACTTTTTGTGTTAGATTATTATTGATGCTGACATAATAATAATCGAGTTCACACAGTTTTTAAATATTTAATACTTCGGTGTTGTAGTTATTAATGGAGTAAATCTAAAGAAAGTGCAAAAATATCATCGCCGTTCTTCTCATTACCAGTATTTACCATCCATTTTTTATGGAAATGGCAATGATCATACAATTATGGTGATGATCTTGTAATTATGGTAATGATGATAAAATTATGGTAGTGAACTAATTATTGTTTAGTTATTTTATTGAACGAACCTATTTGTACAATCTAAAATCAAAAGTGCTAATGTAGTGTGTGAATCTTATATTTTGTTTACTGTCTGTAATGATTTATTGGTTCACTAATGTCTCACGAAAGCTTCTGAATGACTTACCGCTTTGATGGCTTGTGAACCAAAATTATATTTTCATTTACAGGTAAAAATATGTCTAACAAAAAATCTCGTGAACATTTTTTTAGCTGAAGCAAGATTGCGAAGAAGAAAGAAATATGAGGAAATTAAAATGATTCAGAAAAATACGCTTTACAGAAATAAATATATATAGAAATAAATTATTTAAAACGAAAGGAATAAAAGAAAATTAAGAGTGTGGCCGATATGACTCCTAGGGAAAAACAACTACAAAGGAACAGCCAACGATACGCCGAGAAAAAGAAGAAGAGTAGAAGAGTACAGCAGTTGATGCTACAAAACACACCTCCATCAATCGATCGTGAAGATAGTGTTGATGTGGCTCTTCAACAGGATCCACTAGAAGGACCATCTCACCAAGCAGAAGTGAATATCAAAAACTGTAGCCATTGTGAGAAAAAAAGCAATTGCATAGGAAAACTCCGCTATAATTACAAACGGATTGGTAAACTGAAACAATAAACAAAAAAAAAAACAAAAAAGAGAGAGGTGCCATAAAAAGGATGCTGACCAGAATATTAAAGAAAACACATATACAACAAAAACCACAAATCAAACCTTCAACTGAACAAAAAGTAGATAAGTTAATCGAAACAGTAAAATTTGATAAACGTGAAGAAGTTAAGAAGCAATTATTATTTGAGGAGGTTGTGTCCAGAAATTTATCGGAAGGGTTCGCTGACTTACTGAAGAAAGATAAACGTGTGTTTAGTGACAACGTTTTGAAAAACAAAGAATGTTTCAAAAAGCATAAGATACTTGAAATTACTAAAATGTTTACTTTTCGAGAAAAAAATATAACTATATACCTAATAGGTATCTTTAGTTGACGACTATGATTTAAATAATTAGCAATGGTACCTAAAATAACTTGACTTCATTTGAACGAATTATTCGATGAAACGAGGCATTGTTAGAGTATAAAAATGTTTTTTTTTAAATTTCAATATAATACCTAAATCTAAAATAATTGTTTTATTTCAATGTTCATTACCGGTATTATTTTTTCATTACCATTTAATAAATATCATTACCATATCACATTTATCATTACCATTCCCAGAAAAATTATCAGGTCTATATCTACGCCAGTTTTGCGAAAAAAAAAGTATTACTTAAATCAGTATGTCTATTTCTCATGTAGCTTTTTAATAAAAATAAGAAAAAAATAGGTAAAAAAAAATCTCTAAATTCTTCCAATTTGCACGAAATGATAGAATCACCCTTTTATGAAATTTTATATGCATATCTAGTAGGTCTGAGAATCGGCTACTATCTATTTTTCATACCTCTAAGTGATAAGGGTTGTCCACATGCCACGCGGACGGAGTCGCGGGGCACAGCTAGTTAGTTTATAAATGATTTTCAAACACAATTTACCTTTTTGTCCTGGAATTCCAGGGTAACCTTTATCGCCTTTAGAATTTATCGCAGTAAAGGCCGCTCCATCTTCGCCGGGTAGACCGTCCTCTCCTGGTTCACCAAGTACACCCCTGAAATTTTAAGGAACACAAATTAATAAGAAATAATATTTATTGTACATGTGGTATAGTAATGCAATTGCTAAAACTTTGGTGTAGGTATAATAATAATATTAGATTCTTTCACGCGGTCGCATTTGCGATTTTTGCGAAGTTGATAACATTGAGCCCTTTGTCAATCAGTGCGACTTTGCCAGGACTGGTCAGCGCTTCTGTTCTGGCAATATTCTCGGCCTATTACTTCATTATTTGTGATGCCTTCTGCATTATTACCCTACATTGTCCTCACATCTCTAATTATACCTATTGTAAACATAATTGCGTAGCTGCTCCTAGGCAAATTATAAGCCGGCTTTCACGAACAGGCTTGTCCTAGTGTGGAAGCCACAGGTACCTTCATCCATTTTTTCACTTACCATTGTTTTATAACCCTAGTTTATTTCGTGTATGTACCTACTAACATGTAAGTGAATTGTAATTGATGGCAAAGAAATTTTATTATTATTATTAATTTAAAAAAGAGAAAAGAAAAGATGTATCCATGGAGTTTCTTGCATGTTCTTCTCCATAGGATTTTTTTTAGGAACATGCACCTAGCTTTAGACTTTTAAAAAGTGCCAGTTAATCTGGCCTATTTAAAAATAAAAATATTTGAATTTGTTTTTTTTTGTATATTTTTTGTAACAAAGTCGGCCAACAAGCGTACCACTCGCCAGATGTTAAGCCGCTACCGTAGCCGTTAGATGGTTGCGAAATCTATATCATCGCTCGCACTTTGCTGACCTGAAGAGGAGTGGTTTAGAAGGAGGATGGGAGGGGAAGGCAGGTTGGGGCGCATATAGTCGTCCGTCTCATCGTGCAGCGATATTTTCAGCTGTGTGAAATTGAGTCTATTCGTAGTCTGCAGATAACATTAAAAAACTAAATAGACCAATAGATCCAATACCTAAATAGATCTATTGACTAATCTACTCATTCAGAGGCTGCATGACTTACTTGGGTCCAGATTCTCCTTTCTGTCCAGTAAGAAATTGCAAAGGAACATTAGTGGAACGGCCGGGCCAGCCCGGTTCACCGTCGCGACCTCTGGTCCCGTTCCTACCCGGCCTTCCGGGGTAGCCTTCGTCGCCCTGATGGCCTTGCACACCTTTCGGACCCCAATCTCCTCTTACTCCTGGCCAACCAGCGTCGCCCGTCAAACCGAAGGGTCCCCTAAAGCCTGTAATAATTGTAAGTAAGTACCTATGTATGTCACTCTAATCAGTTGTATGTCCTATAACTACGAGTAAGTTTACAAATGATTCCAAGGATTTAGATGTAAGATACACAAAAAAAATATTAATCGCTCAAATAGATAGGAATTATTTATAAATAGGTGATAAAAAGTATATTATTTACTATGATAATTAAGTAAATAGGTACCTTTGTCACCAGGGTTCCCAACATCTGCTTTAATGAGCGCCAATGGTGGATCAAATACGACTTGTCCTTTTCGACCTTTCGATCCCTGTGGGCCTGCTGCGCCCATTTGACCTTTAATGCCCTGTGGTCCTACTGGTCCTGGAATACCAGGTAAACCGCCCTCCCCCTTAACTCCTTTATATCCAATAATGCCTTCCTTTCCTGGTAGCCCTTTTGCACCGGGATAACCATCATCACCTCTGGCACCTTTGGCTCCAGGTAAACCTAGAAATAATTTAAAGTACTTATGTATAGGTAACATATACTGGTTGTAACAGAAAGGGTATACTTTTTTGAAAACTTGACGTTGTAATTCTAAAGCTATCAGCTTTGGAGGAAACTTGAAAAACAAAAGGTGTTATAGGGATACAGCTGTTGACAGATTTCACAAGTCTACAAAACCTTTAGTACTTCAACTGTCCCACAAAGTAGTATATTCTTTAGTAAGGAAATAATATTTCATAACGTGCCGATCAAAGCACGTGTGTCCGATCAAACTCACTCCCTGTTTTATTCCTTATGGGAAAAATGATCGAAAATATCCTACGCAGGTGAGCATAAAGATAGAATAAGTATAAATATTTTTATGGTAATATAAGAAGCAGTGATAGCCGATTGGTTAAGCGCGCGTCTTGCGGGCATCAGGTCTTGGGTTCAAACCCCGGCTCGCACCTCTGGATTTTTCGAAATCTATGTGCGAATCATAATTTCTATATGATTATCACTTGCTTACGGTGAAGGAAAACATCGTGAGGAAACCCGCATGTCTTAGAAGATCTAACCAATTTTCGAAAGACATGTGAAATCCGCCAACCCGCACTAGGCCAGCGTGGTGGATTATGGCCTGTATCCCCCTCGTGTTGAGGGGAGGCCCGTGCCCAGGAGTGGGACGTCAAAAAGGGCTAAAATTATTATTATTAATATAAGAAACGGATGTGCAAAACTTCATGCTTATAGATTCACAGGCTTCAGCTATGCGTTGTCTGTCAGTCAATATAGTTTATTAAGTAGATTTATTTATACCTTAAGGTTAAAGGTGACCCGAGACCTACGTACGATGAAATAATGTTGGATTCACCTACCATCTTTGCAAAAAGGACAATCATCGCCTTGTTCTCCTTTAATTCCCAGACTTCCTGGTCTACCCGGATTTCCTGGGTCACCGATTGTACCTGGGGGTCCCGGAGGACCATCGTCACCAGGAGGACCTACACCATATACTCCCGTTCCCGGATGGCCTGGTAGTCCCCTGTCTCCCATATCACCTCGACCTCCTCGCGGTCCAGGTATGCCATCACTACCTGGCACGCCTGCATCACCACTTGGACCTACTACTTTAGTCCCTGGGAAGCCTTGAGGACCCACACGTCCAGGCTGTCCAGGATACCCAGATGGCCCTTTGAAACCCGGAATTCCTTGATATCCGTCGTTTCCTGGTTCTCCTTTAATTGAAGTTCCTGGATTTCCTTGTCTGCCTGGAGTGCCTTTAATACCAGGAAGTCCAGGCGGACCCACGATGCCTCGTACACCTGTAGCTCCAGGTAGTCCAGGTGGACCCATAACTCCATCAGGGCCCTCAGGTCCCTGAGGGCCCATAGAGCCTGGCGTGGGCACAACGTCGTATGTCTCATCATATATTCCGGGCACTCCTTGATATCCCTGTGGCCCTGGGTTCCCGGGCATTCCATCTTCGCCTCTCTCGCCTTTCGAACCATCTGCACCATCTGGACCTGAATATCCCGGTGCACCTTTATCTCCTTTAGGACCAGGAGGGCCATCTTGACCCCGGTGGCCCGGTTTTCCCCGAGGTCCACCTTCACCTAGATCGCCCTTTTGACCTCTGACGCCATTAAGGCCGTACGGGCCCTGTTAAATAAGAAAGCGCTATTTTAATTAACTTAAACACTAGTTAATACATTTGCATAGAATAATTTACGTAAATGTCCAATTGAATTAACTTACTGTTTGACCTGAAGAACCGATCATTCCCTTAATGCCTTTAACTCCTTGTTGCCCTTCGAATCCTTTTAATCCTTTATTGCCCTTCGTTATGATGGTTATATTTTCTCGGACCTCGTACATGATGTATATGGAAGACGGTCGAGCCTGTTCGCCAATTATTCCCATGTCTCCTTTTTCTCCGGGAGGCCCCACTGTTTCGTCACCATCTTTTCCCGTATCTCCTAGTTCTCCTCTTACACCCATGGGGCCCTAATAAATTGGTAAAAAAGCTGGTTATCATAATATTAATACGTGAAGCAAAAACTGTGTATCCCTTTTTACGAAAATTACGCGGACGGTGAAGTATGAAATTTGGCACAGTTAAAGATTATATGGAGAAGGAGTGCAGAAAGCTTATATTTTATATGATAATACTTAAAAATACATTAAACTGACTGAATAATGACACACACTACCGTCCGTTCGACACACACAAATTTGTATACACAAACTTCCACTTGGTAACGGACTGACAAACGGTGACAGTTTTTTCTTTATTTCGGAGGGCGGGTCTTCCATAGTGCATTCTGCGTGCCAGTATCAATCAAGAAGGTTTGGGTTTTGTACTTAATAGTTGACAATATAACCTTAGTAACGTCCAAACTAAAAAATAATTATTGTCGAATCTCGAGCACTGGCGACTACCAGTTATATTAAAATCATGTAATAAAATTAATGTTAACCCAGACAGTCATACTAACAATTATAATTGGTACATTTTTAATGTCCCACCTACGCCCAAGCCACGGAACTCCCCTCGGTGCGAGGGGGTTGCAGGCCATAATCTAACACGCTGGCTTAGTACGGCTAAGCGGATTTCACATGTTTTTCCAAAATTGTTTACCTATAGGTATTTTCTTAGACATGATGCAGGTGTCACGACGAAAACAAATAATTAATTAAAATTGCAACTAGACGTTAGTAAAATAATTAGTACCTGGTCACCTTCTTCCCCTGTTAGACCACTATCGCCTCTCCAGCCTCGGGGACCCGGCAGACCGTATGGTCCCACCCTCCCGGGTGTTCCTTGATCTCCCTTCGCCCCCCTTGAGTTTGCACCTCCCTCGCCTGCCAAGCCTCGTTGGCCCTTTTCACCATAAGGACCCGGTAAACCTCTACCACCAGGATAACCCATTCTACCGGGTGGTCCCATGACTCCATCAATACCGCTGCATCCGTCTAAACCAGCCGGACCAAGAATACCTTCCAGTCCACTCAAGCCCTGAAAAAATAATGTGTAAGGTGTTATAGAGGAAAAAGTTTGCGATCGTTCAAAATAACAGTCAACGGAAATTCTTCGTATCTGAAACGAGAGCTTCCATCCTTCTTTTAGAAGTGTTAGTGAATTTTCGATTAATTGAGTATACCTACCTACCTGATACTCATCCATTATTTTCTCGGACTAATGAAACTGCCCGTATGCTGCTGACAGTAGGTAAGTACATTATGTACCTAACTATAAGCAACTTTATTTTATTTATTTATTGCAATAAAACACTTAGTAACATAAGTAAGGAGAACATCATAGGGCTTGTTCAAAATAAGTACCATTATTCCACTGTACCTGGGGTCCGGGATCTCCATTAGGTCCATATGGTCCATCAGCGCCCTAAAAAAGGGAAAATTGAATAAAAATAAATTGTCGCATTGTAAGTAGTGGCTTAGCTGATGTAGGGATAGAAGAGGCAGTGGGGATCGGGACAGCGTTTGTCCCGGGGCGCTCAGCTCAAGGCGTCCCTCGGCCTCTATGAACGACGTTCGTAAAAGTCATATAAACCTAATAATAAAATATGAATAAAGAATTTTAGGTGTTAACTTATTGGTCCCTGACTAACAAGCCTCGGCTCGCACTGAAATCGCAAAAAAATCTCCTAGATTGCTTTATTATGCCCCGTAGTGGGCGATTAGGAACTCATGACGATCATCATCTGCTTTGTAGACATTAAATTGGAAATCCGTAGATGTAGACACACTAAATAGTTTAGTTTGAATAGGGCCCCAATTTAATCTTTGCCCCGGGGCCCTTGGTTATATAACTACGCCACTGTTTGTAAATACGAGTACCTATACTTATTTATTTTTTAAGTTTTTATAACTAAAGTCAGACTTTACCCGTATTCCTTTGTCACCCGCATCGCCATAGTCCCCGGCATCACCGGTGATGCCCTGTCTGCCGGGGTAGCCTTCAGGTCCATCCTCGCCGTAATCGCCCTGTGGGCCGGGGTAGCCGGGGGGGCCCAGGAATCCTGGATCGCCGCGTATGCCGGCACAGTCGCATCGTGTTTGATTGCACACCACCTGAAACAATAGTGCCGGTCATTATAATAAGGGACTTGCCTATATTTTTTCATATAAGTAGCTTTGAAATTGGTAAAAATACAGACGTACAGTAGTCTTGAGTATTGTACACTTTTGAAATGTCATTTTTTATAATCTATATATATTTTTATAATATATCACTAATGACGTCACAGTACGTGTTAAAAATTCGGCACGCTTGGTTTCAATACAAATCGTGATACTTACGTTATCTATGTAAATCTATATCTGTGGGCCATAGCATGTGAAAAATATTCGGTCCACATTACTGGAGAAATCGGTGATTAGATTGGTACATTTAAAGAAAACCATACAGACAGTAATTGAATGTATTTTTTTTTCTTATAGGTATTTGCATTATTGATTTACTAATAAAAAACACAAGCGAGTAGGTAATAATGAACGTGCCTTATCGTCAGGACCTCTGACATACATACGACGTAGCAAGTGTAAGAACATTGCACTTCCTACTTTATAATGGAGCATGAAAATTACATTTATCATGTAAGTGCACAAGGCACAATTTACCATAAGTAGGTACCTGTCTATCCTACTAATATTATAAATGTGAAAGTTTGTGAGTGTGGATATATGTATGTATGTATGTTTCTTACTCCTTCACGCAAAAACTACTGAACGGATTTGGATGAAATTTGGAACACAGATAGTTCATAACCGGGATTAACATATAGAATACTTTTTATCCCGATAATCCCGAAATTTTTGTTACGTTAAATACTACGCGGACGAAGTCCGTGGGCACAGCTAGTCTACTATAATTTATTAAGTATGTACTAAAAATAAATAATCCACATTCATTGTATTGTATTGTACCAATCTATCCAAATTTGAGGTTTCCTACTTTCTCCAAAAAAATAATAAAGTAGGTTGGTAATCGGGACTTTTAATTGTGTTGACTGTTGAGTGACCACTGACTATACAGTTTGAGGGATGGGTACCTACCTACCTATCAGTTTATATCAAACAAAGTTTGTGAAGTGAAAAACGAAATGCATGTGCTTACCTAACTGCATGAAGTTATAATAATATTATACATATTATACGCAAATTTAAAATTTAATTTAAGAACTAATAAATGTCTAATGTACCTACCTATATAATTAAATTATTTTTAACCAGTATACCCTCCCCCCTTTCATCCTTTTATTCGAAACGTAGTTCAAGAGTTGCTTAAATTAAACTATTTTACCATTAATTATTAACTCAAAATTGTTCAAAATTAGTTTTAATATGGTACCTATTTATTTATTTATGTACTTACATATTTCCATTTTATTAGAACGGTCTTCATGACAAATTACACTAATAATACAATGCAACAAAAATTATAAACAAGTTAAAAATAGAAATCGATCACGCATCTACCTCGCAGAATTTCAAGCATACCAACAGAGTCTTCACCCATTCATTCGCAAACTAAACCTATGATAACATTACTGTGCATTATTATATTTTGAACTGTCCAGCTACTGAATAAAAGTAAAAGTCGAACTGTAGGTACTCGACTTTTACTTTTATTAAATACTTAGCTGTTCATAAATTAAATTTTAAGTTGGCGTATAATATGTATAATATTATTATAACTTCATGCAGTTAGGTAAGCACATGCATTTTGTTTTTCACTTCACAAACTTTGTTTGTCATAAACTGATAGGTAGGTAGGTACCCATCCCTCGAACTGTATAGTCAGTTGTCACTCAACAGTCAACACAATTAAAAGTCCCGATTACCTACCTACTTTCTACATTTTTAGGAGGTAGTAGGAAACCTCAAATTTGGTTTGATTGGTACAATACAATACAATGAATGTGGATTATTTATTTTAGTATATGTAAGCATTGTTAAAGTCACCACAGTGACTCTTGTAACTCCATCTCTTCTATAGATTTCTTCATCCTGGAATGCATTATAAGCTATTACGTATTATTATTAAAAATAATTATTACCGACGACATTAAAAAAACCTGGTGCACTAAAAAGTATAAAGTAACTAGAGACCAAGAGACCTTGTAATCGCATTGCAATCGACAAATTGCACTGTATATGGGGCACTTTAACACGTAGGTACTTACCTATATAGATAAGTAAGTATACTTTTAACTATCATAATAAAGGTAGGTAAGTACTTAATTAGGATTATTATTAAGTAGGTACTTAGGTATAACACCAAAAAAATAATTTAATTTTAGCCCTTTTGACGTCCCACTCCTGGGTACGGGCCTCCCCTCAACACGAGGGGGATTCAGGCCATAATCCACCACGCTGGCCCAGTGCGGGTTGGCGGATTTCACATGTCTTTCGAAAATTGGTTAAATCTTCTAAGACATGCAGGTTTCATCACGATGTTTTTCCTTCACCGTAAGCAAGTGATAATCATATATAAATTATGATCCGCACATAGATTTCGAAAAATCCAGGGGTCGAGCCGGGGTTTGAACCCAAGACCTGGTAGCCCGCAAGACGCGTGCTTAACCAATCGGCTATCACTGCTATATTATATAACACTAAGTTAAGTAATAATCGTTTATATCTAGATAGGTAAGTAACCTTCCTACTGCAATAAATTATGAGGTAGGTACCTAATTTAAAAGTAGTGCGACAATAGGAGACTAGTATCAATTCTATTGCATTGCGTCGTCATGCAAATTTAGAATGTTGTCAACTGTAAATTGATACGCCTGAAATGGCGTCTTAACAAATTGAGACTGCACGGTCGATACGTAGGAAGTATGGTAGGTAGGTAACCACACGTAATTCCACGAAGCTAAACACATGGCAACAAAAAATGATACCTAGGTTTGAAAGACTGTGAGCTTTGTGATGAAGTAAAAAATGTAAAGTAGGTTTGTTTGAGATCTGATAGGTAGGTTTAACTAATTATGTACCTAGGTACCTAGTTAACTAACTTTTTTACATTCATACATAGGTTAGTTATTTGTCGTTGATTCCGTTGATTTATTTCGTAATAATGAATACCCAGTGAATAATTTTCAATGCATAGTGCTATAAAAAGAAAATGTTTGCTATAATATAGTATAGGTAAGTAGGAAGGTACTTACTTTACCAGTTACTACCTACCTACCTATGATCAATAGTGAATTAAGGAATTTAGTTTAGGTGATCTACCTACCCATAATTGTAATTAATAGGTACCCTAGGCAGGTAGGACCTTTAAATAAGGATCGTCTTAAATGCTGTTGTGTAACTACTTTATTAAATCATAAAAAATAATACCTAAGAAATAGGTACACATACATAAGTAAATTAGATGATACCTACTACTTACAATAGCAACAATATGGCTCTGCCGCCGCGAACATAAACCATATTGATTGCAACAGCCAGCCGGCGTCCACGATATTTGACTTTGAGAATTAGGTATTTTGTTGTTCCTATAAAACGATGATGTAATGTGGCATGACATCATCCTTCAACCATAAATCGGTCTGGTAAATCCATTTCAGCGTGCTAATTGTTAGCGGGCAAGTCTCTCGAGTAGTAGGTAGCTATGGATCTACTTATGCGACTATTGTTATGAATCTAATGAATTATGATATAGGGACCTACGGCTATGACGCGTGGTTATTTGAAGGCATCGATTAAGGTAGGTACACTGATAATAGGTATTATGTAAGTCTATAAGTTCTTATAGGTTTACTGCGTAAGACCCTAAGTAATCCATGACTCCTACAAATGCGTAATGGAGAGTTTTCAAGAAGCAGAAAGGCATTTGGGACAAGACCATTCAACCGACAATACCGTGTTCCTTTGGTTTGATGAGACCGACATGGGGAGGAATGATATTGTCACGAGTCTGAGGCTTCGATCCGGGCATATCCCTTTAAATTTAAGTTTATGATGGGCACAGTCAACTCCCCTAACTGCAGTGAGTGTCAGAGGATAGAGGACGTACACCACATACTTGTGCAATGTACTCGGAACGAAGCTCTCAGACAATACGCAATAATGTTTGAATTTGACATACCACCAAGATGTGTTGGCTGGTGTAACAGTGTCTTGGCTTCTCCTACTTCGAGAGAAGCCAAGATACTGCACCGGATGGGCCAATTTGGCATCAAAACCCATTGTTGATTCAAATTGATTTAAGTTTTTGTAAAATTGTGATTTACCTCAGGGGAGTGACAAAAAAGCGTCGAGGGGAAACATTGAATTCAACTGAACGCGTCGAAGATTATACATTTTTTGCATAGATAAGTAAAGGACGACTGTGGTAGCTACAATGTAAAAATTGTCATTTTGATAGTAAGTTGCAATTCAGGGCGCAAGTTGTTGACTCGTGTACTGCGGGCGGCAGCATCCGGGCGCGGCGCGTGGGCGGCGGCGGCGCGGCCGTGTCACCCCTCACTCAGTATCTGGGTTCTGGCAGGGCTCCCATGTCAATATTGTTTGCAATTTAAATGCAGTTCGACGGGAAGGCACCTACCTACCTAATCTAATATCTCTAGTAAAGTCAAAATTAGTACTTACTCACCTATTAAGTGAGTAACAATTCATGCAATAAGTTTATTTTACGGATACTAACCTACACATACAGAGTAATTTAGGCATCCAATCTACCTAGATTTTAAATAATGTATTATAGGCAATCAAATTATAGTCGCGAAGCACGTCTATTTATAGTTCTGACTATTGACTCTGGTCTTCATAAACTGCTCGTGTATCACGCACGCCGCGACCCGCGTTTTTATGTATTTCTAGTTACGTTGTATCATATGTGCTTTTAATTATACGACGACATTATTATGCCAGCAGGCGATTATAGAACGAGTGAGTCATTGGTTGCAATTCAAGGAACGGGCTGGATAAACAATCATTGCAGTGTCCAAAGCGATAACGGCCATTCGCACATCCCGCAGGCTGGCCCCGCGCCCGCGTGCCCCGCGCCCGCGTGCCCTGCGCCGCCTGCGCCGCCTCTCCCTGCCACCACGTGGAAGTAAAACAGAATTGACGACAATACGTAGGTAATAGGAATTCAAGTTATTATGTAATTACATTATAAGTACTTATATAGGTACCTACAGGGTGAAATTTAATTCAATGGCCAAATTGATTAAACTTTCAATGAATGCAAAATAATCATAATAAAATCTCAAATTTAATATTATTTACTGTTTATCATTGCTTGAAACGTTGTGCATTAATACCTAGCTAAGCCTTTGCTTTATTGTACCTACTAAGTACCTACCTAGAGTACCTATCTCGGTAGTTACTTTCGCACATTGTTTATCGTGTTATTTTTATAAGTAACAAAATAAGCCGTAAGTATGACGTAAATAAATCAGACCAACGTGGGAAGAGAAAACCAGGCGTAGCATTATTTTCATGTAGGTAGGTAGGTTAACAATCTGAATTACCTAACCTAATAATCAATGTTCTTAAGTTTTATTGTTTTTAGGGTTCCGTAGTCTCTACGAGGAACCCTTATAAGATCATCCAGCCCGTCCGTCAGTCCGTCCGTCTGTCCCGGCCTGTCACAAGGTCTTCTACAGTTTTTGACGGAAGTTGATGTAATTTGGTACAAAAATACTTTAAGAGTAGATCTCACTTTCAAAAATACAAAATGTAGCAATATTACTTTTTTTGAGGGACCTCCCCGAACATCGAAAGAGGGGATAACTATTTTTTTATTTAGGTACCTCAACGTGTAAGGTATCGTTGAAAATATTTTCAAATAAAATGGCGTTTTCATACAACATTACATCATCAAAAATTCAATTTGCGAGATTTTTAACTTTAAGATTTAATCAAAATTTACGTAAAAAAAACTCAAACCTAAAATTGTTTTTATTTATGTAAGCCAACAAATCATTTATGAATAGTAGTTTACATTCATGTAGGAATGAATTCCGACACTTGTTACATTTTTATGTTGCAGAAAGATTAATAAGATTATGCAGACGAAATTGGGTACATTGTTAATAAATTTCAATTTAATAAAACGCAACAAATGTATGTTTCATGTTCATTAGTGTATTTCTTAGTATTTAAAGGTGTCGATAGATGTCGGTTGTAGTACGTAAACAACTTAATTAGTATTTTAACCTGGGGTTAAATTTTAATCAGATTCCCTTCAATTATCCGGAACCCTTCATTGTGCATGGCTCGACAAGCACTTAGCGAATTTTCTTCGTACTTACAACTAAACTCTAATACAGGTTGCAAGGTGCATCACAACGAAAACTGATACTGTGGACTCATGATTCTGGACCACCCAGAGTTGGAATTTTCCGTCGATATGTCGTTGCGATGGCCCTGCCATTTTGTATAGGTATTATGTAGGTACGTATCTATCTACCTTTTATTATTTATTTTGAAAATATTGTAACTGTGTCAAAAATAAATTTGTAATGTATTTCAGGATTTACGATCGTTTACCGGAATCTGGTGACCCCGTCGACTCGTAAACGTGTTCCCGATACACGCCGCGCGCGCCCCGCGCCGCCCGACACAGGAACATTATGTAGGTACCTACCTACCTAAACAGCGCCAACTTATTAATAGTTAAGCAAATTGGTTTGTTCTTGTTCTATTCCATTATATAGTTAAGTAACTATTTTAGGAATCCTATTTTTTTCTGGTTCGAATTATAATTAGGTACATTTTCTCCACTACCTATAAGAAATAAGCTCTTATAAGGTCAGCAAGTATCAACTTAACTATCTACCTAGTTGTCATAAAAATGGTGGCTTTTAATTGAAACTGTCAGCGAACCGCGCTAAATATAAACGAATGCACGTTCAACTGGCTTTGTTACAGCACTGAATCTATTGACCTATTTCATATTACTGGAAGTAAGCAATAACTTTCAGTGCAACGCTCGCACCATAAAACCAACTCGTGAGTAACTGAAACGCGGCGCAATGTGCTTCGGAAATAGAGGTTACGTGGGCAGCGGCATAGAATAATTGGTACCTACAAGATCGCGACTAGCGTCTAGGAAGCATCACACTATAGTTTAGAAGTAACTGACTTACTATCTTTCACCTGAAGTATCTATGTAAAGTATCTAGAACTAGGGGCGTTTCGTTAATTCCACATCGTACCTACGTCGAAGTCTACTACGAAGTCCTGCGAAAAAACACTGAACAAAATTTTACACGTTTGTAAATTGCCTATATTGTCGACTCGCGACTATGACTTCGTACTGTCAAATATACTAACTTTGCTCGATTTTTATTTAAATATAGCTTTTTTTTTCTATAGGAACTAGATTATAGTTTTCCGTTTGCTACACAGTTAGTTTAGTGTAACTTTACCCACCGTCAAAAGTTTCGATTTATAAAGCTCATACTACAATATACTCAAACTATTTTTTAATACTCCCCAGTTGTAATTCTTTAACATACTTACATTAAAGTATTTTTTTATATTTAGTTTAACGGACATTAAAGTAAACATCCTGCTATGTTGCTATTTCGAATTATTAACAAAAACTCTGGGTAAGAAATTTGCCCGCGAAAACCCGCACCAAACTTGTCGTCCTAATAGGTTTCTGAATGAATTTGGGAACAAATGCAATCTGTTGGGAAAATTTGGCCTATTTGACGGTACCTATAATGTTACTTATAATAGGCATATTATATTTTTGGGTGGATTTCCCAACAGCAAAATTTACGCGGCACGGATGAAATCGGTAGTGTGGAACGTTACTATACAGTTCTATTATTTTTTTCTAACTTGAAGAGGTTTGTGCCTATGTGAGGCAGAATTATTTCTTCATTAGGTTAGCAATTAATTAGGAAAAAAAATCCTAAAGCCCTGTTTTTTTCATTTCGGTAGCTGTCTGCATTACATGTTTCAGTGTAATTTTCCTCGTACAACAAAAACTATTGGTTATTCAGATTTATGGTAACTTTTATTTTAATCGTGAATAGTGATAGTATTATCACAAAGTAGTTTTATAATAATATCTCCTCAATTTAATAACTGGTAAGTAAAAATGCATGTGTCCTAGAAAGTCCTTTCATTTCGGTGACCTAAAGTGTGTCACGAATATTTTTATATAGAACAACTCTAGCTCCCCCCTCATGTCCTTAAAAGTTACGTACTAATGCTGCCTATGTGCTTATCGTCGGAGGACGTGCGCAGATAGCCTGCGTAGTTCCGAAAAATACGAAAGTATTTCATATCGGTGTGATGGGACAAATATCTTTTCATTTCCGTTTATAGGTATAACTTGTCATCCAATGATCTAGTACATTTAATTAAGTATTCGTGAGCAAGCTTATTGTACTACGTTTAATTATGTAGTATTCACTGTATCCTATAATAAATAGTTTTCTTATAATACAATTTTTTGTCCCTGTTTTTAATTTCAGTGTTCTCATTTCGGTTGATTCGGTGGCCTAAACTGTCAATGGAAATTAAAAAATTCTCACCGTAATGATAAAAATTCTCATCTCGGTGAGTGCTTAGGGTTTCGGTGTATAATATTTTCATTTCGGTGAATTGTTTTATCATTTCGGTTGATTACTATTTCATTTCAGTGAAAATTCAGGCCAGCAGGTGAATTATTCAAAATGTTTCACCTATAAGTACTATTTTTAAGTACAATCAGCAACGCAATATGTTATTTTTTTAGTTTTGTTAAAGTACAAAGTTTCAAATATAGAAGAGATTCCTTTTATTCACAAGGTTCGCTGATGTTACTATGCTTAGGATTCTGAGCATTGAGCATAACAAAGAATTTGTATAGTTGAATGTAACTTCACGTAATTTGTAATCTCATTTGCACAAAGCTAAAGCCGTATTAAATCCGTAAATAGTTAAAAAAAATCATTTTTTTTACTTATTATTTTATTTTACTCCTTTTATTGTGTTTTTTAGTATGTTACCCAGAAGAATATCTAAAATGTACCATAACAGAGGTTCCTAGGTTAACATTGCGTTAGTTAAGAACCAGATGAACGTGTCTACTAATTGGTGCTTGCTGAGAAATTGCAAAATAATGAGCTGAAGATGGGCGGGCGTTGATTAAATAGTCTTCCTTTAACCTCTTATTACATTGCTAATATAAAATAAATATATTGTTTTCTTATATTTACGCGAATACTACACATTGAAATAAAACTATTTTACGGATTCTATCGCGTTTATACACTTTTATGTTCCCGACGTTTTGGCTGCTAAAACCAAGCGTACCATTGCAAGACCTCGAGACACTGTGAGCGCTTTCTGTGTGGATCGGACTGCAAACAATAACTAAATATTCAGTACCTAGTTACATATTAACTATGACATCAGGACGTCTAACACCTCAGTCCCCCCATGACCATGGTTTGCTGTAAAGCATCCAAAACGTCGGGAACATAAACAATTCAATAAACGCGATAGAATCCGTAAAATAGTTTTATTTCAATAAAATAAATATTAAAATTATTGTTTTTTTTAAAAAAAAATTGTTGCTTATATGATAATTTTATTGTTAAATATATTTTATTGCTATGTTTTTATTTATGATTTTTTTCCCCAAAATGGTTAACATAGGCCGTTTTGGTTCTCATACTATTTTTATGTCGTAAGAGCTTAACTAAAGTATGTTATAATTACGAGTACATTGTTTTGCTCGTATAAAATTAAATTGACTATAAAATAGATTACTACAGCATAATGTAATAATGTATTTAGAACATATATTCGCTTTCATTTGTGTTAATCTGACTAAAGTTGATTCCGCCAAAGAGTCGTATATGCTTTAACATTGTTTTAGTTCCAAAGTTTTAAAGTAAAGGTGTATTTTATAATACTATTACTAGCTGAGGGCGCGACTTCGTCCGCGTGGAATTTAACTTAACAAAAATTTGATTTAACAAAAAACATTCGTTCAATTCGCAGAGTTTACAAAAAGTTAATTCTCATTTTTCTTTTTTGCAAGTTGTTGTTTCATGTTTTATATACCTTCTTATCGTAAAAGCCCTCCCGCGTGTTCAGAGCCCGCGCGACAGGCAGCATATGATATCCTTTTTTTGTTTTTCTAAAATAAAAGTAGCCTGCGTTACTGTTTATAACATCAGCTATCGGCCAGTGAAAATCCCGTACAAATCGATCCAGCCGTTTCGGAGATACTCTTGGATTTCATGTGTTTCTGATTTTATTACGCGGCAACCTAATTGTTTTTCTGAAATTAAAGTAGCCTAAGTTACTCCTTATAACATCAACTATCTGCCAGTGAAAGTCCCATCGAAATCGGTTTAGCAGTTTCGGAGTTTACTCGGAACAAACACACAGATAGACAGACAAAACAATTTTAAATCTTGGATTTGTTATATACTTTCATATGCATTTAGTGAATAGGTGTTATTTTGATATTACAAACAGACACTCCAGTTTTATTTATTTGTACAGATAAGCCTTCTGTATACGTTATTGGTGGACAGGTTAGGTGAAATGAAATCACTAGTCACCGTAATGAAAGAGAATTTCGGTGACTGGTTATTTCATTTCGGTGAACGGCTTTTTCATTTCGGTGACATCAAAAGTTTAAACACGTATATCTCATAAGTTAATTAAGATATTTTGATGTCATTAAAAATTTGCATTAACTATAACAAGAAGTACAATTAATAAAAGATACAATTTTAAAAAAGTTAAAAATAAAAAATTCAACCGAAATGAAAGAAAAAACGACTTTGTTGAAATTCACCCTTTTGTATTATTTCGTAGAATGAGGTATTTTAGACAAGTCAATGTAGGTAAATGTAGGTAGCAATGGCAAGCATGCGGATTTATAAAAGGAAAAAAAAATTCTTATGTTACACGGATAATAGTTACTTAATCATTATTGATAATTAAACGAAGAAAGTTCGTTTTTTTTAGGTATTTAAGTACTTAATCCAAGGTAAGTACCTATCTAAGTAGGTATACCTTCTGATTGCTTAAAATTGCAACCTTTCCCAAATCTTACGAACCCCCCTGTATATATCTCATCGTGGAAAATATAATTTAAATCATTCTGTTGTTGTGGCACTCCAGGCAGCCACTGATAAACTGTACCTATAATTACATTAAAACGATAAGTTTGTTTAGCCTGCCTGTCCTACAATACAACAAGTAGGTATAAATCTGTTAATGCAACCACCTACTTAAAGGTACGTACGAAGTTTCAGACGGATAGATATCCTAAAAAAAACAAATCAAGGCGGAAGATACGCATGGCTGCGTATAAATAATTACTATTTATTTATTAAATGTATTGCGCGTATTATTACAATTTACGTACCTACATATACCGGTACAATTTATAAATAAACATTATAAAACCTCCGTATTTGGGGTTATTCCGCGTCTGTGAATTCGAAAAATGTCGATCTATGTATTAAAAAAAAATTGCCGAGAAAGGATGTCATTAAAGCTTGTTTTTGCTTTATAAATAGGCCATCGCTTAGGTAAGTTTATGGTATGCGCGCATTACCCGCATGTGTCGGTGAAATTAATATTAACCTATTTATTGCAACAACCAAAGAAATTGTAATAGGTATATTTTTTCGGTAATAATTTAGTTTTACCTATACCTATTAATCCAGCTAAGTATTTGCACTTCCGTAATCTATATGTCGCCGCCAACTAGCTTAATTCGCCGTTCAACTAGTGGCCTGAATGATATTCAGCTATTTGATCAAACAGCTAGGCAAATGACTTGGATCTGTCGCCGCCAAATAGCTTAATTCGCCGTTCAATTAACAGCCTAGGCACTTAACTAAACGGCGCCGTTCAACTAGTGGCCTGAATGATATTCAGCCATTTGATCAAACAGCTAGGCAAATGATTTGGATCGATGACGTTTAACTACTTGCCTAGCCGTTTAATTACCTGCCTAGCCTGGTCATTTCAATTTATTTCTACTTTCTGCCACCTAGCGCCGAAACTCACCAAACTGTCAATATCTCTATATTCCATATTCTCTTTGGTCAATATGGCGTCGGAAAAAAACAACTTTGATGGAATAATTTTATTAGGTACTTAGGTTTTTACGATTTTTTTAGATCCACCGAATCTATTTGCCGGGTGGGGTTTCTGTGGGGTCATAAAAAAATAACCCTAACCTAAACCCATCCAGGTCGTTCAGCTTGGGTAGTATTTTGAAAAAGTTTTGTAGTACTTAAATGTCAACCAGTTGCCTAAGCATTAGCCAGCCAGTTTATTAAATGTTGTAATAGACGATACGGCTGAATATCATTTAGGCCGTTAGTTGAACGGCGCTGTTTAGTAAAGTGCCTAGGCTGTTAATTGAACGGCGAATTAAGCTATTTGGCTGCGACATATACATAGGGCCTACTCAGATAGGTACCTACATACGTCGTTATTTTATGCAGACGACGTTATTATAACTCCTTGGGACGAATTATGTTTAGGCTTGTAAGTCTCTTACTAACTAATTCATATCCCGATACGAAATAATTAATAGTTTAAACTATTATCTAGGCTAGTCTAGTCACCCTGGATTAGTTGTACTCTGTAAGTATATTAAGTAAAGCTAGATAATTATGTAGCAAACCAACCAATGTGCTTCGCTAACTTCATCATTAAGGCCGTGTAAGTAGTTGCTTGAAACTTTTCAGGTATAAAATCATAACCTACGTAGCCTGAAATGCACTTACTGTATATACGCACGTCTATCAACGCACAGCGCAGCAAGTCGCTGACCGAAATCAGTCCGCGAACAATTTGCCTGCCGCTAAACCGATAATGAGCGGGGGCGATATCGACGAAACGTAAAAAAATTAGGAACATGGAAATGTCATGGAATACTTCCCGTTGGGTTCAATGTTCTGTGCTAGCCTACGTCACGATGATAAAAGAGCGAGACTCGTGAATGAGCTCGTGCATTGACAGGGCGGCTCACCCCGGAATAAATGCGATGACCGAGCGCCGACATCAAAACAAAAGTTGTATTTATGTAACAATAACCTCGCTGTCCATCCACAGATTTCGGGTAATTATATTTTTAGAAGATACTGTAATAAGTCATTATAACATAGGTACACGAAGACCACAGATAAGTATCTACTTTCTACATTGTTAGGGCGTAGGTATAAAATTTGTGAAAACGCTTCTCCTTATAGTTTTTCTTAATTAAAATGACTGTCAATGTCAACTAGTATTTCCGTTAGCCTTCGTAGATGGGGATTGAACCCGGTACCTCCTATATGAAGGCAGCCCTTTTGACTACTGCGCTATTGACGCTTAGCTCTACTTAGTTAGGTATGCATGTAGAGTAAAGAAAAGCTGAATTCATATTTATGCATTATAACGGGTGAAATTAAATGCATTGGTTAATTTTTGATGAGTGATACTTCGTGTTACTAAGAAGTTTTCGGAGATAGTACTACTCTAAGTAATAACAATTAAACCCTGTGATTAATAACATTTCCAAGATCACTCTCACTCTTGAGATAGATTTATTAATGCTGGCCTTAGTGATATAACGATGTGAAGTGATTAAAAAAATCAAACAAAATCAAAATAATCAAATAAATTTTACCACGAAGGTATATTGTTATTAACGTCTTATTATTTTATGAATAAGAAATGGACACGATGAAGAACGGGTAAGTAGGTATGATAGAACGATGTGACATGGTTTCATTGAAATGATAAAATCAGGACTGAATACTGATTTTATTTTATCACTATAATGTGTAATGTAGGTATTATTTTTCTGACATAATTTTTAATTTTATTTTACATTTTATTATGATTAACTATGTTGCAGTTACTGAACCTCTCGTATCAATTTGGCCATTAAATTTCATTTCACCCTGTATTATTGTGTAATTACCCTGTTGCAAGTAAGTACCTAACTACTTACTTTTTCAGTCAGTTGCGTTTTAAGTGGTAAAGGCCTCTTGTAGCCCTTGGGCACAAAGGAATTTGGGATCCATTTACAAAGCAAAATTACACTACATTAAAATGATCTTCCCTTTTTCGCTGTATGGCTCCGGAACATCAGTGAGTCCATAGACATCAACACCTTTCTGGAATTACTTAATTTTTTCTGCCTCATCTTAGCTTGAGTTGGTTTGATTGAACGTAAGTAGGCACTCGATAGGTACTATTTGTTATTAAACAAGTTTAAATAAGTGGATAGGTACCTACTGAATCCCAGAAAAGATAAACTTTTTAAGTAGGTGAATGAATTAATGAAATTTAGGGGGGTAAGTAGAGACCTCGGAACTCTACGCATAATTGAGCGTGGCTTAGTTTGGAATCATAGCACACGTAAGGCCTGTTTCACAACCTTCAGATTAACTGAATTTTCTAAATAAATTTGCTATTTAAGATATTAATACTGTGGATAAACTGTCAATAAGTAGGTACTTACGTACAATTTATTTGAGGATTAAACGTTATCGGGCAATGGTGAAACAGGCCCCTGCTGTAGGCTGGCGATATTAATTTATCTTTTAAATTCAGTTAAGTTATTACGATATTTATGAAATAGGCCCCTGACGCCTGACGGTGTACCAGTTTTAATTTAGTTAATTACTTATTATTCGTCTTTACTTCAAACAAGATCGTAAATACGTATTATCAACATTGTTATTGAACTTTAATCTATAAAGTCTCGGCTGCTACCTACTTTACTGTCGTACAGTTTTATCTTCGCGGCACAGAAAGCCTTACAGATACCGCATCGTGGAAGTCACTTATAATTTATTTCGGCAATCATTGCAAAAAATATGTTATACATAACGACAAGTCGATAGTGGTTTCCGGTAACTTGATAACAGAAGCTGCGGAGCGACCTCGTTTCCAGAGCTTTGTCAATGGAGGCTGATTTTGACCTATTTTATAACCGCTTTATAGAACGGGCGGCGGCGTTGCTCTGAATTTTGCGGATGACGACATTACTGTCCGCGATTCTCAGAATTAGCGCTTCCTACGGGATATGAACGGCTGATAATGTGTTCCGACGCGTTATCAACGTAAACATGTCCAAAGCCTTGTACTTATCTACAGGGCAACATTTTTTGTTAATTAAAAATCTTCCGATGACGCTCATAGCCTGCGACTGTACCAACGCGTTGAGTTATATACAATGTACACCTTCGTTTTCATTCCCCTGATATGAGTATGAAGGAAAACTTACTGAGTTGCCTGAAAGTCCAATTATTTAGTATAATATTATTTTATTTTATATTTTTTGGAGAGAAAGAGAGAGAAATTATCGATGAATAAAGTACCTACTATCGCTGACAAAAACGTAACCTACTCTACTACATTGAGCTCTATTAATATTTGGTTGCTAATCTAGTGAAATAGTTTAATCAGGGATTGTTTCATTCATATACATTTATAATAGTTTAAAGACATAAAAAAATGTCCAATAGTTTTAAACTTGCTTAGTGATAACATGGTTATGAATGTATTAAAGAAGATAGTTTCTACCTAGCACCTGTTTTATATCTGTTATCGTAAAACTTTGTGAGAAAGGAGCTTAATATAGGGACATTGTAATGAGCACATAAAGTTTGTTAATTGTGCCCAAGCAATAATATTTATAAGTTTACCAAGCAAAGAATCCTCTAAAACCAAAAATAATTGTCTAAGTGCATTTTAGAGCATTAACCTTTCTAAAATCAAAATAAATTTATTTAATAATAAGCACCAAAAATAATTTCAAATAGGGTCCACCCACACACTGTTCTTGTTCATAATGGAAGATGCGCTCAAAATAAAATGTTTTAAGGAGTTTAGATACCTACCTACCCTTAAGAGCAATAGTTTTTGACATTTTGATTACCTACTTAGTTTAATTAACTAAATTTCCACTTCTAAATTTTGGTACAAAATATTTTAAAAAAAGGATAAACTTAAATCTATAAAGTAGGTAATCTAAATATAGCTAATCTTAACGTGATTAATTAATGAATTACGTACGAATTTATATTCAAAATTATTTGGAAGAAGGACACCACCACTCACCCTTGGCTTGTTAACCTCCAAAAATAGAAACCAAATAAGTTGATCGATAATAGAAGTAGCCAACAAGGCCTAACTCCGTCATTCAATAGTATGTCTGCCACTAGTGTCTGGGACCCTAATAGTTATTACGCAGTTTTCAGCGGAACAAATCCGTTAGTGTAGGTATATTTTATATTTAACAGTCGATGACCTATACTACCTATTATGAGTACAATCGTGATAGTTTCCCTTTGCAGGATTTAGGTATGTTAAATAGGTATGTACTCCACTGTCAAAGAAATCTTAGTTGTTATAGGTAATATGTCTATGTCGCCGCCAAATAGCTTAATTCGCCGTTCAATTAACAGCCTAGGCACTTAACTAAACGGCGCCGTTCAACTAACGGCCTGAATGATATTCAGCCGTATCGTCTATTACAACATTTAATAAACTGGCTGGCTAATGCTTAGGCAACTGGTTGACATTTAAGTACTACAAAACTTTTTCAAAATACTACCCAAGCAGAACGACCTGGATGGGTTTAGGTTAGGGTTATTTTTTTTATGACCCCACAGAAACCCCAGCCGGCAAATAGATCCGGTGGATCTAAAAAAAATCGTAATTAACCTAAGTACCTAATAAAATGATTCCATCAAAGTTGTTTTTTTCCGACGCCATATTGACCAAAGAGAATATAGAATATAGAGATATTGACAGTTTCGTGAGTTTCGGCGCTAGGTGGCAGAAAGTAGGACTAAATTGAAATGAACAGGCTAGGCAGGTAATTAAACGGCTAGGCAAGTAGTTAAACGTCATCGATCTGTCGCCGCCAACTAGCTTAATTCGCCGTTCAATTAACAGCCTAGGCACTTAACTAAACGGCGCCGTTCAACTAGTGGCCTGAATGATATTCAGCCATTTGATCAAACAGCTAGGCAAATGACTTGGATCGATGACGTTTAACTACTGGCCTAGCCGTTTAATTACCTGCCTAGCCTGTTCATTTCAATTTAGTTCTATTTTCTGCCACCTAGCGCCGAAACTCACCAAACTGTCAATATCTCTATATTCTATATTCTCTTTGGTCAATATGGCGTCGGAAAAAAACAACTTTGATGGAATAATTTTATTAGGTACTTAGGTTTTTTACGATTTTTTTTAGATTCACCGAATCTATTTGCCGGGTTGGGTTTCTGTGGGGTCATAAAAAAAAATAACCCTAACCTAAACCCATCCAGGTCGTTCTGCTTGGGTAGTATTTTGAAAAAGTTTTGTAGACTTAAATGTCAACCAGTTGCCTAAGCATTAGCCAGCCAGTTTATTAAATGTTGTAATAGACGATACGGCTGAATATCATTCAGGCCGTTAGTTGAACGGCGCTGTGTAGTTAAGTGCCTAGGCTGTTAATTGAACGGCGAATTAAGCTATTTGGCGGCGACAGATCCAAGTCATTTGCCTAGCTGTTTGATCAAATGGCTGAATATCATTCAGGCCACTAGTTGAACGGCGCCGTTTAGTTAAGTGCCTAGGCTGTTAATTGAACGGCGAATTAAGCTAGTTGGCGGCGACATCTACATCTTGATGCTTATTTGCGTCTTTTAAACTTTTTGTTCGAACGCATCTGTACTTAATCATTACAATTAAATTAGGTATGACCAACATATATACAAGTGTAGAGTACATATCCACTGTAGTGTTTTACAAGAGCGTTGACTTTGTTGGACATAATTTGCAGATAATAGGTAGGTACCTACGTGAACTGGGTCGAATCTTTTACGTACTTATGTCGGATTTTACATTATATCGTGCGTCTCTCATCAGCCAGTTATCGCGGGTTACAACCTTTAAAAAATAGAATTAGTTTAATTATTCCTATGATAAGATAAATTCAGTAGGCACCTATGCATAACAAATGCCGACACATTAATTACTGTGTTTATTACTAAGCCAATCACATAATCATCTAACATTTTTATACATAGACTATAGGGAAATAGTTTTAGGGTCTATTTAACTATAATCCATTGTAAAATAGATAATAACTGAAGACTTAAGTACATGATAATTAACTTCTCATCGTTTTTTTTAGGTCACGAGGCTATGAAATGATAAACGAGTGTTGTTGCCAGTTGATTTTGTACCAAATAAAAACGTATATGATAAATTAGGGCAAAGGCTACCGTAACATCAGATAGCTGAAGTAAAATTTATTAAATTATTTTGTATGAGGGATATCAATCCAATTTTAATTATAGGTAGATTGTAATTACGGATGTTTGCTTCTAGCTTGGAGCCTTCTTGCGTCCGGGCTTCTTTATATACCTACAGGACCTTGCAATTAACGATTTGGTTTTTTCCCTAAAGTACCTATATCCACGGTAGCATGGTATCTAATATAGATTCACCCCCTATTACTTTGCTCAAATCATAGCTCCTAAAGTATTAGCCTTAAAAGTACCAAGAAAATAAAAGTTCCTATGTCGTGTTACTGAATCACCTGACCAGTTGATACATTACAGAAGTAGGTAAAAACTTAGAACACATCTTGCATACCAAGCACATAGTGTGACATATCTTATGTCAATATAAACCTAAGTAGGTTTACAATACTTTACTAAAAAGACAATTAATTAGGTCATCAAGTACATTATATACATTAGCATTTAATTAAACGCTGCAATATCGTCAGTTTTGGTTGAAGTTATCTAAAATATAATTCATATATTCAATTGAACCATATGTACGTAGGTCAAGTAACCACGGACTTTAATACTTATGTGATATCCTACAATGCCAGTAATTATTATTTTAAGTTTATAATTACCAAATGATGACATCAATGTTTTATATATGATAGCCTTTATATCGTCAGTAGGTATTTTATCATTCAAGTTTAATTTAACAAACTGTTATTTTTTGTTGTAGTGCTAGCTAATCGGGATGCGAGGTCAATCGGTCGCTATGTTCACAGTTTCATACAGATATAATGTTTGCCGACATAAATGTTTGTATAAGTATAATTATTGTAGGTTCGACGGATGTTTTGAAGATTTTTTCGAAGTCTTCATTTTTCAACCACGTCTTTCACGTTCAATTAAGATTGTGGTTTGAGAACAGGATTATAGGCCGTTCGCGAGACTTGCGGCGTACGAACTCGCAATTTAACTTACTAGATGCCTAATGAATAGCTGGTGTGCTAATGTTGTCAATACAAAAATTCGCGCACATATAAATATAAATCTTCGCCTACTGGCAAAGACCATAACCTTATTTTTGAAGTATGGTTAAAATTGCGCGAATTTTCGATGGTCGCATTATCACTTTTAGATGCGCTGTATACTTCCGCGAAATGCCATCTATCGCAATTTGCTTTCATTTTCAGCACCTGAAAATTGTTGCGTTGTCAACTGCATTGCGTGCGCGCTGTCGTTTTGGGTTTTCCAACAATGTAGGTAGGTACTTACAACCGTGAGCGCCTGTTATTTCTACAGCAATAAGGTGTGCTCAAGAATACCTACTGAAGAATGATAATCCGAGTTTAATCCTGTCATTAGTACCTATATCAATTCGACATGGTGATATTACTAATAAAATATATTTTTCGTAGAAATGGTTAAGGAAGTCGCAGGCACAGATAGTTATTTATTTAAATTTTAGGAAAAGAAAACAAAGGAAATAGGATGGCTAACATAATTGTAGCAGAGTCACTTTGGTTTGGACTAAACTAAATCCGGTCTCCTTGTCCGGAACTGGCTTTAAATTGAATGTCACTCTCGGTCAATATTTATCTGATTATCAACATAAAATGCACCTAATTATACTTACATAATGTTTCTAGAGTGTAAAAATATACTTCCATATATGCATACTAGCTGTGCCCCCCGACTTCGTCCGCGTAGTATTTTACGTAACAAAAATTTCGGGATTATCGGGATAAAAAGTATCCTATATGTTAATCCTGGTTATAAACTATCTGTGTTCCAAATTTCATCCAAATCCGTTCAGTAGTTTTTGCGTGAAGGGGTAACAAACATACATACATACATCCACACTCACAAACTTTCACATTTATAATATTAGTAGGATGTACCTATCAGACCAAAAACATAAACAAATACAAAATATTAATATTCGCACATTTTCCCATAACTGTTTGACATCATCTTTTTTGACGTATCCACGTAGGTTTTATAGTTATACTAAGTACTTATCACGAAGTCTTACGCGAAATCTTCAGATAAGTACAAGTATACATGTACCTATCAAATACCTATTAAGACATGATGTTATCCATCAATAATAATAAATAAACTTTATTATGAGTAGCATATATCATATAAACTTATCGACTAGGTACAGAAGAAAAACCATCGAATCATGTTTTTTTCATTACTCATACTCGGAAAGTAGGTCTGAAGTTGCCTGACGAGCGGGTTAAAAGTAATACTTTTCAGCCCTAGGGAGACTTTCCTTTTACCTGACAGCTGTCAAATTATTAAAAATAAACTTGTTCTATTTTCACATTTCTATTGAACCAGGCCGGCCAACGGAAAAACAACAAAATAGGCGGCAATCCGATCTTCATTTATTTTTTCGAGCTATAGAGGATTGTTCATACTTCTTTGTATTATTACTTTAGCTAATTCCTGATTTTATTTTTACTTTCCTTGTATGTAATGAAAAGCACAGTGTTTACCTCGGGTGAAAGAAACTGAACAACAGAACTAAACAAGCTACCTTCACCCCTAGGGTAACAAGGTACTATTAGACCATCCAATGCTAGCCAGACAAACAGCGTGATGCCTTCGGAACTCTACACTGTGCGGGGTGTCAGACACATGCTTGTCCGGTATTTACCAACTTAAAAAAGGAGGAGTTTCTCAATTGGACCCGTATGTTTATTTACTTATTTGTTTTTTGTAGCTTCGAAAATCAATCGTTTTTAAAATTTTGTTTTTTGCTTGATAGCAACGGTTTGTTTAAGATAGGTTAGTACGTGTGGGTTCGGTTCATAATCAGGAATCACGTGTTTTTTTTGGGTTCAGATTACATGGAAAGTCATAAAAAAATCAAAGTAGGTACAACAAAAAAACGTGAAATAAAATTACAGTTAAAATACCAAAACCGTTCTAAAAACCCGGCTCCCGTATTTGGACTTGACCACCCTTCCATTACAAATGAATTAGAAGAAGGTTGGAAGCCTTTGTTTCTGACACGGAAACTTTCCGTCGATCGTGAATACACCCCCAGAAATGATTAAGGCTAAAGCGCCCATCCAGCCCGCGAAATTCAAAATTTTCGAGTATTTTTATAGTTTATCCAAAATCTGAAAACATTTAAGACAACATTTTGTGATTTGCGACAAAAACAGTATGCAGTGCGTTTATTAATACATTTATTTTACTCTAAATATTATCACGGTGGATATGATACTAATAAATCACTAAATATACAAAAAATGCCAGTTTTTCTGAATATCTGTCGTTCTTGAAATGTTGTAGAGTAAAATAAATGTATTAATAAACGCACTGCACACTGTGCCTGTCGCAAATCACAAAATGTTGTCTGAAATGTTTTCAGATTTTGGATAAAGTATAAAAATACTCGAAAATTTTGAATTTCGCGGGCTAGACAGGCGCCCTCACCTTAAAGTAGTTATATTAATTGGTGACACTGACAGTTCCATCTATTAATAGGCATAAATTACACGGAGTCCAAATATAAGAAGTATAATTTAATATCTCATAGAGCGTTCTAGTGTTATTGAATTCGGTTTTTGTTTATCGCAAAAATATATTTAATTTATTACGAATGCTGAAAAAATATTCAAGTCCAATTGCAGAATCTAATTGTTAAAATGCCACTATGGTGATAGATACTTAACCTATTGAGCTACCATTAGCATAGATACACGATGGATGATCTATTGTTTGTTATACACGCTCGTGCTTATACGACCATTACTACATTTCCATAAAGGCACATGGGCCACAAGCCCAGAGCCTCAGCTTGAAGGGAGCCTCAAAATGTTGACGTCCGTTTGCAGAGAAAAATTCTTAGCAAATTATTTTGTGTAGTAAAAAAAAAACTGAACCTAGATTCGAAGTCACAAAATAAAAGTACCAACCTACTTAAACATTTATGTTTATGCATATTATTATTTTTACTTTCTAAATGGACTCCGTACTCTGTGTACCAAAGGGCTCCTTACCTAAGGGCTGCATTTAACCTAAGATGGCCCTACGTCACAATTTTTTGAGTCGTCTCCTAATAATGCAAAAGCAACACATTGTAGAGCTCAGTACAAATCGATTCTATTTTTTTTTATTATACCTAACCCAATAAAGCATTAGATACATATTAGAGTGACATAGAATGTGCTGGTTGCGATTAGAAACCATCTACCTTCCTGAACCAACCGCTAGTTTGTGAAACGGGGCTCTATCAGTATTATAGAGTTTATCTACTTCCTCTCTACTCTACTTCTATGTGGTATCACATTTATAACATAGGACAAAGAACAACATAGAGACTATTATGTAGATATGTACCTACCTAAAGTAAGTTGATATTTATTTAGTTTATTTATTAGAACGGTCAAATTAACCAATTACGCTAATAATACAATACAAAGCAACAGCAATTAAGTATAAACAAATTAGAAATATAAAACGATCAAGCATCTATCTCGCAGAACTTCAAGCATACCGACATAATTTTCACCCATTCATCCGCAAACAAATCTAAACTTGCGTCTGAATCCAGGAGGTCATTAAGCGCAGTGAGGGTGCGGGGTACAGGGGACATCGCTCGGGCAACGGTCCGGGAAGCAGGTATAGCAAAAAACTTATGTTTCCTGACACGACCGTAATTTTCAGGAGTGAAGAGTCGAAGTAGGACACTGAGCAAATCAGGTGCATCGATCCTTCCAGAGATGATTTTGCATGAATTTGAAATTTGGGCGAATGCTCTCCTGACTTCAAGTAAGTTAAAGCCAAAAGAGCCAAGTAGGAACTTGGTGGGGTAACCATATGGGTAGTACCCATGAAAAGCCATTATATATACCTAATTAAGCGTGATAAGTCCGTCTACACATTTTTCTATTTTGTAGGTATCTATGGAATATATGGAAAGATTTCAGTCATTATCTGCTAGTCGCGATGATCATTTCTCTGTACAAATAAGGTAGTAAAAATTACGAACAAAAACTGAAAAGTAGGTATTAAATTACACGTCGTTACGTAAACAATTCACTTGAAATAGGTACTTACTAAATTGCATTAAATCACGAAAACATAGTTACATTGGCTTCATGTAGGAATCGTACCTACCACGGCGGCTTAGGGTTTATCGATTAAACTAGTGCAACACTGGATCATATTGAAAAAAAAAAACGCCCAAGTGTGTGTCGGACTACGCATAATATAGGGTCCCGTAGCCATTTTAATAACGAACACTTATCACAAGTAATTCATGGATGAGTGGAAAAAGGCATACTACGCGGACCCCAGAAGGTAAGTATTTTAGTAACTAAGGTCCTGAAAAACAAAATTGTATTTGCGGTTGATTTCTGATTCTAACTATTAGGTTTGTTCACAAACGACTGGGAGTCAACTTTAACTTAGTCAGCTGTATTTATCGTTATCTAATGAGCCAGTAACAATGGTCGGACTAATTTAGTACATTTTTCAAGTAACAAATATCTTAGCTTATGGCAAATTTCATATCTAGTAGTATTAAGTCTCCGAAAAAAAGAACCTATGGACAGACGGGCAGAAGGACATAGCAAACCGATAATGATTCCTAAAGAAAGCAATAAGAAAATAGGTATTTGAATACCGCCAAAATAAAATACCTGACAAAAGTTATACTTAAAAGCGTACGAATGGATTAAACTTGTCGATCAAATTTATCTGAACATTAATTTTATGAATGCTAATAACTTTACTCGTTTATACCTATTTTCGTTATTATCAAAATAAAAATAATGAGATAGTGGAAGATTATTACATATTGATTAGACCTATAGCTACCAATGCCGGCCCAATGCAACCTTAAGCTTTTTTGGATTAATAACAAAAGAGATATCTATATTTTGAATAGGTACGATGTTAATTGAATATACATAGTGAATCTAAATTATGCTGCAAGTATTCGGTATACCTACCTAATATCGGCATGGATGAGCTGCTGTGATTTTAGGGCTTGTGTGAGTGATTTTAGGGTTATATATAGGGCAAATTTGAAGTTTGCGCGTTGATATCTTTTATTGTAACATAAAGTTGACTTGAGCAGCACGGTCAAATATCATGAAAATTGATTGATTGCAGTAGGAGTACTCACGGCTGCAGAAGGACTTGGTGTCAGGATGAGGATCAGAAGTGCGGCGGGCACGAGCTGGAGCGCGTTAGATCGCGCACGCGCCGGGCCCGACATGGCTGCGCCGCCACTACTGGATGCGCGCCCTGCGACCAGCCCGGGCCGCAGGCGCCGCGGCCGCGCCCGCGCCGCCGCCTCGCCGCGGGGCGGGGGCGCTCGCTCTGCCGCCCGAGCGCTCCTCTATCCTTTAGTATCCCGGCACATACAGCGCGCGCGCACGGGAATCAGGCGCAGCGCGCACCGGGCTATGGCGGTGTACGTGCTATGGTAAGTTACAGTTTTTTAAAGTCCCTTTTCAGTTTTTTTATGTTAAGTACCTTTTTTTATATCAGCTTAGGTAGCAGTTTTATTTTTGTGATTTATTTTTCATTTAAAAAAATATGTTCATTTATTAGATCTTTATTAAAATAATTGGTGTTTTTACAGGATGGTAGCTGCGCTGGCACCGCTCTTTGGAAGTAATTCACAAGTGAGTAAATTTTGCTAATAAGTGCCAGTATAGTAATTTAAATAATTTATCGGATTTTGTTCAAACTTAACAAACATTATTATTATAATTGACAAAAACTTGATGGAATTCGGTAATGCAGCGAACTGCGGCGGCGCCGGTGGCGCGCGGCGGCGGCGGGCGGGTGACCCGCTCGTCCGCTTGCAATCGTCCTTTTGCAATTTCTCCAAATCGCTAATGCCGACAAACCTTGCGGACCACTAGGATTACAATGCTATCAGAAGACAGCAAAGCTTCGAGCTTTAATATTTATTTTGTAGTGATATCCACTACAATAATTATCGTTGACACTTTTAATATAATTATATTAGTAGATTATATTAAAAATGTGTAATATGTAGGTACTTAATATAATTAATTATTTATATACTTACTTTATAAAATACCTGGCTTAATTATCGAATGCTCTCGTAAAAATCACTTTTCATCTTTTAAAGAATAGTGTTACATAAATAATACATAAATTACATGTTTTAATTATGTACAATAATGTAATATAAAGACCGACAAAGTTTATCATCACTCGGATGCTATGCGTCGCTGTTGCGCAAACCTCGCTTCCTATAGTTAGGTATATTATAAAACTAATTGTCTTATGTTAAGTAGGTTGTATAAATTGTACTTATATAATATACAATATAGTAGATTCTTAACTACCGATTTGAAAAATAAGTCACATAAAATTGATCTTAAATATTATATTTCAGAATTTATTATAAGTATAAATTAAGTATCTAATTATTTTGACATTAATGTTATACTAACAATTTTATACAGTTACATAACGTTCAATAAATTGGAGTTAAGTAAACCATTCAATTGTGAAAATATAACCGACGGTTAGGACGCTACTCAATTATATTTCGGCTATAGGTAGGTATTACTAGCTGTAGCCGCGTCGTACTTCGATAAAATAAAAGTAGACTAAGTTACTCCTTATACCATCAGCTATCTGCCAGCGAAAGTCCCGTCATCGATCCAGCCGTTTCAGAGATTAGACGATACAAACAGACAGACGGATAGACACAAATTTAAAATATTGTTTAATGCTATATACACCGTGTATAGGTACATATATACTTTATAAGGATATAGTAAACAATCTGTTTCTTTGAAATTACAATTTTGCTTTACAAACATGCACTTAAATTTTCTAGTAGGTAAACATGTCGGGTCTTAATTTTAATAAAATTCTAACTTAAGCGTAAGCTCCGTGTAAAATATTCACATGAACAATTTCAACATTTATTTTCAATAAATAATTCAATAAAATAATGTTTTCTTATATTTACGCGAATACTACACATTGAAATAAAACTATTTTTCGGATTTTATCGCGTTTATTTAATTTATGTTCCCGACGTTGTGGGACGAATGTGGGCTCTCCTACATAGGGCATACTAAAAGATCAGTAAAAACCCGCGTAAAAGAACATATAGCTGACGTGAAACACCGGCGCTCCACGAAGTCTGCAATCTGTGAACATGTACAGGACCGCACCCGCCATTATATCAGATTTGATAAACCACAGATCCTCGCAAAAGAACACCGATTCCGACCAAGGATGATACATGAGGCCATTGAAATTAAAAAACATCCTAATTTCAATAGAGAAGATGGCTGGGTGCTACCACCAACTTGGGATCCAGTAATTAATATAATTAAATCCAAAACCAAGTGTACCATTGCAAGACCTCGAGACACTGTGAGCACTTTCTGCGTGGATCGGACCGCAAACAACAACTTAATATGAGGGTACCCAGTTACTAACTATGACATCAGGACGTCTAACACCTCAGTCCCCCCGTGACCATGGCTGCTGTAAAGCAGCCGAAACGTCGGGAACATAAATTAAATAAACGCGATAAAATCCGAAAAATAGTTTTATTTCAATCAATAAAATAAGATTATTTCGCCACCTTCAAATAATATTGTCATAATAATTATTTATACTTACTTAATTAAATTATATCTGACTGACCAAGTACATGTTCAATGACATTAGGTAAGCTCACCGCGTAATTGGGCAGCTTTTCTCGGGAAGTTTTCACAATAAATGTCCAATCTAAATTTCATATTTTCCCTCTTAACATTTTATCATAAACTAGCGGCCCGCCCCGGCTTCGCACAGGTACATTGCGGTTACATTATTCGAGTTTTAGTAAGGATCCCTAATTTTTTTTAAAATATATTATAGCCTATGTCACCCGGGGATAGTGTAGCTTCCCAACAGTGAAAGAATTTTTCAAATCGGTTCAGTAGTTTCGGAGCCTATTCATTACAATCAAACAAACAAAGTTTTCCTCTTTATAATATTAGTATGATAAGGAGGATTAGTAGCTTTTAGGTTCAATTATATTTAAATAACTTGGCTTGGGGCATAACAAATAATAAGGGCTACGTACATACAACTGATAAAAAACAAAAGAACTCAATCTGTTTTAAAAACACTAGCTTATTTTAATACATGCACCTTTCACGATAATAAACAAATGAGTGCACTAAATAAATATTAATCCACACCCTAGTTATAGGTTTTATTTCTTACGGTTTCGTTGACGGACTATGAAACTCTAAAAACATTTACGTATTTACTTATCAATATATAATGTAGAGCAGGGAATAATATTCCTTTCTTCTTGTAGTTTTGGTTTCTAGATTTAACGATTCTATTTTATCAACTAAGGGGCCCCGCTCACACAGTCTAGAGTCGAGGCGGCGCGGCGGCTCGCGTCGAGGCGCGAGCGAGCGCCGCCGCCGCTTCTAGGTTTGTTTAGGAATACACAATGCGTTCGTCTTATAAAGTCGAGGTCGAAGCAGCGTTTCGGCGCACTTGAGGCGGGCGAAGTGTGCCCGTGCCTCGGAGCCGCCGCCATTTTGTAATTTCCATCCGTACATCGAATTGCTGCTGAAATGAGATAAGCCTTACACCGCGGCTTCCTCCGTTAAAAAATATGCCATGACGCCGCCATGTCTCTTGTTTAAGCAAGTCCTAAGTATACCTATATTATGTATAAAATGGACAATGCCAAAGATTGATATAATATTAAAGTTTAGTTATGAGCTAGATAAGGATAGAAGCAATATAGGCTAATGATGCTAGTGCAAATCACTACGTAGTTATTGGCAGAGAAAACTATTAAATTTCAATCACTAATCAATGTACGTTTAAGTACTTATGTCGATTATTTATAAATACATTATTACTTAACTGACCATTGGCCTATATCTCATTAAATGAACGTTTTAATGAATAAAATCTTTCTCACTTACTAAACTACACAGAGTATCGCACATGTCCAAAATAATAATTTAGCTAAATATCTATACATTATAGGGTAGTCGATATGTCTAGATCCCCTAGGAAAATAAACAAATAAAAACCTAAATTAGTGTATGGACTATAATAATTATTGTTGTTAGTTAATCGTGTCGCCTCTGTAGTGGCGTAACCATTCACTGACAAATAGTATCAACTTTCTGCTTAAAAGCTAACACAGCGACGGATCGTGTATCAGCTTTGGGTACCTAGCATATCAAACTGGTTGATCGATAACATAAATATAATAGACAATTAATAATATTAATAATAACTAACATATATATAAAAACAATAAAAATCTCACAACGGGCCTCTACATGTTGGACCCATGTCCCCATGCAAGCCTTTCGGAGGACCGGGCAGAGCCCGTGATACAGAGATACTTAATAATTATATACTTATGCTTAATGCAAAAAAGCATGCGTTTCGTAATTCCTACGTTGTTCGTGCACAGTGGAGAGGTTAGAAACCATATCAATAACGAAAACCCATCTAGTCCTGAAACAAAGTTGTAATCACGGTTAATTTCAAACTAAACTATTGAGCTTGTTGAAAAATCCTACTAATATTATAAATGTGAAAGTTTGTGAGTGTGGATGTATGTATGTATGTATGTATGTATGTATGTATGTTTGTTACTCCTTCACGCAAAAACTACTGAACGGATTTGGATGAAATTTGGAACACAGATAGTTTATAACCGGGATTAACATATAGGATACTTTTTATACCGATAATCCCGAAATTTTTGTTACGTTAAATACTACGCGGACGAAGTCCGTGGGCACAGCTAGTATTTCATATTTTTATAGTCCAGAGACACGGCTCAGTTGCAGTACCTACCTAGTATAATACATACATGGTACCTACTACTACTAAGTTTTATTTCTCTGGATGTCGACATCCATGTTGTTGACAACAGCGCCACCTACCGGGTCTAACCAAAGACCTTAAATTTTTATTTTTGACTTAGATCTAAATCTAACACGCACACGCACACCTAAATTGTACATGTAGGTATACATATAGGTAGGTTCTTGTTTATTAGTTACAGAGCTTGTGGCTTTTATTATAAGTACACTAGCTGTGCCCACGGACTTCGTCCGCGTAGTATTTAACTTAAAAAAAAACGGGATTATCGGGATAAAAAGTATCCTATATGTTAAACCCGGTTATAAACTATCTGTGTTCCAAATTTCATCCAAATCTGTTCAGTAGTTTTTGCGTGAAGGAGTAACAAACATACATACATACATACATCCACACTCACAAACTTTCACATTTATAATATTAGTAGGATAATATTGAGTTAGGTACCTGAACATCAAAAAATCTTATTTAGGTCTTTAATAGACGATCTGATGAAAATAAGCGGTAGTTTCCATAGAAAAAGAAGGGAACTAAAGTTTAACCAACCCCATTAAATATTTGTTTAAGCTTAACGTTATTATTTTAATGTTTTTTGTTATTGTTTATCTAAATATATATAACTCAAAGGTGACTGACTGACTGACTGACATAGTGATCTATCAACGCACAGCCCAAACCACCGGACGGATCGGGCTGAAATTTGGCATGCAGGTAGATGTTATGACGTAGGCATCCGCTAAGATAGGATTTTGATTAATTCTACCCCCAAGGGGATAAAATAGGGGATTAAAGTTTGTATGAAACTTTGTCAATTTAATTCCACGCGGACGAAGTCGCGGGCACAGCTAGTAATTAATAAGGAAGAACCTAATGCAGAATATAGCTAGAACAATATAGAAGACAAATAAAGTGTAGTCGACACGGTCCGCCGCCCGCCCTAAGCCGTGTTGACGCCGCCCGTCGCTGTTTGACGTTCGAGGGCTAATTACTGAAGAACATGATTTCTACTTATCATTCTTTTTTTTAAAAGTTTACTAGAAATGTGTGTTTATCACATTACTAGTATTCCCTTTAGCTCCTCCAACTAAGCTCATGCTTGTGTTACGAGTGAGCTCACGTCAATAGTTTAATAGCCAGGATGGGGTTCGAACCCGGAACCTCTCGGCTACGAGGACGGCCCCTCTAACCACCAGGCTATTGACGCTTGAGTTATAAATTATATAGTTATATTTTGTGTATCTAGTCATGGAATATTTAAACTCAAATTATAGTCGAGAATATCGGGTACCAAAGAAAATAAATGAAACTATTTTAATACATAGTAATATTTTTCAGCAATATGACGGATACATGGGCTGGGACAATGCTGCGTCAAATCGATGGCAATCACAAAACAGAGAGCCAGAGCCTCAAAGGCCGGACAGCACGTATGGTCTATCAAATCGTCTGGACATACAACCGCAGCCACCACCGCCCAGCAGGGGCTTAAACTTTGCAGTATATGATCCTATTACCAGGCAGCGTACTACTGCTATAGACCGCAATTGCACTGCTCCAGGATGTTGCGTGCCAAAATGTTTCGCCGAAAAGGGTAGCAGGGTAATTTCATGTTATTTTTTATTATTTATAAATTGAAAGAAGTAATAAACCCAAAGCCACGTGGGATTGAAGCATACTTCAACATGGTGTTATGAGTCATAAATAATGACTAACGTGGCTTATAAGTAGATTTTTACGAAAACGATGCACATTTTTTCTTCAGGGTTTCCCAGGGCCAATAGGTCCTAAAGGTGAACCAGGTCTCCGTGGTCATATTGGTCCAGAAGGTCCACAAGGTCCAAAAGGAGGAAAAGGTCAAATTGGTAGTTCTGGTCGACCAGGACAAAAAGGCGAAAGAGGTAAACCTGGTGAACGAGGGTACCCCGGAATAACTGGTCCGACCGGTCCTCAAGGTGATATGGGACGCCCAGGAATACCGGGTCGCGACGGGTGTAACGGAACAGACGTAAGAATCAAGTTTTTTTTCAAAAATTTGTAGTTACTTATTATTTGCGTAACGTTTTGCGGAAAACTACAGCTCAGTGTGTTGCATTTTAGACGGCAAATTTTGCTATTTTACAACGACCTTTAGAATTATAAAACTGAAACTGCCATTATAAATGAGACCATTATAAAAATTAGATTGCTAGCAGAGTTATCAAGAAGAGGCCAACACGCAAATTATGTTTTTTATTTACAAAATAAAATTAATAATTACACACTTAATTACATTATAAAATCATAGAGTTTAAACCTCTGGTGAATCATATTCCAACAACTAGTCAAATAGATACAACATTCATTTATACACATTGACATGTTACCTAAATCATTATATTATTTTATTTTACTATAGGGGGAACCAGGACTTATAGGACCTCAAGGTCTCCAGGGTCCACGTGGTTACCCTGGCCTAAAGGGTGATAAAGGTGATAAAGGAGAGGCGGCATATACTGGGAGATATCCTAAGGGCCAGAAAGGTGACGCTGGTGCGGACGGGATGCAAGGAAATCCTGGTCCAGTAGGTCCACCTGGATTACAAGGGTTACAAGGAACTAAAGGACCTGTAGGACCTATTGTAAGATATTAAAATATTTACCTATACATTAAACCCCTTACTAATAACATGGTCTGGCGGTTTATAGTTACACCATCTTTGTCTTCTTCTTACGAATGTCAAGTCACCGATGACAGAAAGAGATAATTTGGTGTGTAACTATTCGCCCGCTATACCATATTTATTAATGAGGGGGTAAACGTTTATGTTCCTAACTATGAAGGTACAGCTTATCCTTTACTTACTTACTTCATATTTTTTTCTTCTTGTTTGTGTTTTTCCAACTTTTTTGTATTGGGGTAGATTTCTAGACTAATACTCATAATAAAACAAATTGATTGATTAGCATATTTGCCCACCGAGAGTCAACTAGTTACCAAGTGACCTTGGGCTTAAGTCAGATTTTCTCATGGTTTTGCTGTGGCTATATTGTCTGCCTGCAACGACTTTTATTGGTGATAGAATGAAAACCAGGAGGTCACATGTTATAATTCGCTGACCTATCTGAAGGTCGACCGAGCAAACATACCTTAATAATAATAAATCCATTTATTTCAGGCAAATACCCATATTAAATTAACATTACAAACACAATAACAAATAAAATAAATAAAAATATCAATAAAATCGAAATCAAATTAAATTACAATTACAATAGCATTAAATAAAAATAATTTCAATTACACATTCACATCAAGTTGCACCATTTTCAATCAACAATCGACAATTTGTGTTACGATCTATAATATCATTATTAGGTAAGTATATTGCATTATATTATACTAGTGCACCAAGGTACTAAAATAAATAATCTTAGTTATCAGCAGAGAAATCAGAACAGACGGGCAGGAACACAACCAACAAGAAATAGTAGGTTAACACACAAATAATTACAATTATAATTAATTAATAATAGTGTTTACTATATGCTGCAGATCCCAAATTTACAGCTTTCGTAGACAGCCTGTATAGTTAAGTTTTTTGTACTTCTAATACGATCCATAAATGAGGCAGCACTCCTTCGCATGACGGCGTAGAAGTCGTCAACCCTGTTCTCCGCGAACATGCCAGACGCACTGCACCGCCACGGTAAGCCGAGCATGGCTCGGAACGCGTTATTGTACTGCACGCGCAGCGCTTGGTAAGCGCGCTGCGTGTACTTGCTCCACAGCTGGCTGGTGTAGAATGACTGACAGTATGCATTGAACAAGGTTTTCTTTGCCGCTTCACTACAGCGAGCGAAGCGACGAGCTAACATATTGCTTTTTGCAGCAATGGACCTCCGTTGCCTCTCCATATCGTCATCATCTTTGAGGTCATCTCTAATTATATGGCCTAGGTATTTGAATTTAGAAACGTATTCTAACCGCGCCCCGTCCATTGTTATTGGAGGTGTATAATTACATTTATTATCGCTCCTAAATAGCATGACTTCAGTTTTGTTGACATTATACGCCAGCTCGTGCCTTACCGCATACTTCTCACATATTTCAATTAGCCTTCTGAGACCATTTATAGAGGGACTCAGCAAGACCATATCATCGGCGTAGCTCAGGTTATTAACAGGCAGATTGGCCATATGACAGCCCACTCCAGCTCTGCTAAGTTCCTCTATAAGCTCATTTACGTATAAATTAAATAGAACTGGCGATGTTAATCCACCCTGTCTCACCCCACAATCCAGTTTGTACTCCTCCGAAAACTCATTACCCCATTTAGCGACATTAGTTTGTCCACTATACCAGTATTCGAATAGCCCGATTATATCAGACGGAATGCCTGTCTTTTCCATTTTAGACCATAAGAGACTATAGTTTATGGTATCGAAGGCGCGACTTAGATCGAGAAAGCACGCGTATACGCTTGTGCTTCGAGCAAGATAGTATTTAACGGTATTTTTTAGGGCAAAAATGGCCATGTCCGTTGATAACCCGGCTCGGAAACCAAACTGTGAACTATTTAAACTGATATACTTCAATAATTCTGGTTGTAAAAATCTTTCAAATATTTTAGAGGTCACCGTGGCTAGTGAGATAGGGCGGTAGTTTTTTACATTGGATGGATCTCCTGATCCAACTTTCGGTATAGGTACAACCACAGTTTTCATAAATTCTTTCGGCAAATAACAGTGTGACAAACACAAATTATAAAATTTACACAAAAGCTCGTGCAGTGCTGGACCCCCATACAGAATGTGCTCCACGCTCAAACCGTCGTGCCCGGGAGACTTCCCTCTTTTCATATTTTTAACGCACTCAAGCAGACGTTCAGGTGTAACGATTATAGAAGGTACGTTGTTCCCAAGACGACGGTTCGCACATGTCAAGTCACATGTTAGGCTACAGTTGGGCCTACTACCCGTCTGAAACTGGTTTGAGAACATTTGCGCTATTTCACATGGATCCTGGCTATTATTTACAGTCAAAGGAAGAGAAGGTCTAAATGATAATTTATTCGTCGACTTCCAGAATTTATTGAAATCGTTTTTAGATCTTTGTTTACTAATAATGTCCATTTTAATTTGGGTTTCATTATTCTGACACCACTTGACTTTATTTTTAAACCTTCTCCTAGCCCCACACATGTTGTAATATACATCACCCTGCGTAGGCCTGCCATATAACAACCACAACTGATACGTAACTCTTGCTTCTTCATGTAGGTGCTTTATGTGGTAGTTCCAACCTATTATTTGTTTATGCTTTCTATTTGAAATATTTCTACTGCTACGTGATTGCATGGCGGATTCACGCATACATGTTGTAATAACCTTATATATTTTGTCTATCAGATTTACATGATTTTGGTTCTTACATGGCAGATCCGCGCAGCACAAAACACTAAAATTGGGCAGGTCTGTATTTTGCAAATATTTGGTACACAATGCATTATATTTAGATATATGTTCCTGGTTTCTATAACCCCAAACTATACCTGTATTAACTGTACTAATGACACTATCAATCACAACTTTTTTAGGCACGATAGAAAGGTCGCACTCGATCATTAACGGAAAATGGTCCGACCACGAAACGTCCACCGCTACTCTCACGCTTTTAATTATATTCCACGCAGCTGACGTCACAACACAGTGGTCCAACCAGCTACACGAACCATGGGCTTCACTCAAAAAAGTATATGTGTCTGAAGACTCACCAAGCACCCGCAAGTCAGCACATACCCATTCCTGCTCCTCACAGTATACAGCTAGTTCGTCACCGAACAGGCTATTCACGTCTGCATTGAAATCACCAAGTATTACGGCACATTCGACACCACTGTCCTCTATTACAGAATTTATTACACCGAGACACTGCGTAAACTCGGGAAGATTGTCCACACATTCGGTAGGCATATATACTGACATAACTAGTAAATGACTATCTGATAGGTTAATTTTTACTGCCACTATGCGCTTGGAATGAGTCATAATAGATTCGACACTAGTAAAAAGTGATTTACGCCACAGAAGAGCTACTCCGCCATATGGTCTTCCTTTTAGAGTGCCCGACGTCGTGTCTATGGGCGAGATGGCATGATATTCGAAATCTTTATGTATTTGTCCCACAAGCCCCAAGTCATCTGGGAGCAACCATAATTCCTGCAAGGCGATTACATCATTTTCTTCACATAGTTTTGCAACATAAGGCTGTGATCGTTTTATCGATTTGCAATTGTAACTGACAAACCGGACATTCATATTCATTTCGCATAGATTTGTGATGCTGTTAAAACCAGTAACAAATGAAGATAAAAGAGATGTGGTGTTGTGTTTTGTGTTGTTGTTGGTTTTTTTTTTTTTTTTTACTGCTTTTCTGTCTCTTTTTCTATCTGTTTACTTCTCTGTTTATATATTCTGAACACAATTGATTCCGGCCAAAAATTTTCGTTTAACACGACGTCTAAGTCTTTTTTTGCCGCCATTACTTTAAAAGACTTAAAGTTTGTTACTTTGTTTTGTTTTAATGTTTCTATTCCGTAAATTTTTCGCCCATTTTCAGTGAAATATTGTTCTATATCGGCTTCCGTACAGTCATTCGCGAATCTTGAAATGTATATCGGTAAGATCTGTTCAGCGACTTTTAGCGTCGATTGGCTGTTAGTACCGCGTTTGTTCTTGGATTGAAATTTTGGCCTATGTATAGGCTCATTATAGTTTTCTATTCGACGTATTTTTCGTTTTCTAGTTACCGTCGTAAATTCATTGTCATCGATATTTGATTCTTTATTAGATTGGCCTTCGTTCTCGCTCATGACTGCTTTTTTGAAATTCAAAATTGGCTTATTCGTACTGTTAAATGAACTCATCACTGATGTAGTCGGCGCGGTGTTATTATTTACGTTACAGTTATGAATATTCATCGACATTGGCTCCGGCACCGTAATAATTCCAGTGGCGGGTAGGTCCGTACGTTTTAGATTTTCTGCATCTTTTTCCTTTAGAATAGTAATTTCGTTTTGTAATAAACTGATTTTTTCGCCTGTTTCGTGTTTGATCTGCATCATTTCGTTTTTCATTGTGGCCATCGTTTTTAGTAAACTGCTCACATCAAGATGATCAAAAGTGACACTTGGTAGACGTTCGAGGCTTTTTGCAACAAATATCGGCAAATTTTCGGTTTCTTTTACGACTTTTATAATGTCAGCAATATTACTGGAGTTCTTTTTATCCCCCTTTCTCGAAATTTTACGTATACCGGCTAGTTCACATATAACGGTTTTAGCATAATCAATTTCATCCTCGTTGTACCACGAACAGCAGACTTGCCCTATCGTTAACTCGTCCATCGAGTCACACTTATTCTGGATAAAGCACAGCAGCTCACTAACATGATAGTTACACTCGCACGGCATTTTTATCACATATTTAGAACTTTCTTTGCGTCGAATAATAGGTAATTAGAAACAGACAATTTGATGCGCGTGCGTCGCGTGGCGCTGCGAGAGATTTACCGAGCGCTGCGAGATTTTAATGCGTTTTACGTATCCGCATAGTTTTATTTTATTTTGTTTTATTTATTTTGTACCTAGTTTTTAAACTATATTGTGCCATACTACTTATATAATTCAAATAATACAACTTAACACGCTTGTAATCTAATATCTTAATAATCTGTGAATAATCTGTGCTTACATCGAATAAACTATTCAAATTTCAGGGTCAACCCGGTCCTAAAGGTGACAAAGGTGCCAAAGGCTTTAAAGGTGAAGCAATCCGGGGCGACAAAGGAGAGAGAGGTGATAAAGGGGTCAGGGGACAAGGTTGTCCCGATACTATTTTGCCGTCGACATCGGAGAAAGGAGCTATTAAAGGAATACAAGGAGACATGGGTGCCAAAGGTATCAAAGGCGAACCGGGTCCCATGGGTGACAAGGGTGATACAGGACTTATGGGTGAACCAGGACAATCTGGTCAAATGGGAATCAAAGGAGAAAAGGGGATAATAGGAAATCCAGGTCTACGGGTACGTATACAAGATTATTAATGAGGGAAAGAAGCATCTTATTTTTTCATACGTGATGTCGGTTATCTGACATTTTTAGAATACTCACGTTATCTTTGTAATCGTAAATAACTGCTCTACCTCTGAATCTATTTAGTATTTTATTATTATTGCATTGACTTAATTAGCTTAAGCATTAATTCAGTAATTATAATTTTTATTATAGGGCCGTGATGGGATGTATGGCAATCCAGGAGTAAGGGGACCTAAAGGAGATCGAGGTGTTGACGGATTTGCAGGGTTAGATGGTCGGCCAGGAGGTAAAGGGGAACCTGGTAGAGATGGTCAAACAGGCCCTCGAGGCTTGAAAGGTATTCCAGGGCCACCTGGTGGTCGGGCAGGTTCACGCGGTCTACCAGGACCGCAAGGACCTAGAGGATACCAAGGACGAGCTGGACCTAAGGGAACAGATGGTTATCCCGGAGAAAAAGGAGAATCTGGTCCCATGGGACCACCAGGCGGTCAGGGCGTACCTGGTGCGCCAGGTATTGAAGGCTTAGCAGGTCAAAAAGGTGAAAAGGGAGAGACCGGTCGTAACGGTGTTCAAGGTGAACTTGGCCCTCGAGGCTATGACGGGCCTCCAGGACCCACCGGCCCACGTGGGCCCAAAGGTGAAGACGGTATCAGTATACAAGTAAGTATATTATTCAGCTAAATGTGGTCGGCAAGAAAATATAAGAAAATAAAGTATAATTTTGTAAGTCCGTACATAAAATTGTAATAAGTATTAAATAATATTTAAGGGGCCAAAAGGTGAAAGCGGATTACCTGGAATACATGGTGCGCCTGGTCGGAAAGGGGACAAGGGTTACACAGGATTGCGAGGAATGCCTGGAAATTCAAGTTTAGGAACACCTGGTAGTCCCGGAGAAATCGGAGCACCTGGAGATAAAGGGGATAAAGGTAGACCAGGATTTGATGGTATACCAGGTGATCGAGGTCCAAAAGGAGACTTAGGAGGACGTTGTAATGAATGTAGGCCTGGATCAGCGGGAGAAAAAGGCAATGCAGGCTTTGATGGCCAGCCTGGTGTACGCGGAGAACCAGGTCCTCAAGGACCGACTGGACTTCCTGGCGAACGTGGATCTGATGGTATGAACGGCATACCTGGTGCGGCTGGCCCCCAGGTGAGATCAAATGAATTTTAATGAGTCGGTCTATATTAGTAATCTTACATATTACCAAATAAATCCCAATGCCTGCTAAATCGGATAAATGCTCACCAAATTACCTTTTACCTACTATTTTTGTTTTATTTTACATACGGGCATAGAGTCTTAAATATTATTATTTCTTACTTCTTTTTTTTATAAACGTAGTGTATTCCTCGGTATAATTGTGTAAATAAATGAATAAGTAAGGTGATAAAGTGTTTATTAATTAATTTAATCATTTTTTAGAATTTGCTATTAGTCAATTTATGTACTTATTTGTTACCTTGATTGTTTATTTATTTAAAGGGAGAGCGTGGTGACGATGGACCCATAGGAGCTCCGGGACAAGCAGGACAAGATGCAACATTCGCTGCATTAAATTTAGTGAAAGGTTCTCCTGGACCAAAGGGTGATGTAGGGCCTAAAGGTGATATAGGTCCGAAAGGCGAAAAAGGAAGCACGGGTCTTAAGGGAAACCCAGGTCCAATTGGCATGCCTGGACCAACAGGTCCTCAAGGTATAACTGGAGTTTCGGGTGAAGACGGAATGCCTGGCGCTGATGGTTTACCAGGCACACCTGGAAAAGATGGGCTATCTATCAAAGGTGAAAAAGGTGCTCCGGGAGACATAGGATATAAAGGAGACAAAGGAAGTGCTGGTAGACCTGGTCTAAAAGGCAAACCTGGCGTATGTCCAAATATTAATGAACTAACAAGAGGTGACAGAGGTGCTCCAGGAGCGCCGGGACCACAAGGCCCACCAGGTAACAACAACACTGTTTCTTATTTCAGGACATAAATATTGTTTCGTTAATTTTTTGAACCCTACATTGTACATGATCTGACACGCACTTGGCCGGCTTTTTTTTTTTTTTTTTATTAAAAAAGATTACTAGCAATGTGTGTTTGTCACATTACTAGTATTCCCTTTAGCCCCTCCAACTAAGCTAATGCTTGTGCTAGGAGTGGGCTCACGTCAATAGTTTAATGGCCAGGATGGGGATCGAACCCGGAACCTCTCAGCTACGAGGACGGCCCCTCTAACCACTAGGCTATTGACGCTTCAAGGCTTACCACTAGGCTTTTATATAAATTATTAAACTAAAGCTACCTAACTTTAAAAACCTATACCTACATACATTTATCTTGACAGGTCAACAAGGAGATAAGGGTGATAGGGGTTATGCTGGTAATGGAGGAGCTAAAGGTGATAGAGGTCTACCTGGAAGGCAAGGCACAGTTGGGCCTAGAGGAGTTCCAGGAATAAGAGGCGACAAGGGAGATGTGGGACCAATTGGTGCTCCAGGAGCTCCTGGAGAAACAGGAGCCAGGGGTTTCCCAGGTGTATATGGATTAAAAGGTGACAAAGGAGAAATTGGTCAATCTATGCCTGGCCCACAAGGTCCTCCAGGCCTGCCCGGATTGAAAGGTGATAAAGGAAGCAGGGGAACATCAGGTGAACCAGGTGTTGAAGGTTTAAATGGGCCAATGGGTATGCGTGGAGAAAAAGGAGATAAAGGTAACCTAGGCCGACCTGGTATTCCTGGACGTCAAGGACTAAAAGGAGATAATGGTCCGGTTGGGCCTCCCGGTATAGCCGGCACACCCGGTATACCTGGGAAAGATGGACTGAAAGGCCAACAAGGATATCCAGGTCTAGTAGGAAAACAAGGTGTTATTGGTTTACCCGGCAGTAAAGGTGAACCTGGAATACAAGGAGCTACTGGACCAAAAGGTTTCCAAGGTGGAAGAGGGTACCCGGGTCTTAGAGGCACACCTGGTCTTCCAGGTGCACAAGGTGATAGGGGTGACAAAGGGGACTTTGGTTTCCAGGGAGATGTTGGTCAACCAGGTTTAGATGGTTTACCTGGAGTGATGGGTCCACCGGGAGATAAAGGAAATCAAGGTTTGGCTGGGAGGCCCGGTATGCCTGGAAAAATGGGTCCTGAAGGGAAAAGAGGCGAACGTGGTTTTCCGGGTATAATTGGGCCCAAGGGAGAACCAGGACAAGCATCAGATAAAGGAGACAAGGGAGAGCCCGGTAAGCAAGGCTTCAGCGGTCGTGATGGTTCACCAGGTGCACCAGGACTTAAAGGTGATAAAGGTGAATTAGGTATACCTGGATATGGTACACCTGGGCGTCCAGGTGACAAAGGTGAAATAGGCATGCCCGGAATGGATGGGTCTCCAGGGTTGAATGGCCAAAAAGGAGCTACAGGACCAGAGGGACTTAAAGGTGATAGAGGATTTATGGGCCAACCTGGTGTAGATGGTCAACCTGGTCCGCCTGGAATGGATGGAGCTCGTGGACAACCAGGAGATGTTGGACAGCCTGGCCCAAGAGGCATTACGGGGGATAAAGGTGATCAAGGGATACCAGGACATGATGGCCTTGATGGATTAAAAGGAGAACCAGGTCCTTTAGGCCCCGAAGGTCTTCCAGGTCCAAAAGGGTATCCAGGTCCAAAAGGCGATAGAGGGTCGCCTGGGCTATCGAAAAATCAAAAAGGAGCCAAAGGAGAAACTGGACTGCCGGGTGCTTTGGGGTTGAGAGGGCAAAAAGGAGAAAGAGGAATGTTTGGAGCTCAAGGTTTACGAGGCGATAAAGGTGAACGTGGTTTTAAGGGGCATAAAGGAGATATGGGTTCAATTGGTTTTATAGGAGAAAAAGGTAGGGAGCTATGGTTTCTTATTATTTTGTTATGGTTTATTATCTATCATAGAATGTATCTCTTTATAATGCAACTACCCTACTGTGCATACATACACAAATTTTTTGGTGTGCTCAACTTCGGCGATTTTTTTTATATGCACTTCGCTTATTTCTATTTCAGGTGATCGCGGGCCAGTTGGCCCTACTGGAGTTGCCGGAGTAACAATCAAGGGCGAAAAAGGGTTGCCTGGCTTACCAGGAAAGCATGGGCGTCCAGGGCAATCAGGTTCCCCGGGAGAAAAAGGAGAACAAGGTCTCACTGGTCTTCCTGGGCAGCTAGGTGCCCCAGGAGTACCTGGAGATATAGGCCCACAAGGACAAAAAGGAGACCAAGGTCCAGAAGGAACTGTTGGACTACAAGGATATGACGGAAGGCCAGGCTTCCCAGGAGCCCCAGGAGCACAAGGACCAAAAGGTGATAAAGGAAACAAGGGTCAAACTGGCATTGGAAAACCAGGACTTAAAGGTGCTATGGGCTTGCCAGGACCATCTGGACTTAACGGAGAAAAGGGTGATAAAGGTGAACGTGGCTATCCAGGAGCGGATGGGTCACCAGGAAATATGGGCCCACTAGGTGAAAAAGGTGAAAGAGGATTCCCTGGAAGAATTGGTCTAAAGGGTGAACGAGGCACGAAAGGTGATAAAGGCGAAGCAGGTCGTTTCATTTATGGAGAGAAAGGAGCACAAGGTTTACCTGGCCTTCCTGGAGCAGATGGTTTTCCTGGCAGAGATGGTGAACCTGGAGCGCCAGGCTTAGATGGATTGAAGGGTATGAAAGGTGATCGAGGCTTCCAAGGTCAAGTAGGCCTTACGGGACCTGTAGGACCACCAGGACTGCAAGGTTTTCAAGGTGACCGCGGGGAAAGAGGTGTGGCTGGAATACAAGGAATAACTGGTTCACCTGGAGCTCCTTGTGTTAACACAGACTACCTAACAGGAATACTTCTGGTCCGTCACAGTCAAGAAACAAGCGTGCCCTTGTGTCCTCTGGGTTCAGTTAAGTTATGGGATGGATATTCATTGTTATATGTGGACGGCAACGAGAAAGCCCACAATCAAGATTTAGGGCATGCTGGTTCATGTATGAGAAAATTCAGCACAATGCCTTTCCTGTTCTGCGACCTCAACGAAGTTTGCAATTATGCAAGTCGGAATGATCGGAGTTACTGGTTATCGACGAACGAAGAAACACCTATGAGTCCAGTATCAGGAACCGAAATTCAGAAATACATCTCAAGATGCGTTGTCTGTGAGGTACCGGCTAATGTCATAGCTGTACATAGTCAGACAGAAGATATTCCCCCGTGTCCAGCGGGATGGTTGGAACTTTGGATTGGTTACAGTTTTGTCATGGTAAGTCAGATTATATTATTGAAAAAAAAATGTCCGTCCAGGGCAGATAAAACGCATGTGTAGTCTATAGTAGGTAAGCACGCGTACACACACAAGGGAGTCGAAAACGGTAGCGTAAAAAGCACATGACGGCATAAGAAGTCGTCATGCCATTTGCCGTGATGGCAAATTAGTCGATGATGCTGCCAAAGTGCGCCAATACCACATCAATATCAGTAGAAATCGTGAAGCTCGTGTCAGCAAAACGTTAAAAGCGGAGCGTTTGAAACGTAATCGCGAGCGTTTGCTTTCTATTACGATTTCAGTAGCTAGCGTGGTTAGGGCCCAGTTATCGCCAAAATATCGCCAGACTGATACACCATCTGTGTAGTCTCAAACTAAGCAGCGCTTGTACTTGGCGGTCTAAGTGACACTCAGACCTGGGCCAATTACAAAAAGGCCAATTCCGAAATTTGCCCTGGCGGAAATCGAAACCGCAACCATGCGGTGTAGTGAGGCGTCGTATGCTCAAACTACTGCTTCAAGAGTTCGTTACTAAATCAATAAGAACTAAATAAATTATGTACCTATACGTTTGTCCCTCAGAATAATGGTTTCTGCCGTTTGTGCAGTTCGTATTCGAATTTTTCACGAATTCGAATTTTTTTTTTTTGTAAAAAAAATATCCGTTAAAAACCAAATATGTATACAGCCGAACATTTTACAACTTTATTTGTTACTTATGTATATAAGACAAACTAAAACATAGTGTCAAGCAGAGTGCGCGTTTATTTTTAGTTTACCTAAAGCTTTATATTCAATATTTCTTTGGTTGGGTAAACAGTTAAATTTTGTAGCTGTAAGCGTCGACCAGAGCGAAGCGCGGTCAAAGCTCTGGTCGACCTACCTGTAGGTATATGTCTAGCACATACATAAACACGCGTAAGTAGGTATGTGATTATGTTTTATTTTCTAGCACACTGGTGCCGGCGGTCAAGGTGGCGGCCAAGCATTGGAGAGTCCGGGATCTTGCATTGAAACGTTCCGTACAGTACCATTTATAGAATGTAACGGCGAAGGTGGCACTTGTAATAAGTACGCTAATAAACTTAGCTTTTGGTTAACGATCATCAACGATGATCAGCAATTTAGAACGCCTGACAGGCAGACATTGAAAGCTGGTTATTTACTTCAACGTGTCGCTCGATGTGCAGTTTGCATGAAAAACACCAAAATATAAGTATAACGACATTGTGTAACACAAATTTAATGCCATGGACACTCAGTTTCAGAGTTCTTTATAAAGTAGATCGATATGTATCTATTGCAAATTGAAATCATAAATTAAAAAAATATTGCGCTAGGATGAAGAGTACCTACTTATATGTCGTTATCATAACTTAGCGTTACTTAACAAATCATAAATTAAGTTCCTGAACATCGACACACCAAAGCAAATTAAATATAAGGTATTTAATTTTTATATCGCTGCATTGTTATATTCATTATTTTCAAATTCCAGTATATCTAAATAAAATGTATACCTACCTAAATAACCCGTAACGCATCTTGTTACATTTTTTTAAGCTACTTGAAATAGGTCTACTGTAACGAACTTTCTACAATCGTATGTAATGTACCTAAGTAAATAAATTTCACTAGTCACATATCTGACGACACGACAACAAAAACTATCTAAGTAGTTAGAGATTACACTAATTTGTGATTATTTATATTTCGTGTTATTGTATATAAATATTCAAGGAATAACATCTAATAATTAGTTAGATGCACTTTTAGAAGAGGAAATGAAATCCGCGTATTGAAACTTGTTTACGATTGCTTTTAGTTAAGTTCATTCGTTTTTCGATTAGCCCTAGGTCCGTTTAGGTTTTCTCACCTCGTTCGCGTTTGACTTAGCAATGCATATAACAAATATAATAGGTAATATTGTGACATCTTGGAATCGAGCATTTAAATCCTATTGATATAGTGATCTATGAATAGGTAATAATCTACTTATATACGTACCTACCTATGTACTAAAAGTAAATTAATCGTATGTGTGACCACTGCCATAGTGTAGATAGAATAATGTTAATGAATTATTAAGATACACAATAAATAACTTAAAAAGTTATGTTTTTATTTAATTTGTTTTTCACCCTATAACCTTATATAAGTAAGTAAATTCCATAAGTAATCTTAATTGACGTAGGTATCCATTACAATGGCTGCCACATAAGTAGTTCAATGAGTTACAAATACACCCTACAACCTAGATTTATAAATAAATAAGTGTCATTAACTTCCTTGATACACAACATTTTTATTAGAGACCGACCGAAGGCTAGGTTTCGGCTGCAGTTTCGGTTTCGGCCAATAATCGGCCGAACCTTTCGGCCGCGCCGAAACTTAGTATTCGTGTATTATCTACGTTGTTCAGGTCATTGTGTTGTGTTTATGTTTTTAACCCCAGACGGAAAGAGGGCTGTTATGAGTTGAATATGTGTATCTGTGTGTCTGTCTGTGGTATCGTATTGATTAAGTGAATGAACTGATTCACTTAATCAATATGATACTAAACTTATTGTAAGGTGTAGGTACGTAATTCTTCTCCTCCTACCTATACGGCTTAACCGTTTCGATGATTCTTTCCTATTTCTGGACTCGATAGATGGCGCTGTTGTCGACATCTGAACTTTAGATCGCTACTCGAGGAATTAGAATTGAAAATCTATATATATATATTATATGTTTTACATATATCAACATTGATGTAAAAATAAATTCTCATTTTAATGTCCTTGTTTCCGGTGGCTTTGTGGAGCGGGTCACCCTCTTCCCTCTATTATGGTTGAGGAGAGTGATGCCGCTTTTCAAGTCATGCTCGTGCGCGGGCCCTGCTTGTGGGGATTGGTCCACTCACTCTCCTCTTGACAACATTGTCGTTAAATTTATTTATTTAGCATGGAAGGCATCACACCAAAGCAATTATCTTCTTATCCACCTCTGTTTTATTAATTGAGGAGCTCCGGAACAAAAACCGATAAATCCACTTTTCGTAATTTTAGGGAAAACACAAAACATTGATTGTAATTTTTTTTTTTTTTTTTTTTTTTGAATTGACTATATGTTGTTGGCCAGAGTGGCCATAACAACTTCACCCGGACAGAGGGCGAGCGCAAGTGCGCTCCAGCCATAGGGGCAGGGGGGCAGCTAGCTCAAGGGCGTCACTAGGGACACGACCTCGGCTTGGGCCGCTGCCAGGAGAGGTGGCGAGGGTAAATCTACCACCGGATCGGAACGCGACCTCGACTGAGAAGATCCGGCAAGAAACTCAGCGGGCTTGTCGGGTGCCAAGGTGCGTCTAGGTAAGTAGACGCACCTTCTAGCGGAAGCGGGGGTTCGTCGACCTCGCCGGCGAGGTCGTTGTCTGGCGGGGAGTGTGCGTGTGTCGTTCTCCTCGACATCTGAGTCTAGGAGAGCGGTGAGTGGGTCGGGGGGGTCCAGCACCACATGCCGCGGCCTGCGGCGGCATGTATCTGGCTCGTGTGCGGGTGCATAATCGGCGGCGGCGACGATTAAGGGATTGGTGTGTTCAGAAGCCTTCATGAAATAGCGTTCAGACGCTATTTTGAAGTGCTTCTGGATAGAATCGAGGCGTAAGTCAGAATGAAGGTCTACGTTCCGTACGAACCACGGGGCTCCGACGGCTTGGCGAAGAAAACGGGACTGTAAGGCCTGGAGGCGACTAATGTGAGAGTTGGCCGCGTGGGCGAACACAACGCTCGCATAGGACATGATGGGGCGAATGCAAGCTTTGTAAAGTGTCACCTTATTTCTAAGGGACATTTTACTCCGCTTGCATAGGAGATAATGAAGGCGACCGAGCACAAAGGCGGCTCGATTGCGGACGTTTCTAATGTGAGGACCGAAGGTCATGGAGCCATCGAGCGTGACCCCGAGATATTTAACTGACTTGGACCAAGGGATAGGCTGCTTGTACAAAGAGACAGTACCTAAGTTGGAGCGAGTGTGGCGTATGGAGGGGCGTCGAGAGGTGGTCCTGGCAAAAAGCACGGCTGCGCTTTTGTCCGGGTTCACCTCTATTCGCCATTTCCTAAACCACTCTCCGAGAGAATTGACAGCGCGTTGGAGAACGCGTGTGATCTGAGCCTTATTACGATGGGAGAAATAGAGCGCGGTATCATCCGCGTAAAGGGCGAGTTGCACATTGTTCGTGCGGGGGATGTCGTTAGTGTACAGACTGTACAAAAGAGGGGAGAGCACGGAGCCCTGAGGGACTCCTGCCCTGATGGGGTGGGGTGGGGAGAGCGTGCCCTCGACTCGATATCGAAAGGTACGGTTTGACAAGAAGTCTCGTAAGATGAGCACGAGACTGTCCGGCACGCCTAAGAGGTACAGCTTGTAAATCAAGCCGTTGTGCCAGACTTTGTCAAACGCCTTAGCGACGTCAAAGAAGAGAGCTCCCGTGGATAGGGGGCGGCCGGAGGAGGAGTTGAGGCCTTTGAGAATGTACTCCGTGATGCGGTGTACTTGGTGAACACAAGAGTGGCCGGCCCGAAAGCCAAACTGCTCGTCAATGAGAAGATGATTGGAAAAGATATACTCTTTGAGTCTTGCTAAAAGCAGGCGCTCATAGAGTTTGGCAATGGCCTTGAGGAGGCTGATGGGACGGTAGCTCGCAGGGACGTTGCGGGGCTTACCGGGTTTGTGAATGCCAATGACTATTGCCTCCTTCCACGCATTGGGAAAGATGCAGTTCGTCATAGCGGCATTGAAGATAGCTACTAGGAGACAGATAAGCTGGGCGGGTAAGAGTTTGAGAACTCTGTTGCTAATGCCGTCCGAGCCCGGGGCCTTCTTGGAGTTGAGACCTTTAATCAAATCCTTCACCTCGGATTCGGTAACCGGTGTGAGAGCGGTAGTGAGGGGTAAGGAAACCCTGCGCTCGACTTCCCTATCAACGAGTTCCAGGTGGTCGGGATCAGAGGATTGGGTGCTAGGGGAGCACTGGCTCTCGAGAGCGGAGGCTAGAAGCTCGGCCTTTTCGTCGTCATCAAAAGCAGGGGGGTCGCCTGAAGGGCGTAATAGGGGGGGCATTGTGACAGTAGAGTCGGACTTTAAGGCTCTCGCCAGCTTCCAGTAAGCTAGATGCGATGGCGAGATTCCTTCGAGAAGGTTACCCCACCGGGCGTCCCTAAGCTCGGCGATTCGACGCTTTACATCACGCTGTAAAGCGCGCATGCGAACACGGTTAGCTTCGGTGGGGTAAGAATCGTAAGCTCTGATGGAGGCATTCTTAGCTCGGACCAGGGCTTTGATGTCGTCTGGCAGAACGAAGCGGTGAGAGTCACCTACCTCGACCTGCTTAGACGAGTGACTAATGGCCGACTGGAGATGGTTGGAGAAGGCATCTACAGCCTGAGACGTGTCCTGAGGGGACGTAAGGAGGTCAGGGATGCTGGCGAGGTGTGGAGAAGAGACATCCGCTAAGGAAGTACTTAGCTTTTGCCAATCCATCACAGAACGCGTGGTCGGTTGAGATGGAGGGGAAGGTCCGAGCTGCATGAGAACGGGACGGTGGTCGGAGTCGAGCTCTTGGAGAACTTCCAACGAGCGCAACCGTAAGGTTATGCCCTTGAGGAGGGCAATGTCTAGGACATCGGGGCGATGTGCTAGATTGTTCGGAAAGTGAGTGGGGTGCATGGGGGCGATGACGTCAAAGTCGAGCTGGTCGACTAGGGCGTCAAGACGCCTCCCATTTGGGGTAGTGAGGAGACTATTCCACCTGACATGCTTGCAGTTGAAGTCGCCAGCCAGTATGACTGCGCTTCCCAGATCAAGGAGTGCTTCGATGTCACTCCTAAGCAGAAGCTTGCCAGGCGGAAGGTAGATGGATGCTATGACCACGGCAGGATGGCCAGCGAGGGACAGACGACAGACCGAGGCTTCTATGTTGGTGAGCGCAGGGGGGTCGAGGGGAATGCAGTGGAGGGACCTCCTGTAATAAATGGCAGTCCCACCCCCGCGGGCGGTGAGCCTGTCATTCCTTACAAGATTATAGTTTGCGATTTTGGGATCGCGACGGGACGGCTTAAGCAGGGTCTCCTGCACCAGCAAGAGATCAACCTGATGATCCCGAAGGAATTCACCAACCTGATCCCTCTGCTGGGAAAGGCCAAAAGCGTTGAAAAACGCTAGGGATAGGTGATGGGGTTTGGTACGTTGGATGTGTAAATCCATTACGGGTGCACGAGAGAGTCAAAAGATGAGAGGGAATCGTACACATCCATGTACGACTCCATGACAGCAATCCTCTCATAAGGATTGGTTGCTGTGCGGAGGTGGTGCGCGAGTGAGCGAACTCGCTCAACGTTAACAACGTTGAAGAATTCGCTCACCAACGCAAAGTCGCTAGCCAAGCTAGTGGCGGTGGTAGGCGCAGAGGGCGCGGGGCGAGGGCGGGGGGCAGCAGGGCGCGCAGGGGCGGTCTGCACCGGGAGGGAGGCGGAGGCCGTGTATGGGAGCGGCTTGCTCCATACATTATTGATTGTAATGGCATGTAAGAGTACTATGAGAGTCGGAAAAAAAAGTGTTTTCATCAAAAGTGGATTTATCGGTTTTTGTTCCGGAGCTCCTCAATTATTATTGTGGTTTGTAAACGTTTAAATTGATGTAAGTATGAGTCGGTATGCACACCCCACTAAACTAGCTTTCTCATTTTATTTAAATACCTAAATCTGAGTGAGTTTAATTATTATTTACTATTTAGTGACAATGCTGTTGCCTTCTCACGCTGCTGCATATTATGTTGCTGTTCCTGAGAATGTACACCATCTTTTATACATTACAAGAGTAACCCAAAGGGAATACAATACTATGGAGTAACCATTGAGTTTAAATCAAATAGTACATTGTTACACAAGGGGTGAATATAACTTATTTTGGCCGTATTTGGACGTGGTTTGGCGCCTGAGCGTAGCGAGGGCGCCAATAGATCGAGGGACAAAATAAGCCTTTCACCCGAAGTAAACACTGTGCTTTTCATTACGAATAAGTAAGTAAGTAAGTAAAACTAAAAACAGGAATTGGCTAAAGAAATAATACAAGGAAGTATGAACAATACTCTACAACTCGAAAAAAAAATCGGATAGGTACCCGCTTATTTTGTTTTTTTTTCGTTGGCCGGCCAACTTCATTATTTAGCCATTATTTTTCATTTTCATTTTTAAATATTTTGCCCAAATCTAGTTTCTTCTACATATACGAATGCAAATACGGTCTTCGCCGCATTTACCTTATCCTTATCTCCATTATTTCCTACCAGTTGCTACGGTCATAGGTACTACTTATATGATAACTCTGTTATCATATATGTATATGTCGCAGCCAACTAGCTGAATTCGCCGTTCAATTAACAGCCTAGCCACTTTACTAAACAGCGCCGTTCAACTAACGGCCTAAATGATATTCAGCCGTATCGTCTGTTACAACATTTAATAAACTGGCTGGCTAAAGCTTAGGCAACCGGTTGACATTTAAGTACTACAAAACTTTTTCAAAATACTACCCAAGCAGAGCAACTCGGACGAGTTTAGGTTAGGGTTATTTTTTTTATGACCCCACAGAAATCCTACCCGGCAAGTAGGTTCGGTGGATCTAAACAATTTCGTAAAATACCTAAGTAAGTACCTAATAAAATTATTCCATCAAAGTTGTTTGTTGCCGAAGTCAAATTGACAGTTTGGTATGTTTCGGCGCTAGGTGGCAGAAAGTGGAACTAAATTGAAATGAACAGGTTAGGCAAGTAATTAAACGTCTAGGCAAGTACATAATTAAACGTCATCTCTCAAATGCAATTGCCTAGCTGTTTGATCAATTGGCTGAATATCATTCAGGCCACTAGATGAACGGCGCTGTTTAATAAAGTGGCTAGGCTGTTAATTGAACGGCGAATTAAGCTAGTTGGCTACGACATATACAAATTACAAAGTACTCTGTGCTGCTATCTCTGTGGATGAAACCAAAAAGCTCATAATATATAAAATTCTTGGATGAACCATATTAGAAGTAGAATGAGAAAAATCATAGCATAAGTTTTCATAAGTAGCAAATGCCACCGACATAGGCAGACAAAAAAAAATATATTGCTAAAAATCATCGCAACTAAATCGCAAAGCGTTCGGTCCCGTCCCGGCTTTTATGATAAATCATCGACTAGTGACGTCATAGGATTAAGTGACTTGTAAAATTCACTATTAATAAAATGATAAACTATGAAAAATCACAGTTGAAATAGCAGAGAAAAACCACTTAATTTCAAGTCATGAAAATGAATTTAATTAAAGTAGCAAGCCCAAGAAGATTTAGCAAACACCGTTTAGAAATTTTCCCTCCGCTGACACTCCTTAATCTATGATGCAATGCTTGCGTCAAACCACTGTCAAACACACACACCAACAGACAGCTGACAGACAGACAGCAGGCCACAGACTTAGACAGACAGTCAGTTTTGCACCACAGAGTACCTTGTATATACTAGAAATAGAGACCAATGTTATAGGTATATAAGGGAATGCATAACTAGCGCCTCTGGATTTTAAGTTAGGAACTAAATCAGGAATGTGGCTATAGGTACCTAGTAACCTGTATAGGTGCTATTAAATATATTATCTATTGAAAATAAAATGCTACATTATTAGAAACACATATTTATTTTTAATAAAATAGGAAACATAAAATGGACATACAATGATAGTAGATAAACAAAATAAACTGTAGATGAACAAAAGTATGTAACTTAAAAAAACAACAACCAGCTAGCTACAAACTACTGAAAGTAGATTTTATCAGGATACATTATACAAAATAACAAATTAAGTATAAAAGAAAACTAAATTCTAGCGAAAAATAAACAAAATAGCTAACATAATGGACGAGTTCACTTAAAAACATAAATTGTTTTATGATGCCTACAGTAGGTAATTGCTTACTTTACAACGTAATAGTTAAATTAATAGCCTATTATTAAATAAACTTTAAACTATAGATAAACACACGCCTTTCAGATTTACACAAAAATCAATACCAAGGAATGCCTTTATATATCTACTACTTTAACTTTCTACCTGCATTAAAAATAGAAAATAAACACAATGCTATTAAATTATATAGCACATAGTTTATAATAAATATTCATCATTAAATGGTATTTGATAAAATATTTATAAAAACAGGAAATATAACATGAACATACAATGATATTAGATAAACAAAAACTGTAGTAGTAGTAGATGAACAAAAGTAGGTACCTTAAAAAACAACAAGCTAGCTACAAAGTACTGACAGTAGATTTCAGATCAGCATACTTCTTGTAAGCATTTATAATGCCTAGCGTAACGTACATGGAAATAATTCTCAATCATAATTAAATCAAAAATTAAAAAATACTACACTTCGGAAAGCCCTTATAACAATTAGCAAAATTAGAACAATACACAGATTTTAGATTAGGTTTAACAATATAAACGAAAATGTACATTATAGAAAATAAGAAATTAAGTAAAAAAGATAACAAAATTCTAGCGTAAAATAAACAAAATATCTAACATAAAATACTAGATTTGAGAGTTTACTTTAAAAACCACAACAACAAATTTACCAACCTCAAAAAACAACACTGAAAGTAGATTTTATCAGTTTGCTTTTGGATACATTTACAATGCATTTGAAAGTTATCCTTATGATAAACAAACATTGAAAGTAATTAATTATTTGAAAAACAGCAAGTTATTAAAGTACCTAAAACTAACAATTAATTCAATAACAACGAATTCTCTGGTACATTTGGTTTAACAGTAAATTTAACATATTTTTTTCGTTTACAACATTTGGCTAGAAGTTTCTTAGCTTTAACTTGATAAACGTCTTCAAAATCATTTATTTGTTTTTCCCATACATATTTATTTAAATTCTTACAATAATTAAATACCATAAACCTACCACAGACATTCATCAAGTAATTTATCAATTTTTGTTTGGGCATGTTGCATGTTATGAAGTCAAAATCTAATAATACTATTAAAGCTGTATTAATTATGTCTTTCAAGCATTTTCTTTCCAAATGTTGTTTCAAAATTATATTGATTACATCTTGAATATTAGAAATTAATTGTATTAATCCAAGACTAGGAGAACAAAGCCACCGTCTTCCGGCATATTCCCTGTACCTTATATATTCTAACTGATCATCACTCATGAAATCTTTTTTACATTCCGAACAGTTTTTAAATATTCGTGTTTTAGTCTTTTTTAAGAAATACCCGCTCACATACTGTAGTGGTGCTATAATGCGGGGGTCTTTTTCTTTCTCCTCAATAGAAGTAAACTGTGTTAAGAATGCTTTCAAAATCGAATTCTACTGAGCTGGTCTGGTCTGGCTGGTCTCCAATGAGGAGGGTGTGTAATGCATCACATAAATCATTCTCGCAATTTTTACCACGACTGTGTATACTTGTTACATTGTTAATTAATAATGTTGTAAAAGCCGACTCGAATTGTTCGCATGTTGGATTATTGTTACGGCATCCATGACTCCTAATTTCTCCCACGAAGTTTTCTAGGGTCTTGATTCATCCATCTGAGGTTCACCACAAAATCAACGCTTAGTTTCTTCAATAAAACTTTTACAGCTTCCAGTGTCCACAGCCAGTTATTCACTGTAGGAACAGGCTCGACTTTTCCAGCAACGTAATAAATTTCATTGATCAAAATATTTTTCTTCCTTCCATCCATATTTTATGGTGGCTTGAATTTGTTGTTACGGAATCGACTGGCGGCTTGGCTCTTGGCAATTTCATGAAGCTCCCATTCAACTAATCAAATATGTTGTCTAGGAATAGGAATAAATCAGTGGTCTCCTGGCATTCTGCTAGAAGAACTGCTTTTCCTGAAAATAAACACGACAGTTTTATTTTTAGAAACGGTAATCTTGATTCATAAATTGCGTAGATGCAAAAATAACCATTTTGGTCAGTAAATAAAAGCATATAATGATTATTTTCTAGAATTTAGTGGGTTATAAAAAATATTTAATACTAATTGAAATTAAAGTACGCTGATAGTAAAATTTCCTATCTACAGGTGAATTTTTCAAGTGTGGGTGCATGGCTTGATAAGAAACTATAGAGAATATCGAAAAATGCTTAAACGAACCTCTAGACCCATTTTGATTAAACTAAAACAGCATCATTTGATTTTTATTTGATTATCTAGCCAGGAATTGAACCCGTTGATTAACAAAAAGAAACAACATTCTGTACTATTGCACCATCCGATTAGGATCAAGTTCTGTGAAGTAATGAAATACGAGAAACTAAACAAAGTATTTTTTTTTGTTAATACAGCTGTATTTTCATACATTTATTTAAATTAAACCTTTACGTTATCAATTGTTCAAATTGTCTTTGATTATGGTCTAACCGCGAAAAGATAATCTTACCAGAAATAAGAACGGTATAGTCTGCACGGTTTTTTATCAAAATATGTATCATAATAATTATATAATATATTATAAGTTATATTAAAAGTTCTTTAGTTTGCGGTATTTCATTACTTCCCAAAACGTCATAACTTATTAGAGCCACCCGGCACCCAACCAGCTCCGCCTTGTCGTTCGGCGTCTACTCGTTGTCGACAGGAGGGTTACGGGCGCGCGGTCTACTCGGGACCCGATGGCAATGCGCGGTCAATGCAAGACGAGCGAACTTTATTAGCAACATTATCGGATGGTACAATAATACACCATATTGGTTTTTGTTTTCAAAATCAACAGGTGCATTTCATAGCTAAGGAAATTATTTTATATAAAATATATAATAATAAATATCGCCAGACTGACACACCAACTGTATGGTCCCAAACTAAGCCTTGTACTATGGGTACCATACAATGGACTGGGGGCGATCCCAGTGACACCCAGACCTGGGCAAATTACGAAAAGGCTATTTCTGAAATTTGCCCTGGTGGGAATCGAACTCGCTACCACCTGGTGCAGTGAGCCGAGCGGCCTACGCTCAAACCACTGCGCCAAGCGGTCGTCGAAATCTATATGCATATGTATTATTGTATTAATATGTTGATAATATTATAGTAATAGTAATTATTTTATGTTTCATTCAGACCACATAAATGATCCATGCATATAAATAAATTTAATTTAAAATCACAGTTGTAATACTGCAACCCTAATAGTAGGTAACCATAGCCACATGCCACCAATATAAATAATATGAAGTAATTGCTAGCTCAATTCCTAATTACGTTTTTATAATTTACTACTACGTGGACTTTGTTTGTTGCAAAGAAACTTACTTTGATTTCGTTAAACATCTTTTGTAGAGATTGACGGGCTTGACGACTGACCTAGGTTGTTAGTTAGTGTCTGATTCTGGTATCACAGCCTCGAGCACTGGATCTGAAAATATAATAATACAGGTTAAATGACATTTTGTGTTAGGGTTCCGTACCTCTAAAGGTAAAAATTGAACCCTTATAGGATCACTTTGTTGTCCGTCGGCCGCCTGTCTGTCTGTCAAGACCGTTTTTCTATCCCGCAAATATTGTTTCGTGTATTTCACTACTTTGGTTATAGATACGATACATATTGGCTATTGAAATGGGTTCAGAAGCCTTCAATGTGCATGGCCAGATGTACACATGTCCAGTTTTTGAATAAACAACTTTCAACGCACCTTATTTCTTATACTGCTGCTGCCTGCAACTTCGGTTGTGTATCAAACAAATGTGTAAAATTGATAAATAGTTACCTGCTGATGTTGATGGTTTTGTAAGAGCAATTTTAGTTTTAATTTGTTGCCACAGTTCTCTCTGCTTGATATATTTCAGCGACAATGGATCTGAAATGCAATGGGAACATTATTGAAACACTAAATCTAGTATGATTTGGATTTTATTTGATAGACATTTAAAATTTCCTACTACTGGTTACAGGATTGTTTTATGCGAAAAAGATTCAGGACAAGGATTCAGGATTCAGTTTTAAAAAAATGCATAGTATAAATAACTTGTAAATACTAAATAATTGATGGACATGGCTAGATGCAATATTTTTTATAAAACTTGAGATAAATAAAATATTATGTACTTAATAATATTAATACAAACCTGGCATATATAATGTCGGAATCGCTTATCTTCTTATAGCGACAGAGATCTTCAAAGTGTCGTCGACGACAAACACAGCGATACTTATATATCAATTCATTTTTCAGCCCCACAATGGCACCACCAATTTGAAAAACCCACTTTGTTGAACCGTTCGCTATCTTTCTCTGGATATGGAAAAGAATGAAGAACTTTTTCTGTCCCTAAAATTAATAAAAAGTTGATATTATTATTAGTAGTTGATATTCCTTGGGCAATTTTACAACTTGAGCTTAGATTATGGGCACCACTGGCTACATAAATTACGTAAGTAATTAATGGGTTGGAGTGTAGCCTTAGGGGCGCTATGACTTAGGTTTAGGTTAGGTTAGGTTAGAACAGTGACCAAAACGCGGGAGCCGAGCGAGCGAAGCGAGCGCGCCGCGGCAGCGGCCGGTGAAGCGCCAGAATCCGAATGTGTCATAAGGTTATGTTAGTTTCCAGTTAGGGGGGCTATGGTGCCAGGATTTAGACGAATTTTGGAAAAAAAATATTTTCGTTTTGGTCACTATTCTAACCTAACCTAAGTCATAGCGCCCACACAAGGCTACACACTGACCCTGAACACATTTTCGATACCGATGCCGATGCGAAGAATAACACAGGGACCAATTACGAGGACTCCTCTTGGTAACTAGGTAGATAGGTATTTGAAAAATATCAAACAAAGCACCGGAGGAACACAGCACAGACTTACCTTGTATAAACTAGATACGCACAGGCTCAACTCAACAGTAATTCACAGGGCAACAACGTAGGTTGGTCGTAAAATCCAAAGAAACAAAGTTAAGAGTTGGAGATAAATAAAAAAAACAATTAAAATTACCGTTTCAAAAATATTACACGACCACCATTTTCATTTTGAGCTGTTTGGGGTTTTTTCTTTTAAAATGTTTTTAATGTTGCCAATTTACAATAAAACGAAATACCAAATTCGTATTAAAATTTCTACATCCATAGACCATACTAATATAATAACAGCTTTTATTAATTAAATTATAAATAAAATAAGAAAAGAAATCTATAAGTATATTGAATATTGACACAAAACATTGGAATAACACAAAAAAAACATACTAAAGTATGAGGCACTTACTTACCATATTAGGTATTAAACATATTATTCTCTAAACGTTTTTATGTCATTTGTTTACAGCGCCAGAAAGCGGGGAATGTTTTTTTAAGATTATTTAAATACTTTAAAAATATACTATTTTAGTAGATAGTATTTTCAACTGTGCCACAGGACCAAGAAGCTTAGAAAAGCACTGAAGTTCTTGCATAGGTATTACTTTGCGTGGAGCGACATCTTGTGAATCGATGAGTAAATAATTTGCAAAACTTATAAAAGTGCCATCTGTATTTTAAGTTTTTTAAAAATAATCCAAATAAATTAAAAAGCACCAACTATCCTTTTGCTGAAAATAATGCTGTGTGCATCGTAATTTAGTAGCATGACTTTCCTTACGTTCCCTTAATTTTGTTCTAAGATTGAGGACCCTGTTTTGCACTTTGCAGTTTGCAGAGTATGGAGGAGTGCTTTTGCATCGACCAAGAATATTGTGTTATATATTATCTTCTTGGGCATCGACCGATGCACGGACGATTATAGGAAAGAGAATATAATCAATCGCATACAGAGTTATAAGTTATTCATGTAGAAGTCTGTGGTGTAGTGCGTAGTTGCGTAGTATTATTCTCTTTGGTACGTAGCGGGAATTGAAAATGGCAAAAAATAGTCAATAAATCGATCTCTTGTGCCTACCTGCACCTAATTACAAAATTTGCGTTAAGTTTGAGGCACTGACCGGAAACATGTTTGAGTGGGCTTACAGTGGTGCAAATAAAGCGGTGCCGCGGAATGTGGGCCCAGAATGCGCACATTTTTTGTCATTCAATAGGCAAATCATTGAAACTGTTATTGTGATTGTGGTCTGTGTGTACGTTCTAGTAAGTATAATTTTACTACCAAGTATACAATTAGACACCCAAGTACTTACTTATACAAATTAGACACTTATCAGATTCTGGTAATGAGGTTAGCGAGGTATAAGCTCGTACTAAACAACATAAGTACCTACTAGCTAAATTAAATTAAACTGCTGCCCTATTTTTAGTAGGTACCTAATTAATAAATGGGTTTCAATATATTGTAGGATTAAGAACTCCTTGTGTTTGGCAATAAAAGTTTTATTATCATTATTAATTGTTCTAATGCAGATTAGTTTCTTTCTACATAACACTTACAGTGGTATTATATCGACGAGTCTCTATTTAATAATGTTCTTACCTATGCGCCTTTATTAGTGCCATATTTTTTATACCAGCAACTATTAATTTAATATTTTTCAATAATAATTATTTATTATTAGGCATACATGCAGATGTGCTTGTATCCTGTTGCTCTTTCAAGTTTTTCTCTTTGTTGTGTTTATTGAGTTGGTTATTTATTTAGCTGTTTGATGCATATTCCATGTTCTGAGCACTCTGTTGCCCAAGAAATGTTTATAAATAAATGTGATCCTTCAGATGAATGTTATGAAATAAATAGGTTATACAAAATTGCCTTTTTATTTTTCCAGACTGTATTAATGGTACTTAAATAGGTATTAAATTAATGTTTTGTTGCAGGTCAAAACATTTCCAAAACTAACAGTACCCCAAGATACACATTACATTAAAAGTGACAGAGGTGGTAAAAGATTATTAGTTATACTTTTAGCATTGCTATGGGGTATGGAAATTGGGTTTAAATTTGCATCACGCACTGTTATATATTTGTTAAATCCCTGTCATGTTACAACTTTGATACAGGTCAGTAATAATAATAATAATAAGCTTTTTATTTCCCTTACACTGTTTGTAGTTAAAAAAGTACAAAGTTTTTGAATGTAATTTATATAATTGAATTGAATTGAATTGATACAGGTCAGTACATCGTTTTAATTAAGCCAAGAGGTGTGGCCCTTTTTAATTTTGTTGTAAATTATTAACAATTAACAGATTAAATAAAAAAAATATTTGTCAAGTCTATTGAAGAGTTAAAATTGGGTTTAATTCCATTTGTACATAAGAATATAGGTACGCTTTACAAGATTACATATTTTTCATTTCAGATTTATCTGTTGGCTGCCCCACCCAGTAAGACAGTGACGGCATTGTTTCGTATCCATTTGAATTTATTAAATGGACCGCTTTTAGCATTTTTGTTCCCTGAAACAGCCTCCAGGAAGGTATGAATAGATTTTTATCAATAGATATAGCATAAACAAGCATGAGAATAACACATGAACTATGTGATCCCAAACTAAGGAATCTATCTTTCAATGGTATAATGATCTGAGTCAACGTCAATCAACAGTTTCTACATAAAATAACGTTTGGTTGATTTGTATGGAATTGCATATAATTAAATGGCTGAATGACCTGTTTAGGCCGAGGTGGTGGAGAGGTGCTTACATACCTACAGCCAAATCCATGGGCCGGTCCTCATCACATGTAGCCCACATTAGTCACCTTCAAATACTTGTAGGTAACCTATAGGTAGGGATTTACCTATCTAATATTTTGTTACAGATCTTGGCTGAAGCTGCGTTGTACTGGATTCAACATGGAATGATGTTTGTGATACCATATTACCTTTTAAGGATTGGTGGTATGTTCAATTTGCTATGTCATATACTTCTACTATTTCATAAATATACATACAAATATAATAATTTTCGCTCTTTTATTTTACAGGTGCATATAATATTGAACCATTCTATGACTTCAATTGGGCAATTTTCAGTTATTGCTTAAATTTGTTATACCATTTCATTGTACTACAACTCATCGCAATAGTAAGCTCATTATTTATGATAATTAATTATTACATTTGTAAGCAACAAATACCTATACCTAATGTCCATTTTCGAAATAAATTGAGTAGGAATCATGTTTACAAGATATTTATATTAAATTTAGAATATTTATATTAAAATACAGCAAACAAAATAATTCAAACTTGACTAATTCTATGATACCTACACAATATTTTTTATACTTTGTTTGTTACTTTAAGGAAAGTTCATGTGTAGGTATCTAGTTATCAACATAGCTATTTTAAAAATAATTCCACGTTTTTCAATAACTTTGAAGTACACATGCTTACTCACATTTAAACATGTTTGTAATGTCTCTTGTGTTTTTTTCAGCCTGCTCAAGTGAATTTGAACCATATGCTCTGTCCCGCAATATTGGACCCGTTCGAAGGCCCGTGGTATAGAATTGCGGCGGTCGCGCACCAGGCCTTATTATGCCCCCTACTTTGCAAATTCTACTGCCTCGTCTCTGAATTTTGTCTCACTAAATTTCCTCCCACTAAAGTGAAGCCTCAGATGAAAGATTTTTTGCTAGAAGACAATGAGCTCTACAAACCAGTTGATGATAGCCACGAGGACTAGTAGCTGCTCTTGGAACGAAATATCTGACAGCTATTATCCCTCTCAGGGTAGGTAGGTAGAATCTATTCTTAATGTAAATTGCCTTTGTGTTAGAGAACAATATTTCATCGCGTCCATTTATTTTGGTGATTATAATTATGTATAGACGTAAGATTTACATATTATATGTATAATGACATATGCAAAGATTTTTGTGATGAAAATAATTAGTATTATATAATTATAACTTAGTAGTAATTGGATTTAAAACTACCTATATTTACTTATAGCTGTTATATTATTGAATTCTAGTCTCCGAACGGGACGAACGGCAATACACTAGCGGGATAGGTGCCGCTGGTTTGCACTGACGAAACATACCATGCGTTTCAAATAAGAATAGGACTAGTCTCGTGACTAACTTAATACAGACAAGTACTGACAACCAAGTTTGTTTTGTTTTAAAAGTTCTTTATTAATAAATATAAAATACAAATTTAATTACAGCCCAGCGCTTAAAACTTAGGTTAAACAAACATATAATTAAGGGGTTTGTCAGGCTAATAGCATCTTTCCAAAATTTTATGCCTAATACAATGAGTACACTGAACTGACAACCAAGTAAAAGTAACGTTAGTGCATAGAGCAAAAAAAAAAAAACAACTTCAATAAAACCTGCGTGCACTAAAAAGCTAGAAAAAACTAGGGACCTTATAGGTAATTTATTTCGTTTGGAGTATTATTATTATTACTAGCTTTTAGTGCTCCCAGGTGTTATAGAAGTACGCCTAACCTGCAGATTATTTAGACTTTTTCTGCAGTTACTGGTGATACGTAAGATATTTTTGGGGTGCCGTAGTCTCTACGAGGAACTCTTAGATCAGTCCGTCCGTCCGGCCCAAATTTGGTACAGAGACCTTAGTACCTTAACATAAAAATTAATTTTACCACATTTCAATTTTTTTTTTTTTTAGTTAGTACCTACCACCCTGAACGAGGAGAGTGGGGATATTTTCTTTAGTTACGTATCTCATGATGTGGAATTTTAGTGAAAAGGTATTTTCAAATAAAATAATGGTTTGGTTTCCCGGTTGTTGGCATGGCTTATAAATAATCTAAACTAATAAACCTAACTTAGGTACAACATTTATTTATAAGCCGTGCCGTATGCGAGGTTTTGTGTTTGCTGCTCTGTTGTATATTTATATTCGATCTCATAAATAGAAATAGGTAAGTGTTACCTACCTATAATCAAGTCTTGAAACAAAGATGGTTGGGCGTTGTTTTGAACCCAAGTTGGTACGTAATAAATATGGGTCAAGGTGATGATGAGGACGTCACTACGAGGCCTATCGTAATATCCCTCCCGTATTTATTTGACATGTAGGTTATATAATTATATTAGTTAGTATAAAGTTATGTAAGTAGGTATCTTGCCTCAAAAATATAAAGGTAATAATATTGATTCTCGACGATCAAATCGTGAACCGTTCGATAAATTGTCACACAATCGAGCAGTAGGTAACACATGAAGCAGCGGTTGATGCGACCTTGTTGGATCGATCCATATACTGTAGGTCGGTATCAATTCACTAGACCACGGCAAGTTAAAGCAATGCAATGTTGAACATAGACTTTTGATGCCCGTTATTTCCGAACAAAGTCAATAGCTAGTCAGACGGTAATCCACCGCAATCACAACTACCTACCTATTTTTATTTTATTTCACGCTTTTAGTTATAGGTAGTTATATAAGTACCTAGTCTTATTTATATTGCTTCATGATGATTTTTTTCCAACACCCAAAAGACAAACTAGTCACGTACGGATTATTTAATATTCCTAGACCTAGGTACCTACTTCAAAATGTAAGCCGCGAATCAGATGTACTTGGATAATAATTACGCTGTTCCCCTCGCAGTGACGGGAGGCCCGTGCTCAGGAGTGGGACGACAAACAAAAGGGCTAATAGGTATAAATAATAATTATTTAAAAATGTTGCCACTAAGGCGATTGGTAAAACCATTGCTACGTTAAAAAACTACTTACTTTTTATAAACAATCTCCGCTAAAGATTTGGAGGTCGAGTGACTTGACAATTTAGTCCAGTACCTAGCTTATTCTTACGGTAATGCCTAGAAATAGAAACCTAACTAAAAGATATTGTTATGTGATTACCCACTACAATTTGTTGTAGATTTATAAGTATTTTTATGCCATACCTATATTAGTAAGAAAGTAGGTACCTTTTTAATAGGTAAGAACTAAGTTTCCATCGCCCAGTAATTAGGTATAATCCTCGCCCCGCTCTGTGTTATCTATAGGAGGGATGCGGCGGGAGATGTGATCATACCTACTTATGTAGGTACCTAATTATATATTATTTCTTAGCATTCTTCAATGTATAATAAGTGATACCTACTATCATCACGGTTTCTTTAACCATACCAAAGTACTAAGTGCAATATTTAGTTATTAGTACCTACCAATATCTACGCTATTTTGGATCAAGAAAAATTATTGCTAAAATAAAACGAATAATATCATATAAATAATTAACAAAAGTATTTTTATTATTACCATGTAAATAACAGAAATATACAAATAATAATTAATAACGTAGGTACCTAATTATGATATTTCATTTTGTGTTTAATTGTACCCAGTTCATAACGCGCTATATAAACACACAAAACAAAAAAATAAACGAAGAAGTATGGAGACGACATTTTTCCTCGCATACAAACATAAATTTATAAGTTAATCAGGATAAATAAATATCTAGCTACTTAGGGCACTAGGGATTACAGACAGAGTAGCTGAATACACTTACAATTCATATCCTGCATGCAGTAGCGGATTTACCAGCAGCATGGAGCCTAGGGCGGCAGATTTGGGGACCGATTTTTTTTTAAGTTTACCGAATGTACATTATTGTGTAAGTAGCATAAATTCGCCCGCCTTTATTATTCGTAAATTATTGAGCTTTGATTAGCTCAAAAATAAACCCAAAAATATTTTACGTGCAATTTCAACGAAATTTTTGGATTGTAAAAATAATGTAGGACATGACAATTGTAGAGGCAAAGGCGGCAAAACCTTTACAGCCTCTACCTTGGAAATGTGTAAATCCACTACTGCCTCCATGTATCTTGGCTTGGTTGGGGTTCTAGCTCCCAAATGGTAAAAACCTTACATGTACTTACAAATTGCAAAAATCTCTGTCCGTTTGATCACACACTGAGATAGAGATCGTCAATACAACTATTAAATTTAACTGATAAAAATAACATGTTCCATAAAAAATTGAATTATATTGAATAAAATATGAAATCAACCTCAATCTGCACTGCATTCAATTCACTCACGAAAAAAATAACGAATTTACATTATACTTGCTATTTTATGTAGGTAAGTCCTTTTTCAGATACATATTATCAACTTGTTAAAATATTCAAAACTGGCGACCCGCCCCGACTTCGCACGGGTATTTTTATCAGTGTTTCTCTACTATATTGTGCATGTATCTATACAAATAAATAAAATTGAGGTGTCTGTTTGTAATATCAAAATAACACCTTTTCACTAAATGCATATGAATGTACACACGGTTCTTATAACAAAAACGCGATTTAATTATTTTTTGTCTGCTGTGTGTTTGTTCCGGGTAATCTCCGAAACGGCTGGACCTATTTTGACGGGATTTTCACTGGCAGATAGCTGATGTTATTGGGAGTAACTTAGGCTACCTTATGTTAGAAAAAATAGATAACAAATCTATCGCGTGGGGTCAGAACGCGCGAGCGGGATTTTGCGATAGTAGTTATACAGGGTTATAGGGTAAGTCGACCTAAATCCTTTAAGAGATGGTAGTTTCCATCATTCCTGACAGATTTGACTAGGAAACCCCATATACCAAACTAAACCGTTCTCAAGTTATCGGCCTTTGAATTTATTTTATAAAAATTACAGATTTTTTGTCGATTGCCCCCTTCTTTTGTGTTTTGTGTTTCAATTTGTTTTGTTTTTGCTATTTTTGTGTAGTAGACTAGTTGCTTTATTATTTTAAACCATAAAACTGCAAGTAACTGTACCAAATGAGTCATAGTAGACAGTCAATTGATGAAAAAATTAAAAAAATTGAAAGAATTTATTTTTCTTTGTAAGATATTTTAAAAAAAGTCTATGACAGATGTGCTGCAGATGTACTATAAAATATCTACGGTTCTTCAGCTTTCCGATAAGGTATAACATGCTAGGGTATTGTTAGGATTCTCGGAAAAAACTTCAAACAAAGACGCCCAAGTAGCAAACGTTAAGTTGCTCGCAGCGCCTATTGTCCAGCAATGGGTGCGAGCGGGACATCTTTCAATGTAAACAGGTACGAGTGAGACAAGTTATTCCATGTAAAAACTATTTTGTTGTTATTGTGTGTATTTTTTAGTCAGTCTGCTTACGCGATTCGTCCGTGGTAGATGCGATACTTGGTGTTCTTTGTTTTTTATTCGATTTGGCTTGTTTTCTGGACTGTTTCTTCCTATTCGTGACTGTGCTTGTTAACTGGACCTTGATTTGTGCTTCTGATTTTGAACTGTTGAAGATGACGACCTTTACGAACGAAGAATATGCTGATATTTTGATTTGTTATGGGTACTGCAACTGTGTATCTTTACGAGCCCGTGAAGAATACATAGTACGTTATCCTGGCCGCCGAATACCGGATATTAGTGTCTTCGACGGAGTTTACCAACGACTTAGAGAGACTGGCTCTGTTTCAAGGCGACGAACAGACCTGGGTAGACCACGTATTAATGATGACGATGAAGAGCAAGATAATGAGATAGTTCGACGATTTCGACAGGATCCGACTACGTCAACCAATGTTGTTGCTCGGGAACTTGGACTCTCACAGTGGAAAGTGTGGTTTACAGTGCATACTGCCGGTCTCTACCCCTACCACTACACGCCAGTACATGTCATCGAAGAAGGAGATCCTGCGAGGAGGCTGGACTTCTGTAGATTTATGCTCAATGCAGATTTGGAAGATCCATCCTTTTTTAGAAGCATCTTGTGGACTGATGAATCGAAATTCGATCAAGACGGGATAACTAATTATCACAACGCACATTATTGGGCCCCAAAATCTCAAAGAAATCCCAATAAAAAAAGGATAAAGGGTTCACAGAGACGTTTCAGTCTTAACGTGTGGATGGGAATAATTTCCAATCATTTGATTGGGCCTTACTTTCTACCCCAAAATTTAAATGGAGAAAACTATGAAATTTTTTTGAGACAAGATTTATCTGGTTTGCTCGACGATATTCCATTAAACCTCATCCGTGACATGTGGTTTCAACACGATGGGTGCCCCGCGCACTTCAGAAGGAGTGTCAGAGAGTGGCTAGACACTAATTATCCCAATAAGTGGATCGGAAGAGGTGGGCCTATACCGTGGCCAGCCAGGAGTCCAGACTTGACCCCTATGGACTTTTATGTGTGGGGACACATGAAAAGTTTGGTGTACCATGAACCGAACCCAATACAATCGATTGAGGTTTTAAGACAAAAAATTATTGATGCCGCTAACGAATTAAGAAGAGGACTAACGACTGGTGTTGTAAAAAGTGGCCTAAGACACAGAATGCGTGTATGTGTGCGAAACAGAGGAGGGCACGTGGAACATTTTTTATTGTAAAAAAGACCAATAAACAAAATTTGATATGTATTTGGATTGTTTTATTTTGTTTTCTGACTCAAAAACAACGCTTGATTATCGTTAGTATTTACTACTACCTGGTAGTATTTCATCAATGTTTTTATTAGATAAGTCTAATAATACCCTATGTTATTATACCTTATCGGAAAGCTGAAGAACCGTAGATATTTTATAGTACATCTGCAGCACATCTGTCATAGACTTTTTTAGAAATATCTTACAAAGAAAAATAAACTCTTTCAATTTTTTTTATTTTTTTAACAATTGACTGTCTACTATGACTCAGTTGGTATAGTTACTTGAGGTTTTATGGTTTAAAATAATAAAGCAACTAGTTTACTACACAAAAATAGCAAAAACAAAACAAATTGAAACACAAAACACAAAAAAAGGGGGCAGTCGACAAAAAATCAGTAATTTTTATAAAATAAATTCAAAGGCCGATAACTTGAGAACGGTTTAGTTTGGTATATGGGGTTTCCTAGTCAAATCGGTCAGGAATGATGGAAACTACAATCTCTTAAAGGATTTAGGTCGACTTACCCTATAACCCTGTATAAAACAGGAAACATAGACTCGCGTATGTTAAATTACATTTTTGTTAAGTTAAATTTCATGCGGACGAAGTCGCGGGCACAGCTACTTATACATATAAACCTTACTATTGAATCACACTATCTATAAAAAAACCCCATCAAAATCCGTTGCGTACTTTTAAGATCTAAGAATACATACGGACAGCGAGAAGCGACTTTGTTTTATACTATCTAGTGATGTTTATTGCATTTGAAGTCATGTTTATGATTATAATAGGTATACCTATATTCATTCTGAAACATTATTTTAAACGAATATAATTAGGTGTAATGTGATGAGTTTAATTCTCCTTAATTAAATTGTAAAAGGGTTAACTCTCGAGGCTAAGAAATAGTACATTACTGCTGCGGTCTGTACTGACTGCTTTGTTGGCAGCGGCGATGATGGCTGAAAGCGGAGCGTAACGCAGGTCCAGGCCATCATAGCGCGGTTAACGACCGCTTGGCGCAGTGGTTTGAGCGTAGGCCGCTCGGCACACTGCACCGGGTGGTTACGGGTTTGATTCCCGCCGGGTCAAATTTCGGAAATGGCCTTTTCGTAATTTGACCAAGTCTGGGTGTCACTGGGATCGCCCCCAGACTATTGTACGGTACCCATAGTGCAAGCTTTGCTTAGTTTGGGGACCATACAGTTGGTGTGGCAGTCTGGCGATATTTATTTATTTATTAACATGACCACATTATAAGCATTTTAGAGTTAATTAAAATACGGTCTGTTAATGAAACTGCATTGTAAAATAAAATAGTAATACGGTTGTATACCTATGTCAATACAAAATTTCGAATACTGTTTATTTCTGGCAACAATAGTTTTTCTATAACCTCTTGCAACCTATACGCGCTAGAAGTAGCGGGCCCAGCCATAAAAAAAATGCTAGCGGTTTTACAAGCCCTTACAACCAAATTAACGCGGATTCACCACGAGACCTACCTACGCATCAACCCGTTTTACTGATAAAGTTAGTAGCTGTCTAAATATTACACATCACGGTATTACCTTTTTTTGGTAATGTCTTTGAGTAATTACCAATACTAAGTAGGTACCTACAATAGGTACTGAAGTACTGTAATTTGTAGAACTTCCTAGCTTATGTCAAGTATATTTTTTTATTTGGATTAAGTACATATTATATAATTGCTAGCGTTTATACCCTAAAAACCATAAGCTTTAACCACTACTGGTAGGTCGAAATCGCTGACACAATAGAAAATCATTATTTCTCGCGTAGATTTACATTCCGCCAAGCATATCAAAGGTCAATGGGTGCACAAAATAGAATATAAAGAAAGGTAATTAACCTCAAGTCATCATTACCAACGCATCAACTGATTTAGATGATAGAAAGGATTGGCGTTAACCTTGTTTTTGTTGGCTTTAACCTTAATTGTCGAATCTAATTTCAATATCGTCATTAGGAAATGTTTGCAATTTATTATTAAGGGGGATATCCCACCCTCTGGTGATAATATTACCTACATAAAGTACGTAATATTATATGCCAGTATGTAAGAAGTAAGTAGTTACTCAGGTAGGTACTTATAATTAGTGCAATACTAATTATACTTCCACCTTATTAATAAACGTGGGTTGGCGGTTGTACAGTACTCCATGGTGTCTTCTTCTTTCGAATTTCTAATTACTGATGACAGCAATAGATAATTTGGTGTATAACTATTCACCCGTTATACGTTTATCAATAAGGGGGCTAGTGTTCCCCTTAACCATAATCTTTAACCAGACTAACGCGAGTTCACATCAAGACATTATAATTATTGTGAAGGATCGATTTGACTCATGCTGGTGACACAGCTGATTAAATATACGGTAATGCAAACATCCAATTTGAATTACCATTTCAATATACATTTAATATTGTAGCATTATCAATTTGTGAATACATCCAACCAAAGGTAACATAACTATTTGTAGTGCCATGCTGCCTTCACCTTAGTCTGATTAAAGCTTTCTGTATGATTTACATCTTAGCGGGGTGCGTCAGAGCGCATTTTACTAAATTAAAGTGTCTTTGCAGTAATTCAAATTCATATTTCCATGGAAATTATGCATCTTGCAACAAGATGCAAATATAACTTCACTGTTAGTACTTGTAAAACATAAATTATATAAATATGCAATAAAAAATAGGCAACAGCCCAATTATATCACATTATTGCGTTTTGACTAGAAATTGTAAATTTCCTAGACATTCAAAATTTACTATCAGCCATCCACTGGTGGACCCAAATATACCATAGATACTTCAGTGTTACCATATACTGCTGATACTGTTGGGTACAATTTTTTTTTTGTTGGAAGGCCTGTAACAAACAAAATAATGAGTATGGTAATTAAACTTTAAAATCTACACCATGGTTCCTTAGAACATAATACTACTTAATACTAAATAGTAATCAAAATAATTAGCCTTATGTATTTATGTCCCACTCCTGGGCTCGGGCTTCCCTTCAATGCAAGGGGGATTCAGGAGCAATGCTGCCCTGAGCAGGTTGACGGATTACTTTTTTATCATATAAGCAAGTGAATATTGAAATCAGATATCAAAAAACACATGCAAGCCGGAGATTTCATTCAAGACCTTGTGCAAGTCCTTAACCATTCTGCTATCACTCCTCAAATTATTACAAGTACATACTTATATGTAACTAATTTCTGACTAAAATCTCACCTCTGAATGCAACTCCTAAGAACTCATAATTTCTTTCAAATGATAAAGTGTTATCTTCGCAGTCTAAAATAACTCTTATGCGTTCTCCTACCTGAAAACAAAAACATCACTTACATAAGGTGAAAAAGTTATGCAAACAATACAAAAATTGTGTAAGCTTGTGTTAACAAATAAAATAACTTAGTTATTTCTCATAATATTTAAGTTATCACTGAGTTTACCTATTCATAGGAACATTATATTAACACATACCTACAGTTGTAATATAAAAAGTAAAACTAAAATTAAGGTTTATAAAGTTCAGGATACCTATCAAATTAATAATTCTGATAACAAGTAGTAAAATTCTGATACATCCTTTGGATTATCTATACTTAACAGGATATGAGTAGGCTTAACACATTTTAAATTAACTATTCTTGCAAATAAATAAATGGCACATCCTAATGTATTGATATCAAAATAATTAATGAATCTTTGGCTCAAAACAATCATGGATACTTGAATACATATGCAGAAGTGAAAATCTGGATAGTTGGGTAAATAGGATAGCCATTTAACCACACCCCACACCAAACCTTACCTGATATTTAGGACAGTTATTGAGAGGTGGATAATGTCCCTGAGTATCGCCATTATGCAGCAAGTGATTATCAACTAGATTCCATCCCCAACTTTGTTCATCGGATCCCAATAATCCAACATATCCTTGACATTGCAATGGAGCTTCTTTGGTTGAAATACCCACAACAGCTACTGTCCCCAGTGGTCCCTCCCAAATCACTTCCCAAGCATGTCGCCCATTATAGAACCCCATTTTTCCTCTACAGGCGTCTGTACTTTGGGCCACAGGGTTCCTGCAATACAAAAATAATTCTATAAGCATTTAATATTGACACAATTGTCTTACAATATCACATTAATTTATGCACTTACCTGTGTAGTGTGAAGCCATTTGGTTTCACATATATGTTTCTTGAGCAGTCATGTGGATTCCACGCATGAAAGAATGCTCTCAACTTGGATTTGTAAGAAATTACCGTTGATAGTAGATCGGACTTCATGACTTCTTCTACCAATCTTTTATTACATTGTAATCGCCACACATCATTGTTTTCGTCGCTGAGTATTCTGTTCCAACTTTTACATACCAAACCACAATTTCGGAGATCTCTTAGGCTAAGATAAGAAAATATATTCTCTAAAATATGATCAGGAACAACCTCTGCGATGGCGTAGTCGTCATAAACGTCGCATTCATTCATTGTTAGGGTATATACATATTTACAAGATTGATAGAGAATTAAATATGCGGACGCTCATAATTATTAAAAGTCGTAGACGTAATTATTCAACTAAATATACAATTACAATTTGATGATGCAGGTCAAATGTAGCAAAATTGTCACTGAGTTAGCAAACGTAAACAAATGTCAGAATCAGCGTGGTGCAGCATGGTGAACAATATTTAGGGTTCCGTACTCGTAAGGAACCCTTATACCCGCATCATGACCTGCCTTTGGTATCAGGCTATCAGAAAATGATTATCTAAATTAAAAATATACGATCTGCTTTGAATATTTGCTAAAAATTATACTACGTTTTGAGTGTTGCGGCAATAGTTCTAGATTGAAATAAAATCTTTTATCAATGAAAATATTGGATACACGGAAAGGAAATTAAGGTTTAAGGACCTTGATTATGGCCAATTCGTGGACATTACGACGTAGTCATACACATAGAATAATTCCATAGATTGAAGAATAATTAATAAGAATGTACAATAGTACCTACCTACAATTGAATTTGTACAAATTGATGTCTCAATACAGATATTTGGAAAACAATCGTCGTATTGCAATATTATATTCATCATAAAATATGGTACAAATTGTATAACAATATGAAATTCAACCCTGGCGCGTAGTGCCTAGCTTAAGTATGAGAGCGATCTTGGAAATGTCATTATTATATCATACGAGTACAAAATGAATCAGAGATCGATGTATTAAAACAGGCGTTAGTCCTAATAGGCACCGAATAATACATCGTAATTTGGCACACATAAAATTTGTAACTACTACAAAGATACTTAAATCTTTAACTTAAACTTTATTTCAGAAAATATGTAAAGAGGGAGCTTCGTACCGTGGTATCTCTGAATGGGTACATCTGTTTATGATATTATACAATTTTATTTCTTGTATTTCACGGCTTTAATTTCATATAGAGATTAAAAAAGACTATTGGCTACGGAACCCCACATTGTGCTTCGCCCGATACACAATTGGCTGGTTTTTCACGTCTACCAAAGAGAATTTAAAAGTAGGCTACTCACAATGCAATCTCATTTTGAATTTGTTGAAGTAAACATGCAGCAGTTGCTAACCGTAAGCAGCGGCCTTTATTTTAAAAGGTTATCCCTTGGGCCATGCACAATACAGGAATTAGTAACCTTTGATAACGGATTTGTGCTGTGCCTTTGATTAACTTCTATGACTGCCAGTAAATTATTTCTCACATCGAATTTCAAAAGTTCAATCCAGGATTATGCGACTTTTCCAAAAGTTAATAATTTTGTCGTATGTTTTTTTTGATAAGTTCAGATTTCTGGACGTCACATTTTACAAAATCATTAACCTAGCAACACACGTGATGTCATTTTACCTATGGGTTTAAAAAAAACAGAATGCAGTAACTAAACGTATATTTACTTTCTTTATTTGCCTGCCTACATTTGATTTGCTTTGAGTTCGAGTAAGACTTTTTGGCGGGATTTCGAAAAGGGCGGTAGCTTTTTAGTGAAAGTTTTTTATAATAATATTATTTATTGTGTTATTTGTGTATGTAGTATAGTTTTAGTAGTTTAGTTTAGTGTTCATTAGTGTTTATATAAGTTATTGGTAAGTTTTAATCTTTTTGTAAATTGGAAATTGAAATTGAATTCTAAGTATGGAAATTGAACCGGAGCCGCCTGATAAGCCTGATCCTCTTATTTCATTATTAGAAGCCGACGCATTTTTGTCTCAAAACGACTATGTTTGTATTAAGGATTCTCAAAGACTCCCTCAGGACAAAAAAATAAAAAAGCTTATTAGTTCTCCTTCTTTTAAAAATAGAGTTAACTTTAATAAAATTGTTCATTCACAAAAAAAGAAGACTACAATTTTATCATCTCCATTCTCCAGACTCAGCTGCTCTGCCAGCTGCTCCGACCGCGGTTGCTATGGATAGTGTTACTGTTTCCCCTGGTGTCAACCCATTTAGGAGTTTGTACACAGACATGGACAGTGGTCCATATCTTGTTCATGTAGAGCTTATCTCTGCTTCCCCTCAGAGTGGGACTTCGCTACATCCTATTAAATTTGGACACTTCCTTTACAAGAACAAACTTAAAAATGTCTTACAAGATGGTGTAAAACGCATTGGTTGTAACAGGCTTGCTATCTCATTCAAGTCTGCCTCAGAGTTCACTTCAAGTTTTTACAAAACCCAATATTATATGAAAACAACTATAGAGCATTCATACCTACATATAGTATAACTAAAATGGGTATTTTGAAAGGTATACCAACCGAATGGTCTCAGGAAGAGATTATGCAGAATATCAAAGTGCCGGAGGGTTTTGGTGCAATTATAAAAGCCCGTCGTTTAAGCCGAAAATCTATAGATTCTGAGGGTCCAGTGTGGATCCCGACACAGACGATAGTGGCAACATTCGATGGTCAGGCCTTACCTTCCCATGTTTATTCCTTTTATTCTTCTATTCCTGTTGAACTTTACATCTTCCCGACCATCCAATGTTTCCACTGTTGTCGCTTTGGTCATACTCGCACACATTGTAGAAGCAAACCACGGTGTTTCAAGTGTGGTGCTGAACATGATGGCTCCTCGTGTTCCATTGAGGAACACTTCTGTGTCAATTGTTCAGGTTCCCATTTAGCATCTAGCAGAATCTGTCCAGAGTTCACAAGACAAACTAATATCAAACGGCATATGTCTTCTCATAGTTCCTCGTATCAAGAAGCTGCTAAACTTTTTCCTCCTACAAAAAAACTGTATTCTGAAGCTCTTTCTGTTCCCTTTCAAAATTCTTCCCATCCCATTATTTCTACCCAGTCATCTAATTTCAACCCTGTTTATAATACTGTATCATATAAGAAATCTATTGTTGTCAAACCAAAAGTTCACAAACCTTCTCAAAAGGGCTATGATCAGAGTGCTCATAATCAATTAGTAGCAGACTATGCATCTCCCCCTACAAGTAATAGTAGGGCCTTTGTTTCAAATGCTGAAGCACCCCAGAAGAATGTTAGTTCAGATGTTAGCGATCTTATGTCTTTTTTAACTAATACAATTTTTAATGCTAATTTACCGGACCCCGTTGCTATCAAAATCATTAATGACATTTCTATTACTCTTTTTAAATACTACAAAAATGGATTGTGTTCTTCAGTGGAATGCTAGAAGTATACTCTCAAAAACATCAGATCTGATATACCTTAGTAATAAGTTTAATTTATCAATAATTGCTATTTCTGAGACTTGGTTAAAGCCAGGTTCTAACTTCAGATTATCAGGCTTTAATGTGCTTAGGAGTGACAGAGCAGACGGGTGGGGGGGCTCTGCTCTCCTTATTAGAAATAATTGTTTATTTACTTCTATAAATTTACCTCAGTATCAAAATGAAAATTTAAATATAGTTGCTGCTCGTGTGGGGGATGTGTCATATGTATCTGTCTACATATCACGCAAAGACCCCTCAGTTATTCCTATTCTAAATAATATAATTGAATCGGTTCCTCCTCCCCTTGTATTGTTAGGTGATTTTAATGCCCATCATAGTTTATGGGGGGCTCCAAATGATGATTGTTTAGGCTCTAGGTTGGTTGATCTTATTGATGATTTTAATTTGTGTGTTCTGAATGATGGGTCGCCTACGCGTCACATAATTCCAGGACAATGCCCTAGTTTTGTAGATATTTCTGTCTGTTCTTCCCAGTTATCTCCCGTTCTTGATTGGAAACGGCTGTCTTTATCGTATGGTAGCGACCACTTCCCTATTCTGATTTCCTCTCTCATTAATTCTAGAAGGCGTATTCCTCCCCTTGATCCTTTACTAAAGTATAAGCTAAGCAACTGTGACTGGGAGTCGTATAGAATAGCTTTAGAAAGGAAAATAAGAGATATTCCCAAAGTTTCTTCATCAAACTTTCAACTTTGTTATGACAGTTTAGTAGCTTCGATGTTGTCAGCAGCAGATGAATTTTTTCCCATTAAAAAACGTTTTAATGGGAAAATTCCATCACCGCCGTGGTGGGATAAAGATTGTACGGAAGCGGTCAATAAAAGAAACGCTTCGGAGAAAACTTGTAACGATGGTATAAACCTGCAAACATTTTTAGATTACAAAAATTCTTCTGCTGCAACCAAAAGACTTTTAAGAAAAAAGAAATTTGAAGGCTGGCGCCGTTTTTGTTCCTCGCTTTCCCCTGAAACTTCACTTTCTTCTGTTTGGAATAATATCAGACGATTTAGATCTTCCCGGGCTAATGCGTCTCGGTCTTCCTTTACTTTGGATTGGGTTCCCTCCTTTACTTCTAATCTTGCTCCAGATTTTGTCCCTAACTTTAATCAAATCCCTTTTCTGTATTCCAGCGTAGCTGACTCTTTAAATGCCGATTTTATAAGTTCTCCATTTCTCATGAATGAGTTTGATTTGGTTCTCAACCATGTATCTGATTCAGCTCCTGGGGCTGATGGTATTCCATACTCTTTTATAGTTAATTGCTTGCCTCAAACAAAGGCGTTCGTTCTAGACTTAATTAATTTTGTAATTGAAACTGGCCATATTCCTCGTTCGTGGAAACATCATGTTTTAATCCCTATCTTAAAACCTCATAAGGATCCCTCTGATCCTTCTTCGTATAGACCCGTGTCGTTGTCTTCTGTTTTTGCTAAGCTAGCTGAACATCTCATAAAGTTAAGATTAGAGTGGTTCGTTGAACACAATAATTTATTGCCCGTTTCCCAGTTTGGGTTTAGAAAGGGTAAGAGTGTTTCCGATAATCTCAGTATCTTCTCCACTGATGTCTTACTCTCTCTTAGTAAAAATGAGTCAATGGTTGCTGCCTTTCTTGATATTTCTGCCGCTTATGACAATGTTGACTTATTAATTCTAAAATCTAAGCTAAATTCACTTGGCATCCCCAGTAAGTTTTCTGATTTCTTGTTCAACCTTTATTCAGCGAGATCAATTTCTGTTCGGGTACCTGGTGTAGATAGTTCTGCCAGAGTTTTGTGGAAAGGAGTTCCACAGGGCTCAGTTTTGAGTCCTTTGTTGTATGACTTGTACACTATGGATCTAGAATCAGTCATTTCTCCGTGCTCAATTCTGCAATATGCTGATGACATAGTAATTTACCGCTCTGATAATTCCTTGGATTCTGCTATCAAATTGGTCGAGAGTTCTTTAAATAATTTGACAGTTTGGTTAGAGACGCATCGCTTGTCACTATCAGTTAAAAAAAGTGTTGTTGTGCCCTTTTCTCGTAAAAGAAAGATTGCGAAATTTAATCTTACAATTGGGGAATCTCAATTACCCTCTTCTAGTGAAGTTACTTTCCTGGGAAGAAAGTTTTCTAGTAAATTTAATGGTGCCTTGCATATAAAATATGCAACTGAGAAATGTGAAAAGAGTCTTAATATTATGAGGGCCCTTTCGGGTGTTTGGTGGGGTGCTCATCCCTCAACCATGCGGCTAGTATATAATGCATTAGTTAGAAGTATTATGGATTTTGCCTGTTTTACTCTTTCGCCTGTTAATAAAACCGATTTACATAAGTTTGATCTTATACAGTCCAAATGTCTGCGTATTATTGTAGGCGCAATGAAAAGCACTCCTATTAGTGCCCTTCAGGTTGAGTGCTCGGATCCTCCACTTTATTTGAGACGCCAGTACTTGTCTGACCGATATTTTTGCAAGATTTGGCAGCTTCACGCGCATCCCCTTTTGCCCAAGCTTGAATTCCTGGATAGTCATGTGAACAGCAATCACCCTTTTTGGCGTAATAAACCGGTCCCATATTTGATTCAAAGCTTCAGAAATTCAAAATTTAAAATTGATTCGATTAAAAGATTTGCGGTTCACCCTATCTTTGAACATGACTATAGTTCGTTTATTTATAGACCGAACGTATTTTTTTCAATTGGTATATCGACACATTCTTCAGATGCTGATGGGAAACTTCGTAATTTTGTTGAGGAAAATTCTCCAGGCGCAGAGGTGTTCTTCACGGATGCTTCTAAGGCTGTTGAGTCTGCTTCAACTTCCTCTCATTTTGTGGGTGCTGCCTTTCTTCGGTACTCCACGGGTTTTTTTAAATTGTACCAATATCCTTCTATCCTTTCAATTTTTACCGGTGAATGTTTTGCTGTACTTGAGTGTATTAACTACATCATTTCTGAAAGAGTCAAGAAGGCTATAATTTTTACCGATTCGCTCAGTTGTGTTTACTCTTTAACCTCAAGCCCTCTAAATAAGTGTTCTAATCCTGTCGCAATAGAAATCAGAGATAAGCTCAAACATTGCCTTGATTTAAATCTCCAGGTTTCGTTGGCCTGGATACCTGGCCACTCGGGTATCCAGGGGAACGAACATGTAGATTCTCTTGCGAAATTAGCTGCTGTACAAGGTCGGGTTTCAAACACAGTATACTGCCAGGATGTCCTTCAGATTCCGCGTCTGGAGCTGATGGAAAACTGGGGTTGCAGCTGGGGAAACAGTGATACTTCTAAAGCCAAATATTTCCGTAGTTTACAACCCAACATTCAATCCAAACCGTGGTTTACGACCCTTTTCTTCCCTAAAAAAAATTCTTCTATTATTTCACGTCTCCGTTTTAATCATTGTTCTTCACCTCATCATCTCTTTAGATTAAAAATCTTAGACTCTCCCATGTGCTCATGTGGATTGGGGGAGGGTGATGTTTCCCACTTACTATTCCAATGTCCTCAATATGGTTCCCCTTCACTATATGACTTTCTTATTAAATATAATGCTCCTCTTCCATGTAGTCTATCTTGCATATTATCATTGAATAACTATGTATATGTCAAAGCTCTTAGTAAATTTATTTCTCATCACAGTATTTCCTTATAATTTTTCATGATATCTTATTTATTGTTTGTAGTTATTATTATGTATATTCATCGATTGCCCTAACTTTTACACCCATATCCTATGCCTGTCGCTTTGTCCAAATATTCCCTACTCCTGGGTAATTTTTTCAACGCTCAACACTAAGAAGTTGTCAAGATCAGTCAACCACACGTCAAGCACTCGACATTGGCAGCGATATCTTTGGATAAAAGGATAATTGCCAAAACTGAAAAAAGAAGAAGAAGAAGAGTTCGAGTAATTAGTGAATTAAATAATTAGGCACGATGCCCGGTATTGATACAACTTTAAATGACGAAGACTATATTATAGCTAAAGCAAAAGATGCTCAAAAGTATAATATACATTCTGCAAAAGCATGGATGTTGACAGCGAAAACATTGTTTCCCACAAATTTTAAGATTCAATTTGAAGCTTATCTGATGGAAAAGCAATCAGGAAACGTGCAAGAAGCAGCTGAATGTTTTAGCTCTTTAATTATATCAAAGCAAAACTTTTCTTCTTTGCTACCGGAAATATCTGCTATTGCAAATGCTCTTAGATCATCTGAAGGCAGTTTTCTCAGCCAAATGTTTGATAATATTTGTCCAGATTTACAGTTAACAATATTGAAGACAAGTGTTGAAAATAGTGATGACACTATGGAGCATTGTCGATTATTAGTTTTGTTACTGAAAAAGTTTCCACAACTAGGTGTGGACAGTCTTGTAAAAACATTAATTAATGCTGAGAAATTTTTCTATGACAATCGCTATGCAAGGTTACTAGTTGTTGAAACACTACCTCTGCTTACTTCTTTAGAATCGCCAAGACTATTGCAGCGGTTGGTTATAAAAGCTATAGATTTTTACAACTCTTATGTATTTGATGAAACTGAACATGATATCACAGATCCCTGGCAGAGACTGTATGGAATTCTAGACTTGATGGGCCGACAACTTGGGTGGGATTCCTATTTTGTTACTTACAGCAACAGTTTGAACAAAGAGACATATTTCCAAAAATTATTGTCATTGAGAAACAATGAAGACTGCCGTCAACTACTGTTTTGTGGGACAACATTCTTTTTGAGATCATTGTATGAACAAAAGTCTTTAAAAGGAAACCACATTTTAGTAGAAGCATTATCAGATCCAGAAATTTCCCCATCCAAGAGAAGAAAAGGTGATCAGGAGGTAACAGGTATATCTGCTCATCAATTCCAAACTGCAGCCAATTGCTGGGAGCTATTGCACAGCAATGAAGTTATTTCAAGAGAGTTTACTAAATTAGCCAATCAGCTTCAAGCCAAACCCTGGTCAGAAGGATTCGCTGGTGACTTTGCTTTATACAGAGGAAAATATGATGAAGCTATGCCACCACCTTCTGTTACTAACCTCACAGCAAGTATTATCAGGGTTTCCATAAATTACTTTCAAAAGAAATATACAGCTTGCATTGAAAATATGCTAGCAGCTCTACCTCAATTGAACAATGTAGAAGGTGTGTTAGAGCCGGAATTGATAATTGGTGGTAAACATAGGCATTTGCATTTCCTGCCACTTACTAAAATTGGTATCATGCATTATTTCTGTACCTTGCTAATAAGAATTCTGCTTAGCACTGGCAATAATTCTGACCTTACATATGGACATGTGTTGGTTCTTATGCAACTTGGTTGGCCCCAAGAGGAAGCAATATTTATTCATATACTGGATGTTATTAGACAAAAGGGTGTTTTTCATTATCATCTTTTCTCGACATATATAATTCACATAGACATATTGGAAGAGTTGACTTTCATGTGGAATGCCCAAGATAACAACATTGTGTTAGACATATTGCCGAATTCTCAACAGCATTTAGGACAAAGAAGAATTGGAACACGAGGAGCTGATAAAGGTGTCAAGGAGGATTTCAAACAAGCTATGAAAGCCCAAGTGGCTAGAAGCAATGACTCTATTTTAAATTTAATGATACAGTTTATTACTTCAGAACGATCATACTTCCTTCAAATATTGTAGATTGTTTACGTTTCCATTTCACTTAATGAGTGAACAGGTACCATAGCATTAAACAATCTAGTAGATATGACTCTATTCAAGTAACTGCCGAGGGTTGTTGTTGAGCTGTATTTATATTGGCTTTGTTTGTTGAAGGTTATATAATGAAAACAATAAAAGAAAATGTTACTTACCATAAACACATCGTTTTTATTGACAAAAATACTTGTACATCATTTAGGGTTCAGAACTCACAGCACTAACATTTAGTGGTGCAAGTTGTATTACCTACTGCAATAAAAAATTAAGAACTACCCTCATATGAGCCCATAGCAAGTAAAAGGTTACGCCTTGTAAAATGCAATCCCTTTATGGGTGAATTTTTTGTTGCAAATGAACGTAACAAAAACTTTTCTTCTTTTTGAACTGTGTTACTGGCTCCAGGTTCCTCTCCGTTCACTTCTTCGGTTATGGAATTAAAATCCCATAATTTAATATTAAAATCCAAAGATCCTGTGAATAAAGATAAATGTAGTATTATAAATTTAGTTGAAATATTTGTCTAGTCTTGTTTCTACAGCAGACGGTAGAGAGGTCAATGATCATTGAGTGTCCGGTATAAACACAGACCTATAAGCCATAGTCGCCGCATAATTAATTAGAAATCTGATAGTTACCAGATGCTAAAATGGTGCCATCCCGACTAAATGCCAATGCGTGTATCGGGCCGGTGTGCGAAGGCGGCAGCAGAGCGGCGGGCGAGCCAGTCGATATATCCCACACCAATAGCTCTCCATTACCGCCTGATGCCAGCCATCGTCCACATACAGAGAATGCGAGTGTAAATATGGCAGACTGAAAAGAGAAAATTTAGTCTAATTACTTGTTACAATTAAGTGTTTGGTGATACCTACATGTCTGTATAAATTAGTTTATAAAGCTGGGTATTCTGGAAATATAAACCTACATAATTAGGTATTAAAAAAAAAATATATCACACTTATTAGTTCTGTGAATTCTTATGCATACCTTATGTCCCGTCATTATTCGAACTTGTGTTCCTGTTAAACAATCCCATAAACGAACTGTTCTGTCGCTGGAACCCGTTGCAATATAATTTGAATTCGGGTGAAACTGACAGCACTGAAAACATATGATTTAGGACATTATAAAAAAAGATGATAAAAACGTCATAGCTAGCTTGATTGTTATAATTGAGGATCCTTACATTCGAAATTAATAAAATGAACCTATGGGGATGTGGATGGTGGTGTGGTGATGTGTAGAAGTAAGATAGTCCAAGTAGATAGAAAGTAGACAGTTTATTTACACAGCACAGAATCACAGCACACAACAATATAAATAGTCCATAGAAGCGAAGGAGTGTAACGAAGATATTCAGCTCACATAAGAAAACAGTTTTAGTAATATAATTCACAACAACAATAACGTATATCAATCTCGTAGAATTAAGCGTAGGGTAGGCAGACGACACAAGTTTCGCGTGCGAGGTATATCGGTCAACTCTTGGCGCGGCGACCGCCCGCTGCCTCGTATGCGTACGCGCATTGTGGGTACAATCATATTAGTTGTGCGTGTTTCCACTGCACAACATGGTGACGTAAATATTAAATATTTCATAGTTTTAATAATATTATTTTTTATTGTAAATATATTGTGAATAGTTATAGTATGTTAGTAGTGTAAGTAATTTAGTTATTATAATGTAAATAAATAAAAATAAGTTGAATGTAATTTTAATATGCTGTAATTTTCTATGTTATTGTAAATTGTGTGAATGAGTAGGCCACATCACTCCCCTCCAGAGACCGTCACTACGGGCGATAAAAATCAGGAAAATGAACTACGCGGCCTGAACGCGTTTTTCTGACGTCCTTCTGGGCCTCGGAATTAGGACTTGAACCTGGAGTATTGTTGAAAGAGGGAGTAGGAATGGGATTAGGAAATGGAGAAGGAGTGGGGTTGGCAGATGGGTCGGACAGTATATAGGCCGGTTTGAGGCGGTCTATGGATACAGTGACACTTTTCCCTTTGACCAAGAGTCTAAATGTTTTGTCACTACGCTCAAGTACTTCGTAGGGGCCAGAGTAAGGTGGTTGAAGGGCACCACGCAATGCATCGTCCCTAATGAAAACGTGACTAGACGAGGTCAACTCCTTATAAATAAAGATTTTGTCTTTATTGTGACGTGCAGCTGGTGAAGGTTGGAGCTTAGAGGTTAATTGGCGAAGGCGAGTGGTGAATTCAGAAATATCGGTGGATTGGGGAGTCGCAGCCTGGAAGAATTCGCCAGGTAAACGCAACGACTCTCCGTACACCAATTCAGCCGAAGATGATTGAAGTTCTTCTTTGAAAGAACTCCTAATACCCAAAAGCACTAAAGGTATTGTGTCCACCCAGTTAGTATCAGCGTGGCACATTATCGCTGCTTTTAACTGTCTGTGGAATCGTTCCACTAGCCCGTTACAAGCTGGGTGATACGCGGTTGTTCTGCGATGCTTGAATCCTATCACTTTTCCTAGGTACTGGAAAAGTGAAGATTCAAACTGTCGACCGCGATCGGTGACAATATCCGTTGGACATCCAAATCTGGATATCCACGATATTAATGCCTTTCCAACAGTTTCGGCTGTCATATCGATCATAGGAGTCACTTCCGGCCAGCGAGTGAAACGATCCACAGCAGTAAAACAGTATCGGTAGCCCTGAGAGATAGGAAGTGGGCCTATAATATCCACATGGATAAAGAGGAAACGGGCGCGAGGTAGATCGAATGTGCCTAACGGTGCCGACACATGACGATGTACCTTGGCGCGTTGGCATGCCAAACATTGACGAGACCACCCTCGACAGTCCTTGCGCACCCCAGGCCAAACGAATCGCATTGCAATTAGCTTGGCGGTGGCGTTGGCACCTTGGTGGCTGAGACTATGAAGGCTGTCGAAGAGTTGTTTCCTCAATGGTCTGGTGACAAAGGGTCTGGGAGAGGAGGTGCTGACGTCACAATAAAGCTCTGTTTGTGAGTTAGGGATTATTAACTTCTCGAGACGGAGTGAAGATTCTTCTCTCAGAAGTTGAGCCAACTCTTGATCAGTCGCTTGGGATGAAGCCAGCACGTCTAAGTCCATTGGCATCTGCAATTCCTCGACACGTGACAATGGGTCAGCTACAACATTGTCTTTGCCCGAAATGTGTCTAATGTCGGTGGTGAATTGGGAGATGTAATCTAGGTGACGAAACTGTCGAGGCGAACAGGTAGTTTTCCTCTCACTGAAAGCATAACTGAGCGGCTTATGGTCGGTAAAAATGACGAAGTGTCTTGCTTCCAGCATATGGCGAAAGTATTTTATGCTTTCATATATGGCTAACAGTTCGCGGTCGTACGGTGAATACTTTTGTTGAGAGGGGCTCAACTTCCGCGAGAAGAATGCCAGGGGCTCCCATATATCGTCTCTTAATTGCTGTAAGACTGCACCCATAGCCAGATCGGAAGCGTCTGTCACTAGAGAGAGATCGGCTCGGCAATCTGGGTGTGATAGCAGTGCAGCATTAGCGAGGCTTTCTTTGCACTTGTTGAAGGCTAGAAGTGTGTCACCGGATAAGTTTACAGGGTGAGAAGACTTGACATTACCAGTTAACAAGGCATTTAAAGGGGCCTGAATTGAAGCAGAATGAGGTAGGAACCGTCTGTAAAAATTAATCATCCCTAAAAATCTACGAAGCTGCTTGACCGTAGTGGGGACAGGGAAGTCGCTTATGGCCTTGACCTTGGCTTCTAAAGGTTTGGTACCGGATGCGGATATCCTGTAACCCAAAAAAGTTACTTCAGACGCTCCGAAAACGCATTTCGAGGTGTTGATCAGGACACCGTAGTCCTTCATGCGGCTGAAGAGTTGCTGAAGGTGGCTTTCGTGCTCGACCTCATCCCTGGAGAATACTAAGAAGTCATCTAAGTAAGAGTAACAGAAGTCGAGGCCTCGCGTCATCTCATCAACAAACCTTTGGAACGTTTGGCCTGCATTCCTCAAACCAAAAGTCATGAAGGGGAACTCGTACAGGCCAAAGGGCGTAGTAATCGCTGTTTTAGGTATATCCGCCTCAAAAACAGGGATCTGGTTATAGGCCTTCATTAAATCTATGGTGGAGAAGACTGTACAACCGGAAATAGAGTGGGCGAAGTCGTGGATATGCTTAATTGGATAACTGTCTGGAATAGTCCGTGCGTTAAGCATGCGATAATCGCCGCAGGGGCGCCAGCCGTTATCCTTCTTAGGCGCTAGGTGTAAAGGAGAAGCCCAGGGGCTTTCAGAAGGACGCGCTGTGCCACTGCTAAGCATGAGGTCAAATTCCTGTTTAGCGATTTTGAGTTTATCGGGGGCAAGTCTGCGAGGAGTGCATGAGATAGGAGGTCCCGGTGTAGTTCTAATGTGGTGTACTGTGTTGTGCTTTGGAACCACGTGTGTGCCTGAGGGGCGTGTTATTTCGGGAAACTTACTTAGGATGGCATGGAAACGTGTGTCGCCTGTTGAAACTTTCACAGAAAAGATATTGGCTGAAGCAAGAGAAGCATTAGCTGAAAGCGTTGTGGTGTTGTCTATTAGGCGTTGATTTCTGCAATCTACTATTAAATTATAAAAGCTAAGGAAATCAACGCCTATAATTGGCTTTGTTACATTTGCCACAGTAAAACGCCAAACAAAATTACGCCTAAGGCCTAGATTTAAATTAAGTTCTATCGTGCCGAATGTATCTATAATACTTCCATTGGCAGCGCTAAGCTGAAAATCTGTCTTTGCTCGGCGGTCCCGAAGTGCAGAACGAGGGTAGACGCACAGGTCACTGCCGGTGTCCACCAGGAACTGCGTGTTGGAACTGCGGTCAGTGACAAAAAGGCGACCAGTAGTGGCTAGGCAATCGGTCGTCGCCATCAGCGAGTGCCCGTGGAGTTTCCCGCCTTCTTGAAGTCGCAGGGCTTGATGCACTTGCTTGCGTTGGTGCCAAACTTATTATGGTACCAGCATACCGGAAATTTTTGGTAGCTGGAGTTAGAGCGACTTCGCGGTCGCGATGAAGAACGGTAGCGTTCTCGTTGTCTGGAGCGACCGGTGCTACATGTCGAACAGCATGATGAACGGGTATGCTCCTCCAGCTTAAGGGTAAGCTGTTGCACCATCCTCTTCAGTTCCGCGATCTCCTGGGATGAATGGGAACTAGCGGCGACTTGGGATGATGTAGCAGCCACAGCGCGCGGTGTTGTCAGCTCCTGGATTCGATCAGCCAAGTCAACCAGCTGCTCCAGTGAGTGTGTTGGCTGGGATGCCAGTACAGTCTGGATGTCGTGAGGTAAGCGGTCGCTCCATATCGTCCTTAAAAAATCCTCTGGAACGGATGGTCCTGCCAGGTCTTGAAGATGCCTGAGGAATTGTGAAGGTTTCCTATCTCCAAGTTCCTCATGTGTGAGTAACCGCTTGACCTTCTCCTCGTGCGAGGCAGAGAGGCGTTTGATGAGCACAGATTTAATTTTATCGTACCTGTTTTTGGCCGGAGGGTTGGCTATTATGTCCTTCACGGTCTTTGAGTACTGAATCCCCAAGTTGCTGAGCACCTGCCTGTACTTGACTGAGTCTTCGGTGACGTCATGGTACTCAAACTGACTCTCCAGCAATGTGAACCAAAGTTCCGGGTCTTCGGGTGAAAATTCCGGAACTTTTATTTTAATTCGCCGTGAAATAATTTCCTGTGCAGTGGAAACGCGCACTGCTTTTTTTGGCCGGGTGGTAACACGGCTGTGTCCGCCACGCGAGCCTACGGTTGCAACTGAGTCGTCACTACTGCTGTCGGTGTTCACACTCATTGTTTCGTCCTGATCCTCGTGTCCTCAAAAGGGTCACCAGTTATGGGGATGTAGATGGTGGTGCGGTGATGTGTAGAAGTAAGATAGTCCAAGTAGATAGAAAGTAGACAGTTTATTTACACAGCACAGAATCACAGCACACAACAATATAAATAGTCCATAGAAGCGAAGGAGTGTAACGAAGATATTAAGCTCACATAAGAAAACAGTTTTAGTAATATAATTCACAACAACAATAACGTTAATACGATCTCGTAGAATTAAACGTAGGGTAGTCAGACGACACAAGTTTCGCGTGCGAGGTATATCGGTCAACTCTTGGCGCGGCGACCGCCGCGCTGCCTCGTATGCGTACGCGCATTGTGGGTACAATCATCATAGTTGTGCGTGTTTCCACTGCACAACATGGTGACGTAAATATTAAATATTTCATAGTTTTAATAATATTATTTTTTATTGTAAATATATTGTGAATAGTTATAGTTTGCTAGTAGTGTAAGTAATTTAGTTATTATAATGTAAATAAATAAAAATAAGTTGAGTGTAATTTTAATATGCTGTAATTTTCTATGTTATTATAAATTGTGTGAATGAGTAGGCCACAAACCCTTATCCAATTGTGTTTGATAAATATTATAATCCATTATTTTTGGTGAAGCTTGCCAATAACAAATCGTAGATTGCGTTCGCGTCGTCACGCGGGTAGGAGACCGATCAAACAATATGCAGCAATCCAAGATTGATTTTAATATTGTAAACGAGATATGTACATTATAAATTTTGTGCGTTTAACGGCAACCAGTCAATCCGTTGCATCTCATACAGACTAGCTGATTGGTCAACTATTTTCCCCCACGCATCACACAGAAAATCGGGAACGGCGAACGCAAGAGTGCAGTCATGCAACGATGCTCTTTGCATTTATAATAATATTGACGGTATACTTACGTCGACATCGGACAGGTGGCCAGCAAATATCCTGAGCGGTTGATGATGATCCGTCGCCCACAGGCGGGCGACGCGGTCGTGGCCGGCCGACACAAAGTAATGGCCGTGCGGCGACCAGCGCACATCCCAGACTGGCCATACGTGGCCTCGGTACACCACCAGACATGTCCAACATTGCAAAGACCATAATCTTACTGGAATTTAAAAGACCGGATTTGAATTCGGGCGTTTTAAGGAGCTTTCATGTGCCATTCATTTGGAATATGGGTCTGACTTATGTTAATCACTGGAGTCGAACCCTAAAGCGAGCTCGGGCATGACTTGAAAAGCGGCATCAACATGTCAAACGCCAAAAACGTACTATTGATGTTGAAGTATTCATGAAGATATTAATATTTATGATCATGGGTCCAACCCTAAAGCGAGCTTTACACTCTCGTTGAACTATGTCGCGAAATTTTCCAAGTAGTCGTGGTCCACACTACTTGGTAAATTTCACGAGAAGTATGGAGGTTGTTTTTTTCCTTTATCAAAGTGTGGAGGCCTCATTATACAACATTTTGGAAAGTTAGGATGAAAAATTTTTATCGAATAGTAGTTTTATTTAGCAGATTAGCATCAACGAGAATTGAGTATTGTTGAAATAAATAACAAGATTGATATAGTGACATATAATCAATATTAAAAAAAACTTACCAGTAGCATCCTCAGAGCATGAAAGTAACAATGTTTTGAAAGGGTCAAATGCAACTTTGTAAACTGGTCCCGAATGTCCGAAGAATGTGCGACATGTGTCTCTATCTCTCTCCTCCATCATTCTTACAAGTACATCACCTTGAAAAATAAACAAACTTTTTACTTTGTATAATATTTGTACACCAAGGAAATAAAATTTTAGAAAATACAAAAATCTTTTATACAAGATTATTAAATTCAGTCCCGTCTATATCAAGAGTATAATGTAAATATTATAATATAATGTTACATACCAGCCTCTCTATCAATGTCCTGCAATTTTTCTGCAGATTTCATTCCACGTAACTTCATAGGAGTTAATGTCCACACCTGTAATTAGCAGGTAGGTAATGATTGATTTGATTTCATTACAGGTTTCATTCAATTATCATGTAAACTATCCCCTATATGTTGCAGTGCATTGTACATATAAATTGATGTATTGTGTTTTCTTAGTTTTAATTAGTGCCGGTGTGATCTTAAGAGTTTGTTTGTCAAAAAAGCGAATTGTTTGACAGATGTTTCATCATTGTTATAAGAGAAATTTTGATGAACAGAGAGATTGTACTTAGTAAGTTCATGAAAACATGAAATTTCACTTATTGTTGGTCAATCTTGGCCGAATTAGATTGTGCAGAGAGTGCTTTAGGCTTCACAACATACCTTAATAATAGAGTTGCTGAAGCCAACAGCTAACAATGTAGAGTCATCGCACACATCAGTACATATAGCACTATGACCACTGTTCAGTAATGTATAGAAACAGATAGATGGTAAACTCTCTGGGCCTAGTGGGATGCGCTTAGATGCTTCCCGTAACGCCTTGCCTTTCTCTATTTTGTCAGTTTCTTTCCTAAAAATATGTAATTACAAATCAATTAAACTATTATTCCGTGTATACTTGCTGGTAAGTAATACACTGTTAGTAGCACAAGTACTTATTACAGCTATATTTACGAAATCGAAAGATTAGTTATTTATTATTTAGATTGCGATCCTAGTATCGTGTTCCGGAATGACCTTGCTATGGGTTAATATACATATACTCACAATTCCGGTAACGGAATCCTGTCATTTGGAGGTGCATTTGGGTCAGATTTTGGTTTCTTCATAAATATGTTATCTTTTTTCGCCTTTTTCTTCTTGGGTTTGTCCGGAGTCTCTTCCACTTCCTCTTCGTCTTCCACAGGGGCAGGCAGAACTTGAATATCGGGTTCTTTCAATAGTCCATAATAAACTTTGGTGCGATTCTCTACAACAAGGACCATAAGGTAAACATATCATTAGGATCCAACAAGTTGTTGATTTCATTCTAGTATAAGATTTAGAGGACTCCCGCACATTTGGGTGACGCACATAAACCTATGTCAGGGATGGTGAACCAATGAAATGCGAAAAAATATTTTGAGCACTCCACTGATCAAAATGATTTGCATTAACAGTTCAAAGTAACAAATTATCAAGTATCTTAATAGTTAAGTACTCTGCACACAATAAAACTGATCGCATTTATGTTCTATTTCAACTACTATAGTGTGTTCAGTATATTATCAGTTGCGCAAAAACGCTATGCACCGCCTTTCGAGGTACTAAAATAGGTAGGAATTTGTTCTGGGTTCCGAATATAATACTGACCACTTCTAGTAGCTTCTCCGAGTATTCCGCCAGTGGTGGCTCGCACTTGCGCCTGGGTCCTGCCTGGACCATCGTGGACTTCTATTTGGATGTGGTTGTTGATGAGATTTATAATAACAGTGGAATTTTTTTGTTCTTGCAAAAAGCGCTTTAGCTGGGATGATGCATCTCTTGACAGTTGGACTACAAACTTGTTGGTGCTAGAATAATATTGGCCATCAATACTTTCTTTATAATAACGTATTGAAAAAAAATATCTATCTAATCTATACTTATGTATTTTGTGAAATAAATAATATATTATAATTGTCCATGCAACCCTACCTTTGGGCTGGAGGAAAAATTCAAACAAAACATGTTGTTGTCTGTAATTTTGGACAACACAAAATAATTAATCAGAGTATACGCTTCATCAGTGCAAACCAGGGGTAACATATTGAACAAATTCTCAATTATGTTCAATTCGTCAAATTTTTTCCATCAATTATGATGTATGAAATAATATGGAGTTTGTGTTATTTATTTTATACATTCAAAGGTAGGTAACAGTTACTTGAAGGGTACCTGTAGATTTCTGCCAGTTCATTGCCCTTTATCTGGTCTTTATTTTTGACAATTGCCAATCGGTTTAGATCTTCTTGATAATAGTCCTCTTGTTCAGGGCCAAATTTCTCCATGAAGTTTGTAGCGTGCTCCTTGTGGTTGTACAATACCAAGAGCATGTACATGTGCACAAACACCGGGTACATGAGCGTAGACAGTTCATACTATAAGAAAGAACACCACTGTTACTAGGCGAAGTTCTAATTGGTGTAGCTTGCAAGACAGTTTATATAAACTTAAATTTTTATGGAGTTTGTACAAACTGTTCATGCAAGGGATGTGAATTATTAATGATTTGGATTAAACACACATTATAAAGTTGTAAATTGTATTATTGATAAAATAAATGGAGCAAATCTCATCCATATTTAAAAGAGTACATAGATTATAGATACTTATTATAATAAGTTACCTAAAGTTTGGTAAATATACAACACAATTTCATTATTTTGTAATGATAAGGTAAGTAGATAAAAACAATCTTGTATGCAGGTACTTACTTTGTACATATCTAAGGAGTTCTCAACAAATTTCTTGAGGTTATCATAGGCAAACTCATAGCTGTATGGATCACTTTCTGTATGATGAGCAGTGAGAATGCTCGCCAACTCAACCTCCGGCAAATCTAAGTTTTCAAACTCTACATCGCCTAAACTAGCTTCTTTCCGAAGAATATCTTCTGTACCCTAAAAATCGTTCAATGCTGTAGATTTACATTATTTACTTTGTGTGCGGCAATAATAACATTACAGTTTCAGCCGCGCTTTTACCCATAAGCGTAATATACCCAGATTTTACCTTAAGATTATACTTTCGAAGCAATTGTAGAACTGCTAAGAGAGGAGTATTTTTATCTCCCATTTTTAACAAAAATATTACACATGTGTCAGTTCAGCAGCCGTAAGAATCACTTAACAGCAAACTAACAAACACAACCCAAGCAGACAAGCATGGATTGAATTAAATTTCAATTGATTTTTAAATATTTCTACCAAACATATACTAAACTAACAAGTTTCTAGTATATACAAGGTACTCTGTGCTAACAAGCCACCACAAACAAACGGCCGAATCTATTTCCAAGATGAGTTTAGGGGTGGGGGAAAAAATGGCGGATTTCATTTGACAGCTGTCAACTGTCAAAAGTCAGTTGTCAATGTCAAATTTGAATGTTGAACTGTCAAATTTGCAACTCTACTGTCAGAAAATTTCCTACTAGCGCCACACAAATATGAATGAAAAAGATATTCTTGAAAAACTTTCATGGAAAGTTGCTGTGAGTGGTCATTTTTTTTATGAATGACAAAATTTGAACCAATCATCTTCTATTTAGGTATAAGAAGCTGTCAAAAGCTATCTATTTCCAAGATTGAAGTTTAGCACCCACGTGTTTAATTACGCTAATGTTTACATTTTTACTACTCAAGATCGAAGTGTATGGACATGATTAGTAACCCTTTACGTTTTTACAAATCCACAATGATCATGAAATTTGTCATTATTTCTTGTTAAGTAAAGGCTTAGTGTTCTGTGCTAGTATAATAACCCTGATTAGAGATATGTACCATTATAGTCTCGATAGAGGATCATAAACTTGTTTAGTAAGTTTTGATCGCGGCGACCGCGGCGTGAAAATAAGTTTTGCCTGAGTGAGCGGTTCCAGGGTGTTATTCGGATTTGTAGATTATTAGTTTGTAAGAAAAAGGAAATCAATATGTGGAGGTATCCACGTTCAAAATTAGAAGAACAATTCATCTGAGTCTGTTAACATACAGGTATTATAGGTACATGCCTCATGCCTACCTATTGCTGGAGGTGGAGGTGGTACCGGCCTTTAGTAAATTTAAAGAATGTAGCTACTGAAGTTAAAGTCGTGTCGTATCAAATGGTCAAAGAACTGGGAGATCGCAGTAAATGGAAAAAAAACTCCACCGACAAGAGCATCGCTCTTAAGTTAATGATGAATGAGCTACTGAGAGCAACATGGTTAGTAAGTATATCATATATGTACTTACAGAATAAAGAGTGTATTTTTACTCCACACATCTCCCAATGTGTGGGGGTTCCAGGCAAGTTCACTACTCTTTATTCTCCAGAGATAGCTTTAAGGTGTCAGCCAGCAGCAGTGATATTTAATTATTCTTTAGACTTATGAATTCAATAAAACAAGTGGTGCTTTTAACACAATGTTATACAAATGCATAGGTATTAACTTGTACCTATGCCTTAGGGCAATGATCTCAAGTTTGATGTGTTGTTAGAATGGTCCTACGACGGTCCTAGCCCATTTATCAAGCACAGAAAGGAAAGGTTTTAGGACTCAATGGGGTACACCTAAGTCCATAGAAATATAATGCCTAGGTCCAATTTGATTATGGTAGTAGTACCTCCCAAAAAAGATCAATTCCAAACAATTGCCCAACTGCCCAAGACTACATCTCATTTAGGAAAATAACTACAGTCCTGCCAGACCTGACTCCTCACCAGCACATCAGTTTGGGATTACCTTATAACCCAAGAGGTAGATAAGTACTTACTCAAGGAAGTAACTTATTTATTCAGTTATACTACTTCAGTCTACCTCTGTAGGTACCTAAGTATTATTTTTTTATAGAACCTAATAATTACTGTATGAGGTAGGTAAGGTAGGTAGGTAAGGTAGGCTAGGTAGATAAGTATATAAGTATTCAATGTCGCTCATAATATAGGTAAGTACCTAATAGGTGCCTAGGTTTCATCATTCTTCCTCTTAATTGCCTGAAGGTACAACAAAGTACTTAACCTACTCTATGAGGTATAGCCAAGATAGCCATCCAAAGAGAATACAATACCATCTATATGCTACGCTATAGCTAGCTACAGTGCAATTAAATTGCAGCGGATGCCTAAAACCAGCCGCCAAGTGCGTATCGGACCACATATACTTCAGGGTTCTGTACATCGCTGTATGTTATAAGTTAGTCACAGGTTAAGGTTATTCATATATATAAATTAGATACAAGAAACGAAAAGCTAGTAATTTCGGTTCATATGTGTATCTTTCCAATGAATTTATTCAGCATTAGCACGCAAATAATTTCGCATTTACTGGAACGGTTATATAAATTTCACTTATGATTTATTCAATTCACGACTGTCGTAATAATTTCCAATGTAAAACATTACCATATGTAGAAGATAATAATAATTATAATGTAATGTAGATTTATTTTCTGTTTTTTAATGCCTATGTTGGTAGGAATGTGATGAGTTTCAGTATATATTTTTGAAAACCTGTCAGAGAAACTAGTAGGCTACGCGATGTAGGCATACTACTTGCTTTTTACAAATAATTATGACTAAAGTCTGTTTCGCAAAAGAATTAGGTACACAGTGGAAATTATATTTCCGACAGTAATTAGGCACTCTGTCTACGGGACTGCGTATGTGAAATAGACCTTAGGTAAGTATACTGCTTGAAAGATTCCATCAAATAAATATTGGAATCATAATAATTTAATTTGGGAACTCAAAAAATGTTTCTTCCCATCGCCAAAACTTATTACAGAATACGAAGAAGATTATAAATTTATATAATCTTCTTGATTGGGACATTCACTGAAAATTCGATATTTGTAATTTTCACATAGGCTGACAATAATAACGACACTGTATTGATGTTGAAATAATACAAAAAAGGAGTTAAACATTTCCAAAAATACAACTTTTTACAGAGAGGTTTAAAACAAGTAGCTATATATAAAATTCTTGGTATAATAATCATACCCGAGATTAAAATATAAAAACTTATAGTCTATGGTCCAATTAAAATCAAAAACTTATCGTCTATGGTCTTATTAAAAAAAACACCTTGTTATTATTGTCTATGGTCGCCATACGTCAGTCTTGAGAATAACTCTTTCGCAAACAAACAGTATGTCAGTGACGTCACGTCATGCATGTCAGTTAGTCAGTTTAGTTGACAGTTTTCGGCTAGGTTAGGTCACAGATTAGAGATATGTAGCAAGCTACAGATGGGACAGCTCTTTTTCGACATAGTTCCAATTGTTCCGTTTTGGCGCTACAGTCGTACAGTCTACAAGTCTACTCTGTGGTCGCCATGTTTGACAGATAGGTGTATCACAAGCTACTCTGTGGGCGTATCTATAGTTATGAATATAATAGTGATGTGGAGGAAAAACAATGAATATCGATAACTAGTGCTGTCCTTATTCTATCGATAAATAATGTGTAAATTTTATCGATATTTTTTTGAGGCAAATAATAAATAATAACAATGAATGTGATTTACTTTTATTTATTTTTATTTTACTTTACATAAAACAATTACATTCATCATCATCATCAGCCGTAAGACGTCCACTGCTGGAGGCCTCCCCCATGGAACGCCACAATGGACGGTTGCCCGCTATCCGCATCCAACGGCTCCCCGCGACTCTCACCAGATCGTCGGTCCATCTAGTGGGGGGCCGTCCAACTCTGCGTCTTCCGGTTCGAGGTCGCCGCTCGAGAACCTTTCTTCCCCAACGGTTGTCGGTTCTACGAGCGATGTGGCCTGCCCATTGCCACTTCAGCTTGCTGATTCTGTGAGCTATGTCGGTGACTTTGGTTCTTTTGCGGATATCCTGGTTCCGAATCTTATCACGCAAAGAAACTACGAGCATAGCTCTCTCCATAGCTCGCTGCGTGACTTGGAGCTTATGCAGTAGGCCAACTGTAAGGGACCAAGTTTCGCTTCCGTTAAGACTACCAGATGTAAACAATTACATTAAAGTGTACATAATATAAAATATTCAATATTTTACTAACCCCCGACGAAAAATAGCCAAAAATAATCATGTAAATGGCGCTTTCATAATCTGGTATCGAAACTAGTTATAATACCAGATGAATTTGCGAGATGAGCTATGAATACTGAGCTACGGGAATTAGTTGGAACTAAGTAGGACAACCACAAATTCCTAAGTTGGTCGTTCTTAGGGAAACAAAAAAGCCGATGCGATTCACTTGTTGCAGTGCAACCACCAACACAGCACTTTCGTGTACCCATTTCGATTAGCACAATATCAACAAGACAAACGGAGGAGAATGAGCGTATCAAGGATCTCAACTCAGCAGAAATGCGAGGAAATACACAAGAAAACAAAAACTCGACTCGACGATTGATTTTTAACCATAGACTCGAGATATGTAGCAAGCTACCCAAAGAGAATAATATAATAGATCACAGATTACTTTATCTACAGATACATCTATCTGGCGACCACAGGGTATTTTTTATCACAGAGTATTTTTGGCGACTGCAGCGCCAAAGCGGAACAAATGGAACTAAAGCTGTCACCCCCCTGGGTTAGGTTAGGTTTTAAGGATCCGTATTTGTTTTGGATTGCTTTTCACATTGTGCCAGTATAATGTAAAATAATATTTTCAACTTTTCTGTATGCATCGACCATGTGAAGGCCTTTGGCTCAACAAACTCAATAGTGCTCAAAAGTATAAACTCCTATACTATAATATTCTTTCCGATTTAGTTTAAGGTGAGATCAAAAATAGATAAATAATTTACAGCATACTGTATACATAGGTACCAACTACCAACCAAACCAACTTGGTATACGTATAGACAAGTACAGGTACCCATTGAAAGGGCTACAGGCATCGAAATAATTAGTAAGTACTAGCTGTGCCCACCGACTTCGTCCGTGTGGTATTTAACTTAACAAAAATTTTGGGATTATCGGGATAAAAAGTATCCTAGGTGTTCATCCCGGTTATAAACTATCTGTGTTTAAAATTTCATCCAAATCCGTTCAGTAGTTTTTGCGTGAAAGAGTAACAAACATACATCCACACTCACAAACATCGCATTTATAATATTAGTAGGATATCTACTACGTATACAAAGTACCGACAGTGACATGGGCACTTGGTTTTTTTTTGTAGCCTATTTTAATTTTTATGGCCTACGGCTGGGCAAAGCTTTAGGCCTCCCCTTTTTTACAGGTGGCCTGTTGTGGCCACGATTTACCCGCAAAGATGTTCAAATCGTCGCACCATCGTCGCCTTGGTCTGCCACGACGTCGGTGACCATCTTACTTAATTAAATAAATATTCGATTTAGGGTAGGAGTAATAAGGCTTTTGTTTGGTGGAAGCTAGCTATCGTGGTGGTGTGGTTTTGTGGCTTGAAGTCTATTGAATTTCCAAGTGGCATAGAAACAATATATTTTACGCATACGTACCTCGTATTCGATGGGTAAGTAAGTATCTACCCATTACTAGCAAGGCGTTAACTTGAAACTGATGTATGATACAGATAGGAAGTAGACAGAACCTCAGTCTCCGCACCATAGTCGCAGCCCCGCGCTACGTGAGGAACGCGACCATCGCGCGAGACCTCAAGACTGAAAGCCTGGATGAGTTAATCTCCAAATTATCACAGAGCATGTTTGAGAGGGCCGACGCGTCGCCGTCGCCCCCACCTCAGGGGAATCGCGCCGCTACACACCCGCCCACGAGACGCCACATGCTGCCCGTTCGCCAGAAGTTTGATCGGCTGCTCAGCGAACACCATCACCGCCACCGATGACACAAACTCCGAACAGGAGAAATGACCCAAGACACGGCATCATACGCCGTCATCCAATGACCCGCCCACAGATGTGGGCAGCGTGAAGATACCACTGAAAAAGGGCATAGCTCTGAAACAGTATCCCTGCTTCCCGCCAACAACACCTGGAGGGGGCGCGAGAAGAACCACGTGATGATAGGAAGTAGATTCTACTTAAGTAAATAAAAAGCACAGAAGATATATTACAACATTTATTTTAAATTTGGCGTGCAAGGGCGGTTTATAAAAATGTTTACAGCACTTATACAAATTAGGTTCCTAATCCAATAAAATATAATTAAGAAATACTTGGATACCTAGTCACTTAATAGGTAAAAATTAAACCGATTTGGTCAACATGTTGGGCTACATTCTACTTTAAAATCGGTAAGTCAGTAGGTATAATAAAGTTATCGATGACAATATTTTGTGTTACTTAGGCACCTACTTCATACCTTTTGAAAAAAATATGATAGCTATATTATGCTTCCTATAATCCCTAGTTACAAATAAGTAAATAGATAGATCGTTAATACGCACCCTACGTAAATATGTAGGTATTTATGAGAAGTTTTTGGATTTCTACTTGGGGTCTCAAAGAGAAAGGTGGGTAAGTACCTATGAATGGCGTTATGCTGTTGTTTTAAGATAGCAAGTACTGACTTACCTACTTAATAAATATGTAATACTTTCATACAAAATCATTAAACTACATTGTAAAAGCATTTTAGTTAAGTAGACTTATCTACAGTCTATTTATTACAGGTAATTCATACCTACTTAAGTAACAATAAAAAAAAATGATTTTAAGAGTACCTAATTGCTTATATTAGAGCTAAAATCAATTTACGGAATGTTTCAAAAGTCCGAAATTCAGGTGCATGTATGGCAGCTGAAATGTACAAGCCCAGTGAACACTGATTAAACATAGCTAGCTATGGTATTTTACGTGTTTACCTTAGAACACAAACCAAATAGGCCCAGAAATAAATTGCCTTCAGTACTTACCAGCCAAAATCCAATAATTAATTAAGTAGTTAGGTAGTTTATCAATATTAGTATGCATTAGGTACGTAGTTCTTGGAATACATACTTATGACATTTTTCAACAATTTTCGGGAAAATATATAATAAATAAATAATAAATATCGCCAGACAAACACACCAACTGTACGGTCCCAAACTAAGCAACGCTTGTACTTACTCTGGGTACCGTACAACGGACTGCGGCATACTTATATTTGTAAAAAGGTGTTCTACCTATTTGCGATAAAACTTTTAATGCTATAAGTAAATCTATGACCGATCAGTACTTACTCATCCGGACCGATAAGTACTTATTATTTTGAACTTTTGAAACACCATGCAGCATGAAGCAGCATGTTTGTCATCAAACCTTGTTTCGTTTCTAGGTCTGTCTTTAAATACATGTTTACTGGTCAACATAATTAAGAAGATACGTCTCAGAAAGTAAATGAATAACGCATGACTAGAAAATAAAATGAATAATCTACTTACGACTTAGAAATTTACTACATTAATACCTAAGTACTTATGTTATTTATAATTTTTATTTAAGTATTTCAAGGGGATATGTCTGACTGAATTATCGTTCCCAACATTTTAAGAAAGTTATAAAACAAACTACAATGTTAGCAAATACACGTGATACACGATTTATTACATCATACTTATAAGGAACTAGCTGTGCCCCGCGACTCCGTCCGCGTTCTGTTGAAATTTTTCCTGAATTTTCTTTGCTATAAACCTCACGGAGCCCGAGACCTTTCCAACGAATGCAAAACCGTGGAAATCGGTTCGTGCGTTCTGGAGTTATAGCGTCAGGAAGGAAAACCCGACTTATTTTTATATAGTAGATAATAAACACATCTTAAACTGTGTAGTCTTGGTAACACTTTACATGAAAAGTACACTTAACAATTTTAAAACGTCAGTCTTAAGATCCGTCTATTATTACCTCCATATTGACACATTTTATTAACTTACACTATTATCTAAGTAATATTGCAAATTGGTAAGTAAGTAGGTACCTATAGATACAACTTGGTACCTACGAACATTGCGTAAGGGTCATCAACACGTCATGGTGAGAAGTCTTTATATAGTATTGCCTAACATGATATAACAACTGAACGCGATATGTTCTCTATAATGTATGTAACCACATGTACTTTCGCGGGAGAGGACTATTGGTACACTATTCTAGCACGAAAAGCTGTAACTAATGCTTAGGGCCTGTGCACACCTTGTTTTTTAAACGCGCCGTCGCTCGACGGCACGCTTTTATCCTACAAAGGACTACAGACTTCGTCTGATTCGCGTGCGCATCGCGTCTGTATAGCTACAAACGCGCTTCGTCGGCGCGTTTAAAAAACGTGGTGTGCACAGGCCTTATTAGGGTGATAGAGTTTCATGCTAGAGTGGGTAGCCAGCGAAACAACAGCCAAGGCTAATGTTACTCGGTGCGTAGCTAACACGCGGTAAACGTGAGAAAAGCAAGGTCGCGAGTTCAGTTGTAAAATTTTCATAGAGTATAGATTAACAGATCAAAACACAAGTGAAAATATTTCTGTCTCACTCTTACATACTCTCACATTATTACGTTGTGAAGGACAGCAATACACTTAGTTTAGCCACATTTAGTTGGTGTACAGTGGTTTTATCATGAGCTCGTTGGGTAAGAGTCAATAGTCACTAGCATCGTGCCGTAAATCGCCGTCGCATCGCTGTCGCATGACCGGTCAGCCCCGTCCTAACACATTTTAAATTAAGGTACCTACCAATTGAATACCCTTATCACTACAATTAACTATTTATTGGTCGTTGACAAGGTAAAGCTATTTTCTTTATATAAATACAGTGTGTTTTAAATTGCTATACTCAATAACAAAAACTAAGTAAATGAGAAGAGTATTATTTTATTTATATACCTATATTTAACAACACACTGTATCACTGTACATTTAACTAATGGGTTAGATAATCATGATTTTCTATATCAAGTAGGTATATTTTATTATTTTCAAAGGTAGAAATCACACTAATGTATAATATTAGTAAATGTAACTTCATTAAGTAACTACTTCATTAACTAATTAAGTTACTACTTATAGTTATCTCAATACCTATATAGATAATAATTTAAATAATAAAAAGCATTTAATAGAAAAAGTACCGACAGTACTAAGAAGTTAAAAACCACAGTTAAAACGGTACTTACTAACAAGTCTTAAGTGTGTTTTAGATATATTTTTAATGTCGCACCTTATCAGAAGAGGTTTATATTAAATTTATTAAAGGGTCTATAAATAATTGTAATATTAATTTATTAAAGCTTGATAACACAATACTATTATAGATCGCAGTTCTTTGGAAAGAATCCTTAAAGGGTTCTTAAGGTCATCAGGGAATCGATGCTCCTATTCTACTGGTCTCTACAATCGTCCACTGGAATTGACCAACCTCCTTTATAAAAAGTTAAAATCCAGTTACAAAGGCCTTACAAAGTACTTTTGTTCTTAAAAATAGGAGGTTCAGTTTGTAGCGTATACAAAATGAACCTTACCTATTTTTGTGCTCATTTTCAGCACTGCCACGGTAAGGGTCCCGAAACCCAATACAGAAATAGAGTCCATTTAGTGTCACTATTCTATTTTGAAAATCTCATTAAACTCGGCGCCGTAATTTCATCGTGCTTCCGGCCAGTGCAGGTATTATAGAGATCAGCGTCCTATTCCTACATCTAAGAGTCTTTACATAATCTGGCTAAAAGACTTAAACGTCTTGGCTAGAGCAATTGTGTGCGTCGAAGAGTCTGGGCGGTACGTCCTCGTAGGGCGCGACGTGCGCGGACGCCAGGTCGCGGGCGACGCGCTCGGCGGCGGCCATCACGCGCAGCAGGTTCAGGCCCGCCAGCTTCCGCAGCTCTTCTATGCTCCACCCCTCCTCCATTAGCTCCGCGAACAGCAGCGGGTACGAGGAAACATCTTCTAACCCCTGCGGTGTGCTGCACAATACATTGTTTAAAATAAAATTATCTCCTCTCTTATGCAAAGATTTTCTGATTCTTAAGTCGCCTCCGATTAAGACTACTTATATACCTACTTACTTCATATTTTCTAGATTAATTAGAAGCAATACTTTTCGAGGAATTTGTGGGCATACAAGCAAGAGCTGTATACAATCGTAAGTAGTCCCATAATCCCATATAGGTAATATTGTAATAGGCAAGTGTTTAAAGATTAGGTACTTACTAATTAATGCCGTCGTAGCCTGCCCCTAGACCCACACTGTCCACGCCGGCCACGTCTCTTATGTGATTAATATGTGCTGTAAAGACACAAAGCATTGTTATTTTTTATTTTCTTCCTCATCTACCTTAAAACATAAGTGCATTAGAATAATTGGATACAGTTATGAAGAATGAAACCAACTCACACATACTCCTGTAAACCAAAACCAGCCCTAGTACCTGTGATTCTATATTCGTTTCAATTTGCAGGTGTGTGGGTTGGATCCATTCTGCAAGACTACATTCATTTATTTTCCCGATTCGTCTCACCGATAGCATCCTGGACAGTCGCAGATTCCTTGCAGGTGAGGAATGACGTGTAGAAGTTGACCATGATGAGGCCCTTGTTCGCGGCGAGGAGCCGCAGCACGGCGTCGGGCACATTGCGGGTGACGTTGCACAGCGCGCGCGCCGACGAATGGGAGAACAGCACGGGCGCGCGCGACACCGCCAGCGCGTCGCGCATCGTGCGCTCCGACACGTGCGACAAGTCCACCAGCATACCCAGCCGGTTCATTTCTTTGACGACTATCTGTCAGGTTAGTATGAACGCATCAATGAGTAATTCACTTGGGCAGTCCCGCGGAAAAATACGGAACTATATTGTACATGGTGTCAATTTTACCGCCAACAGTTCGTATGTGAAAATAGACTGTATCTAGTTAGGTACAGTTAAAAGTTCGGGATAAATGGGTATTAAAACCTTTAGGTAGGTACCTAGTGACCGTTAGTCATTAATAATAAATCGATCTCAAGTTTGAGAGCGATTTTGAGTACGCGTTTGACATGTAATTTTATACTGGAATGACATTTCCAAGATCGCTTTCAGACTTGAGAGATCGATTTCTAAATACGGGCCTAAGTTCTTAAGTTGGTCTTTATAATATATACATAATATGTATACCAAAATCAACTTATAAAAGAAATGTTATGAAAAATCTCGGCATAGGCTATTGAAATGAACTGCAAACACAGTTCCGACTGGGCCAGGCTGTTTGCATACCTATTTATCATAAAGTACGTTCTCCATTGTTCCAGCCGCTTTTGAAGTTGGTATGAATTTGCGTTGCTTAAATTAATTGCCAACTCCTTGGAACCTTTGTGGTTTACGAATTCAGGCCGTTACTCGACGAATTTGAAAGCGACAAATTGCCGTAATTAGTATCATAGTTTCTGATGGCAGTGTCTCAGAGCTTTAGTCAAATATTAAATGTTGTTAGGATCGATCATTCACATACTTTCAGACTAGTTGGGTAGATCTTTATTATGCTGAATTGTTATTTAAATGACTTTATTTATTTATACATATATACAAATTATATTAAATAAAATTAAAATTAAGATAAAATAAAATACAAACCTACCCCTAATCAAACAAATCCCGTCCGCGTGGGATGGTTGCAAGAATACTGGCTGCATTTCCTCGCTGTATTGATAAGCTAATTTTTTGAGCGAGGAAAGAGCCAGCCCTCTTGTCACCTGTGGCGGTAACCAGTCTTGGGGTGATTTTGTTGAATAGCACTTTAGCACTATGCTATTTAATAAGTAGTAAGTAAGTACACGCTCTCTAAGCGAATCATTCTTCTGGAACCTATCTAATATCATAAGATACATAATAAATAATAGTTATTACAACAAATCAAAAATATTTAGGTACCTACTTTGGCCCATGTACGTGTACGTAACACGTACATGGGTCTTTCTAACTATTTCTTGTTTTTTTATTATTATTTTAAAATTAGCGGACTTATAGGTACCATTTTTTATTATTCAACCTACACTTACTCCGTCACAAACTAAAAGGAGGTATTTACTTACTGCAGTATCTACACATTGGGTACGTAACCTAAGTTTTAAAGTTCAACGCCGCGCCGGTAAGGTAAGACGCACGCAGCCTACAGTTAAAACAAAAGAAAATATTTCGAAAAGTACCTATCGTTGCAGGTAAACAAAGAACTGCTTTCGAGCACTGAGCAGGCCGAGCTCGCACAAAAAGAAATATTGCGGTGCGCCGGGATTTTTATGATTATAGCACACTCACTCTGCTCCACGTCTCAATCTTCACTATTGCGTTCTGACTAAGTACTTAGCTACATGTTTTAATACTACTTATTGCAAATTGTAGTTCTTTATGACAGGTACCCGTTTTATCTACCTAATAAGTAGCCACGCAAATTGCTTGTACGGCGCTCTTATGAGTGTGTTGAAACATTTTTGAGTTATGTTAACTCGCTATAAACTTCAAATATAATACAATGTAAGTTAATATCTAAATTTATATCTGCAACCTATACTTATGTATTATGTAAAGAGATTCGACTTCATCTAATCTCAAAAGACTTATGAAAGAATTAAGGGACGATATCTCACAATCTTGGGGGTAAATAAAGTTTGAAAGCTTTATTTCCTTCTAATTTGCATTTTTAGATTTTAACAAAGCTTGGTAAATCCTTACTTAATCGGAGAATTTATATTTGTTTACGAATTGAAATAACCTAATGACGTCGATACGGCTAGGTAGTTAGGTAGACAATTTTGTAAAAAAAAACAAGTAATTCCTCGTCTAATACTGACGTACCAACTCAGTGTCTCTTAAATATGATACATCTGTGCGTAAACTAAAACTCTGTTGTTGGTAGTGTGTTGGCATCGACTAAAGACAATGGGGTTTTGTTTTTTTTATAAAATTTACCTAAGTAAAGCATAAATAAATAAGAAAAAACCAAAGTCTATGAATCAAAGTGAGCATGGTAACTGATAGTCTTTCTATAGAGCTTACCTTTCCGAATGGTGTAAGGCCACCTCTCAAGGAAGGCTCTGGCTTGTCGGCGGACGCACACTCGGCCCATGGCGTGTCGCACGTGGAGGTGAGCGTGAGGTACCGCACGCCCACCTGGTAAAGGGTTCGCAGCACTCCGAGCGACCCACCGATGGCGTGTCCGCCCTCTACGCCCACTAGCGAGCACAGTCTATGGTTGGTGTGCGCTGATAAAATATCTGCGAGCACAAAATGTAGAAACCCTTTAAAAACCTGAGGTAACTGTTGACTAATGCACCTACAATTTCAGGGTTAACGATGAGGTTGTTTGCGCTAAGCACCTATGTAGGCATAAAAGATTGACTGATATAATATATAAAAAATAATATATTTAGGTAAGAAAATGGTGGTTGTATCTATCTCTATATAAAAATGAATGTTTGTCTGTATGCCCTTTATAGAATCGTAAACTATGCATTTGATCATGTCATGATCTTCAGCAAAGTGTTGTGCATGAGCCCACAAAAGTTTCTGAGTTGGTACGACCAATCTTTGACACCGTAGCAACGCGCGCAGGGTACAGCTAGTATAATATAAACGTGGTTAACAAGATAAATGTTAGGACGATTAACTTAATCTATCCAATTTGAATAACAAAACTGATGAAGCAAAAGAAAAATGCACAAATTAATTAAGTATGAACAGTTTAAAGGTTTTTTAAGCAAACGACGAAGTGAAAGCAATGAGATTTTCATGCAAATAGCTCGCGGATTAAGCATTCGCTCTTTAACAGACTTCTTGTAGGTACCGAATGTAGAATTAATTGATGGGGTGTTAATAAGGTGTCTAAGTTGCGTTAGGTACCGTTTGTTTTACGAACATTATTTATCCACCAACGCAGACTTTTAGATAGCACAAGATATTGGTAGTACTTGGGTAATAGTAAGGTAAAGGTAGAGTCGCTAGGAAAAACGACGTTCTTACGATCAGGACTAGAAAACCGGAACAAGAACAACGTGCCTATGACTATGTTGGATCATTATTATGACGCGCCTTCTCTCGGTGCTCCACAATAATGTCGATCGCAAAGTGTGCCGCCGACTGCTAGCCGTATATTCATCCTAAGCGGAGCGGAACTGATCGGCTACGTCGGTGGCGTAGTAACGCTACGCTTCTAATTCACCCTACTGGTGATTGCGACGTGCCGTATAATGTAGAATGGGCTTATGCAGTACATGTAAAGGAAATTGGATACACAGTTTTAGAGCTCAGTAACTCACTCACTACCTTGTCTTGCTTATTTTAGGATTAGACAATTAATTCCGATGCGATATTATTTTAAAACCATTTTAGGTATAAGAACGACGGTTATTAGTTAGCCGGCCAAATCACCGAGAATAAGCTGAAACTTGTGGTTGTAGATAAAGTCAGTTATAATCCACTATCTAATCTGGGTATTCATTACCTACATTACTCCTTTTTTGCTCCAGCAAGGCTATTCTAATCTAACTATGAAATTATGATGTATCGGACTTTCTTGATTGATGTTTAACCACTAATAAAAATAACAGTATTTCGAGAGAGGCCTGTCCCATTAATTTGAATAATTCCTTTATAAGCAGTTTTTAACCTTTGTGGGCCAAGCCAAACAAAAACCAAGTAAGAAATGCTGTCCGAAATACGCAGTTCACGATTTGCTGTAATTACCTAAGATTTAGTCTTAGAGTCTCAGGCTCGTATTAATAAACCGATCTCAACTCAAGTCTGAGAGTAATCTTGGAAATGTCATTCTTATGTCACACCAGTACAAAATTGCATGTCAAAACCGTACTCCAGACCGCTCTCAGATTTGAGATCGATTTATTAAAACGGGCTTGAAAGCATGAGATCACGTGTTTCGTACCTACTACATACGGTCATTCCCTGTGATCAGTAGCGGATTGCCTTGCCTCTACAATTGTCATGTCCTAGATATTTTTTACAATTCATAAATTTCGCTGAGTTTGCACGTAAAATATTTTTTGGGTTTATTTTTGAACTAATCAAAGCTCAATCATGTACGATTAATAAAGGCGGGGTAATGTATGCTACTTACACAAAAATGTACATTCCGTAAACGTGAATAAATAATCTTTATTGCGCTTGATTTTTATGAGGTAGGAAAAAAAAAATCCCCGTTCCCCAAATTTGCCGCCTCAAAAATCTGCCGCCCTAGGCTCCAGCCTACTCAGCCTGCTGGTAAATCCACCACTGTCTGTGATGTCAGAAAAGTGCTATCAAGTGAAGCCTTACCATCAGCGGTAGTGCAGAGTGTTAGTTGCGGGTGGTACTTCTCGGTGAGTCTTTGTATCAAGTCGATTTGCTCGAAGGTGAGCTGGACCGCGTCCCGATGCTGCGCGTCGCACGGCACGTACGCCGCCCAAAACTGCAGACACCATCACATATTCATTTAGCCCTTTTAACGTCCTACCCTCCCCTCATTACAAGGGGGTTCGGGCCATAATCCACCACGCTGGCCAAATGCAGGTTGGCGGATTTCACATGTCTTTCGACAATTGGTTACATATACATGCAGGTTTCCTGACGATATTTTCCTTCACGGTAAGCAAGTGATAATCAAATTTAAATTATGATTTGTACATATATTTCAAAATACCCAGAGCGAACTGCGAGCGGGCGTGCGAGCTGGGGTTCGAACCCGGGATCTTGTGCCCGCAAGACGCGTGACGTGCACTTTGACATACAGCTGATTAAATATCCCGCACGGCTGCACCACGCCGCTCGCGGAATATGAAATCCCGCAGACATCCCGAATTTGGTGAACCAGCAAAGATTTTATAATAGATTTAGTGATGAAAAACGTGACACAGCTAATAGACGGATAAGTTGTAAGGGTTGCTGTATTGGTTTTGTTTTTGCGAGTGCCGTATCCGCCGTTCTAAAAGTCAAAGCAACAGCTAAAATTGTGAATAAAAGATGGCATCCTTTTAGACATTACTTTGGCTGGTAGGTACCTACGCATTCGGTAGGTACATATATACAAATAGAATAGGTATCGTCTCAGTTAACTCATAATAGGCGTGTGCGTTGAAGTTGAAACTGATATGTATCATTCCATTTTCAATTCACTGTGCCGTTCCTGCGCGATAATTATAATCGGATCGTTTTAACTACAATACACATGTGACTTCTATTTAGTTTGTGTTTATGATAGTTGTGTTGGTTAATTTCAACTCTATCCTCTTAAATTTAGAGCTGTATTAGTCTTAATTCAACGACTAACAACTTACGGTAGGTACTGCTTAGCATGGAATTACAGCTGAACTTATCTAAGTAAGACCTTCGACATTAAACCTACTTATACCAAATCGAAACAGAATCGATATAGAATTAAGGTTTTAATATCAACCATTGCCCAGTAACCAACGACAATGGATAACCTCACCGATATAAAAAGAATAACTAAAAAATCCCAATATTGGGTTTGGCTTTCGTATAGATACCCTGATATATATATAATATAGGTATTTGTAGCACAGGGCGGATTATATTTCAAGCTTGCAGCTCGTATTAACTTTCAGAATTCATAAAATGTAGACCTCACGAGATGAAAACCGCGAGCGATGCGATCTATTAATTAAATCTGGCTCAGAGATTATAGAATGACCCGCTCCATCGATAGTTCGCAATTAATTGTGTGTTGCGGTTTGGTGTGGGCTCACCTGCGCCGCCACTCGACCCTGCTTTAATCTCGGCAAGTCGGTGTGGCTCCAGGAGCTCGTCGCCCACGGGGATATGGTCCGCAAGTCCTCGTCGAAACTGCACAAATTCACTTGATCATAAAAAATGTATTCCCAAACATACTCAACCTATTGTACATTAGCTCATTCGAATGGATTAGAATTCTGTTGTGCAACTGGCAATTAATTACCTATTTGTTGTGAAGTATAGTCAGATTAGTAGATAATTATTTATTTATTTGATATATTAAATCCGTTGTGAAGCTATCTGTGGTTATGCACTGAGATCATAACTCATATGGGTATTTGTTGATAAAATAAATGTCCTTAACATGGCCAACGAGAAGCGATACGAAAATGAATTGATTATTGTATTAAATCAGTTGTTTTTTAATGTTTCGCCTTCATTAAATTATAATTACCATTAAGTGCTACACAGAATTAACTACGAATTTATAAAACCTCCGGCCGAATATTAGCGAGTCCGGCGGCGCTGGAGGCCTTCTGGACCTCGAATATTATCAATTAAAATTTCGCATCGATTCTCGTTGGCCGCCGTGGTATATAATTAGACAGAGGTGCTTCGATATCACATGGACATAATGCTAGTGATATATTATGTTCAACTGACACCCACACCAACACTGATAAATACGTAGATATGAAGCCTAAAATTAAAAAAATACAGCAGAACGTAGCAAACACTCGGATCATAACCGAATCGAACCCGGCTCCGCGCGGCTGGCGCCCAGCCAACACGCCCCTCAATATTACCGTAACTAGGCAACATAATTCTTTGAGTTACAATGATTGCGCACTTAATTATACATTAATCTATCTAATAAGTAAATACATGTATTGAGATTATAATAATCAAATAAAGATTATGATATATTGGTGTTGTTGGTAGCTACGACAGGAAGTAAACACGCTTTTTCAGAAAGTTACTCAATTTGAAATGTCATAATTATATTTAACATAAAAGACTTGATAAGTTTGCAACATCACACTCATCCGATAATCTTTTGAGGACTATATCCTTTGTATTAATTGTTGATGTTGTTGGAGAGTGTCCGCCTTATCTGTGTACTGTGCGAAGTAATATTATGCGAAGTACCTACCTACTATCTACCTACCTTTAGCAAAATGTTGTAGTAGAATTGTCTGAAGACTTATATTAAGTAGTAAGAGTACAGACTGAACGCTAGGTAGGTAAGTAATAGTTTAATTAAGAACAAATAAGTATTCTAGTTACTGAAAACTTTTCTTCGCAGAGGGTATATATTTAGGTAAGGTCTACCCTCCTCTATCCACCTCCAAAATGTATCCCCCCCCTTGGGTTGGGTCTTCCGACAACTTTGTTCTTACCCCACGCTAAAATTGACTGCTTAACTACTTAAATAATTTAAGAAAGAACAAGATTACATCCCGTTGTGGTCCCAAAACAAAAGCCAAAAAAGTCATACTTTATTTAATTAAAACGGTACATGTCAGTTATATTTTACTTAAATATTGTAGTTTAATATAAAGGCTACCTACGTATTTTAATTAAGCGTTTTATACAGATTTGATACCTAACACATTGTGTAGCTTAGCTACTGATAAAATGGGTATCAATTTAGTAACGAGTTAATCTGGCGTCTGGCGAGAATTTAATTATAGAGTAGGTAGGTAGTATCAACATTATGTGGACATCAACCGTAGAAGCCGCCCTACAGTTTTGATAAACCACTTAGTACTTACATACCTACATAGCAAATGCTATAGCTGTCCCCAAGTCGCATGTTCGCTGTTGGCCTTCGAGTCAAGGGTTGTGCGTCACTTACTTGAAGTCCTTAATCCTATTGTGTAGAAACTTCCTTATGTTCCACGGCAGGTCGTTGTGTCCGTCGACGAGGGGCGTGTCGTGCAGCAGGCGCTCCGCGAGCCGCAGCCGCTCGTGCAGCGGTGCGCCGGGCGGCGCCCGCAGCGCCAGCGGGCCTGCCACGCACGCCGTGCCCGCCACCAGCACCAGGATCGCCACGCAACACCAGCGCCGGTGCCACACTGGGATACATTAGGTAGGTATTCACTATTGGTCGTAATTATTCGTCACCACTGTCGATCCTGGTTCACAGCAGTTACAGTGGTGGGAGTGTGTGGCGAGACCAGTCCCGACAAAGCAAAAGGTACTAACAGTCACCCGCGGCTACGCCCGTGTGGAGTTAGTGAATAATAAGTAGCCAGTATGATTATAATATTCGTTCAAATCATACAAATCAGGAGATTTGTATAATTTGAATGACGTTCTAAGGTTGTCTGATCATCGCCAGAGGACGTGTGATGATCAGACAACCTTACAAACATACTTTTACATTATTGTGAGTTGGGATTCAAAGCAAGCATACTAACTTAAACTACTTTATATACCTACCTACCTGCCTATTGTATTAAATGTGGCCAAATTGTATGCCTAAATATAAGACACATACCTATCTTGGTAGATTTTGTAGATATCGTAACAAGATAAGTACTGAGTGGTCATCGGGGCAGAATTATAATATATAAAATATGTGCTAACCTATGCTATGTAAAGTCCCGAAGCTATGTACCTATACACAAAATGCTTTATGATCCTATCCCTATAAAGGAAGGTACGTATAAAAATCAATTGGGGTCATAGCAATCGCTCGTTACGAGGCTTCCGATAATCCTCCTGTCAGACGCAAACTTACTCGATCACGCCGGTGGTCGCACCGGCTCACATGTTTCAAATAAAAACATTTCTCGGATATTTTTTAAAAACATTTTCAATTCAGTACCCACAGTTTTACTTAGTTCATCCTTGAAAAAGGGGAAAACAATAGTGGCTAACAAGATGAAATACATTTCACAAGATTGTGTTTTACGAACTTGTTGCGCGCAAAAAATTGAAAGATGAAATTCTTATAAAAACTTCAGAAAGCCAGTCATGAGTTACGTATTAAGTCAGAAGTTTTTGACGTCTATTGTTTGATAATATAGGAGGAAATAACTGTGTCTGAAATAATGTAGCATCTTCATGTTTTTCATCATCATTAAATACTTGCAAGTTCAAATCAAGTAAGTAACTGTGTCTTTTTAACTTTACAAATACCGCTGGCTTAGTTATCAAAAAAAACTGCACAATATAGACAACACAAAATGAAATTTATCCGGGAAATAAAAACTTCCTTAGGGCATAACAATACAAACATTCCTTTTAGGAAGCACTGTTAAGCCCAAAGAATTTGTAATATTATTACAAATTCTTTGGTTAAGCCGTTTCATGGAATTGAATGAAGTAGTTAGGTACCAAAGTAGTAACAGAGACATCTAAAGCAAAACACATATTCTAGCGCTACCTGTGGCGTATTGCATAGCCAGAGAAATAACCGATACCGACCGATTGGCGAAAGGTTCTAGATCTAGATTGACGACCACGAGGCGGAAAGCGTGGTGTAGGATAATGGCCCCACGCCAGGTGGGCCGAGCGATGACATCACTCGCATCGTCGGTTATTAGTGGCAGAGTGACTCATGTGGAACTCATTATGGGAGGCTACTGTATAGTGGTCTTCCAGCTTATGTATGAATGGTTTGTAAATCGGAACAGCGGAACTAACGCGAAGTATTCCCAGTGGTAGTAGAGCTGTGGCTGGTGGTGGAGGTGGTGCCTGTGGGCGGCCACTGCGGTGACTTGCACGCATTGCACGCGCTGCACGCCGCGCGTCCGCCTTGCCCGCGCTCCGTCACGTCCGGCGCGGGCGCACCGCGCTTTTTACCCTGACATCCAAATATATTATTACCCATAATTTATATGGAAGAATAAATAATCAATTTATAGAACACAAAGGAAATCCTGAAAGTTCGCTACACAAATCAAAATTGAGTGTCATAATTTCCGATGGGGTATTTAAAGAAGTTAACAACTTTACCTATCACCATATTATGACGATGCCTACAATATAGTTGATTCGAAATATTTGGCAACTCAGCAGAAGGATCGCAAAGGTGAATGTTTAGCTAAATGTTCACCGCAGTTTTGGCGATGGATTATTTGAATATGGTCGTAAACTAGATGCGAGTAGATATAAATGTTGTATGTACTTACATGTGTATCGTAGAAGATGGATGGTAATCTGCCGTCATGGCCGGAGTCGCAGGTGCAGTGCGCGTGGGTGGACCGCAGCCCGCCCAGCTCGACCACCTCGTCCGCCACGAAGTCGTCCTCGTCCACCAGATCGCTACGAGTACTCCTCGACTCCAGGGTGCTCTCGTCGCGCGCCCACGACTCCGACAGTCTATCTCGAAACCGCTCACTCGGAAAGTCGTTGTACGACATCTGCCTTCTAATACTTTTACACCGACCGCGATTGTCCAAAGTTGAAAACTTAATCTTGTCTAAACCCGGCGAATTTCTCGTAATCAGCACGTCATTATTATCGAAGCTTCGCATTTTGACCATCCTATGGGAAGCTCTCTTATTATTATCTGAACTTAAACTACAATCTCTGGGTTTATCGAAACATTGGTCCACGTTTCCGGAAAAGTTTGCATACGTAGAAACATTACTTTTGATATCATCTTTCGTTTGAAAACCGGATGACGTAAAAATACAACTCTGACTGTTTACCCTCCTCTGCGGCTTGTCTGCCAGTGACAACATTGAAGCCTTCTTCAGGGAGCCCGTCGACCCCGATGTTATCTCGGCCAGTTGCACAGCATTTTGATGTTTTTTTGATATTGCATCGCCCCCCATCTTCTTCAAATTAGATAACTTTCTTTTTATCTTTTGCACGAGTGTATTTCTGGGATCGTATGAAATCAATTGCCTCGAAATGTAGTTAGACACGCCGATGGTTTTGCTTTTGTTAAATTTCCTATCGAGGCTGCGATGCGATCCGACTGTCAGTTGGCTCCGACCCGTGTCTCGTTTTATTCTTTCTAGATCGTAGATATTGAGAGTATGACCTCGTTGATGAGCCACGTCTCGGTGGCAATTTACATAATTATTTTGTTGGACATTGCAATTACAAACCAAGTCGAAATCGTGCTTCGATATGTGCTCGTCTCGACAGTGTCGCTGCGCCGCTAGAGCGAGACAGGCCTCGCAATCGACTCCGAGGAGTAGTTCGAGGCTAGTATTTCTAATAAAACCGTCACTGAAAGTTCGTGATCGAAAATGTGCCGCATGTTGGCCGAGGCGTGATTCCCACTCGCTAGGCAGGCCAGTGCGGGCTGCGCTGGCCGCCCCGGGCCCGCTCGTCTCCCCGTCGACCATGGTGGAAGCGTCGCGGTTCACTTGGATGACTCGAGGTTGACGGAATACTCGACTGTCACTTCGCACCGAGCTGCGGGAAGGCGAGGGAGAAGGCCGCTTGAAGCTATCTACTTGAATCATCTTAATTGCTTGCAATTATTACCATTGGTGACACTAAAACAAAGTAAAAACAATTCAAGACCAAAACTTTTTTGTTTACATCAGCGCGTGACCTACATATTGAATATTGCGTAAAAAACAAATTCATTTTGTTAAAGTTGTATATATGTCGCCGCCAAATAGCTTAATTCGCCGTTCAATTAACAGCCTAGGCACTTAACTAAACAGCGCCGTTCAACTAACGGCCTGAATGATATTCAGCCGTATCGTCTATTACAACATTTATTAAACTGGCTGGCTAATGCTTAGGCAACTGGTTGACATTTAAGTACTACAAAACTTTTTCAAAATACTACCCAAGCAGAACGACCTGGATGGGTTTAGGTTAGGGTTATTTTTTTTATGACCCCACAGAAACCCCACCCGGCAAATAGATTCGGTGGATCTAAAAAAAATCGTAAAAAACCTAAGTACCTAATAAAATTATTCCATCAAAGATGTTTTTTTCCGACGCCATATTGACAAAGAGAATATAGAATATAGAGATATTGACAGTTTGGTGAGTTTCGGCGCTAGGTGGCAGAAAGTAGAACTAAATTGAAATGAACAGGCTAGGCAGGTAATTAAACGGCTAGGCAAGTAGTTAAACGTCATCGATCCAAGTCATTTGCCTAGCTGTTTAATCAAATGGCTGAATATCATTCAGGCCGTTAGTTGAACGGCGCTGTTTAGTTAAGTGCCTAGGCTGTTAATTGAACGGCGAATTAAGCTATTTGGCGGCGACATATATACCATGTCTGGTTTAAAACTGATTATATTATTACACGATCGACTGGAAGGAAATCTATAAAAACTCGTGTTTCTTATACTAAGCTTACATAAAATCCATTGAAACCCTTCCCCTCCCATTTCAGGATTTCTTATAAACACCGCGCGCTGAACGTGAGAAGATTCTTTATTCATTTGTATAAAGTAAATCCTTCGAGTATTATTCGCTTTGTTAAATTAATAATTCAAATGCACGAATAAATTATTACCCTCTTGCTTTTATTAATAAATAATAAGATTTTTGGTCTATATTATGTATCAACTTTTTCACTTGACTATTTTAGTCCAAACTTTCAATTTGTGTGAGATGGCGAAAAAGCTAACGACAAACTAGGTTATAAGGTACTTACGCCTTGTAAGGCCCATTTTTTGCAATATTGACATAAATTAAAAAATTGAAATATTTCATGGAAACAAACTTTAACACAATATATTTAATTTATTTGTGAATACAATCAGCATACAATTCAACATATTAGATAAAATTTCTTTAAGAAAACAATCGTTTTAAAAAACCTCCAAAGTGGGCCTTTTTAGGAACATAGGTACCTATCATGGCCCGTTATTAATTACGTAATTTATAAACGCTATCAAAAGAAAAAATATGTTCAAACGTAAAACGTAACCTAACATTATGAGATTCTTGGTAATCAATATGTTACAATCGTTTTTTTGGTCATAAATTGTACGATGGGCCATCTTAGGCTAAGCAAAACTTAATCTACCTACAAAACAAAAATCTCTAAATAAAATCTATAAATAACACTATTGTGACGTGAATCTAAGTATTAGGTTTGGTAAAAACAAGTTTTCTTTTTAGATATGGTCAAAATATTTTTCTCCACGATTTCAGTGGGCCTTATTAGGAGTAGGTATAGAAAAAAACAGTGAAAGAGGAACTTAGAAATACTTAGAATAACCACAAAGTTTAATAGTCTCTTCGTCACATTATGGACATAAGATAAAGTTCAATTTTTAGAGATGAGAAAAGTACGATTTTTTATTTAGCACCACGTAATGTGGTTACGCTTATCAAAAAATATTACAGATTCGACGGAACACACTAAAGATGTGAGAACTTTAAATTTCAAGCTTAAAGTAGTATTAAGAATATAGGTAACTAACTAAGTAAAAATATAAATTCCAGTGGTCCACTACAATACTAATAACTAAAAAATAACCGAAATAACTCATATTATCTTATAAGTTCCAAAGAAACTATGATATTTTGTAGTCCTAATAAGGCCCGGGCCATCTTGGGACCCCCGGGGGTGGACCTTTATAGGGACTTTACCCGCCTACAAGAACTACTTATTTAAAATAGAATAATAATCAAGAACACAAACAACACATAACTTCTCACGAGCGTCCAAAAACCTTAGTAACGTTGTATTAAAAAAAAATACGAAAACTGTTAGTTTTTCTAAAGAAATACTAAAAAGTTTGTGAGTATGAAGTTATAAATCGTAAGCCGTTTGCAACGTCACTGACAAAATGTCAACCACTGCAAAGATGACGGCTCCCTTACTTTGATAAGAACTTGCAGTTTTGTCTATGGCACTAACCGAACATGGGCATGAAATTGAAACTCATTGGAACTTATAAAAGTATGAAATTTTGTAATTGGGCTATCTTAGGAACTGGGCCATCTTGGGCATAAGTACCTTAGTTATAACGATAATGCCTTCAACTTCGCCCAAATATTCAGTCTATAGGGGTTTATAAAGTTGATCCGTGCTGGAATGTGTCCGCAATTTGTGAACTTTTAGACAAAAGACTGATATTATGATCATGGCGCGAGACGTGAACTTGCCTATCAGATTACAAGTTTGAATAGTGTGCGCAACGCTCGATAGGGTGAAATAAATGTTCTGAATTCTTTTTTATGCCTTACCTAGTTATTGTAAGTTATAAAATCGCCCTAAGCCAAATAGCCCTTCATTAATTTACTTTAATAATACCCTCTTGAGAATAAAGGATACTTCAATAATTTATGAAATAATTAAAGAAAAACCTAACCTCGTAAGACCAAAAAGTTACTTGACCCCTTTTAATAGCTTGATTATTTTTCAAGTCAAAAGGTAATAATCTTTTTTGATTGCTCTAACGGTCCGTTAATGTGTTGGTGAACTCGAGCCTTAGTGTCGGTGCCGAAAACGACACAGTGTGAAAGCGTCTAGTACAAAATGTATATAAGATTATCTTTCCGATGATATCGTGCCGATATCGGGCCGGTGTCGTTATCCGCCAATGTAAAAACGCCCAATAATAGCGAAAACAAATCGTGTAGCTACAACTGCCTGAACCTAAGATATTTAAACCTCTACATGCGTTTAGCTCAATTTATTTTAGCAATATGAATGCAAGGCTGTACGGCTGTCTGCTAACTGCGTATTCGTCTCTATCTAGCAATAAAATTGAATTGGCCTTTAGGCATTGTGTATATATGTGTGTGTATTTATATTATAGTTCAATTTGTTGTTTTTCTTGATTGATGTGTGCGTTTGACTCGTCTATATATATATATATATACAAATATAAAACGTCATTGGCCCGCACAATGTATTTCGTTCGGTAGCTGCCTCCCGCTGAACTCCGCGTGAATTTATTTCTGTTTCAAATGACCCGAGTTCTCACTGCCGACCCTCGCGTCGATTTGGTGCTTTTTTAACGTTTATTCTACCGTGTAACGGTGGTACTTAGCCTAATGATACCGACCTTAATTCACGTTATAAATTAAATATTACATTGGTGCCTTTGGATGAAATCTATAAGGTAGCTATTTCATATCTACTTATTGAGTGATCAATTCTAATCTATATATATAAAAATGATCCTCTATTTCCTTGGTCATCGCATCACGCGTGAACGGATAGGACGATTTCGCTAATTATTTTTTGTTAGGTTTATCAGAAGGTTCAGGAGAAGGTTCTTACGAAAGATAACAAAATAAAAAAGTTGAGCGGAACAATTAGAATTAAATATTCAAAGTTAATACAGGACAACGTGTGTTGGGTCAGCTAGTAAAGTAATAAAAATAGCTATAAATATATAACAATATTCAATACTAGCTGCGCCCGCGACTTCGTCCGCGTGGAATTTAACTTAACAAAAAAGCCAGCACCCGCGTTCTGAGCCCGCGCGACAGGACCCGTTTTTAAAATTTTAGTTTTTCTTAAACAAAGGTAGCATAAGTTACTGCTTATAACAACAGCTATCTACCAGTGAAAGTCCCGTCATAATAGGTCCAGCCGTTTCGGAGATACTCTTTGATTTCATATGTTTTATTTTTTTTACACGGAACCCTAATTGTTTTTCTAAAATTAAAGTATCCTAAGTTACTCCTTAAAACAGCAGCTATCTGCCAGTGCAAGTCCCTTCAAAATCGGTCCAGCCGTTTCGGAGATTACCCGGAACAAACACACAGACAGACAGACAAACAATTTTTTTTTATTCGCGTTTTTGTTATAGGTGTCGTATGTACTTTCATATGCATTTAATGAAAAGGTGTTATTTTGATATTACAAACAGACATTCCAATTTTATTTATTTGTATAGAATAAATTTCTGTTTCCATTATGACGTAGGTATGTTCTAATATTTAATCGAGAAGAGCTGTAGATACTTTATTCAGGAGGTTCAGCAGCCAGGTACTACCTATCAATTAAAATGTTCCCAAAATTTAAGACGGGATCGTTCACAAGTTAACACACGACTTTATCTCAGGTAGGTGTAATGGGAACGAACTTGGAAGAAATATAGGTAAGATATTGGATCATGAATTGTGAAGAAAAGTTGTAAACTTTTCGATAAAAGATCTGTCGATCATTTCGATTATGTAAGTTAGTTCTAGCGTTATTGTGTATTGTCTCGACACGCTATGAATATGATTGGCATGTTGATGCGGCAACAGGGCGGGCACGACGAGGCGAACATGTAAATGGCATATACGCGTATTGTAGACATGTAAGTAGGAATAATATTAACTGTAGCTCCAATGTGTAAGATCAGCGAGATTCGGGGGACGGTTCACAATGCCGCTATGAATGTCTTTATAGATCATTATTATATACAAGGTGAATTTTAATTAAATAGGCATATTTATATGCGAGGTTTAGTAACTGCAACATAACAAAAAAAAACTTTTTTTTATTAATCAATTTAAGCGTCACTAGCCTAGTGGTTAGAGGGACCGTCCTCGTAACTGAGAGGTTCCGGGTTCGATCCCCATCCTGGCCATTAAACTATTGACGTGAACCCACTCCTAGCACAAGCATTAGCTTAGTTGGAGGGGCTAAAGGGAATACTAGTAAAGTGATAAACACACATTGCTAGTAATCTTATTTAATAATAAAAAAAAAAATTGAAAAGTATAATGGATGAAAAATTGGATGATTGCATATTGATATTATCGCTCGACACATTACAAATTCTTTGCTCGACACTGTGCCACGTCGTTGTATTGTATCCACCTAGTACTGACACAAGTATTTCGAGAAAATAACATCAGACGTGAAATTATTAATGTCACACTTATATTTTGTTTGAGTGTTTTAGTGGGTAAAGCGATAGATCTAAATTTATATTTGACATGTGCTCTAAATCTTCTTTGGTACAGGAAGGATCACCCATAAGAGTTTGGCCAATGAATTTAACCCTGTCTATGTACATACATAGCATGTAGGTACATACCTACCGATAGTTATTAAATGTGTTATAAGCATAGAACATATAGCATGCATAATATAATTTATGATGTAACATTACTGTTGGCTACAGAACACAATACGTAGCGTTTTTGCGTAGTCTGCGTAGCGGCGCGTAGGTGGCTTGCTACGCGTACTCTACGATAGGCGTAGACTGTTTCATTTGTTGACGCCGGCGCCGTAGAAAAATGTTTCACCTTTTTTTATTGAAAATTAATCAATCCTGCTACTTATCTTACTAATTAATGAAATTTTACTACACCCTTGTGTGTACTTATAACGTGTAAATCTTATAAACATTTCAACGTAGGTACCTATTGTATAGTTCGTGATAATTCAGACCATCCGAAGTAAAGTGTAACGCCGCATCAAGGGTATCCCTACTATTTTTATTTATTTTAGTATTACCTACTTAAGAGGTACTTTTTAGATACCTGAACAAAATCGTAAAGGATTTGAAATCGTTTTATTGCTGATTTTAGAAAGGTAATAAAAAGGCGATTGTCGAAAATCTTTACATCCCTGAATAGGTGGTACCTATCAGATCTTAACTCCTAAACTTTGGAATGGAACATAAAACCACTTAGATATTTACTGCTTGTATTATATACTTATGATTATATAAATATTTGAATTAGGTATTTAAAATTAAGTTTTTTATTTGATAGAACTTCTACCTAACTTACACCAAAACAAAAATAAGAAAAACGAGAATCATAAAAATAAGATTAACGACCGAATAGCTCTCGTTAACAGATCATATCATTCATATTCTACTTCAAAACGTACCTACTTACTTTACAAAATATACCAAAAGTGTTTTGTGAAGACTGTGCCTTAAAATCACACCGTATAGTTCAATTCATGTGTATTTATGAAACTCGTAGAGGTAGGTAGATACCTATGGCAGGGCGTCTCGTAGGCTACGAGCGCGAACGGGGTGAATGGGAGATCTCTACGAGACGAGGCAAGAGACACAACGCAGTCAACGGTCGTCGGGAATAAGCCATTTTTGTTTTATGTTTGTTTCGTCGCTGTACCACGACAATACAGCTTTTGTGTCGACTGTTCATTTCAACGTTCATTATGATCAGATTACTTGCATGCATATGTGCATATTGCGCAGGTTTTACGCTGTATAATATTATGTTCAGAGTTCCATTTATTTTATGCAGATGTGCATACATGGTGGAATTTTATAAACGAAATAATACTGAAATCACATTTCAAAGCAGTTACTACGTTTATATTGACATAAGGAAGGACATGCACTTGACAGTTTGAAACGAACGAACTAAGTATAAATGCAACGAAATGAACCAGTTGTTTTATCAGTAAAATGACAAAGCCGTCCTTCCGCCTTTGTAAAATATATCTTGGCATACATAATGTATGTATTGTAAGTATAAAAAGGGATCGCATTTCCATTATCCGCCCTAATTATTTACGTATATTTCTCGGGACAAAAACTACCGAGATTTATACACATATGTTACGAATACCGACATCTTTAGATAGCCTTACATTGTTTGGGCATCTCTGAACACCGTTCCATTAACAGAATAATGGAAATATCTACAGGAGGGAAAATAAAATGTGCGAGCAAGATTTCTGTGTAGGTAACTAAGCGGTCATTTGTAAGCGGTCGGGGAAAATGCTAAGTCGCCCAAAAAATAATAGAGTGAATGGTGTATATCTGTGTCCCGCTTCCGCAGAGGCTGAGTCATTGGACCTACGGATACCTATTTGTTGTATGTTCTTTGACCTGTAAGCCATATATCTATAGTGGTATCCAAAGAAGCCGCCAAGGTTTAACCCTGAGTGAGTCCCGGGAATAGCTAGTGTCTTGGAGCTCGCAAAGAATCTATCTCCCCAATTGAAAGACAAAAGTAGGTGTCGGTAAGAAAATTAATCACCTGGGAGTAGATACGTTATACTAAATATTGAATCGGGTATTCGCCGCTAGCGCACATTCTGTTGTCGTAGGCACTGCAAGCATTGTACCCCGCTCTAATCACACACATATATATATAGATTCATTTATACATATATATATATATAAATGAATCTCTATTTCCTTGGTCATCGCATCACGCGTGAACGGTTGGAACGATTTCGCTAATTCCTTTCTTGTTGTGTTTATTATTGTCAGAGAAGGTACTTATGAAATCAAAAAATAAGAAAGTTGAGCGGAACAATTTGAATTTAATATTCAAAGTTTAGACAAGACAACGTCTGTCGGGTCAGCTAGTATTTTATAAAAAGATTTACAATGATAGTGATAGCATGATTTCTCGATAAAACGGTAACTTTTTAAATTATAACTAGTGATTAAGACACATATATATTTCAAGGCAACAGTTGATCTGTGGCGTATTTGCCTGGTCCAACAATTTAGCGATTATGTCTGATACTAGCCAGCGTATTTGAGATAATCGCAGGATTGTTTGACTTGCTTGCTTCACAGAACCAGCCAAGTTCCAGACTTCAAATTACGTAGGAATATACGTTATTATGATTGCGCTTAAAAAAAAAATAGGGCCAATCAAATTATTATATCCTTCATAACTGTGAGACATCATTATCTTATATTTTTCATATGAACCGTTAACATTAGGCAGTCTTCAGACTTAAGACTTATGCATAAATACTGTTGATTTAGATAATAATAAACTGATTGCTTTACTTGACTGTCTTATCTACCTGTATTTATTTATACCTACATCCAGGTGTATATCGAACAATAGTGTCCATTGTGTCTGCTCATGGTTGATCTTTAGTTTGGTTGTCCCTACTGTGAGTGCATTGATTGGTAGCTCATCGATCCGCCGGTTGGTCCTCTTTCACCAACACTTGCCAAATTAACTATTTAATGTAATAATGGAAGGCGGGAATTGAAACGCCAATCATTATAACCCGCCGTTAAGCTGTGCTGATATTTATTACATTTAGATAATAATTATCACTTGACAAGTGGTGTATTGTATACTATACATTTTTAACCCCAGACGAAAATAGAGGAATGTTATAAGTTAAAAATCTGTATCTGTGTATCTGTCGGAGGCATCGTAGCGCACAAGCGAATGAACCGATTTTTTTTTTAGAAAGGTTTGTGATCGAGAGTGTGCTTAGCTATGTTTCATGAAAATCGGTTCAGCCGTTTGAAAATTATAAGATCTTTTGTAGTTTAAAAAGTGTTCACATCGGGGGTTTTTAAATTTTCAATTAAGAGTTATATAATGACATCGTTAATATCACGTTTCCACAAAACTACGTTTGCGTAAAACCCTTCTCGATATAACGAACGGAGGAAGTATATATATAGCAGCAGGTGGTACATTACTATAACTCCTAAAATTTATAGGTAGTAAAACCTAGTTAATTATCTACTAAACAAAACAAATTCTAAGTAGGTACGTGTAAACTTTTGTAATTTGCAAAGCTATGATCTTTTAACACCGATGTTACTAAATACAACTAGACTGTGCTTTTAATATTATGCATACAGTTTAGGCTTTGTTTTTTTCGATTGTAGGGATTCATGATGACTAAGAATAAAATATGAATGCCCACCTTTTAATTATTATTTAATTCACTTGGATATCTCATTCATTGTATGTATTAAAATAAACTGATACAAAATTACCCATTAAAAAATTTTATGATTGGAATCTATGTTCAATTTGTTTAAATTGATTTAAACTAACGTGATCCTTTAAGAATGATTAAAGTAACTTTTTCTATTAACTTAACTTCTCAGGACCTAATTTATCCAACAAAAACCACGTTAAAAGTTACTATCGTACTGCTTTAAATCAATGCCACAAACAAATAAGAGTTTAACGAAACTTTACCCATTTATTGCAGGTGCTAAAGTTCTAACTTATAGCTAGGCAGATCATAATTATTTTATTTTAATAGAAAGAAAATGTCTATAAGTTCCTGTAACTCTTATAATTTAATTAAATACTTACACGTAAAAGTAACATTAATTTAACAAATCACGTGAAAGTTTCACACAAATTAATTGTTCCACAGGTGCTCCCCGTGATATTTAAATGTGACATTAGTCTCGTCATTTGAGCACAATGGGCCACGTATTAGCGGCGTGCCTGTAGTCGCGGCGGGAGCGCCGGGCGGGCGGGAGGCTACGTGCGCGCTCGCGAACCGCCGGCGGGCTACGAACGTGCTACGCGCGGCTACGAAGGATCCGCGAGTTCGGGGCGGGCAGCGGACGCGCGGCACGGGCGACCGCGGGCGGCGCGTGGGTCGCACTGGCTCCGCTCGCCGCTCGCTGCGAATAATCCATACCGAGAGGAGGCTGTATTTACCGGACCGAAGGGCGGTCGGCGATCCAGCTCCGACTGCTCCCGCCGCCGCCGCCCGCCGCGCCGCGCTGCACGCCGCACCGCACCGCGCCGCGCCACGCTCCTTCATGTTGACACAATTTCAAAGAATGTCACATAATTTAGGGTCCGTACACTGATTACGCTCGTAACGGTTATGTAAGGGCCCCTCGATGGATCTTGCGTATTAACGTAACGACGTTCTTTGACTTTGAATTTCTTCGAATTGATTAGATTGAGTTTGGAACTAGATAATGTAACTTTAATGGAACTCAAAGACAATTTCCAAATTGAATTGAAATGGGAGTGTTCATTAATCTTCGGTTATGATATTGAATAACGTTTGCTTGAGGAAATGATTGGGCATATTTAACATAGTTTGTTACCTACAATGAAAATATCTGGATCAAAGTAAAATTTTAGGTCGTTAAATCAGTAAGTATATAGAGAAAAAAATATGTAAAAAAATAAAGATAGCTTCAGCTTACGTATCTCAAGAGTTGCAGAAAGTTCAATGTGAATTTAAAATGTCTGTTTTACCTCCTGCGGGATACAAAAAACCAGGGATACCGATCAAATACTTTTATAATATACAATTAAAATTTGATTGCCTACACTCATCATATTAGTGAATTCTTCTATATTTTATTTTCAATTATTTTATTAACCCCCGACGAAAAACGAGGGTTGTTATAAGTTTAACATGTGTATCTGTGTATCTGTGTGTCTGTGTATCTGTGTATCTGTGTATCTGTGTATCTGTGTGTCTGTCTGTGGCAACGTAGCGCCCAAGCTGATGAACCGATTTCAATTGTGTTTCTTTTGTTAGATAGGTATTCTGATCGAGAGTGTTCTTAGCTATGTTTCATGAAAATCGGTTCAGCCGTTTGAAGATCATCAGCTCTTTTGTAGGTTAAAAAGCCACATTCACGGCCAAAACCAACTTCCACGGCTCGAATCCAATCGAAATTTGAGATTATTGGATTTAGCTTTATTATATTTTTAAATGATCGTAATAGTCTGAACTGGCTTTTTACAATATTATAAATATGAAAAGTTTCCCTGATTCTGGAAAAAATGTATATTTTATCAATTTTTATATGAGATTTTTGTATGAACTAAAGACGTTCCATAAGTCACGTGTCAAATGATGGATACGCGCATGCGTTAAATTTTGTTTGTTTTGTTAATGGTCATGGAATATTACGTTATTATAATTCTAGAGGGCGCTGCTCCGCCATTGAGAAAAAAATATAAAAAACAAATCTAATTTAAAATAATTTTAGCGTTATTGAAAATTCTTCCCCTGGGCTGCTCCCTTCCACCTCAACCAGAGTTATTACATGAAATTAAATCATAATTGATAATATTTTATACTAGGAATTAAACCTCCGTGGCATCAATATTTACATTCGTTGTCTATTCTAATGTCAATTATTATAATGTCATAACAAAATAATGTCTCATACTTTTACACAGATTTTCTGTTGATAATTGTATACATTTGATGAAAGGACCGTCGCATCGGGGGTTTTTAAATTTTCAATTTAGAGTTATTTAAAAGAAAATATATCTATGTAAAACTTTTTCAGTCTCCACAAATAGACCCGAATCTTTAGCTACCAGTAGATAATAAACGTTAATGTATTATTTTCATAAGTGAAGCCGTTAATTATGTTGAATCAATTATTATAATGAATCGTTTAATTAGTTCAACAAAACTCGGCAGCTGTAGATAACAAAACCGCATCATTGACAGAATAATTTTGAAAGTAGGTGAAATTCACAGTGGAGGAATTGGTGGCCTCTTCAAAAGTCTTTATGCGGTGCGGTTAACAAAGACATGCATTACTACGTACGTATCACATTCTGAATGCGGCCCAGATAACAGCTTTCTAAGCTTTTAAATGGATTAAAAAGTAACTCATGATTATTTTTCGAGTTATTTTAATTTAACGCTCCATCCGAAAGGGATTGAGAAATAAAATACGTCCAGTAGCGCGGGTTCTTGTTCTTTGTTGTTCCTATAACAATAAATAACGTTGACGTGACCAGCTTATTAGTAGCTGCATTACGTTACGTGGGTAGGTGAGCTCTACCAAGAAATGAGATTTCGGATTTCGGGCGCCTTCATCTTAGATCGAACATCTGGGAAAATATGGCGACAGAATAGCGAAAAATATATATTTAGCGGTCAGTTACTTCGCTCGAATTCCGGCTATTAGAGCTGACTCCTGTTTGTTTATTGACCATATTCTTTGTGTCCAAATGGCTTTCGAGAATGATTTAATGCTCGCGCACTCGGGCGAGCCCCGTTCCGTACAATTTTTATTCATAACCGCAAGTTAACCTTTAGTCAAATCCGAAATGTTCATTTTAATGTTAGAGCACAAAGTGTTTTCATACAACGAACGTGAAATGTTTTATTCTTTTTCGTGGTAAATCTTAAAGTTGGGAATAACAGAAACTCTAGCTCGTAAAACGTTAAGCTTTATCGTGGAAAGGAAAATATTCTGGGAAATATACGTCGTGATTGTTGCAGGAAAAGGCAAGGTGTGGGCGGAGTAGTGTATGACATGAGGGCATCCCTGCCTCTTGAGAGTAGGCAGGTAAAAGATGTTGGGTCACGACACTGACAAGTACCTTCGCTTGTGAATGCTTCACGCCCTTTATAACACTAACTCCAAAAGATGGTACACGTTGATACATCTTATGTAACCAAATGCTGCCTATTGTTATTATAATAGAATTTTTGGAGGTGAAATTTTCGGCTGTTGTTATAACGTAATCGACTGACTAGCTTGAGCGAACTTTTTCAGGTACAGGAGATAAGATATTATGTATTATGATTCATAGGTATTCTTAAGAAAATAATATTTGTTACATTTAATGTAGTCATTTAAGATAAGGTTTTATACTTAAGTCAACACAAATACAATAAAGTCATCAGTCAACTTTGTAGAAAATTATTGATTTAGTAAACAATACCTAGTCGAAATTGGAAATATCCATTCGCAAGCTTTAAAATTTTATTCGTTTTTATATTTTACTTTTCCGTTTTTAGACTGTTAGCTAGGATGGGGTAATTCAAAAGATATTTCCAAATGCAAAATAAGTGTATCCACACAGGTAGTTACATTGAAATGGCATAGGTTGAAATGTTTTTTTATAAATCCATCCGACCATACCCCAATCAAATCTTTTTGACAGTAAGCCATTATGTAGAAATTGGAAATGCCCCTATACAAAGGTATACATACAGTATGTTATGTTCATTTTCTTGTCGATATTCTTATCGGATTACCTACTTAGTTAAACTATTGGGAATAAATTCTATAGGTAGGCAAGTATGAAACCATGTATTGCCTTGGTAACGGATATTTCATACTGTTTACTTTTAATACAACTCATAAACATACAATTCCAACAATCTGACATAAGTACCTACATTAATTCATATTAAACACGGTATAGGTACTTCATATTCAATAAGTCGCACCTGAGGAACAAACATCGTAATTCATTACCCACCCACTGTTACTAAACATAGCAACTCTGTTAGAACGCAGCGTTTATGGGGAATAGTTAACCTTAATCCGTCGTAAGCCTACCTAACAGTAAATTTGCGAACATAATATCGTACTATGTGTTTAACATGGTGCTACCTAACCTATCTAGGTAGACAAGTTAAGTTAGGTGTGAAGTACCTACGTTCGTTCAAAGAATGTGGCCCAGGTATGAGAAACTTAATATCAGGGGTTAATTTAGCGAGCTCGTGCAGGGTAACCAGATTAAAAACTGTAACTGTGTAGGCTTCAGCCATAGATATACAACACCTGGAAACGATCAAGTTAAATGTATTATTTTTATGTAATATTTGGTGTGTAAAAACTCACTTGATATATAACAGCGAGCTAGATTGCTGGATGCATTGCCTTGCCTTCAATAATATAATAAATATCGTTATTTTTTTTGGAATAGGTAGCTTATCGTTGGAATCGACTTATCCGGCTGTTAACTACCTATCTCAATAGCATCACACGCATAGGTTGTCCATTTCTTTAATTATTATATTTTAATACTACTTATTGGGGTTTTACTTACATACAGGTATGTAGGTAGAATCATGTTATTATTCATGAATATCAAACCGTCACTCACCTCAGCGTGGATTTTAATTCCGCCTATCATATCCCAGCGCCTTGGAGTGCTGAAACCCCGGGGAGCTCACGGTGAACACGAGACGGCGCGAGGAGAAGTCGCGAGGCGCTTTGCGTCTCCACAGCATCTCTGCCTCGCTGGCACCTTGTTTCCCAAATTTGTGAACGCAGCTACATGATTAAGGGTACGGAAAATGGGGTGTAGGTACTTTTTGAGGGCCCTGACAACACTCTCATATAATATGTTTCGCCTTGATTAATATATAACTAGTTCTCGAAGTTTCGCGAATCAATGTTGACTTGGTATTGTCTGGTAGTAAAATAAACAAAACTTGTTCGCCAAACATAATAGAGAGTAGGTACCTAGGAGTAGGAGTTACAAATGACGTGAACTATCGAACTAGGTTGCACGTGTCAACGTTTAGCTGTATCACTATATCTATCATTACCTACTGATCTGGCTTTGTACATCACCACATGTAGGGACTATATAGGTACTTGCTGATAAGTAGGTTTTACTATCTCCAATCTCCTACAAAGCTTTATCCCAACATGTTAAGATCTCTTAATGCGCGGAGGAACTCGAAAAAAAACTTTTTTGTCACTCCACGAAATCAAGAATAACATTTTTGCTATTGCAGATAGCTCTTATACTACTTACCGTTAACCTAGATAAATAGCTGTATTTTAATTTTATAGAGGTCGTATCAAACTAACTTATATCAGCTAGAGAAGTATTTCCTTTGGGGTTCTTCAAAAGGCAAGTTAATAGGTCCCTTAAAGGCCAGCAGCGCGTTTTTTCCTCAAAAGATGCATATGTCCTGGGCATTGGTTACCACTTACCACCAGATGGGCATGTGCCGAAATAGGCAAATAAAAACTTCTGTGGAATATATTACACGGGGTCTCTCACAACAGTCACAACTATCACGTAAGTTCACGTAACACTTAAATTGTTACAAGGAGACCTTGTTATACACACGTGGACGAAAAAGTTTGTAAGGGGACAGTTTGGAACATGAGAGGGGGGGAGAGCGAGGGGGTGCAGAAATTACCTTTACCTCAAACAGTGGGTAGGTGTGAGTGTCTGTGCTGATTAATGTACCCACTCATTCGCCCAGTAACCTTCTCATTACAGCGAACACGATTAGTCTGAGATCGGTCTGACAATGTGGCCTTGATCTTTTTTCCATCTGCAAAACTTTATTACATTTTCCTCTAGATTTAAAAACAGAATCATTGATTATCTAGCTATGAAGTTACTTTTAGAATACCTATACAAACTTACCTACTGGTGGAAATATACAGATATACTATTTATTAAGTACATTTATAGGTATTATTAAAGATTACAGGGAATATTATAAACTACCTATGTATAGACTTGAACAAGAAAATATTTTAAAGACGCCTTTATCAGATATTGAACGGAGTGAAAGCATAATTTAAATATTCAATACCCCGCGGCACCGTCTAGAACCCAGATACCTACGTACATCAATACCTAGAGTGTAAAGCCTGTTAATTGTTTTCCGTCATTACTTCGAGCGATATAAACGCTACGTTTGTTTTTATAGTCTTTTGAAACATTGTAAGTTGAACGTTTCGTTTTCGAGGGCCGAGAAAACATTCATTTAACAGAGAACTTTTTATGGTTCCGTCAGAAAAGGAACCCTCTTTTCTAATAGGAATTCTTTAGGATACTGTAAACAGAAAGACGTGCTAGGGAAGGACTTCTATCTGTACCCATAATATTTTCTCGGACCACACGGCTTTGTCGAAAAACCCTGTTTTTATGTGGTATTATTGGGTATAAAAGGTCTGTTCGGAATGTGGATTCACATGTAATCTATGAAGTGAAATGGGAGATCTTGGGGTACAGCGCGAACGTATTTTATTTGTTATATTTTGCTTTCAATATTTTGAAATATATCTGTTGAATTTATTGTCTTTACGACTGAATACCATAACGAGGGATCAACGTAGTTGCATTATTAATGCATTATCTTTCCAATCAAAACCTTCATCAGCAGGAGGTAAGTAGGAAATTAATAAGCCATTATACCAGTAACAAGGATATACGGAAAGCACCTTGTTACCTATAAACATATTGACACTTGTTGTTCACGTCTGAACTGTATTCCTTATGTATTTAGGGCTGTCTTTTGCTGGAGCCAGAATAAAGAGTGCTATACATACCTAGATGAAAATTATTTATTAATTGTGCGAAAAATATACTTTAAAAATCTGTATAAATCAGCAATGACTCGTCCAACTGTACTATATAAAGTGTTGCAAGCAACATAAAATTTATATTAGTAGACTTTGTTGGGTTGCCAACACTTGCCAATAATTATTCAACCATACCATAAACCAATATCGAATTATAATAAATGGGAAAAGTATTTTCTTGTTGTTCATCTCTATAAGTATCGATAAAATACGGGTGTGCGAGTCTTTGTGACCCTCCTCCTAAACGGCTTGACGGATTTTGATGTTTTTTGTACTTATAGAATCACCTGGATGGTTCTTAGCCATTGTCGCACCCAGTAGGTGGCGCTGATGTCGACATCTAGAAAATAAAACCTATGCTAGCAAATCTGCGGGTAAAAGCTAGTGAAGTAATATATTCGTTATTATCAGTCTTGCCTTGAGGATATCCCTTAGATGCGGCACCGGCGTGGGTTATAATAATTGCGGCTAATATCCTACCGGATCCCCTCAGATCCCGTCTTTACGTCTCGAGCTGTCACCGAATAACCAACCTTCAATACCTTACTTATCTACTACATTGAAGCCAAGCTCGATACAGAATGTTTGTCAACAAACATTTTTTTTTCTTTTTGACGTAGATACCAATTTCTTGTTTTTTAGGTAGGTAGGCTTACAGGCAGCCAGGAGGATTTCTCCACGACTGAAAAAAGGTACGGCTCAGAAAATGCTGAGCAACAACATTGATAATAATAATAAAATTTCGACGTATAATTGTCAAATGGCGATAATATTACAACAATTAGGACTACCTATAGAGAAGTGTAGCTTCCTATAGAATCCTATCCCATAGAACACGTAATAATTTACATGCGGATGTATGTGTAAAAGATTTCCATCCAATTACCAACCGCGCAAAGTAATATTGCTTAGTATAAAATATACTGCGTTTGTATCCCACTAAGTTAAGGCCCTGTTCAACCGACCCCTCTCACGCCAGCTGTAAAGAATGAATAAAAGCTCTCTATTGAAAAATAACCTTATTTGTTGACGTCTAGTGCGCTTGGGAGGGAAATAAATTTATTCTGTAGGATATAGAGAGCCCGGGGCAGTCACCAGCGACATCTTATTGAATGCAGATCTACTGCCTGATACACACGTTTCTTCCCTTTGTATGCTAGTTTGTTCGCCCCATAAGCTGGTTATTATACTAAAATCAGTATGAGAAGATGTATTAACCTACCTAACCAATACTTCATTGAAAGGTAGTGGGTACGAGGAACAAATTTGAAGCGTCAAGCTAGTTAAAGGCACCGCCCTCGTAGCTGAGTGGTTCCGGGTTCGATACACGTCCTGGCCATTAAGTTATTGACGTAAGCCCTCTCCTAACACAAGCATTAGCTTAGCTGATCGTTAGCCATACGAATTCTAACGATCTAACGATCTGGCTAACGATCCGCTAAGCTACTACTACTGCTACTACTAGCATCCGCTAGTATTGTAATTTGGGTGTCTCTTATAGCTATAATATATTTGGTGCATATGCCTAGTCTTAAAGATAAATAACACCACGACATGCCACTCTTTGCGTCTGCAAAACTAAATCAATGTTTACGCAGACAGAGCCGCGGGTTAAACTTAGTTATAACTCTGAGCATAGCTGCTATGTAAGCAAGCACATATATATATTTATGTTTATAGTCCATATTTCCATCAACGTTAAATATACAAAGAAACAACGAAAATCTCGTTCCCCGCACACTAGAATCGTGGTCATAAACTCGTAAGAACCCACACCATTTGCTAATAAACATTCGTTCGATTTACTTATTCGCGTTTGGATATACCTAGTACCTGTTTCCTGTAATATATAAATCAGAAAATATTTTATTTATGGTAACTATAAGGTATTGCGTGTTGGCAATTGATTTATCGGTAGATCGGGACTATGGGATGGCCCGGCATCCACATTACTCACTAAAAACATCATAGTACATAAAAGGAGCGTGAAAAGGAAGAGATATACGTTCCCCTTCTTCTTCCTTCATATCCTACTAATATTATAAACTAGCTGTGCCCACGGACTTCGTCCGCGTAGTATTTAACGTAACAAAAATTTCGGGATTATCGGGATAAAAAGTATCCTATATGTTAATCCCGGTTATAAAATATCTGTGTTCCAAATTTCATCCAAATCCGTTCAGTAGTTTTTGCGTGAAGGAGTAACAAACATACATACATACATACATACATACATACATCCACACTCACAAACTTTCACATTTATAATATTAGTAGGATGCGAAAGTTTGTGAGTGTGGATGTATGTTTGTTACTCCTTCACGCAAAAACTACTGAACGGTTTTGGATGAAATTTGGAACAAAGATAGTTTATAACCGGGATTAACACATAGGATACTTTTTATCCCGATAATCCTGAAATTTTTGTTAAGTTAAATACTACGCGGACGAAGTCGGTGGGCACAGCTAGTTTTTTATATATTTAACAAAGTGGGTAAACAAGTGTACGATCCGCTGATGTTAAGTAGTTACCGTAGTCTATAGATGCTTGTAATACCAAAGGCATCGCTCGCACGTTGCCGTACGAAACGCGGCTATAATAGGTACTTCTGTACTATTCGTTAAACAAATACGTATTGTTCATAACCGGCTATAATCTAAAGTTCCACAAATTACGCAAATCGCTTGTGAATTTGACCTATTTAATACGTACGTAACTATTTTAATAAGCGAAATTAGTTTTCTTTATTTAGAACAGGGTATTAATAGAAAAGGTCAATATTCAAATAAGATTTGTTCTACCTATATACTGCTATATATTGACAACCAAATCACAGTATTTACCTAGACGAGTTTATACCTATGACGATGGAAGGTAAATCAATATTGCACTAATTCATGTTAATTGCAGCTTTTTTGATCTCTACCAAACCTGGATCATCTTACCCTAACATAAGTAGCTACTTATACCTACTCACAAATATTTAAACAGAATTTGGAGTAAGCGAAAGTAGATAGCTGCATATTTTTAAATAATGCAAGCAGTAAATTCCACTTGGCGACGCAAATGTAATTTAACGAAAATGAAAAAATAATTACAGGGCGAAGTGCAGCTGCTTCGCTTTATTATTTTGTTAAATATTCACTTGGATTAACGTCACATCAAATCTAAATATATATAACTCAAAGGTGACTGACTGACTGACTGACATAGTGATCTATCAACGCACAGCCCAAACCGCTGGACGGATCGGGCTGAAATTTGGTATACAGGTAGATGGTATGACGTAGGCATCCGCTAAGAAAGGAGTTTGATTAATTCCACCCCCAAGGGGATAAAATAGGGGATGAAAGTTTGTATGAAACTTTGTCAATTAATTCCACGCGGACGAAGTCGCGGGCACAGCTAGTTAACCTATATACGTCTATTATAAGTTTTTTAAAACTGATTTAGTTATTTCTGATACTTTCGATCGCTTAGCCGCTCGTGGTAGAGTCTGCTTTGCTCGCGCCGCTTGGCGAATCGCTCGCTCGTTATTTCCTGTCTCCCATAAGTATATAAGACTCCATCAGTCTTAGCAAGTAAGGCCTGTAAGCTTCTTGGCTTTAGCCTAATTAAATACGTGTATATTCAATGGAAGGGTCACATAACTGCGCTGTAGATACATCTAAATATATATAACTCAAAGGTGACTGAGTGACATAGTGATCTATCAACGCACAGCCCAAACCACTGGACGGATCGGGCTGACATTTGGCGTGCAGGTAGATGTTATGACGTAGGCATCGGCTAAGATAGGATTTTGATTAATTCTACCCCCAAGGGGATAAAATAGGGGATGAATAATCCCGAAATTTTTGTTAAGATAAATTTCACGCGGATGAAGTCGCGGGCACAGCTAGTACTCATGTCAGGGTGTGTAGTTGTGGGCGCCCACATTTAGTGCGCGCGCGACATATGACCCTAATAAATTATCCTATATTAAACTGCAAATCTTCACGACAATTTTCTTACGGCGTAGGCAGGCTACGGGCCGCCTTAAATAATTCATTAGTTTTTATCGCTGAACGGAATTACGATCAACATGCCTTTTTGTTTGTACGGGTAACGAACTCAGAAAAACTTTTCGGTTTTAAATTTTCTCCCGCAGCAAAAGTTGGTTGGCACTTTATGGACCGCATTCTAAATAACCTATTGATCGAGCCACTATTTCAATTTAGTCCACAAATGTAATACACAAACCAACATAATTTTAGACTCTATTACACTTCTTTGTAGGTACTTATTTGGTAAGCAACAAGCCTGAATACGCAGACACGGCTGTAACGTTTGACTCCTTGTGACAACGCCGTCAGGCCGGTTTAGTGGCAAAACCCAGCGCTGCAATCGTCGCGTCGCCTACAAAGGCAGAATCTCGGTATTAACAGAATTATTCATTGATGCTGGAAGGCCACCATAGCATGGCAGGTACCTAATAAATAGCACTCGTAATAACCTGGTGGCTTAAGTCTGTTAACCGTTCAAATAACGTTCAACTTGCGCTCGACTCACAATACGTTAGTTTTCCGTAATCCCCTAACCACTCGCCCACCCGCGCCGGCCGATTATCGACTCGAATCGACTGACACGACTTGGAAAGCAGTCGTTAGTGGTCTTCTAAAATTTTGGGTCGACGGTAAATGTCAAAACCGACGTGTACGAGTATTGCACGTCGATTACAAGGGAACGGTTAACAGACTTAGCCCCCAGGACATTTGTCCTAGTCTGGACGTTATCTACCTGTGTCTTCAGGTCCTCTCGGGCGAAATCGGATATTTTTCGATATTTACTGCAATTCGTACTATTCGGTTCTTTATTTTCTATCGAATGCCTTGAATTCAGCAGAGTTGCAAAAAATCAGGAAAATTGAAATAAAAAATGTTTTTTTTGTTTTATTCATTTTAATCAATGATTTGATGATTTATTCATGATTTTTTTCATATGCTTTTACTATGATTTATTCATGTTTAAAACACTGATTTAAATAGTTTTTTTCGATTTTTATTAGCGGACATTGCGTGGATCGGAACGCATTCTACACAGATCGCGTCTTTGACATTGACACTTGACATCTCGATTGTGTGTTTCTTATCTTCAGAACTTGTGATCGTACACAAAGTGTCAAAAACCTTTAAATTTTAAAAGTGATTTTGTTATTTTTCTAAGCTATACAGCTTTATTTATTTTATTGACCTGTATTCTTTATTTTCTTATATCAACATCTCTGTACCTTTCATCCTCACTGGTGGAAGAAAGAATACAATATTTGGAAGCACTACATTGAAGTTCCGGATGTGAGGCTCCTAAAATCTAGTAGAGTTAAATCCTTAATCTTTAATAATATTATAAATGCGAAAGTAACTCTGTCTGTCTGTCTGTCGCTCTTCCACGCTAAAACTACTGAACTGATTTAAATGAAATTTGATTAACACAGACTAGAGCCGGAGAAAGAACATAGGCTACTTTCTAATGCGAAAAAGGGTTCTAAGGGGTTGAAAGGGGGTGATGAAAAGTTGTGTGGAAGTATCGTCATTTTTAGAGCTAGAAGCTTGAAACTTATTTTTTACGCTGTTGATTGATCACCATAAATAAATATGACATTTAAAGTTGAGGGTAAAACTTTTACCCTCAAGGGTGTAAAATAACAATAGTGTATAGGGGATGAAAGTCTGCATGAAATATAGCTCTTACAAACCTACCTACTACCTTTTACCATACCTACACTGCAAATAGCTCATTAATAGTACATTGTTACATGAGTGGTGAAAATTACTTATTTCGTCCCGAGACGGGGTTTGGCGCCCGAGCGTAGCGAGGGCGCTAATAGTTCGAGGGACAAAATAAGCCTTTCACCCGAGGTAAACACTGTGCTTTTCATTACGAATACAAGGAAAATAAAAATAAAAACAGGAATTGGCTAAAGAAATAATACAAGGAAGAATAAACAATACTCTACAACTCGAAAAAAAAAAAATCTGCTTGCCGCCTATTTCGTTTTTTTTTTCGTTGGCCGGCCAACTTCATTATTTAGCCATTGTTTTTCATTTTCATCTTTAAATATTTTGCCCAAATCTATGTTATTTTAAAGAAATTGTTGAAACTAAATTATAATTAAGTCATTTAAAAAAATATATTCTTGAATTAATACTTAACTTTATGTTATTTCAATTTTACATCGTGCTGTAATTGAGTGACTGTAGAAAAAGTTTGAGCATGGTTCCATAGAAATGTGAAAATGGAACAATTTTTTATTTTTATAATTTGACAGCTGTCAGTTGAAAGCGAAACTCCCGGGCCTGAAAAGTATTACTTTCAACCCGCTTCTCAGGCAACTTCAGACCTACTTTCAGAGTATGAGTAATGAAAAGTATTTATATGCATGTGTCTTATTTGAGAAATAATTAAAACTGCTACCATAGTGTCTTTGACTAAAATAATACGATACGGCCACCACAATATCAGACAACTCTGGTGATTAAATAAGTGTGTTAAGAGCCTGTTTTAAAACAGCGTCATGTACATGACGCTGTTTATTTAACTATCAAGTACTGATTAAATCATGTTTAAAACGTTGTTTATAACATTGATTTAAATCAGGAGGAAAAAATCAATGATTTTTTCCCAAAATGATTAAAACATGTTTTAAACAAGGTGATTAAAACAAAATGATTTTTTTGTAACTACTCTGTGAATTGTAAAAGGAATCATTGCCGTCATAGAAAATTTGGTGCCTGTTTAAAAAAGTTTTATTTCAAATAACTACTTAGGCGCTTATATATCTACATTATTTTACGAATCATTTGTTCAGAACCTTTATAATTTGCCATTGGGTCAAATGTTCGGAATTCCGACTAAAGTTTAACACCCAATTGGGCAATAAAGGCTGAATACAACATCGCTTCGAGCACCGTCAGGCACCGTCCTACCATTCAATACAATAGCACATTTAAAGTTCTTCTTCCCTTTGACTCCTCATGAGGTACAAGTAGCAACGTCCTTCTGTGCCTTGATACCCTATCGAGTCCGCGGCCTTCTTGCACTGTTCCTCAGTGAGAGGCATCTCGTCCATCCTGGCCAGCGCGAACGCCGTGTGGTCCTCACAGCACATCATGCCTATGTACCGGCCCACGTGCTTCATCCTCACGTCCGCAAACTTTATCAACGGCACGGGATTCGGACGAACTGTAATACAAAGAGTACCGTGATTTTACTCCACAATCTTCGAACAACTGACTATCCCAGTTTGTAATAAGTACCATTTTAACTGCTGCAGTTTGAGAAAGTTTGTTACGTGAAATGTTTTATCATAGAAATACTTGCTACATGGTAGTATTAACCACAGGTATTAACATAGATCAGGTTATATGGAGCTATGCTGTTACGTTTCTACAATTTACAAGCTGTTTCCTTTACTTACATGCTAAGAGCAATATACCTAATAACACCTCTGTTATTAGGTAAAAAAGATTAATTAGTGCAAAAATAATACTTGCTCATTACAAGATATTGGAACTAGTTACGTACAAAAACAAGTGATTACTTAATTAGTTACTGTATATTTCTACTTCACGTCACATTTGCTTCATGCATTTACTTTGTACACAAATGAGTTCGGTGAAGGTCATTAGGGTCGTAAAAAAATATAAGTAAAAAAGTTGTTTGAAATGCGACCTGTTTATTATCATGAGTCAAGTCGGGCGGGAAAAGTTAGGAGCGGAAATGGCGCGGGGGGCACGAGTGGGCTGCGGGGGCAGAGGCTGTGTACACACCTTTATTACGTTGTTCTATTTTGACGAGCGCGCGAAAGGCGCCCGGTGTGCCCTGGTACAGGAACAACACCTCGGTGCCTGGCCGCGGCTCCATGATCAGGGTCGACCGCTCCCACTCCACGCCAATTTCCGGGTCAATGGTATCCACTACAGCTTTGATTTTTGAAATCCTCTGTAATAAAACCTCTATAGGTAAACTGTCTCTTACCCAACACACTTTGTCTGAAAGCCAGGATCTACTCTCATGTCTGGAGTATGATTATATGCACCATTCACGAGCCGAGTAAGCGGTTGTTGTGGTTGGACTGAGCTGTATACACTGGTAGTACCAGACAAAATCAGCTTACAGATGACAGCATCTCGTTTCCAAGATATTCCATCATTTGCACTAATGACAATACTGACCTTTTTCGACGGCAACGAGAATATAATAGGATACACCTCCGTAGTGTTTGACCAAAAGAAGAATATCTTCCACATGGAATCTAAAACCAAATAAGGGTCGAAACGCGCCCCGCGTTCGAATTCCTCGCAGGACGTGGGGTGCGGCGGTCTGGGCTGCGGCCGGCCTGGCCCCGCTGCACTGAACAAAACAATCCCAAATATCCACATGCAGGTAAACATTCTCCGGTTGCGGTTCGATTGGTAATTTCAGTTGCTTGTTTACAATCGCGGCTTTATATTGCGAAGCAAGCCCATAGAATCGCTTAAACGCAGAAAGGTCGATTGAACCTAAAATAGCTATCGATTGCATCGCTTATATTATTTCTTATACAGTAACTAGCTGTGCCCGCGACGTCGTATGCGTGTAATTTATAACTTAACAAAAATATCAGGATTATTCATCCCCTATTTTATCCCCTTGGGGGTAGAATTAATGAAAATCCTTTCTTAGCGGATGCCTACGTCATAACATCTACCTGCATGCCAAATTTCAGCCCGATCCGTCCAGTGGTTTGGGCTGTGCGTTGATAGATCACTATGTCAGTCAGTCAGTCAGTCAGTCAGTCCTTTGACTGACCTTTGAGTTATATATTTTTAGATTTATCCATCAACCAAGTAGGTAAGTATAAAGGATGTGTACTGTGGTTACCATAATTCAATTCATAACCCACATCTCAAAGAAGACCGATGTTCGGCAGCTGGCTGCACTCGGGCCAAATACGTAACATTAAATTATGATTAAAATAGTAGCCACATAAACCTGTAACTGAGCAAAAGCGAGCGAAGATAGAGTTTGCTTTCCGCACAGAGCAAATATTTTATATTTACTTAGAGGCTTTCCACTCGTCGTGACTTGCTTTCAGAGATACATTTATGGACCTTTTAACAAAAATGAAAGTAGGTTATTTTTGCAGGTAAAAAATGAAACTACCTATATCATAATAAACTTACATCTGGCCATTCAAAAACGAAAATTATTTGATAAATAAAGCTTTGACCGACTACCGACAAATAGATTAAGTTTGAGACGGTGTTATAACAGTGTTTGTGTTTGCATTACCTACACAGTCATTTCTATACTTTCTTACGTCTTTGAATACAATTGTTTTAACTACTTAAATGGAATTTATGACAGTGTCTGATATTGTAAATGAAGATTTTTAAATACAAATGCAACAGCATACAACATCCCTTGAAGTATATTATGATTATTTAAACGTAGTACATATTTCTTTTCAAATTAAGAATTACATATGCAAACATATCTTCAGGTCAGGCTACGGTCGTATCTAAAAATACTGCCTAAGAATTAATCAGTAAAGAAAGTAATTGTATGTAAATATACCTATATAATTTGAAATAAATAATAATAAATATCGTCAGACTGACACACCAATGTATTGTCCCAAACTAAGCAACGCTTGTACTATGAGCACCGTGCAATGGACTGGGGGCGCTCCCAGTGACACCCAGACCTAGGCAAATTACAAAAAGTCTAGTAAGTGCTGTAGTAGTAAACAATAATGTACACATGAATTGCAGATGATAACACCCTGAGGCAAGCCGCCAACTCTCCCGTACCGCTTATATAATCTCATCTGAGTACCTTCCTAATGTGCGTTAAAATGAACACTATACCAAAAGTTTTTCCCTATAAATAACTTACACTGTTGCTTACTAGACGAAACCAAATGTCACTAGACAAAGTAACTAAATATAAATAAAGTTAAATTATGATAGTTGCATTTGATATGACGAATGAGTCACTTGATAAAGTGATCTAGCGCGGTATGTATCGTATAGGATGCAATATCTATCATTGGTGTAACAATGGATCTGTTTATCTGTCCATATCATTTGACATTATATTTATCACCGGCGCAACTGAATGTCGTCTGCGCAATTTGCACTAAGCATTCCTTCTCGACTGCCAGTCGTAAAACACGGCGCCTGCTCCCACCTACTCCTGGAGGAAACTACTTTTGGGATTCCGAAAGACTTCATTCTATCTTGAGAAAAACAAATTTAGGACATGTTTGTTTGTATTATCCGCATCTAAACTTGATATTATCTTGCGTAGACAGGACTGAAAGTTTAGTAACAACATTTTGTGAAGTCAATTTCCATTAGGTACGTTGGTAGATTCGTTTGTTTGTTTTGAGGTTCCTTCAAATTATTATATATACAAGGTGAAACAAAAAGGGTATACTATTTTTTTCAAAACTTAACTTCGTGTTTCTAATACTATCATCTTTAGAGGAAACTTTAAAAACAAAAGGTGTTATAGGAATACAGCTGTTGATAGATTTCACAAGTCTACAAAACCTTCAGTACTTAAACTGTCCCACAAAGCCGATAGTTTAAGATTTACAAAGTTAAGTTGCAAAAAAATAGTATGCCCTTTATGTTTCACCTGGTATAGTAGAAAGTATTGACTAGTATCTTATTTACTGATTAGATTTTAGCTCGTGTGTAGTGTGTACCACGGCCAATGCGAAGCGATACAATATGGTAATAATGTAGGTATGTGTTAGAGTCGGTCAATGCCGGGCTCACCAACATTAGGGTGGCCATTTTATTATTCTCCTTAGATGATATGATCCAGTCATATGAGACCATTCCAATTTACTCACAATGTGACAAGCAGAAATATAAAAATCTGTGCTAATTCTGTTGCTATACAAACTAAATTAAATGTACCTATACCTAGTCAACCTTATCGTGGTCGTCATGCATGAACTAGACAGCTATATTTATTTGTAGTTGGTTGTAATCTAGGTATAGCAAGCATAAGCAGTAGCACCAGTTACTACCAATTTTAAATACCTACTATGTAAATAACTACTACCTAGCTAAGGAGCACTACATAAATGTTATGTATGACTCATTGATGAATAAACATGTTGGAAATTATAATTCCGTAGCTTGGGTAGTAGTAAAACATGGCGACATTATTTAAATGGCAGATATTAAAAATTGCCATTTCAAAACGACGCTGGAAATTAAACAAAAACTGACCTCAATTTTGCATCGCATAAATAATAAAACTTTTATATTTAGCGCGCTCCAACTTTATGGCACCTAGTGTATTGCAAGAATAAGGCAAACGACAAATATCAGACCGAGCACCGAGTGCCACCAACCCATTACAAAAATAAATACCTAAATAAACAACACTACAAAAAATCTCGTCAAATAATAAGTCATACATTAACTTTACTTAAAAAATATAATATGCAATTAACCCTTTTAGTGTCCCACTCCTGGGCACAGGCCTCCCCTAAATGCGACCGGGAATAATCCGTCATGTTGGCCCAGTGCGGATTGGCGGATTTTACATGTCTTTCGAAAATCCGTTATATTTCTAAGTTATGTACAGACCTCACGATGTTTTCTATGTTCGCATAAAAATTTCGAAAAACCTAAAGATGCGAGCCGGGGTTCCCATCCATTACCTAACGCATCAGCTGGTCGCTGTTTATTAATATATATTATCTATCTGCGTTATTTATTCTACTTAACATATAGTTTTCAGTTGTTCTTTACACAGCATAAGACTCTTAACACTGTGATAGTGGCAAATATTGTTATATGTAGCGGGTAGGTATATGTACATATCTGAAAAAAAAATGTCGAAGACTCCAAAAGAAAACCCCGAGGTTTTGGAAGCAGGTATGTACCTATATTGCAGAAGCGATCATAATACATAATATGTGCTTCATTACTTAAATTTTCGAGAGTCACAGCTGATCGATAAAATCCTATTATCATCAAAATCCTGATAATAGCACTTAATCGCATTTCCATTCCACCAATAGATGGATCGGGCCGGGCGGGTCGACTTTTTCTCGAATGTTTTATTTAGATGGTCCTCCCGCCCGCCTTCGGTATAACTTGATTAGACAAGTAGCTATGTATAATAATTACGTTAAAGGTATCAGAACACTGAATTGGTACAATCAACTTATATTTAGCATCTAACTAATTAATCGAACTTAGTGTCTAATAATTAATTAGAATTAAAGTTTATAATAATAATAATTAGCTCTTTTAATGTCCCACTCTTGGGTACGGCGGCGGGCTTCGCGCAATTCGAAGGAGGTGGCCTGAAAAAAGCAATAATATTTAATGTAGCAATATTATATTGGGCAGTCTGCACATGACCTTATTGCAAAGGTGAGTGCAATATACACATGAATATATAGATAGTTATATGTACTTACATACTATAAGCAGTAATGCTGCGACCACCTGGCTGCAGTAAGCGCAGCGCTCTGGGATTAGATTGCTACGTAACTCCAATCACCATAGTATACAATCATATATTATTCACTGCGACCATAGGTAGGTGCTGTAGAAATCTAGAGCTCGCATAACGAAATGAATTCTTGCGGCGTTTCCTCAATATTCAATTTCATTATTTAAACAAAGTAATTGGATTGTAGGAAGCGATTATACCGGTGCAGCGAGTTTTTATTGATATAAAAGTTATGAAAGTAAAGCGCAAGTCATAATCCCCACAGATTGTAGTAAATGCCGTTCGTACGTAATATAAGCGTACGACCGCCCTGATGTTAAGCAGTTACCATAGCCTATTGATGCTTTCAATACCAAAGTCATTACTTGCACGTCGCCGAACTGAAGGGTAGAGGGAGAGAGGGAAATGAAGGGAGGGCGATTAAGTTTTCGCCTCCTTCACTCATCGTGAAACAAAGCTACAATCACTTTACGCCGATCATCTGTGTTTTTTGAAGCGAAGCTTCTTTACGGACGTTCGGGGCGCTCGCTACCCGGGCACTAAAACGGTGAAAAGCGTAACGCGTAACGCGTTACGCGTTAATATAATATATCTAATATCTACTGCAAAGCTTCGCTTCTTTCGGGCGTCCCTAGACGGCACAGATTTTTTTTTTTTTTATTTCGACATAGGCAAGTATTTGACCACAATCTCACCTGATGGCAAGTGACGATGTGGTCTACGGTGGTGCATACTTGCCTAGAAGGTACCTGTGCACTCTCGACTTGAATACATCCAGGTTATAGTCAACCGGGAACAAAGACGCCGGCAAGGTGTTCCATTCCTTGGCAGTTCGCACAATAAAAGTGACCAATTGAAGGAATGTTCATGTGTGTGGGTGTTACTACCCCAGTCGTGCGCATATGAGCTGTAGTCACGTGGCTACAGCTTGACTCTACCACCGTAAGTATACTCCCCTGTATATAGTACTAGCTGTGCCCCCCGACTTCGTCCGCGTAGTATTTAACGTAACAAAGATTTCGGGATTATCGGGATAAAATGTATCCTATGTGTTAATCCCGGTTATAAACTATCTGCTTTCCAAATTTCATCCCATTCCGTTCAGTTGTTTTTGTCTGAATGAGTAACAAACATCCACACTCACAAACTTTCGCATTTATAATATTAGTAGGATACTCTACTGCAAAAATAGAGCACAAATTTTCAGCGGTGTTGCATTTCATTTCCCTGATTTTATTTTTTCATACGCGCAGTACAACGCCCATGGGACGCCGTAGGGCTGACACATCCGATATTAACGAGATGCAGTACCGCGTAATAAATGTATATATGAAAGTGTGAACCAACTGATTTATTAAAATGAAACCGGCTTATGTAACGCGCCTTGCGGAGCTTTTTCAAAACGCCAGGGAGAACATTTTCAACAAAATTCTCAATAAAATTATGGAACTATGTATTCAACACGACAGTACGAGCCATTGACGATGCCGCTCGCATTTAAATAAGAAATAAAATGGGTGTCAAATGTGTTCTTATGTTATACATCTGTGAAATTATACTTCAGGCAATATAAGACGGAATGTTCACCATTAAATATGTAGATACCACAGATATAGATTTACATAGATAACGCAAGTATCGTAGTTGTATTGAAACCAAGCGTGCCAAATTTTTAACACCTACTGTGACGTCACAGATGGCGCGAAATCGAAACCGATTCAAAGACACCGATGCCGCCGATGCCCCGCTACGATTCCCACGAGTGATTATCTCGCTCATACTCATATTTTTATATCTGTAGTCGCGAGGACTGTAAGTTATCGGCGACCAACCTTGACGCTTGGTCGGGGTTTTTGGACACACTAAGTACATACATTAGCGTTATCTATGTAAATCTATATCTGTGGTAGATACCTACCTACTTATATGTGACTTAAGTAGGCACATTAGTAATGGCCATTCACACGATGAAGATGACAACGTATTTTCTAGACATTTAAGGCCCATCTCAAGTCTGGGAGTGGTCTTGAGTACGCGTTTGACATGACAATTTGTACTGGAATGACGTTACGATGACATTTCCAAGATCGCTTTCAGACTTGAGGTAGCTTTTTTGATACGGGTATCATACTAATATTATAAAGAGGAAAACTTTCTTTGTTTGATTGTAATGAATAGGCTCCGTAACTACTGAACCGATTTGAAAAATTCTTTCACTGTTGGGACACTATCCCCGGGTGACATAGGCCATAATATATTTTCAAAAAATTAGGGATGCTTACTAAAACTCGAATAATGTAACCGCAATGTACCCGTGCGAAGCCGGGGCGGGCCGCTAGTTATTCATATAATGGTGCCGATTTTGCTGTCACCAAATTAACTTAATTAATGATTAAGTTTGGTGCTGCCTCCATTTTGGTTATCCAAAGGGGACGGTCACATTTTTGTACGAGTATCGTTATTAAATCTGTTTGTATTGATATTTATTACTTGACACTGGCGAAATACCTAATAAACTGGATGGGGCATATTTTTTAAAAAAGAAGAAGCAGCTTGGTGCTGTCAATCGTCGTGTGCTATTTGACCATATTTGGCGCCCGGATACAGTAGATAGATGGAATTCATCCGTGTTGGGTTAACCGAGTGAATGCCCGTTAATTTGTAAAGTAATTATTGTGAAAAGTAAATAAACCCCTTCTTTCATTGTATCTGTCGATGTCTGCGGACCCCTTGTTAATTACTGTAGCTATTGAGATGACAGCACAAGGAAAAGAGTGAAATAGTTAATTAACTATTGTGTAAATACCAACTCCAAGTGAGTTTTTTTCTTCAGATAATAGATTGCTTAAAATGTTAAAGAAGTAGATAAAGAAGTTATCGATCATATAAGTAATGGGGATGTAGACTAATAGTGAATTTAGTATTCTTTTTATATTCATTAATTTGAAGGTAAGTACCGATTCGATATTAACCGAATAAATTTTAATAATCTCTTAATATTACGACAAAACTATCATTCCCATTACCTCCTCGTGAAGAATATTAACTATTAACTCGCCCTATTAACTTAGCCTACTAAAACTTTGTTTTTCAAATCTTTGTTTAATTATGTACCTAGTTAAAATTGCTGCTTATTCATTACAAAACGTTCATTAAGTTTTAAGTGCTGGTCTCGAAAGAAACGATTATCGAGGCTGTGATAACATTAATCAGCCGAACACGGTTCTGTTACCTCATAGGTACATACTCAAAAGCTATTTGTATGTCTCTGTAGACAATGTAGAGGTTTCATCATCATCAGCCGGAAGACGTCCACTGCTGGACATAGGCCTCCCCCATGGAACGCCACAATGGACGGTTGCCCGCTATCCGCATCCAACGGCTCCCCGCGACTCTCACCAGATCGTCGGTCCATCTAGTGGGGGGCCGTCCAACTCTGCGTCTTCCGGTTCGAGAGGTTAGAGGTTTATTTGACTTGTATTATGCCAAAATATACGCCGTGGTACCTGCCTATTTGAGGTATTTTCTATGTTCTTTTTTTAGCTTAAAAATCGAATTAGGTTACAAGCCCGTATTAATAAGACGATCTTAAGTCTGAGAGCGATCTTGGAAAAGTAATTTTTATGAAATACCAGCTGTATAAAATCTCATGTCAAAAGCTTACTCGAAATTCATACGGTACACTATACTTCTTCTTACTTATTAATGTAATTCGTCATCCAAAAATATTAAAATACCTACGTTATATTATCAATTTTATGTAATTTAACATTCTACTACGTATGGGGTTATTTCCAAATTGAACTTTAAAAACACATGCCAAGTTCAGGCTGGTAAGGAGAACACATAGGTACTATAGATTAATTTGCTGTTGTTCTTTATCCGTATGATATCCTCAAATTTGGTCCAGCTTTACAGGTGTGAAAGATAAACAGACAAACTTACTCTTATATACTTACCAAGAAGGGATCCAATCTATGCAATATTATTTTAGGGAAGGTTAGTTAGCGCGTGGATATTGAAAACAGTTTGTTATCACAATATTGTGATGCCATTCTCGCCGAGTCTATTTAATTGAATAGATAAAACAACTCCGCATCTACGAGCGCCTGGCGAGCTCGTATCTCCGCCTAGACTTTCTACCGCACCTACTCTGGATAACAGAATTGAATTTTAATTCAATTTCACAACAGAATAATCATGTTTAATAGTTTGAACAACTGTAACTCGATCGTGCCGAGCTCGTGTTCCTATTGTATCAGTGGCCTCAGATAACTAATCGGGCGGCAGATAGACGTAATTGACTTGCATGAGACGGCTATTGTGATTTGGCTAGACTACCTGAATAATATGATTGCTTCTAGTATCAAGCAACAGACGTGACTGCTGGCGATTTCTCCTGCAACATCGACTGGGATTATTATTACATAAATTGAAAAATTTGTTTGGGTTGTGGCTTACCCGGAACGTACCTAAAAGAAACAATAACAAATACGAGACCTGCCTTCATTCTAGAAAATAGCTTACATTTTTTGTACGGAAGTATATCTACATGTTGTTTCAGAAGTCCGAAACAATACTTGGGGACTTAGATGAGTATCGGGTAGGTATAAAATTGAATGGCATACAAATTTGATAGTTTTTTTCCCGTTAATTTAAACAAATTGTCAATAATTGTCATATCACAAGTACCTACATAGTATGATTTTTATTTCTTTTTTTCTTGAATAGTTTCGGCTGCAACTCATAAATGTAATTTACACCTGGTTTTTCAGGTCATTGCATGAGTTCTAAGACCGCAACACAAAAAATATGACAAATGTTCATAGGCTCGTACTCATAAAGTATGATATGTAGGTACGTATAGTCTGTCTTCACTAAGCAAGCACCATATAGGCTACCGTACCTATAGGTATCGGGCTAAATTATTATTTCGGACTTTCGAAACACCCTGTAGAGTGTCGAAAACTTGCCAGCAAACTACCTATACAAACGCGGTAGGTATAACGTTGTGATTTTTCAAACAGTACCGCAGACGGTTTGGTGAATGACCGATAAAAGTTCAACACCAGCTATACGTGTACCCACAGTCGTAACGTAATGTTTCTTTACCGAGACAGCCTCGCTATCATCGTTAAACGGTGGGCAGTAGCCACCTACAGTGCCGGGCCGGCTCCCCCTCCCGGACCCACTCTTTTTATAACACGTTGGACCCTTGCTTGGACACTCGGCACTTAATTTTACACTCTGTAACATGATATTTTGTTTTCATTATCCCACGCCAAAGGTCTAATCGCGTTATTTCAGTAAAAGAATTAACAAACTCGGACGAAGTTATTCTCCTATATCACTTCAGGCTAATTAGAAACCTAATTCCTGAATGTTCGTAGGTAATAGAAAACATATCAATCGTTACTTATCTTACTTACGGAGATATGCAGTTGTGTATTATTGACAGATTTCTTGCATTTTTTTAGAAAGGAAAACTGTGTTTTCGTATATTTTTAATTTATGATAGCCCTGATATCTACATCACATCAACAATAGGTTGCTTGCTTGATAAAACAAAAAGACAAATAAGTAGGTACCTATTCATTTTGCCGTCACATGTACCTAGGTACTAAAACAGTTTTAATAGCTCTTGTAAAAACAGTAGGAGAGAAATCAAACAAATGGTGTATCGGCGCATATACTATTATAATTTACTACTACCTTCTAAGACAACATTTAACATAAATAAACTTTGACACAAAATACTTTCTTTTAATGACAATATCCCTGTGTAGCTGGAACATCAGTCAAGTTGTACTTACATCAATTATAGTAAGTACAACAGAATATTAACAAAATTTGTTTGAAAATTTATTGGATGCCTACAGTAACAAGAATTTCGCTATTCTTATGGTAGAGTCACAGACAGAAGAGATATCCATAAATAACCATTCTCGTATGGGAATATCGCAAGCATTTGCAAACCCAAATTACGAACTATTTCCGAAATTTGACCCGCAATCGAACCCGTCAATCCATTCAGCTGCGGCCTCCGCTGAAAGCACAAAATACAAGATGGAGTCGTTCTAGGCCTAAAAGTAATAGTTGCAATCGGCGGTTTTACAATAATAAGATGTGTGTATGTGTAAGTGCGACGTATTTCGGCGGCCCTAGCGACTTGCGAGTACATTGCTCCGTGCTGATAACTCTATTAATATCTATCTGCTGTCTCCAAATGCGCTCGGCGAGCCAATGAGCGCTCATTGGGCCGCACGGTGTGCTTAAGTCACCCAAGTCCAGAAAAAAATACAACATACAACTGTAATTTATTTGGTGTTTACTTGTTATTAATATATCTTATATTTCATTTTATTGTATAGTTTACTTTCTTATTTTATCACCTAAACTTACTTATACGAAACATCCAAAGAAACTCGGTCTCGTACCAAAACCAAAAATGTCAGCTTAGTTAAACTTTAAGAGAATTACTATTTATACACTAATAAATTTCTTGTAGTTTTCTCCTACGCCCGTGTAAAGAGACCATTCTCTATGATGTTTCTAAGTTCAGGTCCTAATTTTAGACCTCAATGGAGGCCTACCTCCACCTATATTAGGTACCTATACCTAATATACCTTTTTTTAAATATCGCCTGAATTATACATTAATATAATTAACATATGCTAACAACATTATCTAGTGGAATTGAAATCAAAAAGTAATATTGCAATTAACTTAAGTGTAAATAATTTATGTAATTATACTCATTTAGTGCTTTATAACGACTAACTTGCGGGATTATTCCTATTGTCTCATTATATTATTGCACGTAATTGGGCGCTCGTGAAGTCGTGAAGTCCTTGATCTCGAAAAGCTCTGTGAGCCAAAGTAAATATTTAATGTTAAATGATTAACAAATAACAACACGGAGATAACGGATATGTGGGCTTTGTGTTTGATTATTCATTTATGATAATCTATTCTCGTAGTTCCAGTTCGCGGGCGACTTTTGACATCAGTCTTCATCTGGTCGTCGAATCGCGTTTGCATCAATTTCAAAATAAACCACTTTGTGTAAACGTTTGATTTTTGTCCGAAATAACAAAAGTTTGGCCCAGTGTGCGGCATCGTTCCGTAGATACGGGCGACCCGCGTGCGTTTGCGATAGTGTTTGTTTGCGCATCGTATAATGATCATGTTTTCAAAATAATCGAGTTATTTATTATATTATTCGCAAAGTTTTATTTCATTATAAAATAACTGCTGACCTTACAAGAAAACGAATGTAAGTATTTATTTATTTTTGTTGTTTAGATAGAGTTTACAGAATATTTCGTTTTAAAAAGTGATCCATCTATAAAATATCCTTAATATTATTGAATGGGTACCTACATCCAGGTAGCGGATAGGTAATTGTAGTCCAAGTAGATAACGTGTAAATCGTTCTAGCGTGTATCACATCAGTGTACAGCAAGCCTAGGTGACTACGAATAAAATATTAATTCGGCTGTGCTTTATTATTCCAACCGAGTTCTTTGGAAGTAACCTAATTATTCTAATCAGGCGTGTTCCTGTTTGCGTTAGCCAAATAAAAACATTGAACACTCGGACTTGGTAGGTAAATAATAATGTTAGGTTTTGCTAAAATATTAAGTCAACTACTTACGTACTAAGTAGCGTATATAATTATGTGAAATCATCCATCGTAATAAACATTCCGTCTATTTGTTTGTAGACTTACCGTCTATTAGTTACCGAGAGTCAAGTTGGGGAGTAGAAATAAATAAATATTATTAAATAAATTAATAATAGTAAATAAATTTTATAGCAATCGCTATTTATTACATTACTTTCAGCACCATACCATATAAAAATCAATGTTACATTTCTGAAAAATACCTACCTATATGATATGTCAACATATTTAGTTTAATATTTATAGTAGAGGCCCAGGTTTATTTATCCATCAAAAAATTGATAAATATAGTAGTTGACCTTCGCTGCCCACACACAAAACAAACAAAACATGTTCGTTTAATCAACTCGAACGACGGAAAATCGTCTAATTTGTGTGTCACATCACATCGCGCTAGTATTGAATAACAATTATTGATTGCTGTTGCCGGGTGGTCTATAACAGTAAAAAAAACATACCTACAGGTTGAACATTCTTTGAGTCACAAAATATTATATTATTGTAACAAGAAATGATATTTAAATACGCGCCTGAATACTAAGGTCAATTAATGATTAACATTTCTTTTATTTGACGTCAAAAAAATGTTTTTGATAAACAATAGTTAGCCTTTATTATAAGCTTTATTAAACTATTGTAACGTTGTAACTACTTATATGGTAAAGTTGGCAACAAGCGTTCGACCCGCCTGATGTTAAGCATTTACCGTCGTCGTCTAGATGCTTGCAATGCCAAGATCGCCGACTTGAAGGGGAGTAGGAGAAGGGAGGGGAAGTTATGGCTTCCAGCTCTCTCACTCATCGTATGAAACGCATCTATACAACTTTTCGCGCATCTTCTGTGAAAGGCTGGTCTACCTGGGTGTACCTATGTGAGCTGTATTTTTTTTTAAGATGACTAGCAATGTGAGTTTATCACATTACCAGTATTCCTGTTAGCCCCTCTAGCTAAGCTGATGCTTGTGTTAGGGCCACTCCTAACAGCCCACGCTCACATCAATAGTTTAATGGCCAGGATGGGGATCGAACCCGGAACCTCTTAGCTACGAGGGTGGCTCTTCTAACCACTAGGCTATCGACGCCTTTAATTGACTACAGCGTGACTCTACCACCGATAAATATTAGGTACTAGTTGCTGCCCGCGACTTTGTCTGCGTAGACTTAAGCAAAGTATTCTATGCGTTAATCCAGGTTATAAACTATCTGTGTTCCAAATTTCATCCCAATCCGTTCAGTAGTTTTTGCGTGAAGGAGTAACAAACATACATCCACACTCAAAAACTTTCGCATTTATAATATTAGTAGGATACTTACCTATTCCTAATACAGGTTTAACTTTGGCTAAATCGCAGACGGTAGGTAGGTCCAGTGAGCAAGATAGTTGGACATTATTCCCCAATGGCTAATATCTTAAATAGTTTGTTTACGAGCTATATGTATTTATTTTGTATAAGTGTACTCAGCGACAAAGATAATGTTCGTACAGCGATAATTAAGAGTTATTACTTATTTATACTAATTGTGTTTAAACAACAGTAAATTAAATCATTATAATGTACTTTTCATGACGTACTTACGGCTATCTTGTTTAAGTCCATGTATGTACAGGTAGTTGGTATAGGGCGGCTATTAGGGGCCACAATAACTCATTTCAACGCTCCTGGCGCTCAGGTGTGTGTCAGGCGCTTAAAATATTGTTGTCACTGAAAACGATATTTCTTCAGCTGCAAAAATGTCTCAACCGCTTTACAGGAGGCTCCCCGAGTTTTTCTTGTAGTGATTTATGTTTAATTAGAGTGTCCTTCACATTTTTATGACATTCTGGAATAATTTAAGAAGTTCCCGACGAGGCGGAGGGCGTTCCCGGGTGTGCGCGGCGGAAACTTTTAAAACAATTATGAGTTTTCCACAGCGTTGTTGTGATGGAAATTCTTTACTTTCACACACATGGCAGCATTCACACAGTCGCCTGGAGTGGTCGGATATTGTGTGTGATAAGGAACTTTGCGTGGGATCAGTTCGCTATGACCCCTTTCGTCTGCGATCCATGTACCAACTGATAGGTAATTCACGAGATTTATCGTCTCGAAGCCGTTTCATTCGATACTTATACAGCGAAATAGATACCTAAAGTACTACAAACTAACTAACATTTACGTATATCGATAGTAGCACATGAATTACGTCCGCTATAAGCTTCTGGGTTATTAAAGAGATATTGGTATGATAATGACGCAGCTGTTCAACTGTCGGGCGGCCAAACCGAAGCGCCCAGGGTCAATTCCGGTTTGATATAGGTAGGTACTTAAAGTGGCAGGTAATACCAGCAGCTTATAGATTATTTAAATAAGATTAATCAGAGTATTTAAGGAACAATAAGCAACGAATCATTCAATCAATTAATTAATAATAATAACTTTCTGGTTAATTTTAAACTTATTTTAATTAATGGATTTCTTGATTAACGTTCTTTACATAATCTACAGTAGATATAGTCAAAGTTTATTAAAGTATTTGCAATGATTTCAAATCGTTAGCCCCTCGTTAAATGCCTGTGGTAGAACTTGGCACTGGAACGGTATTTCTTTTTTATTTGTGAGTAGAAAAAAAAATCTGGAAGTTTATTACCATCCGTGAGGTGCATTGAAACACGACTTTCTAACAGACTATTGGCACATTTTGTCGTAAAACTTGACCATCTAACAGTCAAAGTCTCACAAAAGTCCGGCTGATAGTGAATAGACCGTAGAGACGAGGTAATGTTTGCAGTGGTTAGTGGGTAAACTTCTGTTCAGAGCAAAGACTACTCTATAAATTCTTAGAAACAGAGTAGCCACTTGTACCACACGTTTGCCTAAGTTTGAAACGCACCAATAGGTAAGTACGTAGTTTCTTAAATGTAGTTCAAATAATATTTTAAATCAAATATTATTATGGCGGTGGTATTAACACTAATGTATCTACTCGTACTATGGGCTTGCTTAATAATGTACCTTATTAAAAGGAGATTAATATGCCTTAATTAATGTAAGAGTGGACCGATCGCCAATGAATTTTTATAAAGAGCGCGTCATAATAAATACTTAAATATTTTTAGTAGTAGACGTCTTCCGGCTGATATAAATATTATAATTTCAACCTTATTATCATTTAAAATGGGGTACGTTTTAACGTAAATGTTATAACGCATTACATTCGCGAGCGAAAATTTTTAGCAATTCTTTTATCAAAATTTGTCCGGATATTTCCCAAGTTGGACCTTTTATTCACACATATGAAGTTCAAATTTCATGCTCTAGTGCTTTTTTGTGCTGTGATGGATGAAGTATGTATGAAAATTAAACCTTTACGTATTCCTTTCTTAAATAACCATAATACTTATGTATTGATATTTATGTAATAGGTATATAGTCAAATTATAATACATATGTGCCTGTGGTAGGTTCGGTACTTACCAATACCGAAAGACCAATTACCAAATCTTACCAAGAAGTAATTGAAGTAGGTAAGTACTTACTTCGATTACCAAATTCTTTATATTTAATAATTATTTTACAACTTTTATAAACGTTACTTTATAACGTAAATGGTTATAATAAATGTAATTTCCATTATAAAAGAGATAAGCATGAAAGTATTGAACACGGCCAACAGAAGCATGAACACCTACATATAGGTGTATAGGCTCTACATTGTAGAGTATATAGGTTATTAATTGGTACCTTTGTCAATGCACGCTCGCTCCACCTTCCTTCCGTTCCATTTCCGAACCCTAATGATATTGATCGCTTTATGCCCCGACGGCACAAGGACACCTCTCCATATTTCTCCCAGCTGTTGACCCCTTCATATCCCACAAACAATGAGAGCTCTTAGCCCCAAAGATGACTACACAAATTCATATTTAGTTCAGCCTGATAATTGTGAATACATAGATAGTTAGATAATGATTTATTGATTGCGCTTAATTGATGTACACGAAGCGAGTCGTGTAGATACAATGTAACAATAATGCTGTTAGTTTATTGAATTCAATGGAAAATATAATGTATTAGGCATAATATGTATAGTTTAATGTACATTGCGTCAATACATCATTTGCCTTATTTATCGCGCAATACCTAACTATAATGACATTCTTTTTACGCTGAAATATAAAAACAGCGCGACGAATAAGAAAGCGAGGTATTTTTAAAGTGTTTATCCGGTAATGATATAGGTATATATGTGAAAAAGTGATTATTCATAGTGTTGTGCGTTGACCTTACACATATATCTATAGTGCTGGTACACTTTTCGCTGTCAGTGATAAGCGTTGGCTCACGCAATCCTGTGAAAACATGTTAACAAAGCAGGGATACAGAATGTTTGCGATACGATTTGCGTCGGAGCAAAGGTACCGGCGAATCTCCGGTGAAATCAATAATTGAAAACACAAGAGAAAAACCGGTTAATATCCGGTTCTTATATAGGATCACACTAAAACCCGCTTTGATTACACGTATGTGATCTCACGGCAATCCGTACGTGTGATCCAAAACCATGATTTTTATCTATGGTGCTCAAATCATGTCTAGCCATTGTAGTTTATGTGTAATCGAGGCATGATCATTATTTATTTATAATATAAGGCATTATAATTATTCTCCGGAAGATCATCGGAGATCGCCATGTACCTAATAGGCGTGCTCAAGATTTTTCTCCATAGTTTACGATTCCCTATATGCAACTAACAGAGATGGGAGGATGAAGAAATACATAATTTTGTTAATACTGCTAGAAGGAAGAAATACCTACTAGATTATTTTGTCCATGAGGTTACTTGAATAAGTTCATACACACTTAGAATATATAAAGATAATGTAGAGATCTCAAATGTAAATATTATAAATTCCCTCCCTCAAACAAAATAACAGAACAAATTAAAGTAAAATAAAGCAATATTGAACCTCACATTTGGAAACATACATAAACAATACGCTGTTGCAAGTACACGTGTGTAATCCCACATCCTTTGTTGTTCATGTAATTAAAACACACCGTGATTCTGATTACATAAATATACATGGTCGTTGTTATATTCTGTGTTGAACCAACAACGTCGCTAATTCGATTCGTTCCGCTGTCCCTGTTACCTCTATGGTTAATGAGAAAGAGTGATATGTAAACGGACTGAAAAAATAATATGCTTAAATGTATTTTATGGAAAAAGTAGGTAGATTCTCAGGTAATTTCGATTTAAATCATACTACTATAGTAAAAGCTTATTTTATTGCACCACACGATATCTAGGGTAGGTACCTAACACATCTAAATATATATAACTCAAAGGTGACTGACTGACTGATCTATCAACGCACAGCCCAAACCACTGGACGGATCGGGCTGAAATTTGGCATGCAGGTAGATGTTATGACGTAGGCATCCGCTAAGAAAGGATTTTGATTAATTCTACCCCCAAGGGGATAAAATAGGGGATGAAAGTTTGTATGAAACTTTGTCAATTAAATTCCACGCGGACGAAGTCGCGGGCACAGCTAGTTCGTCTATAACTCTTCCATTCTAAAGTGTGTCACATTCTCAATCGGGGTAGCTCTTTCGGTAGGAACACTACAATATTATAATCTCAATCATTTCTGTCACCGAAAATTGTTGTAATGATATAGGTAGGTTAGGTATCTCTCTACCTTTTTTTATCAGAAACTGACTTGCAACTTTTTCTCCTCAATACTGTGAGTGAACACAAGTAGCAGAGGTCAATCGCCCCAAGGAATGCTAGTATCTCAGTTGGCGGACATTCAGATGTTCACAATAGCTGTGGGGTTAATAAACAGCTCATAAACAACTGATTAGGTATTGCTCTCGGCCTGATTTTAAAAATAAAACTTATTGTTCTTTGGAATAGGTACATTCGCATAATTCCTGTCACCATTTAATGGTGTGAGTAGGCTGGATGTATAGACATATACATTATAAAGCTTACAATCATTACTTTGGCATGTTTCTTTCCTATTGAGTGGTCACTATGAAAGATTTTTTGTGAAATTCATGGGATTCCTCTAGTCTGGAGTCGTGGGCTAGTCATAAATATTTAAAAAATGTATAATATAAGTAGGTAAGTAGATTAGTTCCGTATAGGTAAATTCAATATGCATCTATTCAATCATGATGATTTGTGTCCCACCAATGTTCATTTAACCTTACGCGATCTTTAGATATAACTTTATACTAATTACCTACATACTATATAGGTAAAAAATAATCTCGTATGGCTATAATACCTTCTAACTTTTTTTCCACCAATCACTGAACCATCACCATTGCTCCTTCTCCTATATACAGGTTGAAACAGAAAGGGTATACTTTTTTTTCAAAACTTAACTTTGTAATTCTGAAACTATCAGCTTTGGAGGAAACTTAAAGAACAAAAGGTGTTATAGGGATACAGTTGTTGATAGATTTCATAAGTCTACAAAACCTTCAGTACTTCAACTGTCCCACAAAGCTGATAGTTTTAGATTTACAAACGAAGCCAAAATAGTATACCTACTACCCTTTCAGTTTCACCTGATAGGTACAAACAAAATGACAACAATTGTAATAACTCGTTAGTCCGCCGGTGCTTCGCATGCCACCTAACATTGTATAATATTCATCAGCTCCACAGAATGACTCCACCAATCACCGAGGCCCCGGAGTCCCCCCTCGTCCTGGTGCTGGACGGGGGCTTCTCCACGCAGCTGTCCTGCCACGTCGGCCACGTCATCGACGGCGACCCCCTCTGGAGCGCCAGGTTCCTGTACACGCATCCTGACGAGGTCGTCAATACACACCTTGACTTTTTGAGAGGCAAGTCTTTGTTTCACAATTGCATCTCATATGAGGATCAAGTCTAAAGTAAATGTCTTTGGGATGAAGGGAGGCATCTCTTTCTGGCACGAAGCTTAAAATTTAAAGGCGCTATTATGGAATATTCTCTCTAAGGTAGGTAAGGTACCCTCATAATTTAAACTTATGTCGGAAGACCTGAGCATCCCGTTTTAATTTTTTTACCGGGATTAGTACCCAATGACCAGCGATGTTCGTTTGACAGATAAAATTGGACCGTAAATAATCATTGGAGACGACAAATGTTTACTAAAACCCGCTAAATCATAAATTAGGTACGAAGTTAATTAACGGCGACCTGTAAACGTTCACCGAACAGCGACATAATTGTGTGTACCGACCCTTTTTAATTTTTAATTTCCATAATCTAAATATATATAACTCAAAGGTGACTGACTGGCATAGTGATCTATCAACGCACAGCCCAAACCACTGGACGGATCGGGCTGAAATTTGGCATGCAGGTAGATGTTATGACGTAGGCATCCGCTAAGAAAGGATTTTGATTAATTCTACCCCCAAGGGGATAAAATAGGGGATGAAAGTTTGTATGAAACTTTGTCAATTTTAAACCGATTGGGCTGAGACTTTGCATGCATAAAGCTACTATGACGTAGACATCCCCTAAGAAAGGATCAAAATTCCACGCGGACGAAGTCGCGGGCTCAGCTAGTTATAAATATGTAATTCCAATGTATAGTCCTGATAACAATTTCTAAGATGAAGCGAAAATCACGAACAAATATCTATACCTCGTACCTATTGTACATGGGTGATACGCGTTGCCGGCAGCTGTGACTGTAAATGTTACATACTCGTATGTATGCACATTTTGACGAATTACACGTTAGGTCGCTTTTAGCTTGTCATTTTCATGCATCTGACGGCGCGGCGAGAGTGCGACCTCGTCTCGTGTCATCGTCCCCTGAAAGCGCTTTTCTTCGCCACAAAACGGACCGTTTCTTTTCATAAGGAAAAGCTGAAAAGTGTCTGCAAGCAAATAACTCCCTGGAGGGAAAAGCCCACTGCCTTGCTTTGCTGCCTCTTATAGAGACATAATACAAACAAAAAGAAATAAGAATAAAATATATCCGCGTACTTTTGTTAAATTAAAAGCTTTTATTTTTGTACTTATGACGTTAGTAATGTAACCTGATATAGAAGATACTACAATAGTAATACAATTTACGCAACTCGAATAGGTACGTATAGGAACTGGGATTATTCGCTAAGAGCTGTAAGGTCTCCGGTATAATGGCTATTTCTCTGATTTCGCCACGATTCGGAAAATTTGAGAGAAATTTTAGATTTTGAAAATTTTAATGTAGAATCAAAATATGACTAAAAATATGTGACAGGTATTTTTTTTTTTTAAATTGCATCGATAAATATCGGAGATATAGCTCTCCAAAGTTTTAATTTGCGACGGTAATGATTTTTCGTATTATGGTAATGACATTCGTGTGCAGGTAGTGACATAGAGTTTGATGGTAGTGACCCTTAGATACCTATCCGTGTTAATTTTTTTTTTCAATCCAGTTTAGTTTAAATAAAATAAAAGTATTTTTCAAATTCTTTATTTTTTCGTGGAAATGAACTCTAATAACAAACAATGAACAAATCAAATAATGTAGCCAAACACTAAAAACAAAAACAAAAAAATGTATTATCATTTATAACTAAACATCAAAGTAAATTCTTATTTTTTTTATTAATCAGTCTTTTAACAAATCAACTTTACTCGTTATTTACTTAGGACATTAATTTTGAATGAAAATAAACTCTATTAAACAATCAACAAATCAAATAATGTAGCCAAACATTAAAAACGAAAACAAAAAAATGTATTATCATTTATAACTAAACATTAAAGTAAATTCTTATTTTTTTATTAATCAGTCTTTTAACAAATCAACTTTACTCGTTATTTACTTAGGACATTAATTTTGAATGAAAATGAACTCTATTAAACAATCAACAAATCAAATAATATTGCCATACCTTCTTACATTAAAAACGAAAAGAAAATTCTTATCATTTAAAACTAAACATTAAAGTGAATTCTTATTTTTTAATAATCAGTCTTTTAACAAATCACTCGCTTATTATTCGCCATTTACTTAGGAACTGTTAAATCACAAAATATAACAACAATATTAGATATTGTAACAGTCTTATATAATAAATGTATATGTATAGGTACTCATTAAAAAATCCCAGAAAACTTAATAATCGCAATATAAACATAAATCCTCATAATCTAAAAATCTGTTTCATAAATTTTAAAAATATTTTCAAATCATCCTCATCATCCCCTTCATTTCTATATCTTTCTTATTTTACATAAATTCTCATAATCTTAAAATCAGTTTTATAAATTATCAAAATATTTTCCAATCATCCTCATCATCCTCTTCTTTTTCTATATCTTTCTCATTTTTCTGTCTTGTAGCCTCATTTTTATGTTTTTCAAAAAACAATCGTTTATGTTTAATTGATCCATCTTTTTTATTCCTACCCGTATTATCATCATCTTCTTTTGTTTCATATTTCTTAAAACTCTCATTTATCCGTTTTCCAAAAAACAATCTATTGTGTTTCGTGGATCCAACTTTTTTCTTCTTATTGTCTTTCTCTTCATTCTTTTTTATTTCATCCTTTTCATTTTTTTCACGAGTAGCTTTTATAATTTTACCTGTGTGAGTGTTGTATTTTTGTGTTTTTGGAGATAAACTAACAAAATTTTTAAAATGCTGCTGGTAGCTAGGCGTAGATGTTGATGGAATGTTATTGTAGAATTGTGTGTTGGTCCAGTGAAAACGTACATCTGAAAGTATTTTTACTTTAGGCGAATTGGGGAGTTCTTGTGCTTTCGGTGAATTCGTGAGTTCGTCTATTAATTCGGGGGTAGTATTGGTTTCAAGGAAGTCTTGTAATTCGTGTTCTGGTTCGATATCAATGTCAGGTACATCCATATATCCCAAATGGTACCCGTGGGCACATTCTATACCATTTTGGCAGAAAAAGCAACTTAATTTTCTAAAAGTAATTCTCTGGCTGTTTGAGGACCATAGTGCTTGATGTACAGACATTGCTCCTTTAAATGTGTTAATTTTTGGTGGATTTTTTTTATCTTCAATATCTTTTTTTGTAACTATACGCATCTCAATGTTCTTAATTTTAGCGTTAATGATCTGCCAAAAATCTTCTAAGGTGCCCACATCTTTCCCGAAGCGCACAAAACTATCTGCTGTACGTTTTATGGTGGCTCCAACTCCGTCTGGAGCTCCTTTGCCGTGGCCACTTTCTAAATAATTCCATGTTACTGTGTTTAATTCTGGAAACAGCTGTTGGAGTTGAGAAATTACGAAAAATATCTTGCGGTTGCGGTACTGGCTTGATGGGCTATCAGTTAAGAAGTGCACGGTATCCATGTCGTTAATTTCTTTGACACGTTCTAAGATGGGTATTATATGTGCCCATATGGCTTCAGCGTCGTGTCTGTTGCAATCACTGATTGTACACATACTGTAAGCTTTATTTGTTCCTGTTTCTGGGTCCAAAAGATATGCAACAGACGTGTGCAGGGTGATCTGCTCGGGACTACTACCAAAGTGTCGAGCTTGTACCTCTTCATGAAATTTCGTAATGTAATTTTCTGAAAAATCCATATGAATTAAGACCTCCCGTGGAGTCAATGTCTTTTTTAATTCGCTTATATTTTTGTATTGTAAGACAATATTTAAGCAGTGTTTAATATATTTAGGTAATGATTCTTCTAGTTTTTTAATCAAATTAAGTGGCAAATCTTGTAGTTCCGTTTTGGTAGTCTTTTTCGATGCTTTCTCTACTCCATTTACTGTATATTTCTGAGTTTTTGCACCCCACTCATAGTATTTTATAGATTTATCATTCTGAAATTCTCCATATTTTATAACTTTGGTATTACATTCAACACACGTTCTATTCAAACACTCTTCTTTTCGTGTATCGCAACATAGGCTTTCGAGTAAACCAGAGCCGTTGGTTTCTATTATAATTTTGTTTTGATTTAGTGACTTAATTAACAAGTCCATGTTAACATGTAATATGCACGAACAAGTGCTTCTGTTTGATTCTTTTGGAAATACTACCCAAAAAGGACGATTTTTGCAAAATGTTGAATATGCTACTTGACAGTTACGGGTCTTGAGAAACTTTCCATGGAGATTAATTAGCGTGTCGGTGAGGTACCGTTTCTGTTTAACCACTCCGGCTAATTTTCTAAATTCTTTTTTATCCGCTGCTATTCTACTGTTACTGTCATCCTCAAAAAAGTTTTCTATCTCCTGTTTGATTTCCTGTTCATCCTTTTTTTTATACCTTTTTGGTTGTACTGTAAATGAACTTATTGTATTCAGAATTTTGTGTTTTTTGAAGTTTTCTTTTACAAACATATCGCTAAATTTACGTTTATCATTTTTTGGTAATGCGTTATATCCTGTTTTGATCTGTTTTCTTATCTCCTCCGCAAAAATTAATTTCTTCTTTACCTGTTCTTTTTTGCTTTCTTCTATATTTTCAATCAAAACCTGGACTTTCTGATCTGTCGAGGGATTATCTGGCTGGGACTCTCTATTTTTAATCATTAGTCTGTTTATAGTTTTTTTCAATGCTGCTTTCTCTTTCTGTACTTTTTCGATGTTGATTTTCAAATTCCCAATTTTTTTTCCGTATATGTATCTTATTTGTCTTATTTGCCGACCTTTTTTGATGCAGTTACAACAAAAATCCGATTTTTCAATGGTGTTTTGTTTTTCATTTGCTTCGAGGTCTGGTGCGACCGATGGTCCCTCTAAAGGATCTACGCCAATCTCAGATGTCTCCACATCACTACTTGGAGGAGAATTATCAACAAGCATTTGTGCTATAGTTCTTTCTTTTTTCTTTTTGTCTAAGTAGCGTTTATGGCTTTCTCTCCACTTTTTCCTTTGATTTCGCCGAGCCCTTGGAGTCAAATCATTGATATTTTTCAGTTTGTTTTGCTGTTTCCTCTTTATGTATCTTAATTTTTCTTTTTCTTTTTCAGCTGCATATTTTTCCGGATCTCGTTTTATTTCTTCATACTTTTGCCGTCTATGAAGTCGTGCTTGAGCCAATTTCTCTTCCCGGGTTTTCTTGTTTTTAACCTTCGGCATTATCGTATCTAAAAGTTAAAAAGAAGTATAAAGTACAGTACGTAACGTACCTACCTCTAAGCAGACAACAGTCCACATTCAAAAAATAAAGTAACGTAAAGGAGACAGTATTAAATTTGAATTAATGTAATTCATTATAATAATTTATCATTATGTTTGACCTCAGTGTATAGTTTTTATAGAAGAATTATAAATCGAGCCGCAAAATTTTTATTCGGCCACAGAATTTAACTTCTTATTGTATGAATAAGCCACGGGAAAATAAGAAAGCTTCTTATAAACTAATTCGTCTTCTTTACAACACCACGTAAATAATATTAATATTATTTATATAATTTAGCATGAGAAATTATAATATTGTATTGGCTAAAATAATATTTTTCAGAGGCACATGAATAGTGGCTGAGTTAGTAAATCGGTTAAAATGAAGGTGGTTTAATTACATACCGTTTTTATAAGGGATTTTATATGAATTATTACCAATATAATATATCTAAACATTCTTCTTTTAATATAGTAAATATAAATTTTAGGGTCACCACCGTCAATTAAGCGTCATCACCATCACTATAAAAACTGATGGTAAATTACGGTAATGACACTCACGGTAATGACGTTTTGTGTTATTTTGATTATCAATGCCGTTAATATTTAAAATTCAAGGATAAATATTATATTGGTAAAAGTAGACCTAAAAACAAATGAGATAGAGGTGGAATTAAAACTTAAATAAATTTGCTTACCCAAAATCTTGCGTTGACGGAGAAGACCAGTAAGTCGTGACAAACGCGATCTTCGAGGTAAATATCTACAATATATTTTTTTATTGAAGCGCGCAAACTCCCCGCTCAAGATCTCTGGGTCGACTGACTAATGCGGAAGCGTGCGGGGTGAGGGGTATGAGAGTAGCATGTACACTTAAAGAGATATTTACATTACCGCCTCTGCTTACGGTGATGACGTTTTTTTGGTGACAAAGTTAATTTTATTTTTAAAAAGTTAATTAACCAATTCGTATGTGTAAAAATGAAATTAGTTTCTCCTAATAATTGGCGTAACACAGGAGACTAATTACAGTTACATCAGACGACGACTTCTTTGAAATTTAAAACGATATTCTTCGGGACATGTGTGAAAGACACTGATGGTAGTGACATTTAGGCATAAAAATTGTAAATATTTTTGCTGTTCCTACACTTACGCTTTTGAATTTTAGGGCATAGCTAGATAAATGTATTACAATCCGACAACAGTTATTGGATCTCCGAAAATATCGATACTTTTTTTTATTCGCTACCGGACATGTGTTTGGTGCGAAATCAGAGAAATAGCCTAATATATTTTCCGAGTAGGTAAGTCGCAGCTGGTTCACCGTGATTATCATGATTGACGCCGAGGCAAGTTGGCAAGTGATGCCGCTATTTCTCCCTCATCCACTAACTACTTCACATTTGCATAGTACAGGCGGCGGGCGGCGAGCGAGGAGACGCGAGGCGCTTCCCGCTCGTAATATCTGCCGGCGCGTCGCTCGTATAGAAACTAGAGCTCCTACACAGCGTTGTTGCCATTAATCACCTTGTCTGTCTAATACCTTTCCATTCGCAGGCCGTGCGCCGTCTTCTATTTATTACATAATTATTTTCTTCGACAGAAAACGGTTCCTTTTACCGACCTCGCTTCCGTAATATTGAACTAGGCGCCGCGCCGCCCCGGCTCGAGTTGCATTACTAAGTTTTAATATTATTAATTGTTTACGCCTCTTAGCCGCACCCTGCTCACACTTCGTCGAATAGTAACAAAGTTGTAAGTTCGGTAATATTTATCGAGCTAGTCCCGCTACTTCCAGTTCGGAGTCTATAGGTATACAATTAATTAGAGTCGACAGGAAAAGCCTGAAGATATCGGTAAGATGGTTAGGGACATTAATCTCGGGGTTCATTTGTTTTCATTAAACACCAACCTGTGGTAGAGTGTGATTAATGTGTCCTTGGTTATGACTGTTTGCGGGCTATAAAACGTGTTTTATGGTTATTTTGCAGCGGGGGCAGATTTAATAATAACGAACACCTACCAGGCGTCTGTGGAGGGTTTCGTGGAGCACCTGGGCGTGACGCCGGAGCAGGGCTACGAGCTGATCGTGCGCGCCGTGGAGTTAGCCAAGCGCGCGCGCTCGCTCTACGTCGAGGAGTATCAGGAATACGTGCAGAACGGTTAGTAACTCATTTATCCTCGGGTGTAGGTAACATAACAACACCCCGAGCGCGTGATATATTACATAAATGAGTGCCGGGAAGCGAAGGCTTCACAGTAAATGGGGGAATTTAAAACATCAAACGAAAATGACAAATGGCTCGGCAACGGCAGTAATGTTTTTAATGTGTACACAGAGGTGATTGTAGTTAGTATGTTATGTAATTAACGAAAAAATATCTAGTCTTTGAACATGAAATATATTATTACTAGGCGTATTATTTATAGGTAGGTAGCTGTCTAGCTGATATCTTTGCAGAGCAGAGTCACTTTCTTATAAGGTACGCTTGTGACGAGGTAATGAATGCGCCCTTCAAGAAAATAACTAATTTTACTTTCATTTCTTCTCTCGGATTTTATGTTGTTATAAACAGGTAAATAGGCTATGAAACCTCTAAGGTACAATCTTTACCAACGTTTTATTCGCTTAAAATGACAAATGTATTGGTTTAAATAAATAACTTTTGCATTTAATTTCTTTTAGGTATATGAGTATCTACGAGTTACATTAGTAATATTCATAAGCTTGTAGTAAAGTCAAAAACACGTAGCAAACGTAATTTATTATTTAAATTTATAAAATTTGAAGAATGTTTGTGTTTTGTTGTGAACAAAGATTGTCGGGTCCGCCCGCAAGGGTCGGGTGGGTGCAAGCACGCATTAATTACTCTTTGCTAGGGTTGAAAGGCTGCTATGAAGGCACTATCGCAGATATAATGTTCAAAATTGAAACATAGTGTCGGTGAGATAATGAAATATATTAACTATGCTAAAATGGTTATGTGAAAAATACAATTTTCTGAATATAGATAATATTGTATAAAATTGGGCCTTACATAGGATATTTTTGTATATCCAGGTAGATATGTAGGTACCTATTGGAATAGCTTTACATAATAAATAATAAATAATTTTAGCCCTTTTGACGTCCCACTCCTGGGCACGGGCCTCCCCTCAACACGAGGGGGATTCAGGCCATAATCCACCACGCTGGCCCAGTGCGGGTTGGCGGATTTCACATGTCTTTCGAAAATTGGTTAAATCTTCTAAGACATGCAGGTTTCCTCACGATGTTTTCCTTCACCGTAAGCAAGTGATAATCATATAGAAATTATGATTCGCACATAGATTTCGAAAAATCCAGAGGTTCGAGCCGGGGTTTGAACCCGAGACCTGGTAGCCCGCAAGACGCGTGCTTAACCAATCGGCTATCACTGCTTAATCGACTATCACTGCTTACCCACAGATATAGATTTACATAGATAACGCAAGTATCACGATTTGTATTGAAACCAAGCGTGCCGAATTTTTAACACCTACTGTGACGTCATTAGTGACGGGAAATCCAAACCGCTTCAAAGACACCGATGTCGCCGATGCCCCTCCGCCCGCTACGATTCCCTGGAGTGATTATCACGCTCATACTCATTTTTTTATATCTGTAGTCGCGAGGACTGTAAGTTATCGGTGACCAACCTCGACGCTTGGTCGGGGTTTTCGGACACGCTAAGTACATACATTTGCGTTATCTATATAAATCTATATCTGTGGCTTTACCTTTGCAAAATGTATTTCTTCCAAAGTTATATTTTGTCATAATTAAAAATATATTTACAAGTATCACCAGTTATAACCGATTTAAAAGGTTATCGGTTTGACTTATTTATTTAAATAACATATTGTATTTAAATATTTTGGCGTGAGTGACTCTGACACCGGTGTGGTGTGCCGATTTTGGTGCCCCCATAAATAGCTAATAATTTAGGTGATGTAGGTAGGTACCTACATCACCTATGTCATCATCTACGTCTGCTTCTGTAGGCAAGTTTAAAACATAATACGCGTAGCGTGGAGGTTAAAAGCTATCTATGGCACCTAATGATACCGATGTTTCGCTGACCTAATGATTCGCTTTCAGATCATACGCCCCTGATCGTGGGGTCCGTGGGTCCGTACGGAGCGCACTTGCACGACGGCTCAGAATACGATGGCAGCTATGCTGACACCACTTCTACTCAGGTATCGACACTATTTATCTATATTGTTACCTTGAAGTACTTATTTATTTCTAACGTCAACGCCATAAACAACATTATTTTCAACACTAGTGCGCTATATCAAAGATATTAATAGGCATTCTATAATAAATAAATAAATATAATATGTTCGCACAGGCCAGGTGGATTTGTTTTCATATTGAGCTCTTATATTAACTTATCAGCATGAAGCAGTGATAGCCGATTGGTTAAGCACGCGTCTTGCGGGCTACCAGGTCTCGGGTTCAAACCCCGGCACGAACCTCTGGATTTTTCTAAATCTATGTGCGAATCATAATTTCTATATGATTATCACTTGCTTACGGTGAAGGAAAACATCGTGAGGAAACCTGCATGTCTTAGAAGATCTAACCAATTTTCGAAAGACATGTGAAATCCGCCAACCCGCACTGGGCCAGCGTGGTGGATTATGGCCTGAATCCCCCTCGTGTTGAGGGGAGGCCCGTGCCCAGGAGTGGGACGTCAAAAGGGCTAAAGTTAGTTAGTTATATTAACTTATCGCCGCCAGAAATTACACATCAGTTATTACCGTCCGTAGAGGTTCATTGCACAACGTGTACCTACACATGAGTATTTTCATTCCTGGATCAGTGTGAAAATGGAACCATTCTAATACCTTTGTACACATATTTTGGAAAAGATTATACCTACTTTCAACGTCACGAAAACCTGCATTAAGTTCACGTTCACTCACTTAACCCCTTACCTTAACTTGAGAGTAAGTTGATCCGTAGCGAAATTGAAATAATAATAATTATTAGTTAGGTAAGTATTTTAACCACAAATAAACTCAGCTGTTCTTGATTCAATCTACTAGATAATTCATCTTAGTATTAAAGAAATAGAATAGTGGCATTATTAGATCCTAGTTATTTAGGTAATTCTGCATCCAACACATTCCAAACATTCTTCCGACATAAATTCAGATTATTCCAAAATTAAAACGAGGTCGGGTGTAGTTAATAATAAATGGATTTGGCCGCGTCTTCATTTGATGTTTGTCTATTTCTAAATACCTATTATGTGAAGTAGCTGTTAGGTATGTAATGGGGCTATCAGTCCGGTCGACATTGTAGAGCCTTCTTAGTTCGCAAGATGTTTTTCTGATGATTTTCGTCTTACATTGAGTAGATATTGAACCATAAATAGGTAACAGGTAGTTAGGTTTTATTTGCAAGGCATGCATTTTATTTAGTGTCCGTCACGTCCCGTATTTCCTTTTTGCTCGATACCCAAGGCACAATCCACTGATTTTAAAATCACAAATTTATTCAATTGTTATTGTCTTTTCCTCCTTTTATTTATATTGCAGAGTCTCTATATCCGCGTCAACGTCGCACCGGCATTGAGATGAAATTTTTTAAATGCACTACAGCCAACGTAAAAGGTGCAGTGCAATTTTCCAAAAAAACGTTTATTAGCTTAGCGCGATGAGACGATAAAACTCTTTAGTAGGTACTACGTATGTATCTTGTTTATAGGTATCTATCCTACCTACAGAGAGATAGGGAGGATATATTTTTAAAATACACTAAAAGCAACAATATATCTTAATTTAAATATAAGGCAATTTACCTAATATGCTAACGCCGGAGCTTAGAATTACTTATCAAATTACTCCCTCATTATGTCTACCCGAATCCATCAAAACAGTAATACATAGCTATTATTATTTTAAAACTAATTACTGACTCAGCTAAATAAATAAGCCCAAAAATGCCTAAACATATTAGAGTTCTGATATATTTTACAGAACATCAAGTCATGAATGCATATTCTAATAATAAACGCCATTAAAGACTCTACTAGAACGTAAAGAGGGCCGTAAAGTTGTTTGCAAATTAAAATTTGCATCGCCAATATGAAAAACTCCCACTCCATTTCTCTTGTTTTTTTATGTACCGACAGCATTTGACTGGGGTGGACAGTTAATTAACGAAACCTAGAACAAATGGCCATCTGAAACAAACATGAAGTAACAAAAATGTGCGCTCTAATTAATTTGGCGCTTTTATTGCTTTTTTATTGGGTTCTAATTTTCCAGGGGCTTGTTTGTAGAAATAAATGCTATTGAGAATATTTTATTTCATTTGGTGGCAACCTGTATTATTTGGCTAGCTTCGCACGTAAAACAGAAACGGAATACTTATGTTCCTATCTACCTACCTACTCAATAGTGTAGTAAGTGTGTCTCACTCAAGCCAGTAGGTAATTATTAGATCTACCCTTAGAATACCTATACCCTGTTAATCCTAGTGTTGCGTAGTAGGTACATTCAGGAAAAGACATTGGATGTAGACATTAGGTTGATTGTGCAGGTACGTAGCTTGGATAAAAATGGTCAATGTACCTATACCACGATATGTTGCCCAACTAACTGATTTTAAGATCGGATACATGGATGACGCGAAATTACTTACCATTGTGTCTCCTCAAACTCCTTTGTTAGCTAAATATAATGGAACCCAAGGTTTATTTTCTTTTCTTCAAAAAGTGAAGTGAAGTAAGTACTTACCTACTTACTTGAGTGAGCATACTTCAAGAGTACTACCTGACCTAACACCAAAATAGACTACGAAGTACCAGCTATTATTCAGGAATAATGTGTCCCTTTCAGACAATGAGGGAATGGCACCTACCTAGAATAAAGGCGCTAGTGGAAGCCGGCGTCGATCTCTTGGCGTTGGAGACGATCCCCTGCCAGGAAGAAGCCGAAATGCTGTGCGAACTTCTCCGTGAATTCCCACACATCAAAGCATGGCTTGTTTTTAGCTGTAAGGTAAGTGAAAACAACGTTTATATTCAGGGCACCAAGTTCGCTAACAATCTAAATAGGAATCGATATTCAGTTGCTCGGTTTTGACAGTTTTCCGTAGTCCTCTAACCGCTGGCCCACTGGCTAATGTACTTCGGATTGCGCTGTCAATACGGCAGGCTAATATTTTTGAGGTTTCCATCGACCGATTGCAATTGACTTGACAAACAGATTTAAAATGTAGGTAAGTATTTGACAAAAACCGAGCGACTGAAACTCGATTGTCATTTAGATTGTTCAGACTTGGCTCTCTGACTAGAAATAATACAAGGTGACACATAATGGGTATACTATTTTTTTCAAAACTTAACTTTGTAATTCTAAAACCATCAGCTTTGGAGGCAACTTGAAAAACAAAAGGTGTTACAGGAATACAGCTGTTGGCCGATTTCACAAGTGTACAAAACCTTTAGTACTTCAACTGTCCTACAAAGCCGATAGTTTGAGATTTACAAAGTTAAGTTGCAAAAAAAATAGTATACCCATTATGTGTCACCTTGTATAACGTAACAACATTCCACCTCACAGAAGGGTTCTGTATTAAAGCGCGAGTGGGTGTAGATAAATTGGTTGGCAAACAAAGGCTATTGATGGATTAAGGTAATAGTTTCAACAGTGGCAAAGTTAAATTTAAAATAGCCAAACCATATTTTTGGAAACCTGGTATTGACATGTCGGGTTGCCTAAGCCAAGCCGCTGCGGTTAGTTTATTTACTTTCGTACATATTTGAATATTTGCGGAACAACGTGAATTCGTAGCCGCAAAAATACCTATTCAAATACAGTTTGCTTTCCTGTTAGAACGCCCGGTATAAATATGGAATGAAAATACCGATCGCCTGGGATCGATTGGTAGAGATTTTACACGAATTTCTGAGATAGTACCAACGGAAGAGATGAATAATTCATGCAGGTCTATTGGAACCCCAGTCACCCTAGTTTCGGCTGAATAGCACAAGCCCTCTGAAAATGTCTAACCATAGGTACGTAGCATAACCCTACGCCTACGAGTATAGTATATAAAAGATAAATATTATACCTTCATACCTGCTAACCTGCCAAAAAGTAAGAGCAATATTTGACAAACAATTAGGGTGTTTGATATTGAATTGAGTATATGTATATTAAATTAGCTAATGAGTAGGTAGGATATGTTTTATTTCGAACGTAGGTACATCACATGTCAGTCCTAGCTCTGTACCTAGCTCGTACCTAGCTCTGTACCTACTGTTTTAGTTGGTTTCCGACCGGAAACTTTAATCGTTTGTATTTTTGCCAATTTAAAAGTTGTTTTGACAATCATTTAACTTTAAGCAATGGTAAATTTGTAAGACATTATTTATATAAGTAAGAAAATATTGACAAATATATTAACCAATTGATCGTTTTTTTTTTCGCAGGACAACCAAAGCATAGCCCACGGCGAGAGTTTCCAAAAAGTAGCAAAGAAGTGTTGGGAATCGAATCCCGACCAGCTGGTGGCGGTGGGGGTGAACTGCTGCGCGCCGTCCTACGTGTCGAATCTACTGAAAGGCATCAACGACGACCGGCCGCACGCGCCCATTCCCCTTATCGTCTACCCCAATTCAGGCGAAAAATACAACCCTCAAATAGGGTAAGATTTCCGCGCGGATACCTTATCTACGGTATAGTAAAATGTACTAGAAAAAAATGTTATCACCTCAATTATATTCCCAATTGTATTTCTAGATTGAAAACTCATTTGTGGAGTGCTTAAGTTGTGACTCGCAGCGCCTCATTCATCACTTGCTCTACAAGTTAGCAAAATAGATCTATCGTATTTAATTAGCAGCTATCTAAGTATACCTACTTTAATTTTACCGATTGATATCCAGATTTACGTAGTTTAAAATATAAGTAGGTATAAAAGTTACTAATTTTAGTAGTAGACAATTTTCAATAGATCTCTATAATTGCTGACAGTAAAAAATATGGACTAGATAACTTTTACACTTGTAGGATACATAAAGATAAAATAAAATGTTAAAATTAACCAGATCCTCATTCACACTTCCGGGAAAATTTAGACATTAAACAAGTAACTACTTGAACGAGTTCGGCCTTGTCGACCTTTCGAATTATGGACAATTTCGCGTGATACTCTGCAGCGGCGCCACCATGATAAAAAGTGACAAATCATAGTGGGAAAAACTGTACGATTAACGTATATAATGTACGTATATCGTATTTTAATGTACCTTTCCCAGGTACCGAGATAATTGACATTTTTAGTGGCGCCGCTGGGGAGTATGCTCTCCAGCGGCGCCACCTGGTTCTCATACTTATGAATGATATTGGCTGCCAAATTTTATTGGAAATAAATGTACCTATGCAGTCTACTATGTACATGTCAAAAAACATCAATATTATACAGTAGTTTAATTTATTTTGATCATTTATATTACCCTAAAAACGCCCGAACAGCTTAGGTTCACATACCTAGCACCGACAAAGCTAATGGTATTAGCAACTATATTCTATTGGAAATAGATTTTTGGACGCTAAATAAGAAGTACATGTTAAAAGATATAATTATTAGACGGTAGTTTATTTTTTTTCATTTATTTAAAGTTACCCTAAAAATGGCCGTTTACAGTTGATATTCACATGCCTGGTACTTACAAAGTATTATGGTTTAGCAACTATATTCTATTGAATATATATATACGAATCCTGTATATTATTTATAAGTTACAAATTATCATTATAAGACGATTGTTTAATTTATTTCAATTAATTAATTTTACCTTAAAACTCCCGTATACGGGTGAGGTTCACATACCTAGCACCGACAAAGCTAATCGTATTAGTAACTATATTCTATTGGAAATCAATGTTTAAACGCTATATGAGAAGTACATGTTAAAACATATAATTATAAGACAGCAGTTTATTTTATTTTATTAAATTTAAAGCTACTTTGAAAACGCCGCCGTTCGTCCTGTGACTCTGGCGAAGATTTAAAAATAATATTATGAAATTTATTATTTATAATTAAAAGACAGCTTTTACATTATGACGATGTGAACAACGCACTCGCTAAAGTTGTAGATTGGTTCAATGTAAATAATCTTCTACTTAATGAGAATAAAACGAAATGTATAAAGTTCTCAACGCCAAATGTGAGACAAGTAGGAACCAATATACGACTAAATGGAGCAGAATTGGACCTTGTGGAGGAAACTGTCTTTCTAGGGATCTCTATAGATGCAAAATTGCAACGGGGTCCTCATATCAAAAAATTGACGAGTAAACTCAGCAGTGCGGCATATGCTGTTAAAAAAATCAGGCACTTAACCGACGTTGAAACAGCTAGAATTGTTTATTTTAGTTATTTCCATAGCGTTATGTCATATGGCATACTGCTCTGGGGATGCTCTGCTGACTTAAACTCCATTTTTGTTCTGCAGAAAAGAGCTATACGAGCTATTTACAATCTAGCTCCAAGAATCTCCCTCAGAGAAAAATTTAAAGAAATAAATATTCTAACTGTTGTGTCACAATTTATCTATGAAAATCTCATGTACGTTAAAAAAATGCAAATAATTTTGAGAAAAGGAGCGACGCTCATTCTATTAATACAAGGAATAAGCACAAGCTATCCGTACATGTAACTCGTCTCCACAGAATAAGTCATTCTTTTATGGGACAATGTATACGTTTTTACAATAAGCTTCCCAATGAAATCCGAGATTTACCTATCAATAAGTTTAAAACCCTAATTAAAACTAAACTCAGTGCAGAGGGTTATTACAAAATCTCGGATTATTTGGATGATAAATCAGCTTGGGAGTAAGCAGCTCAAATCTCGACAGTCAATAATAATGTCAAAGCGTAGCGTGTATTGCCCTACTAGTCCTAATTATTTGTGTAATTCTTGTTAACATCAAAAGGCAACACACTGGAGCTATTATAATATTTATGTTAACATCTACTACCCTTTGTAATTATTGAATATAAGCAACTGGCGATTAAAAAAAAATGGCATGTAAAAATACAAGTCCGCTGAGTTTCTTGCCGGATCTTCTCAGTCGAGGTCGCGTTCCGGTCCGGTTGTAGATATAAGAAAAAAAATTATGTAAAATTGAAAATTTGTAAGTGCCCCCGTAGGCCTAAACAAAATAAACGATTTGAATTGTATAATGATAATTTGTAACTTATAAATAACATACAGGATTCGTATATATATATTCAATAGAATATAGTTGCTAAACCATAATACTTTGTTCGTACCAGGCATGTGAACCTCAGCTGTATACGACCATTTTTAGGGGAACATTAAATTAATGAAAAAATATAAACTGCTGTCTTATAATTATATATTTTAACATGTACTTGTCATATAGCGTTCAAACATTGATTTCCAATAGAATATAGTTACTAATACGATTAGCTTTGTCGGTGCTAGGTATGTGAACCTCACCCGTATACGGGAGTTTTAAGGTAAAATTAATTAATTGAAATAAATTAATCAATCGTCTTATAATGATAATTTGTAACTTATAAATAATATACAGGATTCGTATATATATATTCAATAGAATATAGTTGCTAAACCATAATACTTTGTAAGTACCAGGCATGTGAATATCAACTGTAAACGGCCATTTTTAGGACAACTTTAAATAAATGAAAAAAAATAAACTACCGTCTAATAATTATATCTTTTAACATGTACTTCTTATTTAGCGTCCAAACATCTATTTCCAATAGAATATAGTTGCTAATACCATTAGCTTTGTCGGTGCTAGGTATGTGAACCTAAGCTGTTCGGGCATTTTTAGGGTAATATAAATGATCAAAATAAATTAAACTACTGTATAATATTGATGTTTTTTGACATGTACATAGTAGACTGCATAGGTACATTTATTTCCAATAAAATTTAGCAGCCAATATCATTCATAAGTATGAGAACCAGGTGGCGCCGCTGGAGAGCATACTCCCCAGCGGCGCCACTAAAAATGTCAATTATCTCGGTACCTGGGAAAGGTACATTAAAATACGATATACGTACATTATATACGTTAATCGTACATTTTTTCCCACTATGATTTGTCACTTTTTATCATGGTGGCGCCGCTGCAGAGTATCACGCACAATTTCGGTTTGCTAATCTCTGAGGTTGACAAACGGAGGGTTCAATTAAAGGAGGCCACTTATCCCCTTTTGTTTTCGAAGGTATCTGAGGTAATTAAGTAGGTATTCGTTATTATAGTAGGCAGATATGTGGGACCTATAAATAAAACTATACCTAGTACCCATACTAAACTATTAAATTAAGTATACCTAGGATGAACGTTCTAGAATAATACAAATTAGGTATTGAAATAATCGTGTGGTACCCTGCTAACGTCATCATACTTATGAAATATCCGTGTAACTACCAAATTTTCTGAAGGTACTCAAGGTCATCAATACTTACTCTACCATAAAATTTCAAAGTTACATCGAATCATTCCATACATATTGACTTTAGCGTCATGGTCGGCATTCTAGAATCTTTGATAAGGTAAGCTCCGAGTCTCTGAGCATGACTAAAAGCTGCATCAAATATTAGGTAGGTAGGTACGTATAATATTACTAGCTTATATCGATGACGTCACACAGAGGTAGTTAGTTCACGGACTCCAATTCTAATTATGTCGCATACAGCCACATGAGTAAAGATTACACCTGTGATACACCGTATTTACACGCTGATCATGAGGCACTTACTTCTATTATAAGGATCATTATCCTGTGCACAGGTGGATTGACCGCGACAAGTGCGAGGCTGTGGAGGTTTTCGTCCAGGAGTGGCTGGAGCTGGGCGTGCGGTACGTGGGCGGGTGCTGCCGAACGTACGCCGCGGACGTGTCGCGCATCCGCAACCAGGTGCACTGCTGGCGCGACCAGCGCCGCTTCAACGCAGACCAACAACGCCGCGCTCTAACATAATACCTAATTATTTAACTATACCACGACTAAGGAGACGCGAAATGAAAGGGAATAGATTTTTTGTTAAACTAGTTGCCTCATTCAGTTATTTTTATAAATTACAGTTTCCGACACAGAATGAACCACGAATGTATAAAATGACCCAAAAGTGACCAACTTGAACTGAGCAATAGTCCCATTTCGTATCGCTTCTCGTTGGCTGTGGTAGTCATCTTGAGCCAATCTAGTGATAATAATTCATTTGTAAAAGAAGAATGGATGCTGTCGTTACGACATCGGAAATTTTCCGTCAACTGTAAATACCCTCCCTGAAGTAGGTTCAAATGGCGTCGCACTAAATGTTTTTCCTTTGAAACATCCATTGCGGCACCGGTAGATCCATAGATATATATTTACATACATAACGCCAATGTACTTACTTAGCGTATCCGAAAACCCCGACCAAGCGTCAAGGTTGGTCGCCGATAACTTACAGTCCTCGCGACTACAGATATAAAATATGAGTATGAGCGAGATAATCACTCGTGGGAATCGTAGCGGGCGGAGGGGCATCGGCGACATCGGTGTCTTTGAATCGGTTTGGATTTCCCGCCATCTGTGACGTCACAGTAGTGTGTTAAAAATTTGGCACGCTTGGTTTTAACACGAATCGTGATACTTGCGTTATCTATGTAAATCTACATCTGTGGGTAGATCTAACTTTTTATAATATCGAACCGTGGCTCCTGAATTAGCACAGGAGTCCATACTATTTGTTCGAGTACTAACTTGTTATTTTCTTATTATTATGTCAAGAAAACGCCGAGTTCCCAAGTAGGTATCGTCAGCCACTTTGCTAAGTCCTCGTAATACCTACTTTACCATTATTCTACATAGAAGCATGAGACTGACTAGTCTATACAAAATTTACTTAATTTGACAAGAAATTCCCTTTTTCGTACCTAAAGTAACAGCAGGAAAATGCGGCAATACATTAAGCCCTGTCAAATTAAATTAAATTTTGTTTGAGGATGTAGGTAGGTAGGCCGTTCATCTCTTCTATTACATTGTAAGAAAGGTTGCTTTGCTATAGTAGTTATTTATAGGTGGATACTTATTGACTAATATCTTGAGTCTAAAAATACTAGGTGTCAATGAACGAGGGGAGTATTTCCGTTTCTTGATGTTGTAAATAAACTCTACCGAGGCATAATAATTATCTCCATCTATAATTTTGGAAGTCGTGATTCGCTGAGGGAACTGTTTAAGGAAATAAATGTTATGACTGTCCCATGCCAATATATCTATGAGAACATAATGTATACCAGAAAAAAATTACATCTATTTAAAAAACTGGGTAAAACTGATAGTCATCGTTATAATACTAGAAATAAGGACAAATTGGATCAACCACACTTTCGGCTAGCAAAAATTCACACATCTTTCATGGGATACTGTGTTAAATTCTATAATAAAATACCGTTAAGCATTATCAGTCTTAGTGAATCCAAATTCAAAACGTGTGTAAAACGTACGCTATGCAGGAAGGCTTACTACACACTAGACGATTATTTGAAAGATAAAGATGCTTGGCTAGGTGCTTGTCCAGCTCCACCGGAACGGGAATAACTAGAATCTTTTGTTTTGGTTTATTCCTATATTTTACCTCTTCCTTCTCTTAATCTTGCACTATTGACGTATTTGACACAAATGTCACCTTTAAAAATATGGGCATCATGTAGCCACAAATTTTAACAATGTAATATTTATGTCTAACTAGCTGTGCCCCGCGACTCCGTCCGCGTTCTGTTGAAATTTTTCCTGAATTTTCTTTGCTATAAACCTCACGGAGCCCGAGACCTTTCCAACGAATGCAAAACCGTGGAAATCGGTTCGTGCGTTCTGGAGTTATAGCGTCAGGAAGGAAAACCCGACTTATTTTTATATAGTAGATTGTAGCGGGTCTTGCCTCATGCTTATTAGCCTTGCTGAACTGTTGTCTCTGAGGTGAGGTGTTGGTCATGCTCACTTTAATGTCCTTGCTTGCGGTGGCTTTGTGGAGCGGGTCACCCTCTTCCCTCTATTATGGTTGAGGAGAGTGATGCCGCTTTTCAAGTCATGCTCGTGCGCGGGCGCTGCTTGCGGGGATTGGGCCACTCACTTGCCTCTTAACAACATTGTCGTTAAATACTATTCATTTACTTAGCATGGAAGTCATCACACCAAAGCAATTATATTATTATGCACCTGTTTTATTAATTGTTATTTTGGTTCGTAAACATTTAATTTGATGTAAGTATGAGTAGGTATGACCACCACACTAAACTAGCTTTCTCATTTTATCTACATACCTAAATCTCAGGGAGATTTGATTATTATTTACTATTAGTTATTTAGTGCTAAACTAACCTGTTCATATTATTATTTTATGCTGTTCCTGAGAATGTACACCATCTGTAATTCATTGAAAAGAGTAACCATGGAGTTTCTTGCCGGATCTTCTCAGTGGAAGCAGCATTCCGAACCGGTGGTAGATTCTGACTATTCATAAATGCTTTGTTGGCTTACATGAATAAAAACAATTTTGAGTTTTGAGTTGCATATTTTATGAAGCGACTAGGTCCCTAAGCAGACTACATCCTTTATTAACCCTTCAAATTTGTACTGTGTGCCATTATATTTATTAATTTGTAAGTTCGAAATTAGTTATACCTACCTACTAATTATACGATTTAAAAATCTGTATAATGTATATGTACCTATTTAAACCAAAGTATAAAATAAATATTATGATCAATTGATTGCCTATGCGTTTTAACAAATATGTACCTAATACTTATAATGTTCCTACATACTTACCTACCTACGTAAAAATACCGGATGTTATTCAGCTTAGTTATAAAAACATTCAGGAAGTCATTAATCAGTTCCGGGACTATGTCAATCATTTATTGACTTTATGAATGTAAGTGGTTTAAAGCAACAAAACTTTGTGACCAATCAATCCAACAGGAGTCTGGATTTGGTATTGTCTAATTTACTCACCTGTACTGTTAGTGTATCTCATAATGTTTTGACCATTATTGACCAGTTACACCCCCCTTTAGACGTTAGTATTTCTCTAGTTAATTTATCTATTTTTTTTTCTTCTATTTTAAATTTATTTAAAGAAATTACCTTTTAATCGCTCAGATGTTAAATTAAATTTTTATAAAGCAAATTATGAAAATATTCGTAACGAGTTGACACTATGTAATTGGAATGACAGGTTAGAAGGAGTAGAAAATGTAGATAAGATGGTGCAAATATTTTATGATACCATTCGCGAGGTTATACGCGTCTATGTACCTGAGATTAGTAATACCAAATCTCGATACCCGCCGTGGTTTGACAGCAAATTAAAAAGAGCACTTAAAGAAAAAAATAAGCTTAGACAACGTTTTAAAAAATACAAAAACCCTAGGGATGAAATAGAATTGCGTTTGTTGAGCTCTCGCTGCTCACGCATGGCTACTAGCAGATACAATGACTACGTAAATAAATTAGAAGGACAGATAAAAAATAATCCTAAGCTCTTTTGGTCTTATATTAAGGCTAAAAGAGGTGGCACTAGTACCTACCCTGTCTCAATGACGGATGGATCGATAGCAACTTCTGATGGTGGGAAAATTTGTGATCTATTCTCCTCATTTTTTGCTTCGGCTTATTTGGATAATACGTCGTCGGAAAAGTACATTTTGCCAGACGAATTAAAGGGTTTTGAGGATTGCAGTTCACAGCTATTACCTCCCTTGATAGATCATGATACACTTCTGGCGAAATTAGAGAGCTTGGACACTAATAAGGGGGCAGGTCCTGACGGAATTCCACCTATATTTATAGTATCATGTGCGAAGATCCTAGTAACTCCACTTTTAATCATTTATAATAAGTCACTGAGAACAGGCGTTTTCCCAAAGGAATGGAAGTTGGCTAAAGTCGTTCCCATACACAAATCAAATAGTGAAGATTTAGTTACAAATTACAGACCCATCTCTATTTTATCTGTATTCGCAAAGGTGTTAGAGTCTTTAGTCTGTCCGCACTTGCAACATCACTTTAAACAATTCCTATCTGGTAATCAACACGGTTTCGTTAAATCCAGATCAACAAGTACTAACTTGATAGCTCTCTCTGAATCCATTATAGAGGCCCTTGACGACGGTAAGCAAGTAGACGTCGTATATACGGATTTTAGCAAAGCTTTCGATCGTGTTTCTCATAGTATTTTGCTGCGTAAGCTGTCTGCCTACGGTGTCTCAAGCTTATTAGCAGATTGGGTAAAGTCGTACTTGAGTGATCGTACTTTCTTTGTAGTTGTTAATGGTTACAGATCTGGCTTGCACATTATACAATCTGGTGTCCCTCAGGGGTCCCATTTGGGTCCAGTTTTATTTAATATATTTGTGAATGACCTACCAAATCTCATGACTAACTCAAAACCGTACTTATATGCTGATGATCTAAAGCTCAGTAGAATTATAGAGACATCAGATGATGCGCTATTGCTTCAAATTGATATTGATAAATTGACCCGGTGGTGTAGTCTTAATAAAATGGAATTAAACTCTGAAAAATGTTTTTATATAAGGTTTGCTAGGAAACGAAATTTAATATGTTATAATTATCATATTGCTGATACCAACATTAAAGAGGTAGAACAGATCAGAGATTTGGGTATTGTATTTGATAAGAAACTGACTTTTATACCACATATAGAAAGTATTACCAAGCGCGCGTCTAAAATGTTGGGATTTGTTCTAAGAAATTCTAAAGGGTTCTTCGACAGTAAAACAAAAATTATATTTTACAATAGTCTTGTACGTAGTATCTTGGAATATGGCTCAGTGGTATGGAGACCTCACTATGCTACTCATTCTCTCCGCCTAGAACGGATACAAAAGCGATTTATGTGGCATTTAGTATATTCTAAGCAAGGCATCTCAAAAAAACAACTAAATTCGTATTATAAACAATTAGCATATTTTAGCATGAGCACATTGGCTAATCGCAGAACATTATTGGACCTCGCTTTTGTATCTAATATTTTTAACACAAAAATTGATTGTTCTCAATTATTGGGAATGTTTAACTTGCGCGTTCCTGGTAGATACCCTCGAAATAGAATAACTCCTTTCAGTCCACCTCTTCGTAAAACGGTTTTCGGCTCTAATTCACCTGTTTCAAGGCTATGTAAAGTAGTTAACCAATATAGTGACCTGGTAGACATACATTTCGACTCACCCGATAAGCTCCGTTATATAATATGCAATGCATTAGTACGTGGTAACTAGTTTCTGTTTTTGAATTTGTTATTGTTTATCTTTTAGTTTCTCTATTATTTAGTTTTTTTAGTATTGCTCCTTTATATCATATCACTTCATGTTTCTTTCTGAATAATTATTACCGTGATACTATGTAATCAAAGCTAGTGGTACAAGTGGTGTTTACCTTTAATTGTTTATTACATTTAGTTCTAAGTTTATCTGAATGTGTATTATGAATGTAGTAATGTATATAAACGTTGGTAAACCAAATAAATAAATAAATCAGTAGACATTCAGTGATAAACTCCAACGGTAAATTGATTAATGCACTTGGAATGACGGGCTACATAGCTAGCACCTAATGTGGATCAGGGATTAATTAAACATAGGGACCGGAGTAGAGTTTAATTTCTATCAACTTCAAACGTGTCTAGTTATTTATGTACCTGCGGGAGAGAAGACAGACAGGTAGGTAAGGGGAGCCGGCCGGGCGCCGCCTACAACAGCAAATTGGAAATTAAATTAAAAAACGCCGTTTGTTGTCGGTCATGCCGAGTTGTCGAAGCGACGCTGCTCCTGTAGAATAAACAAATACATTCGACATTTTACTATCGTTCTTTTTCTGTTGGCAGAACGATCGACTAATTGCACCGACGTCTTTCTGTAATGTGGGTGGGTGATTTGCTGCCTGGCATTTCTCTAGAGATTTGAATTCTTCAATAGGAAACCCTTCCTGCAAAACATTTCCGGAACCGCGATGAATTATTAAATGGTTTTTCCATTGATACTGACTACATTAGCCCTTATAGAATATTTATTTTTTTACCTACATATAAATAGGTATCTCATAGATAAGCGTGTGAAAGCTCACTTTAAGATAAAGAACGAAGCTTGTACAAAAGCTTTCAGATGCAGCCCGATCGTGCCTATTTACTTACATAAAACCATTGCTCAACCGGCAACCCTTCCCCTCAACGCTATTATTAGAAATCAGTGAACCAAAATAGATTGAGTGTTTAAAGACACCTGATGTTTTTATCTCGACAACATTTTACTTTGCGGTCGAGCGGTTTACACCTACGTTCTAGTGGCGATTCGTCCGGATGAGTACCCACTGAACCGAGTCACGTGCCACTGTGTCGTTTAGAATAGTACCCACCCCTTGTCGGGTGTGGATAAAATGTAAATCATGAACTCCTGTAGAAGTTGCTAAGCTGATATTTCGACAAATTGTTTGATAGAATGATTAACAAATAATACCACCAAATTATACTTAGAATAAAATATTTAATACTTGTTACATAAAACTAACATTTACTTTCTTTCGCATCCAACAAAATATTTTTAGATTGTAAAGCTGCAATGGCAAGAGTGCGTTCGTGTTTTTCTTCGTTGAGCTGCAGCTGTAAGTTCTTGACTTCTAGTTTCATTGTTTTCAGCTCGTTCTGGAGTCGGATGACGAGAGTCCACAGGCTCGGCGACCCCTGGCCCGAGGCGGCGTGTATCGGGAGCGACGGAGACCGCACCAGGGCGTCGAGCGACGGGCTCTCGTCGTCGCATTCTGAAAATAATTTAGAATAGAATATGTCGAGCCATTGAAATCTTTCCTCGATGGATATTTTATCGATACCCACCTTTTACTGATGAGGCGGTATTTTTGTTGATGTTCTACATAACACATATAAATTAATAATAAATTGTATAATGTAATTTATAATCGAGTATATATAGGTACGTGTATAAAGTCTGCATTCCTTTTGGTGTTCAATCTTTTATTCTACATTGTTAGTTCAAACTACGTGATTACTAATTACAGCTATAATGACCATTACCAGATTTAATAAAGAAGTCAGATTGCTAAGTAATAACTGAGTAGGCAATAAATATAACATGAATAAGTTGCAGAATTTATTAAGTCATAATGAGAACTACAATTTTATACAAAAATAAATAACGTATTATATTGTAAAACACACACAAACGTTTATAGCTAGTGTTGTTTCAATCGAGACATTCAGAAGTAAAACAACTTATACGTCATCCCATAAAATATAAATTACAACATTGAATTTCAATTTGGAAATGATTGCAATAATTCTAGAATACAATTTGGTGTTGACGTACAAGCTAGACGAGGGACAAGTTGTACAATTTGTATCGAACATACTCGACTACACATTCGATTGATTGTAATTATCGATTCTGCTTAGGAAATCCATACCCGTAACAACGGAGGAATAGGCACACCAATATCAACAATTAATTCATAAATTATGAAACGTTCTTTATACAGATAGAATTAATGTCTAGAGTGACACGTATAAACAGAAGTGTCTTAATATATATTTTTTGGCTCCATTTTCATTACCAACATTATATAAAACGTTAAGTGTTATTTTTTAAAACATTAATGGATTGTATCCAGCACTTTGTATACATCGAATATTAAGCACCTATTTGTTAGTTTTTTAGTATATTCACATTTTATTTTCAACTCTGTAATACATACATAGGTACTATTGTTAAATAAACTACAAAGTCGTGAAAAAGGCAGGTACGTATATAACATAAGACATATGCTTACTAACTTATGTTACCTATATTTTCATTAAAAATTCTTCCAATCGGTTAGTATTTCAATAAAATTTTATGTATTTACAATTTACAAACATTGAAATAAGTTACCTTAATTAAAAAAAAAAATTGCTTAATCGAATCATCTTCGCCATTTGAAATACGGCGAACATAATAAAAACATTCCGAAAATTTTGCGAAAAGTAGTTCATATTATACAATCTAACAGTGTACGAAAGGCGTCCTGTAGGCTTTGCGCTGCCAACAACTAATCAATAGTCTCATGTCAATGATCTGGCTTCGTAGAAAACCCGTGCAATGTCAAAGCATTACATACAAAGAGCTTAATGCCGCTATAAAAGGTATGTCGCCTAAGCGTCGCATAATTGTATGGATGAATGAGTACGGCTATGATACGGTATCTATGAGCTAGGGTGACTGCTTAACATCAGGCGGTTTGTACGCTTGTTCGCCGACTTTGCTTGATCGCAACTCGCTCATCATCGATCATAATGACGTCATGGTATTATCGTTATCATGTTTGACCACATCCGCGTCAGCAAAATGTGTTAAGGCTAAAGCGCCCATCTAGCCCGCAAAGTTAAAATTTTTGAGGTTTTTTTAAAAAAATTCTAAATCTGACAATAATAAAAGGCACATTTTGTAATTCGCGACAAAGGCCGTGTGCAGTGCATTTATTAATATATCCAACTTACTCTAAAACATTTCAAGAACGACAGCTATCCAGATAATCTGGCATTTTTTGTATATTTAGTGATTTACTAGTATCATATCCACCGAGATAATATTTAGAGTAAAAAAATGTATTAATAAACGCACTGCATACTGTGTTTGTCGCAAATCACAAAATGCTGTCTTAAAAGTCTTCAGATTTTGGATAAACTATAAAAATACTCGAAAATGTTGAATTTCGCGGGCTAGACGGGCGCTTTCACCTTATATCAAACAAAGCAATACACAACCAAACATTGTGAATAATACCTATGCTATGTCATATTTATTTTTAGTAATGACATAATTGCCAAAAACAAATAAGTAATTATTATTATTATCTATGTCAAACATACATCCAGCAAATGCACGGATATGATGGAGATTTGTTGTTATCGAATGCGCACTAAAAATGCGAACGGTAAACTGGATTTTCCATTTTCCAATTCAATTAATCAGAACCACATCAGGCTTCACTATTTTTAGCCCTCACTTTTCCCTAATGAGACGCGAGCACCGCGCGCTACTGAACCGCGAGTTATAATTATAAATCATGACGCAAGTATGGTGCACTTAAGCATCATTATTACAGACATTACTTTCGCCCACGGCTCCCGGGAAACCATCAATATTGTATTGCAGCGCGCAGAAACAATATCAATAGTCAAATCTGCGTGATCCTCAAAGAAATGACAAAAAAAAACAAGTACCGAGGTACTTCACTTCACTTTTTTATAAATATGGCTTCATAGTTAGTAAATTGTTTTCAGAAACATCTTACATTTAGACAGACATCTTTTGTTACATTACTGCAATTAGTGTCACAAGTCGCCATGGAAAATAATAATTATAACGTATCTTTTTAGTTTCTTTGGTTTTATTAAATATGCGATTTATACTCTTTCATTTTGTTGGGCAGGTAACATTCGTAGGTAAATCAAAGAGGTACTCAATTTTCGAGGTTTTTGCTTTAGGTACAGTATCTTCTATAACTATTTAGTTTAAAAAGTTATAAATTTATTTATTCTATCAAAGGTTAACATGGTGTGTTATAAGTTAAAATTGATTTTTATTATGGAGGAATTTACTTGTACAAACGTACTCGTTGCATAATAATATAGTCGTTGAAAGTTAGTTAATGTTAAAGACCACAACAATAACGATGAAAATAAACAGTGTTGCAAACAGTAATAAAGTAAAATTCAGCCGATTTAAATTAAATAAACACGTAACATGTGCACCTTCATTACATTTTCCATGAATAGTAAATTTCATAAAGCACCATTTTGCATTGAATTCTGTATATTTGAACTAGATGATACCCGTAGCTCACGCGAATCCCATATAAGCTTGCATCGCTTTTTGAATGAAATAATGAAACAATGTACTGTACTTTCAGCACATGGAACCGTATCAAACATCAGAATATGCCTTACCGTTCAGGAGGATATCGTCGTGAGATTTTCTACCGATTTACATCAGACCTTACTAAATAATATAGTTACATTCAAATACATAGATACAATAAGCAGAATCATGCACGTACATAAATATATCAACGCAATACTAAAGAAAGACTATAGGTACTTTACTTACATAATAAATGTACAAGCAATATTTCAAATTATACTCTCGAATTATGTACTAAATAATACTGCACACATGCACTATAATATGAAAGTCTATGTAAAACATAGATAACACATTTTGTTGGTCACTAGGTACAGTCAACATCAAAAGTAGCTTGGTATCTAATAACTTACAAAAGAATGGCATTGTTATATAAACACGTCATAATCGTATGACACTAGAAGGTCTCTAAAGTAAGCGATCACACAAATGTTGTATATTGATCGTATACTTTAGTGACTTTCTGGTGTTATTATTATGACATGTTTCACAATGTGATTCTTTGGGACATTTTTTACTTTTGATGGCGACTGTACAGGCAGCTTCAAAAACTATATAAGTACAAAAGTCATTACGGTCTACGTACTTATATCATTTTTGAGGCTGATTGTACATAAAAGCCAACTTAATGTCACTCGCACTAAACTAAAAACAATGTGGCGGAAGTCGCCTTGTTTCAGATTCATTTCATTATTCATTAAAAAAAAGAATATTATATATCGAAAAACACAAGAAAGCTACTAGAAAATGAAAATGCGATTACCGAAATAAAACAAAGAATAAAACAAGAAACAAATAAATATATTAGTCAATGGGTCAGCTTTGGTTAATAATGTGGAAATTGTCAGCGAAACACCAACTCCTGAGACAATGCAACACACGACCGAAGGGTCCGGGCGGGCGGCGAAATATGACTATATTATGTTGTGCAGTCATAGGCACGACAATTGAGCAGGAAGCCATAGTCTACTTATGTCAGTCGAAGTGATGCGATTTCGTGAGCTGCTTAACGAAGTTGCCACAGCACCAGGTGGAGGAGCGCGCGGAGCGGGAGGCCGCGGGGGGCGCGGGCGGCGGGGCGCGCAGGGCCGCCGCCAGGCTGGGCTGCGAGCCGCTGCGCCGTTCCCGGCCGCACAACAATCTCTGTCTACGCTCCTCCGAACACTCCCACAGATTAGGGTTGGACCGGTTCATGTCGAATTTCCGTTCGGACAGCAACCTCCTCGAATCCGGGCCGCGGTATAGGTACGTGTCCGCCGCTGATGAGCTTTTGTTACGTTTCACTTTCGTGGATTTGGCACAGCCGGAGTAATCGGGCGTGTCACTTCGCTGCACTATCGGAATTTTAGTGTAGTTATAGTGAGGTATGTTAGTGGCGGGTGCGTGATATTGTACTTTACCGAGAGACAAGTGGCCGCAGTCCACTGCAGGTGCGATATAAAGGCAGCCGCATGTAACAAAATACAAACATTCAGGCTAGTATGGCAGAGAAATGGATCATTTCCAGATTTGTCCACATACTCACTCCCTGACTTGTAAATATGGTGTATTACATACATAAAAGCTGACTCTTGCGATTGGTTAGTGACAATATATATTTCTTGATGATATTTGTTATTGTTACAAATGCGCAATAGAAGAAATTGAGATTCATTTCACGAATTAATTATAATATAAATAAATCAATAAATAACCATTACTACGACTAGCTACTTTGTACTCATACGAACTGAGGTCATAAATAAACTTGATTAAAATAATTACTGTATAATTACATCCTCAAGGGATTCCTAATAATACTAAAGTATTCAGATCTACGAGGAATAATAGAGTGAATAAGAGATTATTGAAGCATGCTGCACATGCATTAGAGATGTGTGCCTACACAGATGCCGATATAAATATGCGAATATTGAGTATTATAGACAAGTGCTCAAATAATGTCATCATTACACCAACAACAGCAAACTTGAACATGTATTATTTTCAAGCGCTACTATATATATATGACTAGCGATAAATTTGGTTTCACGTATAAATACTGGTATCTCATTCTAAGAACCAACTGATAATACGGTTTCTTGACTTGGCATGTCTCCTCCTTGTAGACTCGAATATCTCCAGTGGTATATTGGGTACTGCATAATAAACAGCTGTGTTAGTTGGAAATCATCTGCTTTTACGTGTTATTGGTGTATAGGTAGGTACTATCGGGAATATAAGTACTCAAATAAAATATTTACACGAATCGAAATACCTACGCGGTCGTCTTGAAGATTTCGACAGAATGAAATCCATTAACTAGTGGCATAATGGGCGCACATTAATAGATTATGGTTTATTATTCTTTCATTTGGCACGCGATATATGGCACGGAATAGTTTAATATATATGTCACAGTTATAAAAATTACGAGTGGTCTGCATCTGGCTGAACAAAAAATATATTCTTATTAAATGATGACGAGTCATGCTTACCAGAACTGACAGCATTTCTACACCGCGCCGACGTACAATACGCCTCGATAACTTTCAGTATGAGGGCATCCTCTTCGTAGGAGTTGGATTTGCGTTGGTGCGGCGCGTAGGGATGGGTCGGACCAATGTTCTCGTCGGAGCCGATTGTGAACGATTGAGGCCTCAGAGGCGGCGCAGGCCGCAAACATGTTATACTCCACCCTGAAAATAAGCTGACTCGATTAGAGGCTATGACTATTTAACCACTAGACGCACGAGTTTGCCTTTCTCACGTATACCCCGCTAGCCACGTACCAAGAAACATTTGGCCTTGGTCCTTGTTACACTGCCAGTAGGCATAGTAGTGAAGCGTTGTCACTGAGAGCGCTTAATGCTAGAATAGTATAACAACAGTCTTCCCCCCGCAACAGTTGGTTGACCTATCATACATTATCGAGATATAGTCTTAGATTAGAGGACATCCCACAATCAAGAGCTCTAGAATTCTAATCTACCTACTAAATCAAAGCATAAATTATGGATACGTCCCCAAATCCAGATGTCTATCGAAGAAAATAGGTCGATGACGAAGTATTTATAGCAAATATAATTACCTTTATTGCTGTAGTTGGAGCTCGTTGTGTCTATAAAATCAACAGACGAAAATTTCTTGCCGATGGGGCTTTTGTTTGGCTTGGCGGGTGATTGGTCGAGAGAGATGACGTCACACAGAGGTCGTTAGTTCACGGACTCCAATTCTAATTATGTCGCATACAGCCACATGAGTAAAGATTACACCTGTGATACACCGTATTTCCACGCTGATCATGAGCCACTTACTTCTATTATAAGGATCATTATCCTGTGCACAGGTGGATTGACCGCGACAAGTGCGAGGCTGTGGAGGTTTTCGTCCAGGAGTGGCTGGAGCTGGGCGTGCGGTACGTGGGCGGGTGCTGCCGCACGTACGCCGCGGACGTGTCGCGCATCCGCAACCAGGTGCACTGCTGGCGCGACCAGCGCCGCTTCAACGCAGACCAACAACGCCGCGCTCTAACATAATACCTAATCATTTAACTATACCAAGGCTAACGAGACGCAATACAAAAGTGTAAAGATTTTTTTGTTAAACTAGCTCAGTGGTTCCCAAACTTATTTTGTATACTGCCCACTTTGAGAATAAATATTTTTTTAGCGCCCCCATTTTTTCACCTACTTAAAAACCACTATAACGTCAAATTAAAGTAATTGTTTATTGTGAGCTACACAAGGCCCCAAATTTTTTTCGGGGTCTCTTACCGCCCCCCTTTAGGCCTGCAGCGCCCACAACGGGGCGTTATCGTCCACTTTGGGAAAGGATGAAATAGTTGCTTCCTTTAGTTATTTTTAATATAAATTACAGTTTCCGACACAGAATGAACCACGAATGTATAAAATGGCCCAAAAGTGACCAACTTAAACTGAACAATAGTAGATACCATTTCGTATCGCTTCTCGTTGACCGTGGTAGTCATCTTGAGCCAATCTAGTGATAATAATTCATTTGTAAAAGAAGAATGGAAGCTATCGTTTCCGACATCGGAAATTTCCGTCAACTGTAAATACCCTCCCTGAAGTAGGTTCAAATGGCGTCGCACTAAATGTTTTTCCTTTGAAACATCCATTGCGGCACCGGTAGATCCATAGATATATATTTATATATATAACGCCAATGTACTTACTTAGCGTGTCCGAAAACCCCGACCAAGCGTCAAGGTTGGTCGCCGATAACTTACAGTCCTCGCGACTACAGATATAAAAATATGAGTATGAGCGAGATAATCACTCGTGGGAATCGTAGCGGGTGGAGGGGCATCGGCGACATCGGTGTCTTTGAATCAGTTTGGATTTCCCGCCATCTGTGACTTCACAGTACTGTGTTAAAAAATTGCCAGGCTTGGTTTCAACACAAATCGCGATACTTGCGTTATCTATGTAAATCTACATCTGTGGGTAGATCTAACTTTTTATAATATCGAACCGTGGCTCCTGAATTAGCACAGGAGTCCATACTATTTGTTCGAATACTAACCTGTTATTTTCTTATTATTTTGTCAAGAAAACGCCGAGTTCCCAAGTAGGTATCGTCAGCCACTTTGCTAATTGCTCGTAATACCTACTTTACCATTATTCTACATAGAAGCATGAGACTGACTAGTCTATACAAAATTTACTTAATTTGACAAGAAATTCCCTTTTTCGTACCTAAAGTAACAGCAGGAAAATGCGGCAATACATTAAGCCCTGTCAAATTAAATTTAATTTTGTTTGAGGATGTAGGTAGGTAGGCCGTTCATCTCTTCTATTACATTGTAAGAAAGGTTGCTTTGCTATAGTAGTTATTTATAGGTGGATACTTATTGACTAATATCTTGAGTCTAAAAATACTAGGTGTCAATGAACGAGGGGAGTGTTTCCGTTTCTTGATGTTGTAAATAAACTCTACCGAGGCATAATAATTATCTCCATCTATAATTTAGGAAGTCGTGATTCGCTGAGGGAACTGTTTAAGGAAATAAATGTTATGACTGTCCCATGCCAATATATCTATGAGAACATAATGTATACCAGAAAAAAATTACATCTATTTAAAAAACTGGGTGATAGTCATCGTTATAATACTAGAAATAAGGACAAATTGGATCAACCACACTTTCGGCTAGCAAAAATTCACACATCTTTCATGGGATACTGTGTTAAATTCTATAATAAAATACCGTTAAGCATTATCAGTCTTAGTGAATCCAAATTCAAAACGTGTGTAAAACGTACGCTATGCAGGAAGGCTTACTACACACTAGACGATTATTTGAAAGATAAAGATGCTTGGCTAGGTGCTTGTCCAGCTCCACCGGAACGGGAATAACTAGAATCTTTTGTTTTGGTTTATTCCTATATTTTACCTCTTCCTTCTCTTAATCTTGCACTATTGACGTATTTGACACAAATGTCACCTTTAAAAATATGGGCATCATGTAGCCACAAATTTTAACAATGTAATATTTATGTCTAACTAGCTGTGCCCCGCGACTCCGTCCGCGTTCTGTTGAAATTTTTCCTGAATTTTCTTTGCTATAAACCTCACGGAGCCCGAGACCTTTCCAACGAATGCAAAACCGTGGAAATCGGTTCGTGCGTTCTGGAGTTATAGCGTCAGGAAGGAAAACCCGACTTATTTTTATATAGTAGATTGTAGCGGGTCTTGCCTCATGCTTATTAGCCTTGCTGAACTGTTGTCTCTGAGGTGAGGTGTTGGTCATGCTCACTTTAATGTCCTTGCTTGCGGTGGCTTTGTGGAGCGGGTCACCCTCTTCCCTCTATTATGGTTGAGGAGAGTGATGCCGCTTTTCAAGTCATGCTCGTGCGCGGGCGCTGCTTGCGGGGATTGGGCCACTCACTTGCCTCTTAACAACATTGTCGTTAAATACTATTCATTTACTTAGCATGGAAGTCATCACACCAAATCAATTATATTATTATGCACCTGTTTTATTAATTGTTATATTGGTTCGTAAACATTTAATTTGATGTAAGTATGAGTAGGTAGGACCACCACACTAAACTAGCTTTCTCATTTTATCTACATACCTAAATCTCAGGGAGATTTGATTATTATTTACTATTAGTTATTTAGTGATAATGGTGTTACCTGCTCATATTATTATTTTATGCTGTTCCTGAGAATGTACACCATCTGTAATTCATTGAAAAGAGTAACCATGGAGTTTCTTGCCGGATCTTCTCAGTGGAAGCAGCATTCCGAACCGGTGGTAGATTCTGACTATTCATAAATGCTTTGTTGGCTTACATGAATAAAAACAATTTTGAGTTTTGAGTTGCATATTTTATGAAGCGACTAGGTCCCTAAGCAGACTACATCCTTTATTAACCCTTCAAATTTGTACTGTGTGCCATTATATTTATTAATTTGTAAGTTCGAAATTAGTTATACCTACCTACTAATTATACGATTTAAAAATCTGTATAATGTATATGTACCTATTTAAGCCAAAGTATAAAATAAATATTATGATCAATTGATTGCCTATGCGTTTTAACAAATATGTACCTACCATACTTACCTACCTACGTAAAAATACCGGATGTTATTCAGCTTAGTTATAAAAACATTCAGGAAGTCATTAATCAGTAGACATTCAGTGATAAACTCCAACGGTAAATTGATTAATGCACTTGGAATGACGGGCTACATAGCCAGCACCTAATGTGGATCAGGGATTAATTAAACATAGGGACCGGAGTAGAGTTTAATTTCTATCAACTTCAAACGTGTCTAGTTATTTATGTACCTGCGGGAGAGAAGACAGACAGGTAGGTAAGGGGAGCCGGCCGGGCGCCGCCTACAACAGCAAATTGGAAATTAAATTAAAAAACGCCGTTTGTTGTCGGTCATGCCGAGTTGTCGAAGCGACGCTGCTCCTGTAGAATAAACAAATACATTCGACATTTTACTATCGTTCTTTTTCTGTTGGGAGAACGATCGACTAATTGCACCGACGTCTTTCTGTAATGTGGGTGGGTGATTTGCAGCCTGGCATTTCTCTAGAGATTTGAATTCTTCAATAGGAAACCCTTCCTGCAAAACATTTCCGGAACCGCGATGAATTATTAAATGGTTTTTCCATTGATACTGACTACATTAGCCCTTATAGAATATTTATATTTTTACCTACATATAAATAGGTATCTCATAGATAAGCGTGTGAAAGCTCACTTTAAGATAAAGAACGAAGCTTGTACAAAAGCTTTCAGATGCAGCCCGATCGTGCCTATTTACTTACATAAAACCATTGCTCAACCGGCAACCCTTCCCCTCAACGCTATTATTAGAAATCAGTGAACCAAAATAGATTGAGTGTTTAAAGACACCTGATGTTTTTATCTCGACAACATTTTACTTTGCGGTCGAGCGGTTTACACCTACGTTCTAGTGGCGATTCGTCCGGATGAGTACCCACTGAACCGAGTCACGTGCCACTGTGTCGTTTAGAATAGTACCCACCCCTTGTCGGGTGTGGATAAAATGTAAATCATGAACTCCTGTAGAAGTTGCTAAGCTGATATTTCGACAAATTGTTTGATAGAATGATTAACAAATAATACCACCAAATTATACTTAGAATAAAATATTTAATACTTGTTACATAAAACTAACATTTACTTTCTTTCGCATCCAACAAAATATTTTTAGATTGTAAAGCTGCAATGGCAAGAGTGCGTTCGTGTTTTTCTTCGTTGAGCTGCAGCTGTAAGTTCTTGACTTCTAGTTTCATTGTTTTCAGCTCGTTCTGGAGTCGCATGACGAGGGTCCACAGGCTCGGCGACCCCTGGCCCGAGGCGGCGTGTATCGGGAGCGACGGAGACCGCACCAGGGCGTCGAGCGACGGGCTCTCGTCGTCGCATTCTGAAAATAATTTAGAATAGAATATGTCGAGCCATTGAAATCTTTCCTCGATGGATATTTTATCGATACCCACCTTTTACTGATGAGGCGGTATTTTTGTTGATGTTCTACATAACACATACAAATTAATAATAAATTGTATAATGTAATTTATAATCGAGTATATATAGGTACGTGTATAAAGTCTGCATTCCTTTTGGTGTTCAATCTTTTATTCTACATTGTTAGTTCAAACTACGTGATTACTAATTACAGCTATAATGACCATTACCAGATTTAATAAAGAAGTCAGATTGCTAAGTAATAACTGAGTAGGCAATAAATATAACATGAATAAGTTGCAGAATTTATTAAGTCATAATGAGAACTACAATTTTATACAAAAATAAATAACGTATTATATTGTAAAACACACACAAACGTTTATAGCTAGTGTTGTTTTAGTCGAGACATTCAGAAGTAAAAATAACTTATACGTCATCATATTAAATATAAATTACAACATTGAATTTCAATTTGGAAATGATTGCAATAATTCTAGAATACAATTTGGTGTTGACGTACAAGCTAGACGAGGGACAAGTTGTACAATTTGTATCGAACATACTCGACTACACATTCGATTGATTGTAATTATCGATTCTGCTTAGGAAATCCATACCCGTAACAACGGAGGAATAGGCACACCAATATCAACAATTAATTCATAAATTATGAAACGTTCTTTATACAGATAGAAGTAATGTCTAGAGTGACACGTATAAACAGAAGTGTCTTAATATTTATTTTTTGGCTCCATTTTCATAACCAACATTATATAAAACGTTAAGTGTTACTTTTTAAAACATTAATGGATTGTATCCAGCACTTTGTATACATCGAATATTAAGCACCTATTTGTTAGTTTTTTAGTATATTCACATTTTATTTTCAACTCTGTAATACATACATATTGTTAGATAAACTACAAAGTCGTGAAAAAGGCAGGTACGTATATAACATAAGACATATACTTACTTACTTATGTTACCTACATTTTCATTAAAAATTCATCCAATCGGTTAGTATTTCAATCAGATTTTATGTATTTACAATTTACAAACATTGAAATAAGTTACCTTCATTAAAAAAAAAATATTTGCTTAATCGAATCATCTTCGCCATTTCAAATACGGCGAACATAATAAAAACATTCCGAAAATTTTGCGAAAAGTAATTCATATTATACAATCTAACAGTGTACGAAAGGCGTCCTGTAGGCTTTGCGCTGCCAACAACTAATCAATAGTCTCATGTCAATGATCTGGCTTCGTATAAAACCCGTGCAATGTCAAAGCATTACATACAAAGAGCTTAATGCCGCTATAAAAGGTATGTCGCCTAAGCGTCGCATAATTGTATGGATGAATGAGTACTGCTACGGTACAGTATCTATGAGCTAGGGTGACTGCTTAACATCAGGCGGTTTGTACGCTTGTTCGCCGACTTTGCTTGATCGCAACTCGCTCATCATCGATCATAATGACGTCATGGTATTATCGTTATCATGTTTGACCACATCCGCGTCAGCAAAATGTGTTAAGGCTAATGCGCCCATCTAGCCCGCAAAGTTAAAATTTTTGAGGTTTTTTAAAAAAAAATCAAAATCTGACAATAATAAAAGGCACATTTTGTAATTCGCGACAAAGGCCGTATGCAGTGCATTTATTAATATATCCAATTTACTCTAAAACATTTCAAGAACGACAGCTATCCAGATAATCTGGCATTTTTGGTATATTTAGTGATTTACTAGTATCATATCCACCGCGATAGCATTTAGAGTAAAAAAATGTATTAATAAACGCACTGCATACTGTGTTTGTCGCAAATCACAAAATGCTGTCTTAAAAGTCTTCAGATTTTGGATAAACTATAAAAGTACTCGAAAATGTTGAATTTCGCGGGCTAGACGGGCGCCTTCACCTTAAATCAAACAAAGCAATACACAACCAAACATTGTGAATTATACCTATGCTATGTCATATTTATTTTTAGTAATGACATAATTGCCAAAAACAAATAAGTAATTATTATTGTTATTATTATCTATGTCAAACATACATCCAGCAAATGCACGGATATGATGGAGATTTGTTGTTATCGAATGCGCACTAAAAATGCGAACGGTAAACTGGATTTTCCAATTCAATTAATCAGAACCACATCAGGCTTCACTATTTTTAGCTCTCACTTTTCCCTAATGAGACGCGAGCACCGCGCGCTACTGAACCGCGAGTTATAATTATAAATCATGACGCAAGTATGGTGCACTTAAGCATCATTATTACAGACATTACTTTCGCCCACGGCTCCCGGGAAACCATCAATATTGTATTGCAGCGCGCAGAAACAATATCAATAGTCAAATCTGCGTGATCCTCAAAGAAATGACAAAAAAATCAAGTACCGAGGGACTTCACTTCACTTTTTTAAAAATATGGCTTCATAGTTAGTAAATTGTTTTCAGAAACATCTTACATTTAGACAGACATGTTTTGTTACATTACTGCAATTAGTGTTGTGACACTAATTGCAGTAATATAACAAAAGATGACTTGTGAGTCGACTTGTGAGTCGCCATGGAAAATAATAATTATAACGTATATTTTTAGTTTCTTTGGTTTTATTAAATATGCGATTTATACTCTTTCATTTTGTTGGGCAGGTAACATTCGTAGGTAAATTAAAGAGGTACTCAATTTTCGAGGTTTTTGCTTTAGGTACAGTATCTTCTATAACTATTTAGTTTAAAAAGTTATAAATTTATTTATTCTATCAAAGGTTAACATGGTGTGTTATAAGTTAAAATTGATTTTTATTATGGAGGAATTTACTTGTACAAACGTACTCGTTGCATAATAATATAGTCGTTGAAAGTTAGTTAATGTTAAAGACCACAACAATAACGATGAAAATAAAGAGTGTTGCAAAGAGTAATAAAGTAAAATTCAGCCGATTTAAATTAAATAAACACGTAACATGTGCACCTTCATTACATTTTCCATGAATAGTAAATTTCATAAAGCACCATTTTGCATTGAATTCTGTATATTTGAACTAGATGATACCCGTAGCTCACGCGAATCCCATATAAGCTTGCATCGCTTTTTGAATGAAATAATGAAACAATGTACTGTACTTTCAGCACATGGAACCGTATCAAACATCAGAATATGCCTTACCGTTCAGGAGGATATCGTCGTGAGATTTTCTACCGATTTACATCAGACCTTACTAAATAATATAGTTACATTCAAATACATAGATACAATAAGCAGAATCATGCACGTACATAAATATATCAACGCAATACTAAAGAAAGACTATAGGTACTTTACTTACATAATAAATGTACAAGCAATATTTCAAATTATACTCTCGAATTATGTACTAAATAATACTGCATCACACATGCACTATAATATGAAAGTCTATGTAAAACATAGATAACACATTTTGTTGGTCACTAGGTACAGTCAACATCAAAAGTAGCTTGGTATCTAATAACTTACAAAAGAATGGCATTGTTATATAAACACGTCATAATCGTATGACACTAGAAGGTCTCTAAAGTAAGCGATCACACAAATGTTGTATATTGATCGTATACTTTAGTGACTTTCTGGTGTTATTATTATGACATGTTTCACAATGTGATTCTTTGGGACATTTTTTACTTTTGATGGCGACTGTACAGGCAGCTTCAAAAACTATATAAGTACAAAAGTCATTACGGTCTACGTACTTATATCATTTTTGAGGCTGATTGTACATAAAAGCCAACTTAATGCCACTCGCACTAAACTAAAAACAATGTGGCGGAAGTCGCCTTGTTTCAGATTCATTTCATTATTCATTAAAAAAAAGAATATTATATATCGAAAAACACAAGAAAGCTACTAGAAAATGAAAATGCGATTACCGAAATAAAACAAAGAATAAAACAAGAAACAAATAAATATATTAGTCAATGGGTCAGCTTTGGTTAATAATGTGGAAATTGTCAGCGAAACACCAACTCCTGAGACAATGCAACACACGACCGAAGGGTCCGGGCGGGCGGCGAAATATGACTATATTATGTTGTGCAGTCATAGGCACGACAATTGAGCAGGAAGCCATAGTCTACTTATGTCAGTCGAAGTGATGCGATTTCGTGAGCTGCTTAACGAAGTTGCCACAGCACCAGGTGGAGGAGCGCGCGGAGCGGGAGGCCGCGGGGGGCGCGGGCGGCGGGGCGCGCAGGGCCGCCGCCAGGCTGGGCTGCGAGCCGCTGCGCCGTTCCCGGCCGCACAACAATCTCTGTCTACGCTCCTCCGAACACTCCCACAGATTAGGGTTGGACCGGTTCATGTCGAATTTCCGTTCGGACAGCAACCTCCTCGAATCCGGGCCGCGGTATAGGTACGTGTCCGCCGCTGATGAGCTTTTGTTACGTTTCACTTTCGTGGATTTGGCACAGCCGGAGTAATCGGGCGTGTCACTTCGCTGCACTATCGGAATTTTAGTGTAGTTATAGTGAGGTATGTTAGTGGCGGGTGCGTGATATTGTACTTTACCGAGAGACAAGTGGCCGCAGTCCACTGCAGGTGCGATATAAAGGCAGCCGCATGTAACAAAATACAAACATTCAGGCTAGTATGGCAGAGAAATGGATCATTTCCAGATTTGTCCACATACTCACTCCCTGACTTGTAAATATGGTGTATTACATACATAAAAGCTGACTCTTGCGATTGGTTAGTGACAATATATATTTCTTGATGATATTTGTTATTGTTACAAATGCGCAATAGAAGAAATTGAGATTCATTTCACGAATTAATTATAATATAAATAAATCAATAAATAACCATTACTACGACTAGCTACTTTGTACTCATACGAACTGAGGTCATAAATAAACTTGATTAAAATAATTACTGTATAATTACATCCTCAAGGGATTCCTAATAATACTAAAGTATTCAGATCTACGAGGAATAATAGAGTGAATAAGAGATTATTGAAGCATGCTGCACATGCATTAGAGATGTGTGCCTACACAGATGCCGATATAAATATGCGAATATTGAGTATTATAGACAAGTGCTCAAATAATGTCATCATTACACCAACAACAGCAAACTTGAACATGTATTATTTTCAAGCGCTACTATATATATATGACTAGCGATAAATTTGGTTTCACGTATAAATACTGGTATCTCATTCTAAGAACCAACTGATAATACGGTTTCTTGACTTGGCATGTCTCCTCCTTGTAGACTCGAATATCTCCAGTGGTATATTGGGTACTGCATAATAAACAGCTGTGTTAGTTGGAAATCATCTGCTTTTACGTGTTATTGGTGTATAGGTAGGTACTATCGGGAATATAAGTACTCAAATAAAATATTTACACGAATCGAAATACCTACGCGGTCGTCTTGAAGATTTCGACAGAATGAAATCCATTAACTAGTGGCATAATGGGCGCACATTAATAGAGTATGGTTTATTATTCTTTCATTTGGCACGCGATATATGGCACGGAATAGTTTAATATATATGTCACAGTTATAAAAATTACGAGTGGTCTGCATCTGGCTGAACAAAAAATATATTCTTATTAAATGGTGACGAGTCATGCTTACCAGAACTGACAGCATTTCTACACCGCGCCGACGTACAATACGCCTCGATAACTTTCAGTATGAGGGCATCCTCTTCGTAGGAGTTGGATTTGCGTTGGTGCGGCGCGTAGGGATGGGTCGGACCAATGTTCTCGTCGGAGCCGATTGTGAACGATTGAGGCCTCAGAGGCGGCGCAGGCCGCAAACATGTTATACTCCACCCTGAAAATAAGCTGACTCAATTAGAGGCTAGGACTATTTAACCACTAGACGCACGAGTTTGCCTTTCTCACGTATACCCCGCTAGCCACGTACCAAGAAACATTTGGCCTTGGTCGTTGTTACACTGCCAGTAGGCATAGTAGTGAAGCGTTGTCACTGAGAGCGCTTAATGCTAGAATAGTATAACAACAGTCTTCCCCCCGCAACAGTTGGTTGACCTATCATACATTATCGAGATATCTCGCGTAGTCTTAGATTAGAAGACGTCCCACAATCAAGAGCTCTAGAATTCTAATCTACCTACTAAATCAAAGCATAAATTATGGATACGTCCCCAAATCCAGATGTCTATCGAAGAAAATAGGTCGATGACGAAGTATTTATAGCAAATATAATTAATTACCTTTATTGCTGTAGTTGGAGCTCGTTGTGTCTATAAAATCAACAGACGAAAATTTCTTGCCGATGGGGCTTTTGTTTGGCTTGGCGGGTGATTGGTCGAGAGAGTCGAAGGAATTTAGTAGCCACCGCGCGGACTGGTCCTTCTGTTTATTTTTCTGCGTTTGCTGCGTATGTTGTGTGTAGCTTTGATGATTGTTGAATGAATGTGATCTTTTGTGGTTTGTTAGACCGGAAGACAGGTCTGAATTATTGCTGTCGCTCATGGCCATCTGTTGTGAAACAAAACAAAAATGTTTAAATCGTAAATTCCATCGGGTGATGTCTAGACCTGAGTCCAGACTTTTTCATATTCTTCAAACTTTAGTGTTATAAAACAACGCAATAGCATTTTTTCGGATATGATGCCGTCCCAGGAATTTTGTCCTAGAGTTGAGAAAATAAATAGCTCTTAGAAACATTCAAATATACATTTTCGGGTTACGGACTTGGGGTCAAACATAGGTTTCGGATCGTAAATATATTTGTGGGTGCTTAATGTATTATTTATAATGGGTGAATTAGCAAGTAGATACAGTGGCCAAACCTCTACAATAGTTTAAATTGCACTAGCACTCGTTCAGCCAGACATGTAGTATTTATTAAAGCGTAGCATTTTTCTTTATCTTAGTTGTCTATAGGACCTTCTTTAAGACGACTTTTGCATTATTTATTGGCTTTTCCTATGTCATTAGCCTCGGTAGTGTTCGAGACGCCCAGCTCGAAAAGGGCTTTTTATCACAAATAGTTATCAATATAGAAAAGGAATTAAGCCTTCCCATGCATTTCGTCTTAATCGGTTAGTAGAATTACATGATATCTACTTGCGGTGTACTTTTTTGTCAGTTAGTATGATGAATAAACACAGGCAAGGATGATCAAGTAAAGCACTGCAACACTGGGGCAACTCTAATGATAGTATTAATCTAATGGTTACAAAACTTCAAGGCAATATTATCTTCAAACCAGTGACACAAATCAGAATCCTTTACAAAAGAATAATCCTTGCCTGAGTCGGTGACCACGGTAATCGGTAACTTTGCTTTCATCCACCAGTGCGCGTACAAATCTGATCGATACACCACGAAACCGCTTTGGGCTTCAGCAAGACCCTTCTGCAACTTTGACAAATCCTCGCTGCGAGATCTCGTTTTACGCACTTCACTATAAGCTGGATCTACTTGTTGTTTATTCTCTTTGTCGAACACATCCCGATTGCGAGGGATCCTTGCGCGTGATTGCCTCTCCGCGGCTTCAGGAGTTTCTCGATATATACGCATATGGTAATGCAGGCTAGGCTTCGTTCGCTCGGTTATGTTTAACGTACTCCACTGGCAAGGCATTTGTTGGCGAACATTCTTGGGGATCTCTAAATGAGTACTGGGTTTCCTGTACACCCTCGGCGGAGGTTCCGGTTTCAACCTTATCTCTGGTACGTAACGCTCAATATTCCTTCTTATCGAGGTACGTTTAATTTGCGGCGTTGACACTGTTGGGACAGCAGTGAAAGTGGGCGTCACGTATGTGTTCGTCGAATCCATTACGTCGAGACTGTTCTCTGACGTTACGCTCGTCACGCAAGATGTCCTTGCCGTGGAGCCGAAGGGCGACGTGCACCTACATTGATCCTCGAATGTGGCCGCCTCTATTTCAGACAACGTTACTTTCTTCCTGCGGTCTACGTCATAACTCCCTTGCGATAAGTTAGTCAGCGAATCTTTTAAATGGTCCGAGTTCTTGTCGTGACTGTCTGATTCGTTGTGTATGTTTAATTCCGGTGACGCCAAATTACAACTTCCCACAACGCCCGAGTCAGACGACCTGGGACTGGGGCACAGCGATCTATTACAGCACTCACATTTCCTGTGCATTTTGTTGGAGTCGGACTGCGAGCTCATTCTTTGAATATGGGTGTCTTCGTGTTTTTGGAAACTCTCAGACTCCATCATAGATCTAGACATCGAGCGCCGGATTCTCTTGTCAGAGTTAAGCGAATGCTTACGAAAGGGCACATTGGTGAGGTGGTTGACATTAATAATTTTCATGTCGTCATCAACGTTCCGAAACATTGGTGGTGGATCGATTATAATAGACTCGATGGGATTGTAACTATTTTTTGGTGATGGCGGATCTAAGTTCTGTAATAAATTTGACGTCAAATTTTCGTCATCGCTTATTTCTTCCCGCGTGTAACTCTCTTCCGTCGATTTCCAAGGTTTGGGCAAAGTATCGTTTTTTGCACTCGGATTCGGGAAACTCCGCCTCGTCGTCACAAAATCTGTATCTTCATTTCCAAGGATGTCAATTTGAATGCTTTGATCCATGTTAACCAGATCCTCGCAGGCCATATAGTTCCTGACTTCGAAACTGGAATTTTCGGTACTTTCGGAATGTGGGAGAAATGGATTCATACTATTTAGGTGAGCCTTTGAAGATGTTTGATAGTTTTGACCACTGCCAATAGTATAATTTTTATTGCCGTCAATTATATGTTCAAACAAATCTCGGGTACAGTCGGCTTTCATAACTGGTTGACTTTCGTCCAAATGCATATCGGAAGAATTGTCGAAGTACCGGACATATCCAAAGTTGCTTCCCCAACTGCTACACGATGATATCGTTCTGGGGCTATCCATTGCGTCTTGTCTTAATATTTTGGAGCAGCTGGCGGCCTCGGCGTCAGTGCAACTCGAACTCGTGTAGGATTCGGTCGTGTCCGTTTCCCTTTCACTATCGCTGTCCGAATATTCCGCTTCGGCTCCTATTACGCCATCATTCTCTATTTGAAGACGAATATGATTTTTGTGCCTCCTTCTGACAGGTATCCCAGTTAATTCGAAAGCTTTGGCCCACGTTTTTTCGTGTAAAAGTTTTCGCAGCATTTGTCTAGTGATAACTTTTTTTTTAACGAGTCTCGCAAAATATTTAGTCAATGAATAATATGGTGAAGCAGAAGGGTAGCTGGGTGGCGGGAGCGTCACGTGATAGAGGCTGCGGCGACTAGAGTTGATGCTAGACAACGCGCCTTCGGAGGGAGAGCGTGACAGCTACACAATCAAAATTAACATAACCTTAGTTTCCAAAATCTATACAAAATCTATATATATAAAAATGAATTGCTGTTCGTTAGTCTCGCTAAAACTCGAGAACGGCTGGACTGATTTGGCTAATTTTGATCTTAAAATATTTGTGAATGTTCAGGGAAGGTTTAAACGATCAGATACATAAATAATAAGTAAAGAAAAATATGTAAAACGTATACGTAACGTAATTAAAATTTCCAATACAAACTGTTCCTAGCTATGTAAAAATTGATGTAGTTTGTCTTTTTAGAAATAAAGAATTGACACTAGATTGTCAAATATTTATAGGTGCGTTCAGAAATTTGTGAGCGGAACAATTCTAATTCAATTTTCAAAGTTAAGACAGGACAACGTCTGTCGGGTCAGCTAGTTACATATAAATTGTTTAACTGGTATCATTTTAGTGAATCATCTCACTATTGTGGGAGAATAATATACTCACATGGGGCAATGACTGCGGCTGGCCGGGCTCGTGGGCGGGGCTGCTCGTGTTGGAGTGCTTCTGCAGCAGGCTCACCCAGTTGTCAGCTTCAGCTTTTGTTTGGCACACCGCTACAATAGTATCTATCATTGGTCCACTTATTTCAAATGCATTCTTTCTGGTATCTGTGTCATCTAATTTGCATACTGTGATGCCTGTTAACGGAAGGCAACCCTACAACAAAAAAAATCATTAAATATTTGTTTAACTTTGATCATAATGCATTGTGTTATCAGTTGCGATAACAATGGAACAATTTAATCTATAATTTAAACATATAAAATAGTTGGATAAAAATAAATAACTATCAGGTATATGTACAAATAAATATAGCCAGACTGACATACCAAACTAAGCAACGCTCGTACTATGTGTACAGTACAATGGACTGGGGGAGGTCTCACTGACACCCAGACCTAGTCAAAATACGAAAAGGCTACTTCCAAAATTAGCCTTGGCGGGAATCGAACGCGCAACCACCTGGCGCAGTGAACCACTGCGTCAAGCGGTCGTCAATTACATAGTTCGACTGCATGGCGCAGTGGTTCGAGCGTAGGCCGTTCGGCTCACTACACCGGGTGGTTGCGGGTTCTATTCACGTCAGTGTAAATGTGTCACTGGGATCGCCTCCAGTATATTGTACGGCAACCATAGTACAAGCGTTGCTTAGTTTGGGACTATACAATTGGTGTGTTCGCCTGGCGATATTTATTTATTTAAATAAGGTAGGTACTTACCTCGTAGACAAATGCAGAGACCCTCTTGCTCACTGACAGGAGCAACAAAGCTGTAGGGAAGAGGACGAGATAGCGGTCTTGGTGCGAGGGTCCGACGGCGACGCTGCCCATGTGCAGCACGTCGCCCAGCGCCGCCAGCTCGCCGCTGGGCCAGCCGCGCACCTCGCCCGTCACCACCTGCAGCTCCAACTCCTTCTGGCGACGCAATGCCGCACACCCGCTCTGGAAATATACGTGTAATTAGTTTGATATACTAAACTAGCTGTGCCCGCGACTTCGCCCGCGTGGAATTTAACTTAACAAAAAAGCCTGCTCCCGCGTTCTGAGTACTTCTGAGCCCGCGCGACAGGACCTATTTATTTTAATTTTGTTTTTCTAAAATAAAAGTAGCCTAAGTTACTGCTTATAACATCAGCTATCTACCAGTGAAAGCCCCGTCAAAATCAGTCCAGCCGTTTCGGAGATTACCCGGAACAAACGCACAGACAGACAGACAAAAAATGTTTAAATCGCGTTTTTGTTATAGGTGTCATATGTACTTTCATATCATCATCATCATCAGCCTATACTTGTCCACTGCTGGACATAGGCCTCCCCTAATGAGCACCATAGCGCCCTGTCTTCAGCTTGCCGCATTCAGCATCTGCCTGCAGTCTTTCGCAGATCGTCATCCCACCTGGTCGGGGGGCATCCTACACTACGCTTGCCGAGTCGAGGTCTCCACTCAAGAACACGTGAAAATAGTAACTCATATGCATTTAGTGAAAAGGTGTTATTTTGTTATTACAAACAGACACTCCAATTTTATTTATTTGTATAGATTGAGCACCATACGTAAAATAAAAGTACAATAAACATTTATGTTTTTTACAAGTATTTAAGAATAAGGAAATATATTTTAATAATGTATTTAATTTAATTTATTAAGTCCTAATTGTTGTTAGATACTACTACTATATAATTTTTTAATTGGGACTTGTCCCGCCACACACTCCCACCACCGTAACTCCTGTAAGCCAGGATCGACAATGGTGACCAATAATGACGTCGGGGTTTGACCCTCGGCGAGTCCCGGGGAAAAGTTAAATTGTCATGGAACCCGCACGAATTTAATCGAAAGAAATAATAGGAGGAGTTGGAAGAAAAAAATTTATTGATATAGGTACTAAATTGACCACCTTAACCAAAATAAAAATACAATAAACATTTATGTTTTTTACAATGATTTAGGGACGAGGAAATCCTTACTAATACATAATATTATAAATGCGAAAGTAACTCTGTCTGTCGCGCTTTCACGCCAAAACTACTGAACCGATTTAAATGAAATTTGGTACACAGATAGTCTAGAGCCTGAGACAGGACATAGGCTACTTTTTAATGCTTGAAACTTATTTTTTAGGCTGTTGATTCGATATAAATAAATATGCATACATTCAAAGTTTGTAAAAGTTTTACTCTCAAGGGTGTAAAATAATTACCCTAAATAATTAAAAATGCTGCCCAAAGAAACTATTCCACGCGGACGAAGTCGCGGGCACAGCTAGTATATTATAATTATGTATTTAATATAATTATCTAATTGCCGTTAAATGAAACTATTTTAACAATGAACACCGTGTTTTAGGTCAACGTATTTGTGTCCGTAATAATTAATTAATAGTCAACCCTAGCGTTCATGAAGCGCGGGGTCGATGGCCTTCGCGGGAGGCGAAGTAGTAGGTACTCACCGGCGTACGCGTAACGTACATTTTAGAGCGCATGCAGGCTTTACATATTTTTTCATTACTCATACTCTGAAAGTAGGTCTGAAGTTGCCTGAGGAGCGGGTTGAAAGCAATATTTTTCTGGCCCGGGAGAATCGCTTTCAACTGACAGCTGTCAAATTATAAAAAAAAACTAGTTCCATTTTCACATTTCTATGGAACCATGTTCAAACTTTTTCTACAGTCACTCAATTACAGCACGATGTTAAATTGAAATAACATAAAGATAAGTATTAATTAAAGAATATATATTTTTAAATGACTTAATTATAATTTAGTTTCAACAATTTCATTAAAATAACATAGATTTGGGCAAAATATTTAAAGATGAAAATGAAAAATAATGGCTAAATAATGAAGTTGGCCGGCCAACGAAAAAAAAACAAAATAGGCGGCAATCCGATCTTTTTTTTCGAGTTGTAGAGTATTGTTCATAATTCCTTGTATTATTTCTTTAGCCAATTCATGTTTTTATTTTTACTTTCCTTGTATTCGTAATGAAAAGCACAGTGTTTACCTCGGGTGAAAGACTTATTTTGTCCCTCGAACTATTAGCGCTCTCGCTACGCTCGAGCGCCAAACCCCGTCTCGGGACTAAATAAGTCACTTTCACCACTTGTGTAACAATGTACTATTGTAGGTAATCATAGCGTTAAATAAGCATCGGTTCGTGTTCGTAAGAACCATTCGATAATCTGTGCCGTGAAGCCTGGTAATAAAATCGTGTAATCAAGATGACGCACCCTGCTCGCCTAAAACGCTTATAAGTATGCAGAAAAAATTACACACTTGCATTATTGTCAAAATTTCTTGAAAGTAGGGTCTAGAATTATAAGGTAACAATCGTCGCAGCCGCCAGCGTACACCTGTAAGCGCTAACCGCGATTTTATTAGTACATATTGACACTTTCAATGAATGCTTATTTTATTAATTCCAAGCGTACATACAATTTTAAGAACTCACCGCAATATCTTTGTACACGACTGAAGCTCTATGTGTGTCTCCCCTATCGGGATGCGCCTCGTGAACATGCCTCGCCAACTCTTGAAGCATAGCTGGATACTTTCCCAGCCGTCGAAATGGTTTTGACAACCCTGCAGTTAGCACTAGCACACCAGGGCAAACAGCGCCTGCATTCTCCATCCACGTATTCAGTTCTTCTCTATAGAGAGACGATTTTAAATAATCCTTATTAATAAGGTTAAATATGCATTTTTAAATATACTACATATTATATTGAATGGTGCACGTTTTTCATGGCGCCTTAGTAAATGCTAAACATGATGGTATTTAATTACCACAAAAAAACATAATGTGATGTTTTTAGTTCTAACAGCTAACCTTTGATTAAATCGCTCGGTACCAACTATCAGAAAATGTTTATAACATAATTTTGATGTGAAACATCTATAGGCAGTAAAATCGACCCGTGACGGCAAATGGCATGACGTCGCTCTCTCATGCCGTCATGCCTATACGCAACCGCTATCGACTCCCTTGTGTGTGTGCGCGCGCATACTATACACTACACATGTTCCACATCCGACGGACATCCCGTGACGACCAACTTTTTTGTGGTAGAAATATCATCTTTAGCATTGACTAAAGCGCCGTGTGAAATATCGCGAGACGGAGTAATATAAATAATAAGTTGACGGCACCTATAGATAGCGCCACATAATTAATGCTGGTTACTCTCATGTTGTATTTTACAAATGCATGAAGCTGAAATTGCATGGTGAAGCTAGTGAAATATTAATGAATTATGTACTCACTTATATTTATCAAGAATACAAACAGCTTTCGGGTGACCGGCGCAGTATGTTTGGTGAACACCCTTAATTTTAGGTGCCCACTGTAAGAAGAGACCACCCACGCGCTGGTCGGGCCCGGTCTTCATAGCGCACTCGTCTAATAGCGCCAGAAACTGTTCATGCACTTGCAACACCTCAGTGATGTTTCCCGTCAACTGTCTGAACTCATCTCTTGTTAACCTAAAACATTTAATAATATCTTAAGCCAACCATTAGGGCAAGCTGCACTAGGCCGTATTAGCACTAGGCACTAGGCCGTACTATTCAATGTTCCCCTGAAAATCTTCACATTTTGTGTGAACATCGCAAATAGACTGTCTTTGCTAGACCACACTGATGAAAAAAGATTTTTCATTACTCATACTCTGAAAGTAGGTCTGAAGTTGCCTCAGGAGCGGGTTGAGTAATACTTTTCCGGCCCGGGAGAATCGCTTTCAACTGACAGCTGTCAAATTATAAAAAAAAACTAGTTCCATTTTCACATTTCTATGGAACCATGTTCAAACTTTTTCTACAGTCACTCAATTACAGCATGATGTAAAATTGAAATAACATAAAGTTAAGTATTAATTAAAGAATATATATTTTTAAATGACTTAATTATAATTTAGTTTCAACAATTTCTTTAAAATAACATATTTGGGCAAAATATATAAAGATGAAAATGAAAAAAAATGGATAAATAATGAAGTTGGCCGGCCAACGAAAAAAAAACAAAATAGGCGGCAATCCGATCTTTATTTTTTTTTTTCGAGTTGTAGAGTATAGTTCATACTTCCTTGTATTATTTCTTTAGCCAATTCCTGTTTTTATTTTTACTTTCCTTGTATTCGTAATGAAAAGCACAGTGTTTACCTCGGGTGAAAGACTTATTTTGTCCCTCGAACTATTAGCGGCCTCGCTACCGCTCGGGCGCCAAACCCCGTCTCAGGACAAAATAAGTCACTTTCACCACTTGTGTAACAATGTACTATTGTATAGACTTTCTGTTGCAAATGCAATGGCAAATCTGCACGGTTCTGATCTGTGCAAACCTAATAAGGTAATTATTTTACATAGGTTTGGGTCATATTATGATAAAACATGTGTTCAATAATACTAAAGGAGTGGTCAAACTGTGTTTGAGCGTCGGCTGCTTAACTCACTGCACAGGAAGAGCAAATTTCTGAAATGGCCTTTTCGTGATTTGGCCCGGTCTAGGTGTCACTGGGATAGTCCCTAGTCTATTATATTGTACCCATGGTATATAAAATGTGTCTGTTACTTTGCCGAATTTACTGAATGGGAGCATATTTTTATTTATTTAATAAATATTCTTATATTATTAACTAGCTGTGCCCGCGACTTCGTCCGCGTGGAATTTACCTTAACAAATATTAAATTTAGCAAAAAAAGTTCTCAATTTTTCTTTTTTGCGAATTGGTGTTTCGTGGTTTATATACCTATATCGCAAAAGCACGCTCGCGTATTTTGAGCCCGCGACAGACAGACAGTAGGTACTTTCATATGCATTTTGTGAATAGGTGTTTTAGATATTACAAACACTCCAATTTTATTTATTTGTATAAACTTATTTATTTAATATGTTAACAGCAATACAGTTTACACACAGTGGGACAGAGCAGAGGTACCCATTCTGTTCTGTACTGTGCTGTGTCACCTGCATGTCAGCATACACTTAACCTTATTACTTATCTATTAGAATCAGAATGGTTACTCACATGTCACTCTGCTCCAAAGGCTGCAAGAAATTACTGACAAGACCCTGCATTTCAGCCACATGGGCTTTCTCAGAGTCTATTATGTCTTTAAGAACTACATTTCTGAAGGCTTGAATTTCTGATGCAGCTCTAATTGGTGATGTTGTTACTGAGCCTGATTGATCTAAAATACAATTCAAATAAAAAAACAGATACAAACCAATGTTAATAAACGAACAAATTAATTTCATTCTAATCATTAAAAATAATAATTATATTAGCTAGCCCACGGCTCCAACTGTACTTTGATAAAATTAAAGTAGCCTAAACTATCTACTATTGAAAGTCCCATCAAAATAGATCCACCTGTTTCAGAGATTTGCAGGAACAAATAGACTGTGAGACAGAAATATATACATATTTTTTTTGTTACAACATATATTTCATATGCCTGTAGTCAAAAGCTGTTAATTTGACATTTCATTTATTTGTGTAGAGAATTACAGTAAGGTTTCCCTGTATTGGCACCAAAATACCATTGGCTTAATGTAGGTGTAATGGCAGCGATCAGTAAATTACAGAGATTGACCATCACAAGTGAGGTCTGCATTAAGTCTGTCATAAAAGATGACTATCTATAAGTGAAGCAGATTTACATTTCACCAGTAAAAAAATCTCTAGAGGTGCATGTTTATAGCTATAATAGTTATTATACACAGAACTGGTAACTGTATCATTATAAATTGTTCATTTTAAAAGCATATTTGTTTTAATTCCAATATAACTAGGTACTATGTACTATATTTTTTTACTTAATATATTCAATGTATTCCCATTACCCATCTATGTTGCTAACTTATTCGTTTAGCGAGATAACATCTTATTACATACCTTTATATTCGGTGACATAATTGCTGGGGAACCAGCCAGTGGTCTCACCAAGGGTCCCCTCCCACCATCCACCTTCTTCCTTTTGAGTAACCGTGATAATATCACCTTTCTTGAAGCATAGTTCATCGTTGTTTTTACCCTTAAATGAATATATTGCTTTCACCAAACAATTTTCAGTCGACATTTTACTTAATTATCAGCACCATGATATTATACGCTGAAATAAAAGTTTTGAGTTAAAACAAAATGTAAAACAGTAATAACGAAGTATAAGAGTGACGCGGAGTCATGTTCAAAATAATTGCTCGCCTAATATGTAAGTAAATATTTCTTGGACAGCTCATAGTTCTCTGGAAAGGACAACAGGAAGTGGTTTCAAGTCGAAGGGTATTATTACCCTGTTATTTGTAGACTTATTAAATATGATGTGCCTTCTTGGATGTTCAGTTATCACACTTATCAGGATCTTATAAATTGTCAGCTACGTAGGTACTAAAAATCCAAATCTTCGAGATTTTCACGAACTCCCAGTTCCAAAAATAAATAGACCAAAGACTAGAAACGAATGACAGCCACAGGACAGGAATAGACAGATGAGACAGACCAAAGACAGACCAACCAACGTAAAAAAAAACATTTTGGACCATAGTAAAAAGTCTAGGTCTCTGCCAAGAATTTTTAATAATGTTGTGTTAATGTACAAAACTCAAACTCAAAATTATTTTTATTCACGTAAGCCAACAAAGCATTTATGAATAGTCAGAATCTACCACCGTTTCGGAATGCTGCTTCCACTGAGAAGATTCGGCAAGAAACTCAACGGTTACTCTATACAAAGCAGAGACCAAGAAGATGATATCAGCTTCTTGGTGTCTGCTTTGCGTTCACCGGAGGAAGGGATCCCCAAGACATGTACGGTACACACAAACGAGCAAGGCTACAAGGATACCTTATAAAAGAATTTAGCTTGCTACATATCTCTAATCTGTGATTATCAGCTTCTTAGTGGCTACTCACTATGCAATTCTATACACAGACCAATAAGAGAACAAGTTCAGACCGCCATCTCGGGAACATTGGAGTTAAACCGTATGCAAGAATTGAACATGACGTTTCTTTTTTTTATTTTTGAAATGCGGGTGAGGCACCGGTATTCATGAACGTAAATCCGGTATACGACTGCACAGCCTATATATATATATATATTCTATATATTTTAATTCTGGGATTTATGTTTAGGTTAAATAAAACAATGACATACAATATAAATAAAAATTTATTTTCGAGTAAATAAAATCGCTTATAGAGTTCAGTACAGAGTTCTTATGAACTTAAATAATAAAAATATAAACGATTACACAAAGTAATTTCTGGCATCCACACTAGGTAAAGAACATGTCTCGCGGAAGTCAGGTTACAAAAGAATTTCCCATTACAAATACGTTATCCCAAATCGATAAATTACAAATGATAATTTGTAAGTAGTTATATAGATACCTATAGTGAATTAAAATACAAACATTATTTTTTTATAGAACATAATAAAATTAATTTTAAACGAAACCCTAAAATGAATACTTTATATGGTATGGTATGGTTTATGGTTGTGAGAGATGTGTGAGGTATGGTAATGCAGCATGTGAGTAATGGTATGTATGATGAGTAGGTGATGGTTTGGGAAATGTAGGTATAGGAATAATTTACTTAATTATTCTAATCAGCTTGTCGTGACTGAGTTAGTTACTATTTTTGCATATTATGTACTACTTAATACAATTCTATACTAATAATAAAATAATTTTAGCCCTTTTGACGTCCCACTCTTGGGCACGGGCCTCCCCTCAACACGCGGGGGATTCGGGCCATAATCCACCATGCTGATCCAGTGTATTGGCAGATTTCACATGTCTTTCGAAAATTGGTTAAATCTTCTAAGACATGCAGGTTTCCTCACGATGGTGTCCTTCACCGTAAGCAAGTGATAATCATATAGAAATTATGATACGCACATAGATTTCGAAAAATCCAAAGGTTTGAGCCGGGGTTTGAACCCGAGACCTGGTAGCCCGCAAGACGCGTGCATAACCAATTGGCTATCACTGCTTCAAATTATTATATACTACTTATGTACAATATTAATATAAACAATTTACAAAAAATGTACAAAATATAGCCCATGCGGAAGTGTAGCTTACAATAACTTCGATAACTCTTACATTAGGCTGAATACTGTCTGTGGTGACAGTCTGAATACTGTCTACGGTGACAGTCTGAATAATGTCTGTGGTGACTGTCTGGATTGTTGCTGGCACCATGTCAATATCTGAAAAATAAATGTTTATATATTACTACTATGTTTATTTACCTTTAATTAAATATTAGATTATAATTTTTTTTAAATAAAAGTTATAATGACCTGATGGCATTTGCATGGACGAAGGATGCAGAGACATGCAAACAGCATCACTTTGATGGCTCGAAGTAGATGGTTGAACACAAGTATCTAAAAAAATTCCATTAAATACATGTAATTAACCATTGGAGTTGATGTTCTACAGATCAATAGTATAGGGCACTGGGCAGTATAATAAAACAATTTTATTGGACTGTAAGCACCTAGTAAAAAGTTCAAAGTACTAGCTTTACTATGCTATAGTACAGAATTTGTATGCCAGTCGCTACATGGTGGACCAATGTCAAAAAAGACATGAAAGCCCTAAACATTGCATCAACAACAACCTAAGATTGATCATCCTAGCACTGATGTATGAGGAGGCCCAACCCCACATGAACTGAGAATGGGGCAGGAGAAAGAAGGAGGAGTACAGAATATATTTGTGTACTGTATTGTATTCAAAATAAAGGTGTAATAAAAAACATTGTATAAGTTGGTATGCGCAGGATGATACTTACCAAAGACTTCTGTAGGTCTTTGCTTAATAGGAAGTGAATATGAATGATCAATGTGGCGCTTCTTTGAGTAACTATGATCAACGCTTGTAGTAATTCCAAAATCTGAAAAAAAAAAAAAAAAAAGTGCCACTGTATTTTTCTAAATGGAAGGAAGGACTAGAGTATTTTTTCAGTATTTTTTTAAAATTATAATTTTTATTAATTCAATATTTTTCAGTAGTTTACCTGTTTTAAACAGACGCTTGTCGGGATTCCTGAAGAAATCTCCAAGGCGGTGAATAAGCTTGGGATAAGCGCCACTTTTCAGACGATTTGTCGCCGAATTGACAAACCTTTGTTCAAAATGTTTATGACAAATATATAATTTGTTAACTGTGCATAATGCTCTCACAATTAATACACTTGATCCACAGTCTCTTATTTTCCTCTTTAGAAGGAAACTGATGAAATTTAACGTGCTATCGTAAACTGTTGCACTTGGGCACACAACACTTGCGGAACATTTTATAAAAATGCCGAGGACACTGTATTTGTGATGTAAAGTAGCGGAAATTAATCGACGCGACGGCCGGGCCGACGGAAACACTTCTAAATAGCATTATCTTTGCTAAATAGTCTCATCAAAACTTTTAAGTGCCTGCGCCTACATTTGTTTTTGTTGACTGAGGGAAAAAAAAATGGCCGTCAACCGGTCAAGGGCGAAAGCGGGGGTGAAGGAAACAAGAGAAGGGGGTGAAAACGTCACGTTCATATCTTGCACCACAGATTGCACAGATTCTATACGGTGGAATTTTTTCCTTAGAGCATTACCAGGCGTGATTCTATATTCAATTTGTTGATTCAACTTGAGTTAATTTGAAAATTGAGCTGGGAATGAGGTAGATAAGTTGACGCCTGCATTAAACTTGTTGAATTCAACAAGATTAAAGTAGGCGTACACTTACCTACAATTTGTTGCTACGACGGTCGTCATTAAGTGTAGAGTCGACCGTCCTAGCAACAAATTGCATCAGAAAATTGCTTCGTGAGTAGCCACTTTTAGGTATGCGAAGTTTAATTATAGGTATTGCTGGTAGATAGTGCCGAACTTAGTTCAACTTACATGACATCAGAGAAATATTAACAAGAAGGCTCTGTTCATGGTGAGAAGAAACAACTCATTTAGCACAAACTTTTATAAATGAAAAATTACATTACATATAAAATATAGGTAAATACCTATTCCTTTTGTTTACTTACAAATTATTAGATATTTATAATGTACATTATTTTAATCATGTTATTGTATGCATATGCATTTATGATAATTACTATTACAAAAATTCATCACACCAGTCCTTCAAACACTGATAACAATCTGACGATTGTTTAGCGTTGGCATTGCATGTGTCCTTCAGCCACTCTTGGAATAATTCCTTGTCCTTTTTCAGTACTAAAAATTGACCCAAAACAGTGTAGGCCTGAAAAAATATAAAATACATAGGTACTTTTATAATAAAAGTCTGGAAAAAAATTCATCATAACATTACAATTTAAATCACATAAAACAACTGTTTTTTTTAAAGGAAAACAATCGTACTTTATAAAAATCTTTCATTTAGACCACTCCAAATTAAAGAAATTATAAGGTCCTAGTTATTTCCAGGTTTTTAGGCCACCCAAGTTTTCTTAGTTGGTTGAATTTTCTCTACCTTCAACAAGCGGAGGAAGACCAATCATAAATGTAACCCCTGGTTTGCCCTGACGAAATATCACCGTTTTATGATGTTGTGCCTATTTTATGGCATGAAAAGTTTGATACATCTTAAATAGGTGTAGATATTTCGTCAGTGCAATCTTACGGTAGGTACAATTTGCATCTAGTAGCTCCAATAAGAGTTCATCAATAAGAATGAACTGTTATGCACCACACTATTTGCACATTATCTCAGTGTCTACATATTATTCATCAAGAATGCAAACGAAGACTAACCTTATCGAAACCGGCCGTTACAAGTCTGTTTCCCAACACCTCACCGACGCCTGCTAATTCCGTTACAGGTTTATCGCCGATAGGCTCAGCGACAAAATTTCTGTGCTTTTGTGATGTACTCGACATGTCGAATGTGGTTCTGTCTGTTCAATAACCAAATGCGGCAGAAGAAAGCAGCAACTGCAAATTGTTTGTATTTATTCGCTCAAAAACAGAATAAAAATAAAAGTTACAAATCAATCTACTTTTATAATTACTATGTACTAGTGATGTTCCATAAAATCGGTTTCAAAACCGGTAATATAAAACCAGATAAATCGTAATATATTTACAGCAAATCGTGTTTGGGCATTGGTATTGTCGTAATGAAAAGATTATAGTTAGATGGCGATAAAAGTCTGTCGATCGTAGCGTGTCTACTAGTATAAAAAGCAAGAAAAAAAAACTTAAATTAACAACTTTCAAACCCCCACATAAAAATCGTATTATCGTAATGATAATGTAAGTAGTCATATTTTGACCACAGCGTCATATAAATAAATTATTTGGAAAGTAATTGATTTTGGATTTTTTTGTGACAATTATGCTTTGTACCCACGGATATAGATTTACATCATAGATTAACGAACCAAAAGGCCTAAGATTTACATCTATCTGTGTTTGTATCTAACCTTTTTTCAACCACCCAACTGCAAACTGTCATGATTTAACTGTGTGCGACCAATGATATAGTTTCAAATTAAATTTTAAAAGTGATTACGACAATATTCACGCACGACAATTCAAAATTGTACCGTTCATATTATTGGAACGACAAAGAACTACTGATGAAACATTACATTAGGTTACGTGTGAAAAATCATATCCTACTTCCTACTAATATTATAAATGTGAAAGTTTGTGAGTGTGGATGTATGTGTGTATGTATGTATGTATGTATGTTTGTTACTCCTTCACGCAAAAACTACTGAACGGATTTGGATGAAATTTGGAACACAGATAGTTTATAACCGGGATTAACATATAGGATACTTTTTATCCCGATAATCCCGAAATTTTTGATACGTTAAATACTACGCGGACGAAGTCGGGGGGCACAGCTAGTACATTATATATATACTAGCTGTGCCCACGGACTTCGTCCGCGTAGTATTTAACTTAACAAAAATTTCGGGATTATCGGGTTAAAAAGTAGCCTATATGTTAATCCCGGTTATAAACTATCTGTGTTCCAAATTTCATCCAAATCCGTTCAGTAGTTTTTGCGTGAAGGAGTAACAAACATACATACATACATACATCCACACGCACAAACTATCACATTTAAAATATTAGTAGGATTTATAATATTAGTAGGATATTATAAATGCGAAAGTATGTGAGTGTGGAATATGTTTGTTACTCTTTCACGCAAAAACTACTGTACGGATTTGGCTGAAATTTGGAGCATAGATAGTTTATAACCGGGATTAACATATAGGATACTTTTTATCCCGATAAACCCGAAACTTTTGTTAAGTTAAATACTACGCGGACGAAGTCGGTGGGCACAGCTAGTTACTTATATTAGTTGTCATTATGTACCTGCTACTGAAAGAGAGAGGTAGAGACTGTTAAAAATCATCGAAATTAAAACGCAGTGATTTGTACTGTCCCGGTTTTTATGATATATCATCAACTTTATATTATTATTAAATTTAAAAGTGGAAATATCGGAAAATAAAATCACGGGTGAAATAACAGTGAAAGAAAAACATAACTTTAGGTAATGAAAATGAGTTGAAAGTAGCAGTTATTTATATTTCTACAAAGAACCGGCTGTATCAACCTTAGACCTCGTTAATCTATGGTATCAACCAACCACTACAGAAATTAATGTGGCAATGGCAACATTTTCCAGTTTGACTGACATTAGCAATTGTCAATTTATTTAGCTCAGGGGGGTGACAGCTTTAGTTCCATTTGATCCGTTTTGGCGCTGCAGTCGCCAAAAATACTCTGTGATAAAAAATACCCTGTGGTCGCCAGATAGATGTATCTGTAGATAAAGTACTCTGTGATCTGTGATCTATTATATTATTCTCTTTGGGTAGCTTGCTACATATCTCGAGTCTATGGTTAAAAATCAATCGTCGAGTCGAGTATTTGTTTTCTTGTGTATTTCCTCGCATTTCTGCTGAGTTGAGATCCTTGATACGCTCATTCTCCTCCGTTTGTCTTGTTGATATTGTGCTAATCGAAATGGGTACACGAAAGTGCTGTGTTGGTGGTTGCACTGCAACAAGTGAATCGCATCGGCTTTTTTGTTTCCCTAAGAACGACCAACTTAGGAATTTGTGGTTGTCCTACTTAGTTCCAACTAATTCCCTTCTTATTAGACTGTCTAAAGAGCAACTCTTAAGAATACGTGTTTGTGAAAAGCACTTTGAAAAAAAACAGTTTGACCTTGAAGGCCGTAGGCTTCGATACTCATATCCAAGCTTGTTTACCTCTGATGAAGTAGCTGACGGTGTACCTCATGCTTCATCACGTAAGTTATTATAATAATAATGCCCTAAAGTGAATTGTTCATAGTGTGATTATCAAACAAAACCTAACCGGCAAAACTTAAGGCTAAAGCGCCCACCTAGCCCGCGAAGTTCAAATTTTTTGAGGTATTATAGAAATTTTTCAAAATCTGACAATAATAAAAGGCACATTTTGTAATTCGCGACAAAGACCGTGTGCAGTGCATTTATTAATATATCCAACAGAGTAAGTTTCAAGAAAGAAAAACAGAACAAAAAACATTTCTCTGTAAATTTTTGTATATTTAGTGATTAACTAGTATCATATCCACTGTTATAATATTTAGAGTAAAATAAATGTATTAATAAACGCACTGCATACTGTGTTTGTATCAAATCACTCTTAAATGTTTTCAGATTTTGGATAAACTATAATACTCGAAAATTTTGAATTTAGCTGGCTGGACAGGCGCCTTCACCTTAAGCTAATACATTGGCAATTTTATTTCAGATATTATGTCTCCTAGAGGAGAGCATAGTTACGCCAAATCTGATTCATAGCTCATCTCGCAAATTCATCTGGTATTATAACTAGTTTCGATACCAGATTATGAAAGCGCCATTTACATGATTATTTTTGGCTATTTTTCGTCGGGGGTTAATAAAATATTGAATCTTTTATATTATGTACACTTTAATGTAATTGTTTACATCTGGTAGTCTTAACGGAAGCGAAACTTGGTCCCTTACAGTTGGCCTACTGCATAAGCTCCAAGTCACGCAGCGAGCTATGGAGAGAGCTATGCTCGTAGTTTCTTTGCGTGATAAGATCCGGAACCAGGATATCCGCAAAAGAACCAAAGTCACCGACATAGCTCACAGAATCAGCAAGCTGAAGTGGCAATGGGCAGGCCACATCGCTCGTAGAACCGACAACCGTTGGGGAAGAAAGGTTCTCGAGCGGCGACCTCGAACCGGAAGACGCAGAGTTGGACGGCCCCCCACTAGATGGACCGACGATCTGGTGAGAGTCGCGGGGAGCCGTTGGATGCGGATAGCGGGCAACCGTCCATTGTGGCGTTCCATGGGGGAGGCCTATGTCCAGCAGTGGACGTCTTACGGCTGATGATGATGATGAATGTAATTGTTTTATGTAAAGTAAAATAAAAATAAATAAAAGTAAATCACATTCATTGTTATTATTTATTATTATTTGCCTCAAAAAAAATATCGATAAAATTTACACATTATTTATCGATAGAATAAGGACAGCACTAGTTATCGATATTCATTGTTTTTCCTCCACATCACTATTATATTCATAACTATAGATACGCCCACAGAGTAGCTTGTGATACACCTATCTGTCAAACATGGCGACCACAGAGTAGACTTGTAGACTGTACGACTGTAGCGCCAAAACGGAACAATTGGAACTATGTCGAAAAAGAGCTGTCCCATCTGTAGCTTGCTACATATCTCTAATCTGTGATTTAGCTTGCTACATATCTCTAATCTGTGAATTTATTTACTCTCCGGATTAAAAAATAGGAGTCGTACTATACTTATTTTTGTTTCTTATGCTCAACTTATATAAATCAGTTTGTTCATAATTTAATCGTTGAGTCAGTTTTTACGCTACTTTTATAATGCTTATCTTACTTTTATTTAATAACTTGTCGACATTTGTCGTTGTTGGTAGAATCTTGGATATACGAGGGAGCCAAAAATCCATTATTTGAATTAAGTTAAAATACTTACTGTAACGTTATGTTGTATTGTACACTTATGGGTTAAATAGTGAAGCGTGTGAAAGTCTAGGGTCTGAGCTGTAAGAATAACGAACTCGGACAAATATTTCTTATTCTATAAGAAATACCTGCCTATGTAAGTAGATTTTTCATTATCTATAAAAATTATATCTGAACTCATTCCTCCTATGCGTTTGTTAGTTTTCAATGCCTTCAAAATCGAATGTAATGTTTAATTATTTTAAATTAGGTACCTATCTACCCTTATTCCGAAAAAATCGAGTATGGAAAAGTCACTTGAGGATAGTTTATTTCAAGCTGTTCTAGTAGAAGACCACAATGCTGTATCGAATATACTATTAGAAGGTAGGTGATTACATATTATTCTGTTTTTAGTGCCAACAGAATAGGCATTTTTGTGTTGAATTTGGAAATAGATTTAGTCTTAAATAAAAAACCAGATAGCTAAACAAATAGTAAAATTACTAAATTTGGTTACAGGTGCCAATCCTAATAAGACTGTAAGCAATGGCAGAACATGTTTAGGAGAGGCTGCTAACATAGGGAATATTGACATATTAAAACTACTAATCAAATCTAGTTTACACAAAACCCCACCAAGCAGTGTAAGCACACGAAAAAAGAATAAATGCCATAAAAGGAAGCTAAGGCATCATGGCCAGCAGGAAGAAACAGTTGTAAAATGTAAAAATATCAGTGACAGGAATTTCGAAGATTATAATATTGGAATAATAGATAACACAAGACAGAGATGTATGAAGGCCGATAAAAATCAGGGATATTTTATTTTCATACACAGTGAAGGATCAAATACTGATGACAGTAGAATTAGCAGTTTGGTGTCACCAATAAGTCCAGCGACCTTGACACCATCACCACAAGATGATCTAGAATGGGATGAGGAGATAGGGAATGTCGCAGCCACAACCAGCGAAGATGAGACATGGTCTTCTATGTACAAGTCAGTAATATGTTACTATAAATCTTGAATGAGATGTCAGCTGTTTATTTTTAATATGTGAAGTAGATCACAAGCAATACATATAGGGTTATCAAATAGGGATGACTATTTCATTTATTGCATAATTGGAGTTATTTATAAATTTTAATTGTTTAAGCGTAGGCCGCTTGGCTCACTGTACTGGGTGGTTGCAGGTTCGATACCCGCCAGGGCAAATTTAATTTATTTAATAATTTGCCCTGGTCTTTGTGTCACTAGGATTACCCCCAGTTCATTGAATGGTACTCATAGTATAAGCATTGCTTAGTTTGGGACTATACAATTGGTGTCAGTCTGGCAATATTTATTTAATATTTTCAGATGGTATGCAGCAATATTAGAGTCAACTGGAGCAGCCATAGCTTCTGCCTCTGTGGTTAGCAATGGAATTGACCAACAAGATGCATTTATGCGATCAGCGCTGCATTATGCTGCTGAGCAGGGCCACATCGGAGTGGTCAAGTTGTTAATAGAAGCTGGTAAAAATAAACATGTACCTACCTATTTAAATAAGTAATTTTATGTTGTATTAAATGGCAAAATGTAAGTAATAATCTATTAAGTTATTATTATTTTTTTTGCATTTAAGTTTAAGACATTTATTTTTTATTTTAGAATTTATTATTGTCATCTCTTTAATGTGTTTACTATTTCTATATTTTCAGGATGTAAAGTGGACATAATAGCGGGAGATGGCTTAACTGCATTACATGTAGCTGTTATAAAAAATCATGCTGATATTGTCAAAATACTACTAAAGGCTGGTAGTCATGTTAATTATAAAACACATGAGAAAATGACCCCTCTGCATTTTGCTGCATCGAGGGGGTTTCTGGATGTGGTATGTATGTAACATAAAATAGAATTGGGCTGTAAATTTCAGTAATATTGTTATTACTGAAGAAGGAAAGTGATGGTGAATTTATAAATTTAAAATTTCAGGTAAAAATTCTAGTCACCAATGGAGCTTATTTAGAGAGTAGAGACACAAATGAGAGGACAGCACTTTATTTGGCCGCCGGCAGGGGGCACGCGGAAGTTGTTCAATGTTTGATCATTGCCGGAGCCAACGTGAATGGCGAAGAGATCCATGGTATATCCATTATAATTTACATTCACTGTTAAGTAGAAATATGACCTGTATCATAATCCTCTTCTTGTTTATTTATAAATATGACCCCAAACCCACCCAGGTAAATAGCATTTTTGCCAGAGCCAAGTAACAAATAGCATTTACAAACACATCTAAAAGCAATACAAGACAAACATTTCCATCTTATTTTGGAAAACCATAATATGAGCCTCATAAACAACACATGTTTATTCTTAAAAATACGACGTTTTGAAAGTTTTATCCCATTTATTGGGAATAAACTTAGCTTGTTATTTTCGTCTTCGCGCATAAAATGAGAAATATTCCGAACCTAGATAACATACTGTCGTGTCTAGCGGATGCATTCAATGGATCATTTGATTCTCCCTGATTTATTGTTCATAATAGTTTCACCAACCACTTCTTTGTATTTTAGGGTACACTCCGCTCTGTGAAGCAGTTTGGCAGAGATATGCCGCAGTTGTAGACAAACTGTTATCATCCGGTGCACGAATAACTCACTCCCATCGGTTGTTGCACAATGCAATAATACAGCGACAGGTAGGTACCTATCTTCAATAACAGCGGAACCCGCCGATTGACGGAATCACTCACTTATATATATTATAACTAGCGACCCGCCCCGACTTCGCATCAAACATCAAAAAAACCGGATCAAAATCCGATGCGTAGTCTTAAAGATCTAAGCATACATAGGGACAGACAGACAGCGGGAAGCGACTTTGTTTTATACTATGCAGTGATATCATATTATCACGAAGTCTCTGAAAGGAGTCTTATGTGTTCGTAGTTTAAGTGCAATAGGGTTATTTTTTACTACTTACACAATATCACCAACTCATTCCTTAATACAATACCAAGTTCTGTATTTCAGGAAGAAATTGTCAAGTTGCTGGTAAATACGGGCGGGAGTATTAACCTGCACAACGACAATGGCGATACTCCGCTGCTGTTGGCAGCAAGATTATCGCAACCTGTTATTGCAGATTTTTTATTGTCTAAAGGTGCCTATATTTACACACACACACATTTTGAAACAATGAGGGATTAAACATTTTACAAAAAATTGTTAAACTTTTCAGGTGCGAATGTGAATTCTTGTAATAATATAACAGGCTCCAGCGCCTTGCATATCGCCGTTGAGAGCGTGGACATCCCTGAAGATTTTGAGCAATTGTTGAAATGTTTACTAAAATACAAAATTGATTTGAATGCTACTGCGCTTACTGGTGATACGGCGTTGAATAGGGCTTTATTGTTACACAAGTGAGTATCTGCCCAATGCAGCAGTAAATAAAGTTTGTTTTTACTCTGGCAGTAGGCCACCGCATATTATACGCGTGTCGGTGGAAGCCATAATGAACATACATACCTAAAATGCCTCGAACTGAAACTCAAAATTGTTTTTATTAATGGAAACCAACAAAGTATTTATGACTAGTCAGAATCTACCACAGGTTCGGATGCTGCTTCCACCTTTGATAAAGGAAGGAAAGGATACAGTACTTCATACTTCATTATTATTCAAATGCGATCTCGCGGCAATGACAGTGTGAGTAAAGCGCGCCGGCGCGCGGGGCCCGGTGACAAAACTGTGCAAAACGACGTCAAAACTATGGATTCGCCTCATGATTTCGCCAAGAAACCCACTGGTTACTCTTTTCAATGAATAAAGTATGGTGTAAATTCTCAGGAACAGCAAAAGAATGTGGGCAGGCAACACCATTGTCACTAAATAAGTAAAGAGTAATCAAATCTCACTCACATTTAGGTATTTAAATTAGAAAGCTAGTTTAGTGAGGTGTGCATACCTACTCACACTTTACATCAGTTGCTATTCTATTGCAGAGACCACGCAGCGGTATTATTAATACGATATGGAGCGGACGTCAACACCTGTGACCTACATTCATGCGGTTTAGATAATCTATCAATTGCTAGTAGAAGACGATCATTTGTTTTAGCGTCCATTTTGTTGAAAGCCGGGCATTACCCGACCATCCCCGACTCCAGTGTGACTGTACCCCAGCCAGGGTCCACGGCTCACTGGCTATACCATGCTTGCAGACAGCCGCTCGATCTCACTGATCTCTGTAGGATTAAAATAAGGTGTATGGCGAAGAGTAGAACAATACATTGCTTTATTAATTCTTTACCACTGCCAAACTGTTTGAAACGATTCCTCATGATGGAAGATGAAGTCAAACAATAATACAAAAAAAAAATAAGTCAAACGAAAGTGACAATGAAGGCGCCTGTTAACGTCCAAATAAAAGGGATGACACAATTGTCCAGTTTCGTACGCGTAGTTAGGTGGGTAGGTAGCTCGTCTGTTGCCTGCGAGAACACCCGACCTCGACAAGAGTCAATTGTCTTCAGTGTGGAATTTTAACAGTACCGAAGGGACCCACACACCAAAAAAAAACATGAATTTCGGCCCAGCTGTTTAGGAGGAGTTCAGTGACAAACACATGTACAGAATAATTATATATAAAGATATAAATAATTTCTTTAATTTTCAGCATATTTTATTTAGTAATAATACACTGAAGTACAAAGTGTGTAAATCTAGTGAAAATATAAAACATTGTTTTGATTGAAATAGCTACACTTAAATTAAGTGATATTATAGTGTAAATACATTTTGTTTAAATGGATATTGATAATAATTATTTAACCAGCTAAAGTTAATAACTACATTGATGTTAAATTTCTCAGTATATATTATCAGAAAACACAACAACAATCACTTTAGAAAGATATTTCACAACACGTTAAAGTTGCAAACAATTAAATTTATTGCACCCAGTGAAGAGTCCTTAGAACTCATAATAAGAAACATACTTTGCAATTTGCATGTATAAGAAAAGCCCTAAAATTATGTCAGGCAATAAACTAAATCTAGATATAACACTTTAGATATTATATTACCATAAATCGATTAGAAGCAATATGTAATACTATTAGTTAAAGGTTTTGTAACTATATGAAAATAGGGAGACTTATAATAAATGATATGAATTCACACATAGATTATGATACTTGTGAACTTAGCAACATGACTTTTGCCTACTTATACAGGGTAATGTACTACCTACCGTTAATATAATAATGTACATACATAAGAAAATATTGTGTTTTATTTTATAACTTTACTTTTTATAAATTATAAAAGTGCAAGTAGTATGTTCCACAAATAGATAAATGGGTGTGCACACTCATCAATTATTATCATTTCAAATTATAATAAAATTATTATGCAATGATGGGGATCTCTGGCATCATCTTTGCACTGCTATAACTTGCAAATCAATATTGAAATAGCTTGGCAAGTATAATTTCAGCAATAATCTTAGTAGGTACATCTACTTTAAAAATATATAAGTATACCCTAATATTAATAATAAATTAGGAATGTTATTTTTTAAAACGAAAACAGACAAATTGTAAAGCATTAAATAACTAATCATGTATGTATACAGATCACATAAAACAAATGGATGTATCCCAAAACTATAATCCAATACATGAAATACATTTTTTGTTATGCATTTTATGTTTGTAATGGGACTAATTACTGATTGGATTCAGTCCTTCGGACTGGGTTTATTATAATCAGCTGCAATTTTGCCTTTGATATCTTCAATACTGCCAAGTCCAGGGCAAGCTTCCAGCAAAATGCCAATTAAGTCAACATGCTGGTATTGAATGGCTTTGTGAAGAGCTGTCTGACCATCAACATCTTGGAAATCAACAGATGCGCCAGATTTTATGAGTAATTTCACTGTTTCAATTTGGCCTATAACAAAAAGTGATAACATTGTTCTATCTTAATCTGTTTGGTGAAGCATAATATGCAATTATATGCTCTTATGAAGACAAATTCCCAAATGTATTATTACCAGCTGCAGCAGCTTTGTGTAATGGTGTGGCTTTTCCGCTCTTTGTTGTAGCATTAACTAGTGCTCCATTTTGTAATAACAAATTGCAAATTTCCTCATAGCCTTTGCGAGCTGCATAATGTAGAGGTGCGTAGCCGCTGTTGTCTGGAGTGTTCACAGCTTCCCTTGCATTCCTGGCCTTGTCAATTAACATTCGTACCCGGTCCTCATCACCATTGAAAGCTGGAATAACAGAAAACAGCTAGGGTTTTGTCATTGCATTTTTTCGTAACTTGACATACTGATTGGACATACTCTTGACATTCTCATTAGCATTATGTATTTATTAGTATTTATATCATAATCGAATCAATCACTGTACATACATAAACAAGTTGATAAGATTATAAATTAATGTTTCATAAAAATAAAAATGGCTCACTCCCATTTAATAACTAAAGAAACAAAATATACAAAGTTTTATGATATTAAAGTTACTTCTTACCTGCATACCACAATCCCCTCTCCCAATCCATTTCAGAAAGTGTCTGGCACACTGATGCATTTGCACTTGCACCCGTGCAGTTTGTGTGGTCACACCCATTTTTGTGGTCCATTTGAGTAAAATATAAATATGTGTAAGGTAATCTTTATGCTTAGATATCTCGTTGAAGTGTCCAAGTAATCTCTGTCTCGCCGGTGCTTGAGACAATTTTGTAGCCAAGTTGACCCAAGGCGTTTATAGCTGCCAGTATATTCGCTTTTATACCAATCCCGTTCACAACCACTCCTGAGCCCGGAAACTTTTTAGACAGTGCTTTTATTTCTTCCTCTCCTAGACCAAAGGCAGAACAATCACTGGCATGCAATGAACCCTTGATTGCAATGTAAACAACACCATCTTCCTCTGTCAAGGGGATGGAAGCCAAATTGCTTGGTGACTGGTTTTGGTTGCCCTTTGTGTCCATAGTAAAAAAAATAAGGTCAGGGAAATATTTGACAATAGCTTACACTTCGTCGTCTTTTGCTTGGTGCTGTTGTGCTGTGTGAAAGTTTCCCAAGTGCATAGCCTCTTTACTGAAGTTTGTGATATTATCCTGTTCCACAATTATTGAAGGCTCTGGTTCTGAGAATTCTTTTCTCATAGTCCACATATACTCATTATAATCTTGTTTCACAGCTGTTGAACTAGATGCGACTACCTTGTAACCCAATACCTGTAATGTTATTGAAAAATTAACATGGTGACAACAAAATGACTCATGTCTAAAAATATTTATGTTGACCTATGTGTGTGTAGTCACATACCTCTAAAGCGCTAAGTATGACACAGGGGTGCTGTAAGTAAACAATAGTTGAATCGTCACAATATCCTCCGCATGCGAATCTCTTGAGTTGTTCTATATCACCAGCTAATAAAAATTTAAATCATCATTGTTTGAATATTAACTAAATAATAAAGTTACTGAATCTGATAAAATGAGAAGAGGAATTCCAGCATTGTGACTGTCAATGGATAACTGGGTAGGTTGTTACGTGTAAAATTCCTTGTTCTCATTTTACTTTATTTGTTACAAGTCACCCACCTTTCAAGCCGGATACTAAAACACGCCAGGGGTTTTTATGCCCGTAAGATGCCAGATTTCCTCTAATCAAAATGTAGGGCATTGATTACGGATAATCTTGACCTTATTTTCTAGTCTAAAATTCAATGGTTGTTATTAATAAAAAATCAATTACTTACAAGTGATAGGTAAACACGAATTGCGTTGCGAAAGTTCCGATGGGAGTGATCGTCAATGTCTTTGAAAATAAGTTGCCATGTTTTGACATTGTTCATATATTTAACATGATACAAAGATAGACAATAAGAAAATGCACGGGAGTGACTGAAACAACGACATATACGAATAATGCTATAAATCGATCTAATATTGTTTTGTCTATGACTAATGCTGTGTAGGTAAATTGCGTCGACGTCGATTGCCAGTTGCCACACTGACAACAAGGAAAAATTGTTACTTGTCAGTATAACTTTTTTTTTTAATTGTTGGATATGGTTGACAATAATCCAGTGTCAAGTAACGCACCATTTTTTTCTCCATGCAAATAACTGTTAACAGGGTTCAAAAACAACTGCAGAAATAATTAATGAACTTAATTTTATCTACCACACACTTCATGAACCAACACGCACGCCTGAGGTAGGTAGATAGCAGAAGGGATTGGCAGAGAAGCACTTTCATGCATCCACAATAATTCGTTAGAGGGCGCGCAGATAATAGCCGTAATAAGCGTTATTCTAGGCACAGTGGGTACATTCTTACTCTAGGTGACTCTGCTCAATCAACCGCGTTGGCTCAGTGCAGATTTTTGAATTAAAGTCCTTCGCAATACGTGAAAGTCATCCGAATAAATTTACTAATATAGATAACTACCTACCTACTAGTTTTTACGTAGGATAGTGAACCTTCAGTCCAGTTATTCAGCTCAGTACCTACTATTAGAAACGAACTTAAACGAAGGACTGACAGAAGGATTTTTGCATTTACTGAAGTAAGGACTTTATCACGGTTCTCAAGTATCTAGGTTCTTAAGAAAAAAGGTACTTACTTACCAGGGGTAAAGTAATACATGACAGGTTCCCAAGCTACCTATTTAGATTCTGTTATACAATCTTCCATTAATATCAATTAACCGGTATTATAGTTGTGAAACAATTGGATCGTTTTAAGGTAGGTAAGTACTTAGAGTCTGTTAAGGTTCAAAATCGATGTGAGGCAATGCCGATTGCCGTTTTATCGTCGGAATGAAACCTTTAAAAAGTCCGAAATAACAATTCTAGTTATGGTTGGTGAAAACAAATTATACGAACCGTCCTTAGTAGGTAAGTACTTCACTTTAATATTTTGTTAGTTACAGGCTTTTTAGGCCTTTGAATGTTAGTCGCAACTTTCGTGTTTCGCCCTTAAAATATATCCAATGGCCTAAAAACAATGTAAACTGCATCTTCAAATAGGAGTTAAATAATACGTATTAAAAAATTGGCAGTAAAAAAATATAACAAAAATCTGTTCAAATTTCGATTAAATTTTCATACCACTTAATTATATGCCTGATAATCATCGAAACCCCAAGATTTATTTCTGACTTTTGTAACAGGTTGGTATATACGATTACGAACGCGGTTTGAAACAGAAGGCGCTATGCAAAAGCTACTCAGAGCACAGTTTCACATTCGTCTCGCTGTGAGCTTTTATTATAATTGTGCAATGGAGATGGAAGTTTGATAAGTGCTGCAATTTACCATTGCCTATATGAAGAATATAATACCTATCTACCTATCAATCCGGGGCCAAGTCTATTTACCATTCCAACAACGCTCGACTTGGAGGTACCCACTCGTTTCGCAATATGTCGGCTTCCATAAGGTCTATAATGTTTCGGTAGAATCTTTAGTTGCTAGCTAACGTGCTAACACGTTGCCACTAGACAAGCCCGTTGGGTTTCTTGCCGCACATTCTCAGTTAGGGCTTGAATTCCTTCCGATCCGATGGTAGATCCATCCCCGCCTTCTCACTCGGAATTGCAGTAGTTCAAGCCGAGGCTGTGCCCTAGGTGGCACCCTTGAGTTAGCTGCGATGGCCCGCTCTCAGGGTGAAGTGTTATGGTTACCTCAGCCAACATTGTAATTTAGTCAATGAAAAAGGGCGTAGGTATCTAGGCAATTCATTTTGACCACATGGATCCATCAAACAACGCCAAGGGAGAGTATGTTTTATATAAAAATTATCGCCTCTTACACCGTCAGAGGGGATCATTTTATTCCCTCTTTCGATGTTCGGGGAGGTACCTCAAAAAAAGGGATTCTGCTACATTTTATATTTTTGAAAGTGAGATCTACTTTCAAGGTATAGCTGTACGAAATTTCACTAACTTCCGCCAGAAACTGTAGAAATTATGACCCAGTGACAGGACGGGACGGACGGACCGACGGACTTTATCCATCATTTGACACGTGACTTATGGAACGTCTTTAGTTCATACACAAATCTCATATAAAAATTGATAAAATGTTCATTTTTTCCAGAATCAGGGAATCTTTTCATATTTATAATATTGTAAAAAGCTAGTTCAGACTATTAACATCATTTAATAAATCTAAATCCAATAATCTCAAATTTCGATTGGATTCGAGCCGTGGAAGTTGGTTTTAGCCGTGAATGTGGCTTTTTAACCTACAAAAGAGCTGATGATCTTCAAACGGCTGAATCGATTTTCATGAAACATAGCTAAGAACACTCTCGATCAGAATACCTATCTAACAAAAGAAACACAATTGAAATCGGTTCATCAGCTTGGGCGCTACGTTGCCACAGACAGACACACAGATACACAGATACACATGTTAAACTTATAACACCCCTCTTTTTTCGTCGGGGGTTAAAAAAATGCTAGGTACCTATCTAGTTAAAACGTTTTCAGCGACGGGTTTGTTTACTTTCGCTCAAACTCTGGAAACAAACTCGTCTTGTTAAACAATTTTATGTACATAATGTAAACAGTTGTGTGTTACGAACCTATCTACGAATACCGATCTATGAAACAAAACCGCCTCTTCAAACAGATTGTGCCAAGAGATGGTACCTGGGTACCCTTGAAAAGTTTTCATAATTCATGTGATAGTAACTTTCCATAATTATGTAAGTACATTGTGTATTATCATGATACGTACCTACTTAAACTAATTTTAAGTTAAGTATATGTATAAAATGTGAAATTATACAGCTCTTTATCTTTCCAAATGATATTTTTCAACGCTAGTCAATACTTATCAACCTTTTCAATACGTAGCTACTTACTACTTACCTATCTATAAAAAGTATCAGGACATGTTTTATGCAGGCACAATTAAGCTTGGCTATCTACACACTGTTTTGGGCCTTTCGTAAGCACCATGAATATGCATAGTTAACAGAAAAAAGCTTTTCCTCATGCTGTGTATGAAGTGGGTCATAGCTACACTCTCTGTAATTAAGTAGGTAATTAATGGTATAATAACACAATTTGTTATTTCCTTGTTACCTTCGTAATGAAATATAATAGGTACAACACCATTACACCACTATACAGCACTCTACTATGCGTTTCAAAATAACAATAGGATTGTAAATCCGCCATCTTGAACCACATCGGTCTGCCTGCAACTTAAGATTTTTAGTACCATGTGCAAAAAGATCATAGATGTAGTAGGTAACAAAAAAAAGTACTTATCTAGATTATAATTTTAGTTTATGGTCATAAATGATCATAATAAATGTGAACACGTCAATTGACCCGACTTGTAGGATTCTGAGATCAATGGTGTTTGATATCTATTTAATAATCGGTTTTTCAATTCGTCGATCTAAGATCGATGTTTGACACTAGGGATGTGTTTAACATTTTTAAAATTATAGTACGAACGGATTTCAATACACACCTAATTTTTTTTAAGTTTATGTGTTAAGGTGAGCTCAGGTAAGATCGGACATGGGTGAAGACCGGATGACATTAATTCCCGGCGAATTTGGCCATGTTTTATAATGTTATCAACATTTTACAAGACGCCATTTTATCCTGCCGCGACCAGTAGTTCCCGCTAGTCGCTCCGACAAGTTGGACGTGTGCTACGCGCCAAAAAGCATAAAAAGGGAATTTTTGATATTTTTCGGTCTTCCGATCTTCCCCCTTTGACTTATGATTGCATATTTTGTCGAGAATAAAGCTCGTTTTATTACTATTTTCCCTGAATAATGTGTTTTATGGGCTGATAGCTAGATAGAACTGATCCAAACAGTCCTAGGGTCACTGTAGGCAAAGATCCGGTGTTCACCCAGGCAGGACAAGATCGGATAAAATTAACGCGTTAAAAAAAGGGCAGTGGCTGTCAATCTTTTATTATATGTCGCCTTGAATGCCATTCAAATTAAATGTTTTTGTTCACATTGCACCGTGCATAATATATAAATCAGATTCAGATTCATTTTCTTAATATAAACCATTTAGGTTACATAGTAAAACAATATTTTTTTCTTATCTTATTATATCTTTTTGACACATTACAAAGTTTGAGAATCACAAAATCAAAAAAAAATTGCATCACGGGCAAGATCGGATGCCAAAAACCAATAATTCGGATAATCGATCAGAACATGTGTGTTTATTGGAATAAAAGGTTATATTTTAAATATGTTTTAGAAGGATACATTTTGGATATAATCCTTTATGGACATTGTTCTCCAAGCACTAGAAGCAACTTTAAATTACTGTCCGGTCTTGCCCTTTGACGGTAAATTTTTCATCATGCCAAAAAAAGAAATGTCTCGTCTTTGCTCACGTATAAGTCGGAAACCAATGAGTTTACAAACACAAAAAAAATCAGGGCTAAACTCCGTATATTCGTTAATAATTAGCACCGTGTTTGAATAATCCGACGTATATAGAAGTTGCGAAAAAAATAATCTAGTCAGGTTCCCTCAAATTCTCAAATGTTAGTCCGATCTTCCCTAAGCGCACCTTACCTACCGCTACTTTAACTTGGTTGTTGTCAGTATGAAGTTAGTCACAAGTCCAGTCCTGTTCTTATTTATACACACTGAACCTACTAACACCCACGCCTGTAGGTTATAGGTATAATATGTCGTAGGTGAATGCAGAGATGCTCTATAGGGCACCCAAATCGCGGCGATCGGATTTCGTCCCGTGCCACACATTGTTTGATTGTATTATTATGTACCTAAATGAAATTATAAGGAAAGTTCAATAATATCACTTGTAGGAACTTAAGTACCTATTGCTCTCAAAATAAAAGTGTCGGGGCGTCTGCGAAGTTAAAAGACAAGATAAAAGTTTCCGTGTAACGCGAAGCCCATCATGTGACACAAATTACATTGTATGCTCTACAGCTGTTGTCTGTTAAAGCGACAGATGGGAGAGCTATCGCGTTCTTATGGAAATACTTAAGTAGATTCCCGCTGAAAATAAGCTAGTTATTTCAGCCTGGTAGTTTGCAAGAGCAGTTGAGCCGTAAGTCTGTTAATTTCATGTATTTTCATGAGCAGACTTGGGGCGGTCCGTTCTTCGCCTATCCTAGCTTACACGAGTACTAAATAGGTACATACCTATATTGAATGAACTAATTTGAATATATCCGTATTTTCACAGATAGGTATATTAATTTAAAACAATGAAACTGATGGCCATCATATAGGTATGCCTATCAGTTGAACTACTGGGCCGCGAAATAAATGAACACGCTCAATACTACAGGGAAATGGAAATGTAAAAGTATTTTCCAATTTTAATTAGGAAAATATCATCAAGTGCTTACCTATTTCTCGGAATGGTTTTTCAATCAAAATAGTTTTTGATAAACTACGTTCATTAGAAATTTCAAAACAGACTTAAATATTTCTATTTAGCAGGCAGGTGATTCGTTTTATTATATAGGTGCGAGTTAAATTCGGCGACATTAACTACAGGATTAAGTTATGAATGGTCCGCTTTAACGCGTTTAGGTACGCAGACCTCGGCTCTCCGGAACTGCCGCAGCACGCTACAGCCTAATGCAACTATAAAACTCAACACGCTACAGTTATTTCTATAACCTTCATAGTCATCGCATGATCGTGAATTTAAAAAAGCATTGGTATTTTGACGGTATGGTAGAGACTGGACAATACATCTCATACATAGAGAGCATCTTGCTCTACCGGGGTCTACGAATCTCTCATAGACGATCGGCGTTAAGGCTAAGCCGCCCATCTAGCCCGCGAAGTTCAAATTTTTTGAGAATTTTTTGAATTTTTTCAAATTCTGACAGATAATAAAAGGTACATTTTGTAATTCGCGACAAAGACCGTGTGCAGTGCATTTATTAATATATCCAACTTACTCTAAGACATTTCAAGAACGACAGCTATCCAGATAATCTGGCAATTTTTGTATATTTAGTGATTTACTAGTATCATATCCACCGTGATAATATTTAGAGTAAAACAAATGTATTAATTAACGCACTGCGTGCTGTGTTTGTCGCAAATCACAAAATGTTGTCTTAAATGTTTTCAGATTTTGAATAAACTATAAAAATACTCGAAAATTTTGAATTTCGTGGGTTAGACAGGCGCCTTCACCTTAAGTAGCAAGTAGTAATAATTAGAGATGCGTTTCGTACGAAGAGTGAGTGAGTCGGGAGCCCAACCCCCTTCCTTCCCTTCGCCTCCCGTCTCACTCCCTCGGCAACGTGCAATGCCTTTGTTATTGTTTATCATCTATTATAGGTAGGGTACGGTAACTGTTTAATATCAGGCCGGTCATACGCAATGTCTTACGTCCTTTTACTAGTCCCGCCACACACTCCCAACACTGTAACTCCTGTAAGCCAGGATCGACAATGGTGACCAATAATGACGTCGAGGTTTGACCCTCGACGAGTCCCGGGGAAAAGTTAAATTGTCTTGGAACCCGCACGAATTCAATCGAAAGAGATAATAGGAGGAGTTGGAAGAAAATATTTCCACTTCCCTCCGGTGCAAACCGGGAGACAAAATATATGTAGCTGGTATGGGCTAATTGCCATAGAAACAAGACTGTTACAGCTGAATGTCTTACGTCCGTTCTCCACCTTGTTATAACTTAACAACGCTTGTACTATGAGTACCTACCGTACAATGGACTGGGGCGATCCCAGTGACACCCAAACCAGGGTAAATTACAAAAACGCCATTTCCGAAATTTACCCCAGCGGGAATCGAACCCGCAACCACCATGTGCAGTGAGCCGAGCGGCCTATGCTCGAACCACTGCGCCAGGCGGTCGTCAATCTATTAAACCATACTGTCATGAAATGATAATTGCGCTAACGTAATCCCCATATAAATCTAATGTAAAAACATTATGAAAATATTAGGTACATAAACCGGTATATCGGTGTCCCTAATAGCTTCAGGTAGGTAGGTATATGGCGCAAACCTGAAAATACTCGTTCATTTAAAATACCCAGTTATCACTGTTTTTTTTTTTGGCAGCCGGTAAAGGGTTGCGGCCCGTTCCAACAAGAGATGAGCTTATCTAAATACTTTGTTTATTTTAACCTCATCCGTTCATTTACAATATTAGGATTCAGGACTGCGACTGTTTTGAAATAGGTACCTATGAGTTCACATTGTGAGTATAAGACTTTACATACCTAGTTCTAATCAGGGATCTAGGTATTAGATACGTAGCACATTATTTCTTTAGTTATTTTTACGGCATTGTATTTAAAAGGTATCTAAAGCAGGGTCGCTGAGCACCAAGAATTTCGTACAATTACCTGTTATTACCGTCTCACTCACACAGTTGCCGGTCACACGCAGTTCATGGCAACTGTGTGAGCGAGACGTATTAGATTTACGCGGGAGTGACAGAGACAGGTAGTAACAGGTCATTGTACGAAATTCTTCGTGCTCAGCGACCCTGCTTTAGATGGTTTGACAGTGGTAAAGCCAAGCTGTAGCCACCTGACTACAGCAGCTCAAATACGGGCTGGGGTGGCACCACCCTTTCGAAGAAGATCGGCGTTAAGTAGCTTTTATAGCTGCATTTGGTACGACGAGTGTGAAACCGAAAAGCCCAGCCCATATAAAATCACATAAAAAAATGTAGGTAAGGTACCGAAAAATCAGTTTAAATGTTGATTGTAGGTAATTAATTAATCTGTTAGATCTACCTAACCCACTTCTTTAGCCTACATTTGTCCTACAAGACTTTCACTTAAGTCAGCGAATTTTACGTCACACTTTTTATGACAATCTCATTTACACAAATCTGTCCAGCCGTTTAGGTTTTACGAGCGAATATAAATTATCGCATTAATACCGAGATGAACGCGAAAAGCATAACCTTTGCCTTGTTACAAAGCAACTTCAGTTTTACAGTTGAAATCATCACATTTTTGTGTAATAAAGTTGCCGGCAGGAAACAGCAGTTTCTTACACTTGGCGCCCGTGAAGAATTAATTGAAGCATGTCAGCTGTAAGTGGCGTAGCCGTCTAGTGAGTATCATTAATTCTGTATGTTTTTAATGTGTTCTAATTAATCATTTTTGTGCAGATCACTTGAGTGTTTTCGCGCATCTGTGAAAGGGCTACGGCGGGATTCTCATTTCTCATTCAGTGTTCGTGTAGCAGTCCCCGGCTCACTGCTTTCGCCCGCGGCCGCCTCTCCGCGACCAGGCGCGCGCGTCCGACGGAATTATTCGATAAACTTCCGCAAATAAATATCGTTATAATAATAAAAGTTATGACTATGTGAATTAATTTAAAAAATATATCGTTTTGTTACAATGGAAATAAGTTTGTAAAGTTAAGTTTTTATGGACAACTAGTGGTTTCTAAGGTATGTAACCTACTTACCTATGCTAAAGATTGTATTATTTCATAAAATAACATTTTTGTCATTGTTCGTTCGAATGATCAATGATTTTAGTGCATAAAATATTTGGATAACCCATCAATATTCCCAACGCAACAAGAATTTAATCTAATAGGTAAGTGAAAAGGTGTTACAATAAAAAATACGTATTAAAATTAATTGAAATATTTTGAGCAGGCATTTTTTTTTGTTAAAGTTAATAACTTACTTTGGTACCGTCTTACCTATATTTAATTAAGGTATTAAAATTAATAATAAATTAATTTTAGCCCTTTTTGACGTCTCACTCCTGGGCACGGGCCTCCCCTCAACACGAGGGGGATTCAGGCTATATATAATCCACCACGCTGGCCCAGTGCGGGTTGGAGGATTTCACATGTCTTTCGAAAATTGGTTAAATCTTCTAAGACATGCAGGTTTCCTCACGATGTTTTCCTTCACCGTAAGCAAGTGATAATCATATAGAAATTATGATTCGCACATAGATTTCGAAAAATCCAGAGGTTCGAGCCGGGGTTTGAACCCGAGACCTGGTAGCCCGCAAGACGCGTGCTAAACCAATCGGCTATCACTGCTATAAAATTAAAATTAAGGTATACAATGAAAAAATAATATAAGTAAGTACCCAAGTATAATATGTATTTCACCTTTGTGCAATGTCAGCCCTGACGGCTGCAGTGCAAAGATTGCAGCTTCTGTAGGGATCTATTCACGCCTAGTTTCAAAAGCTCCGGAACATCGCCTCACAGTTTATTTCAACACAACCCACTTATTGTAGTGTACCCAGAAATATTTCCGCCTTTAGTGTGTTAAATACTCTATAGTGTAAATATGTTATAAAATTTAAATTAAAATAAATACTTAGGAATCGGAGGCGGAACTCATATCAAAACTTTCTCTTGAGTTCCGCCCCAACTAAATTTTATGGGACGGACTTTCGCGAGTTCCGCGTTAAAACTCTGCTGAAAAAGGGCGGCCAATCGTATCTATTACCAGTAATTATACTAGGTGAAGCAGAAAGGGTATACAATTTTTTGGCAACTTTACTTTGTAAATCTAAATCTATCGGCTTTGTGGGACAGTTGAAGTACTAAAGGTTTTGTAGATTTTTGAAATCGGTCAACAGCTGTATCCCTGTAACACCTTTTGTTTTTCAAGTTTCCTCCAAAGCTGATAGTTTTAGAATTACAAAGTTAAGTTTTGAAAATAAAAGTTTACCCTTTCAGTTTCAAGCTATATATATCAAATGGTTTAATAGAGACAAGTCGGCAGGCACCCGCACGAGCTGACTGATGTTAAGGCTAAAGTGCCCATCTAGCCCACGAAGTTCAAATTTTTTGAGGTTTTTTAGAATTTTTTCAAAATCTGACAATAATAAAAGGCACATTTTGTAATTCGCGACAAAGACCGTGTGCAGTGTATTTATTAAAATATCCAACTAACTCTAAAACATTTCAAGAACGACAGCTATCCAGATAATCTGGCAATTTTTGTATGTTAAGCGATTAACTAGTATCATATCCACCGTGATAATATTTAGAGTAAAATAAATGTATTAATAAACGCACTGCACACTGTGTTTGTCGCAAATCACAAAATGTTGTCTTAATTTTTTTCAGATTTTGGATAAACCATAAAAATACTCGAAAATTTTGCATTTCGCAACAGTTACCGTAGCCTATATGCTTGCAATACCAAAACCATTGCACGCTCGTTGGAGACCTGATGGGGAGTGGGACAGAGGGATAGGAAAGAGAGGTTGGGCTCCAGCTCCTCACTCACCGTGCGAAACGCAGCTATAGGTACTTTACGCCAATCTTCTGTGACATGGTGGTACTGGTACTATTCCGATAGAGCCAGCCCGTTGTAGTCGATTGGTTACTGTTTGGCTATAACACTGTAAACGAAAACAACACACACTCGTTACATCACTAGTTCCGATATGACGATCTGACGATCTTTAAATACAGACCACAGCTAGATAGGTACTTTTTAAAGGTTTAATCTTATCGTCACACTGACACACCAACTGTATGGTCCCATATTAAGCAACGCTTGTACTATAGGTGCCCTGCAATGGACTGGGGGCGACCCCAGTGACACCCAAACCAGGGTAAATTACGAAAAGGCCATATCCGAAATTTACCCCAGCAGGAATCGAATCGGCAACCACCATGTGCAGTGAGCCGAGCGGCCTACGCTCGAACCACTGCGCCAAGGGGTCTGAACTTAGAATGTAAGTGATTACTAATATTTTTAATAAGAATGCAGCAACAGTAACAACGGAGTTATTCTATCTACGTATCTATTTTACTTATCAAATAAAATATTCATAGCGCGCCGCCGCCTCCACAATTTTATTTTCGGGATTTTATATGGGTAATAGGTATCCAGAATCGGTCACATGTTTCTTTCTATATCAGAGGTCACATATCATGTAGGTAGTAGTGCGTGTAGAAGCAGACTTGTTTGAAATACATAGTGAAATACAGAGACTCGTAAATTACTCAAAAATTAGGAACACTAGCACTATTTTTGTTTATTTTATATTTAATTCGGGGACCCGGCAGTTGTTGTCTTGCCCTACCTAGAACTCGATTGCAGCGCCATCTACCGGATCCAATTGCGAATCTAAACCATAAAGGGACCTACTCAAATAAACCCCTTTTTAACCCCCGACATAAAAGAGGGGCGTTATAAGTTTAACATGTGTATTTGTGTATCTGTTTATCTTTCTGTCAGTCTGTGTCATCGTAGCGCCTAAGCGGATGAACCGATTTCAATGATGTTTTTTTTGTTAGATAGGTATTCTGATCGAGAGTGTTCTTAGCTTTGCTTCATGAAAATCAGTTCAGCCGTTTGAAAATTATCAGCTCTTGTGTAGTTTAAAAAGGCGTCGCATCGGGGGTTTTCTAAATTTAAAATTTTAGTTAATATCAAAGTCGTTCATGCAGTCGCCATTAAGGAGGAGTTCAGTCTCGAACACACGTACAAAATAATTATATTAACTTTATATAGGTAATATGTACGTATTATATATAGATTAACTTATTTGATGTAACTTTCCTAACTTTTCTCATAGGCTCCGCGATGACATGAAAAGCTTCTTAATGAAGCTGTCTGGCCGCTCACAACTTCGTTGAGATACAGTTCGTATGTTAATGTGAAATGTTATTTAAAATTCCCATCATGCGTAATTAGTTTACGCAAACCGCTGTTCCTGTAACAACACATAATTTAATTTGAGTTAATTCCTTTTGTAAACAAAAACAGTACCTACCATATGTGTGAGTGCCTATCAAAGTCGGCTGGAGATGACATTAAACTTATTATGTCGTACTCAAATAAATTGTAATACTTCTCATGAACTTGCTTATGTGAGACGGTGGTGCTACCCCGCCCTTATGAGTTGTAGTCAATGGCTATAGCTAGGCTGTATGGCAGTAAGCCTTATATTTTTCATCTTATTCAGCCTATCTTCTAAACACAGGCCTCTTTAGTGCACCATCATCGCTCGCACGTATACTTCCTTAGTCTACACAAATAAATAAAATTGGAGTGTCTGTTGGTAATATCAAAATAACACCTTTTCACTAAATGCATATGAAAGTACATACGACACCTATATCAAAAACGGGTTTTTTTTTTTTCGTCTGTCTGTGTGTTTGTTGCGGGTAATCTCCAAAACGGCTCGACCGACTTTGACGAGACTTTCACTGCCAGATAGCTGTTATTATAAGCAGTAATTTAGGCTACTTTTATTTTAGAAAAACATAATTTAAAAAATGGGTCCTGTCGCGCGGGCGTAGAACGCGGGAGCGGGCTTTTTTGTTAAGTTAAATTCCACGCGGACGAAGTCGCGGGCTCAGAGAGTTCTATAATATAAATGTATACCTAGTTCCTGACGGCTATCTTCTTCATGAAGTTCGGGCAAGTTTTGATGACTCTATATAATAATACATGCGGACAGCGGGTGTTTATGTAGGGCTAGTTACTAGTTATGAGCGGGCCACTAATTACAGAATTATGTGACCTACTAGCTGTTGTCTGTGGCTTCGCCCGTGTGGAACTTCGATAAAGCATAAGAGTAGCCTAGGTTACTCCTTATAACATCAGCTATCTGCCATTGAATGTCCCGTCAAAATTGGTCCAGCCGTTTCGGAGATTAGCCTGAACAGAGAAATAGACAGACAATAATTTCAAAAATAGTTTTTTTGATATACTATAGCTCAAGTTGAAACGAAATGTAGCGATCCTATTGGTCGAAACGGGCGTGCGGGCCCGCTTTTTAGCAAGTATAGCCAAGTGGACGGTCACCCTTAGGGGTTTCATGCTTTTAATTTAAGCTACCTGAAGGCCTGGACGGTTAGGCTATTGACTGGGATTAATGGTTGATCGTGTGTTCTAAAGGAAGCAAATGCGAAATGTAGAGTTATTTATATCTTAAATACCTACCTAGTTAACTACCTAGGTGGTGATGAGGCGATAAATTCTAACGATGCCTGATTAGCCCTATTCAGTACTGGTTTTAAAACACGACACGTACTAAATAGGTGATTTGTATCAGGGTTATCCAGCTTGTGACATGAACTAAATGTTAACTGTGTCATGAATTCAGGGACTCGTATGACGGTTATTTCATAAATTCCCGCAGTTAGGAAAATGTGTTTGTAAATATACAGCTTGGAAGATCTTAAATAATACTACTTAATATTTTATAATTAACTAGCGACCCGCCCCGGCTTCGCACGGATGCAATAAACTATCAGTGTTGCTCTACTATATTATGCATGTATTATACATATAAACCTTCCTCTTGAATCACTCTATGTATTTAAAAAACCGCATCAAAATTCGTTGCGTAGTTTTAAAGATCTAAGCATACATAGGGACATACAGACAGCGGGAAGCGACTTTGCTTTATAATATGTAGTGATGATGTGAAATTTAGTAGGTTTAGATGTTTGTTACAATATCACACAAATACGGCAGATCAGATTTGTATGAAATTTGGCACTCAGATAATAAGAATTAATATCGTCAGACGAACACACCAACTGTATGGTCTCAAACTAGGTGCTAAACGCTTGAACGCTTGTACTATGGGTACCGTACAATGGATTCGGCGCGATCCCAGTGACACCCAGACAAGAGCAAAATAAGAAAAGGCTATTTCAGAAATCTACCCTGATGGGAATCGATCCCGCAACCACCCGTTGCAGTGAGCCGGCTTGAGCTCGAACTACTGCACCAAGCAATTGGCAAAATAATTTATAACCTAGGTTAACACATAGGATACTTTACTTAAGTCCACGCGGACGAAGTCGCAGGCAGAAGCTAGTATGATATTTTTGATGAAAAACCCATTAACACGCGCTTATAGCACACACGCACTTGAAAATTAAATGGGATGTTCGTGTTTGTGAGACACGTTGAGCAGACATGCCTCTGTCGTTACTTTTGTTCTTTAACAAACTTTTGTCACCTACCTAACGCTCGTTTCAGCCTACCAACAAACTGAGAACAATGTCTATCTTTTCTACTGCGTGTAAATTTAATACCCAAGGAAAATGCCCCGACGAAAGAATACATTTGTGGCATTGTGAAGGTAACTTGAGTACAATTGCCTACGCAATAATATTAAAAGATGAGAAATTTTTCTCCGTCATAAATAAAAAATAAAAAGAAAATCGCCAGATTAACACTACACCTGTATGGTCCCAAACTAAGCAACGCGTAATATGGGCACCATCCGAACTATCATCCCGTAACCAGTGCTCAATAATAATAACAAACCAGAAAATGATGTGTTGTGGAATTATATGTATGGCCCCATTCCCTTCGCAATGGGGGGAGGGGTGGTGGGACCGGTGCAATAGGCTCACTTCTACATTGGGACGAAAAAACACTGCAGTGCATATCTGCCTATCCCGACAAGCCAGCCTGCCAGGTATTTATTTTATTTTATTCGGAAAACTTAGTGTTTTACTTCTACATAGCAACCACATAAATAACTTATTAATCAGTTTTCGCAGATTACTAGCTGATTATTGCTTATTTGTTTTACATTAGACACTGTATAATATATCTAATTACTTATAATAAAACTTTAATTTTAATACAAGTAAATTAAGTTAAAAAAATACGTTAAAAAGTTAAAAGGTTAACAAGGTTAAAAGGTATACAGAGTGTAAGCTTTTAAAATTACTTACTCTAGCTACATCCCAGCAGTCAGTTGTCAGGGGTAGAGTCAGTGAGTGAGAACATCTGACAATACTAACGACCGAAGTTAGCTGCTACATCAGCTTGTACTAGACTTAATGTGCGCCACGAAACACGGAGTACTGGTGTCATAAATCAATAACCTTTAGAAAGCCGATCCAATAAGCCTACGTACACACGACACAAGGGCAGAATCTGCCTTTCATGATTTAGAATCATCGTATTGATACATGGTTGTGTTGTATATAAATAATATGAAGCTTATGTCTCCTGTAGATAGGTCTGCACAGCATTCATTGACATACGCATAATTAGGACGCTTCTAGACTAATCACTCTATAGATGCATTATATCTTTTAATTCATCGGTATTAACATCAATAGGTATATATAAGTTTGAATAGGTATACATATCACATATCGATCGACATATCGTAATAGAAAACATAATAAAATTACATTCACAATACATTTTGGAGGAATAATGCTACAAGCTAATACGTTTCTAATCGTAACTCAAATTTGAGAACTACATTTAAATAGTTGCAATAAAATAGTACTATGTCGCAAATAGTTTGAGTATTGGATCGTGATGCAGTCGGTACTACAAATTATTTGTAAATTATAATGTATACCTAATAGTAAAACAACCACTGGAGTCAACGTCCTGCTTTAATGGATGTTATATATTTCCTAATCGCTATCCTACTAATATTATAAATGCGAAAGTTTGTGAGTGTGGATGTATGTTTGTTACTCCTTCACGCAAAAACTACTGAACGGATTTGGATGAAATTTGGAACACAGGTAGTTTATAACCGGGATTAACACATAGGATACTATTTATCCCGGTAATCCCGAAATTTTTGTTAAGTTAAATACTACGCGGACGAAGTCGCGGGCAGCAACTAGTTAATCTATAATTTCAGCGAAACGGTTCCTCTGAAGTTCGGACACTATTTATATCCCTACGATCTTCACAGATGGAACCAACCATCCGCTATTGGTGTACGTGATGAGACCTGGAACTCAACAAATTTTTCAGGAAAATGGACTTGTCAGCATTTGAGGCACTAAATTATAGCCTACTGGGGATAAGAATGTTCTTTATTGCTTTCAACATCTCGGGACCCAATGTTGAGGCGACAATCTGGTATTGCAAGATATATACTTATGAGCGCTTTGAAAGTGATGACAACATAGAAATGGGCGATCGTATGAAAATAAGACTAAAATTGAAGGTAACGTCTTTAAAATTTCGAATCTTTTCTCCTCCTAAACGGCTTGATAGATTTGAATATTTTTTTTTATTTAGGTGGTAATTTGGTTTGGTCTTGGTTATAGTTGGACCCGGTACGTGGTGCTGTTGTCGACATCCTGAAAATACGAAATCGCGATGCTGCGGACAGAAACGAGTAATAATTAAAATCCCAGTGGTCGTCATTTAAAATCGGATGTTTCACTGATTTGTAAGGGTCGGGATTTGTATATACAAGGTGACACATAATGGGTATACTTTTTTTTTCAAAACTTAACTTTGTAATTATAAAACCATCATCTTTGGAGGGAACTTGAAAAACAAAAGGTGTTATAGGAATACAGCTGTTGACCGATTTCACAAGTCTACAAAACCTTTAGTACTTCAACTGTTCTACAAAGCCGATAGTTTGAGATTTACAAAGTTAAGTTGCAAAAAAAATAGTATACCCATTATGTGTCACCTTGTATGTCGGTAATTGAACGACAATATGAAAACTTTGATCCTAACTATTCTTTTTTTTATATCTCAATTTATTGTCTAATGCTATAAGGAGTTAATTTGATTGTTATCTCGGCAATAAGGATTAATTTCCGGGTAGCTGTTTCCGTTTGGAAAAATAGTTTTGAATACGGAAGTGTAATAAGACACTCATTTGATGTTTGTAAAACATTGTAAATAGTTTTAAGACTATTTCCGGTGCGTAATTCGTAAAGAAATAAGTTCGGATTTGACTGTTTGTTATAAACGCGGAAACGCAGGTGTCGCCATTGACTTCCGGGACGCCTGGAGAAAGCCTTTATGATAAGTCTTGCTTTGAATATTGAGACAGTTATTCTTTAAACGTGGTCATAGCAAGACGTGTATCAAGGGACTTGTGTGTAACCGCATAGCTACTTACTTACTAAGTTATTTAAAATATAAAGTCTTAATAAATTATGAACGATTCATGAATTGTTCGTTCGTCGCCTGGAGAACAATGTATCGTCCATGAAAATGGAAAGTGAAGAAAATGACCACCTGATGTCGCACCCTGCCACGCCTGACGCGACATATATATATATTATAATATGAACCTGCGAATTATCACACACATGGGTCATATCGACCATTTCCCCATTTCTAGGTTTTTTTTTGTTCAAATATATAACATAAAATGACTTCGCGTTTTATAGACATTTTGAGAGTTTAAATAGGTGTTTATAATTAGGTAGGATCCTCCCGATAGGTATTACATTCAAGGGCTTTAGCTTAAAGTATTTTTTTTTTGAATTAATCGTGAATTTCGGAAAGCCATACCTATTATAATCTGTAGACAATAAATTATCACTAAATTGCAAAGTAATTATTTATAGGTATATAACATTGGACTCATCTCTATGTATTTACAACCATCGTATGTCGATGTTTTCACGGTTCAATCTTCGTTACACATTCACCCTCTCCTTAATGTCGTTAACAGTTTGCTTAGGAATCGATATTAAGAAAATTCGTATCAGCCGGCAAATTGGATACATCGCTTTTTCGTTTCCCCATTCCAAATCATCCAATTTATTTTGCAATTACATTATAAGTACCTATCAGACATTTGAATTCATATATACCTAATTAATTAATGCGTATAGTGTTGTGCATAACAATCCTGATACTGAACATGTTCTTATAAAATAAAATTTAAAAGAGTATGAAATTTAATATATTTTTTTAATTTGCACGCCGAAATAAGAGAACAATTTTGTACATGTTACTAACCTACTGCACCTTATTTGTGAAAATAAACGATTATTATTATTATTTTAGTATTCCAGGTCTTAAAAGAGAAAGAAAACGGAACCCTTATAGGATTTATTTGCTGTCCGTCTGTCTGCATCTCTGTCGGCAGCTATAATAGCTACTTCAAGCCTCTTCTTTCTCCTCTTCTTTCTCCTCTTCTTCCTCCTCTTCTTTCTCATCTTCTATGAGAGAGTGGTATTACCCCACCTCGGTCGGGTAGCATGTATATGAGCTTGGCTCTACTATCGTCAAAATTATTGACAAGTTATTTATAAAAAGGGCAAATTATTCAGCCGATGGTGCTCTTATTATTTTAGGGTGTCTCTCTAGGCTCAGAGATATAGGATGGATAAAATCGGTAGTAAAGGCCAATATCCGTGCCAAATGAGATTATTCGTGATACCGGTACATGGCTTGCTGCCGGATGTTAGGGAAGACCCTAATTTCCTTGGATTTACATGTTTAGGTTCTCGAAGGGGAGCGTTCGAGAACCGAATCATTATACAAATCTATCTCGAGTGATTTTACATAAATAAATCAATACGAATTAGTATTAAAATCGTAAATTATGCACTGATCTGGTACAATAGATCACAGTAGATAGGTATTCAATATTTTGTAACGATATATCGTTGTGTTTACAAGTTTCAGGCCGCAATGTTCTGTGTCTATCGCCCGAGCAAACGTGTTAGCCCAACAATATAAGCACCTATAAACTTGTTGATTTACTGTGTTATCATAGTTGTTCCGTTTCGCTATTCAAATTAGGGTGGAAGCGGACGAGAGGCCTGGCACTCTGCTGTTTTTATACCCACGCTCTTATTGTAATGATGTTTGCTCTGTTTTCTGCTTTGTTTATTCAACTAACTTGCCCATGCTATTTTAGGTGAATGTCATGCTTATAACTTACCACAGGTAGGTCTACCATGGGTTTCATGCGTTTCGCGCATGTTTTAAACTTGGTATTTAGTTTAGCATCTAATTTTTATTTTTACGCTATGCCATTGCCTTTGCATTTAGCCAGTGTCCAGTAAAATAATGTTTAATAGTTTTATTTATGTGACGAAATAGGTCCTTGGCTAGGCTTAATATATATAGGGGGGTATATTAATCCCCCAACCCTATCAGCAAAGTAGCGGGTACTGACAGATTATTCATTTATTAATTTATTCAGATCACCGAAAAGTTGGAGAAAAAAATGCATAATGGCTAATCCACGCACAAGAAAATTATGTGGCGTGCCGTTGAAAACACTTTTACACTTCCTGACATAAAGTCTACAGTATAGGTACAATTGTCGAGCTCACCAGAGCAATTGAGGAACACACGATCTGCCATACGAAAGTTGTACACTAGATGCCCCCCCGCACAGTATTAAATTAATGTTACTTGAGTGGCAATAAGCCTGTGCCAGTTATCTTTGTCTCCCGCTTTGCAACGGAGGAAAGTGGATAATTTTCTTCCACTCCTCCCATTCTTTCTTAAGATTAAATTTGTGCGGGCTCTAAGACAATTTGGCTTTTGACCGGGACCACAGAGACGGACTCGTCGAGGATCAAAACTCGGAGTCATCATTGGACTTTATTGTCGATACTGGCTTATAGGAGTAACAGTGGTGGGAGCGTGTGGTTAGCAAAGACCTATATACCTGCTTCTCGCAGTATTAACCACGTGAAAATTTAAAACATAGTCAATGCTACTCGGGGATAGTGCAGCTTTTTATAAGTGGAAGGATTTTCAAATTCTGATCAGTCGTTCTAGAGAATATCTGCTACAAACGTACTTACAAACAAACATTTTTAACATTAGGTATATACCGACACAATTCAATTTTATTTATTTGTATGTAAAGATGTATAGATAGTCATGCTAGATTTACAGAACGTAATAACCATAAACGTAATCAAAGTTTTAGATCAAGCTTACGGCCAAATCTACCCGTCACTGGGGAATTATATTCTACAAAACTCATTAAGACTCGACTTTATCAACTTCAGTCCGAAACAATAAATTTTATTTCTGTTCATTACGCAACGAGAAGTCGCACGGGTCGGATGCTCGACCGTCTGTCACGCTCGATTTAGTAAAACGTAACCACGAACTTCAGCCGACATCCTTAGCGATATCAATCCTTAGCGATGTCGATCCAGACAGGATTGAGTTATGATATTTTCATTTAGGTACTAATAATATAAATATCTAATTAGATTTCTAACTACTATGAACTAGGTCACCCGTCTGGTAATGTAGAAACATACCTTTCGCTGAAACCAATAGTTCCAAACAAGCACTTAAATCTTGGTGTGTCGAATTAACTACACTTATTAGTAACAATACCATATTATACTAGGTGACACAGAAATACTATACTTACTAATTTTTTTTGCAACTTTACTTTGTAAATCCAAAAGTATCGGCTTTAAGGGACAGTTGAAGTACTAAAGGTTTCGTAGACTTATGAAATCTGTAAACAGCTGTATCCCTATAACAGCTTTTGCTTTTCAGTTTCCTCCAAAGCTGATAGTTTTAGAATTACAAAGTTAAGTTTAAAAAAAAATTATAGGTACCCTTTCTATTTCAACCTGTATACTTTAAGTACCTATTACTATAAAATCCAAATTTGCTGGGCAGCATTTCGTACGCTATAATATTATTTTCTCGTCCTAGGTCCTCACTGTTTAAAGGCGAAAGTTTTTTACCCACCAGCATGTTACCGGTGATTTAGTATGGAACTGCATCGTGGTCGCTAACTAAGGGCCTCATAAGAAGGCTCACGGTCATTCAGAGAGGTTTGGAGTGGGTTATGCTCGAAGTTTCACCTCGAATTCGAAACAGAAGTGAGGAGATGCGCAGACGAATCAATGTCGGATTTTTAGTTGAAAGTGGCAATGGGCGGGGCATTTAGTTCGAAGAACCGATGGACGATGGGGCGGAAAGGTTTTAATGGACACAAGTAGACCGACGACCTAGTGAAGGTCGCGGGAAACTGCTGGATGAGAGTAACACAGGGCTGGTCGTTGTGGAAAACCTTGGGGAAGGCCTACGTCCAGCAGTGGACGTCTTTACGCTAAAATAATGATGATTACTTAACATTTTAAATGTATATTATATTTACTCATTCTAAACGTTTTTCGTATATATTTACTTATTCCGCTTCATTTGTTACGTCAATACTCATCAAAAATAATTCAAAAGCCCAATTCTCTTAAAATAACCGAGAATTCCATTTGAAACGTCTCTTTAGACCCAAAATAATAGACACAGATAAAAGTAATACCAACTTATTCCTACTTAATGTTATAACGAAGCAACATTTTATTACTTTAATAATTATGCTTTGTGTATGCTGAGAGTTTGTTGATAAGGATAGTTTACACCACATTTTTATTAGTTTGAATTTTTATGTTATATGAAAACTTTAATTATAGTATTATTGTCTGACTACAAATAGTGTTTAGTGTTCAATAGTTGTAGGCAGGTAATAAAATTAAAATACATAAAACAGAAAATTACGTAACCGCTGCCGTAGTCGCGTTCAACGCTTCCACATCACAACGAAGACGTGATCTCATACAACGATTCAATTAAATATATATTTAGGTACTTAGATAATTAATTTACCAAACTTAATGCACTCGAAGAAAGTCGTGACTTGAGTTTCCCGAAAACGTGTCGACTTTTCCGACATAAAATATATTATAAAATAAAATAGAATTCTTTTTATTTTACAGTAAAAATCTAAAAACCGTCGATTTGCGTTCGGGTCACGTAGAGTAGCAATTTTTTATGTTTGCGTCACAGGGATGTTATAATGTTATTATACATTTTTCTGTACCTAGTAACAATAAGTTAATTAGTTTCCAGTTTGGAAACGTGATACGTACTTAAACGTAATAGGAAATAGGAAAATTATAAATCACCTATATTAAGTATAAATAATATATTATATGTAATATAATTTAGCACTTTTAACGTCCCACTCCTAGGCACAGGCCTCTCCTCAATAAGAGAGGGATTCAGGTCATAATCCTCCACGCTGGCCAGATGCGGATTGGCGGATTTCATATGTCTTTCGAAAATGGGTTAGATTTTCTCAGTCATGCAGGTTTCTTCACGATGTTTTCCTTCACCGTATACCCGTACAGTAGATTAAAGGAAGATACCTATAATATTTTCTATAGTTTGGTATATGCCTATTGTTTCTCAGAAACCGGTGACATCCGGGTCAGACGACCTGTGTTTAACAACACTCAAATAATAATCTCCGCATGACTGCATTCGACTGTATACAATTCAAATTAATGGTTCGTACATTATAAACGACCAGTTATTTTTGTTTCGCATTAAAACGGTTTGCTTTAGTCATTCTTGCAGCTGTGTTAATGAGTGCTCAGTGGCTAATGGTTTTTAAAGATCGGCGTATTGAATAGTTTGACCCTTAAAAAATCGAAAAGGATGTGCAAATGCAAAAGACGCAAGGTTACAAAAAATAATGTGCACAACTTTTTTAAACAAATAAAATGACTGCGGTAGCCAAGCTGTACCCAGTTGGCTACAACTCATATGCTGGCTGGCTGCACTGGGGTAGTACCTACTACCCTTCCACAGACGATCGCGTACAGTAGCTTTTATAGCTGTGTTTCGTACGATGAGTGAAGGAGCCAGATGGCAGCCAGCCCGACCCCCTTCCTTCCTCTGTCCCACTCAGGGGAGTGGAAAGACATTACGTACATTGTCCACCTGAAGCGTCAGGTGGACAATGTACGAGTAATGTCTTTAGTATTGCATCTATAGGCTACGATAACTGCATACCATCAGGTGGATAGTACGCTTGATTGTGGAAAAAAAATACTTGTTTAAAATACGTATATGTACATTGTATATGGATTCCTATTAAGGCCACTTGTACACACACGGTTTTTCGCCGTGAACCATGGCGCCGCCGTGCACGTCTACAAGCTTCTATAGTGATCCATAGAACACTGACGACCGTGCCTACACACGGCGAATTAACCGTAGATTTTCACGGCGAAAAACCGTGTGTGTACAAGAGGCCTAACGCCGCTCGCACTTCATTGTATAATATTGTTATTATTAGTGTGGCGGCGGAATAAGCTTAGCAAAAGGTGTGGATAACATTATAAGTAGGTATACCGTCAATGCTATTGACAGCTCCTGTTGCGAAGAGCGCGGATGCTTCCATCTATTTTTACTTAGTTATTGTTTATAGTGCGGAACCACTTTTCCCATCCGCTATACTTACCATGCTAGCTAAATATATTTTTAATTATATTTTGTACCTATACTTAACGGATTTAACCTTTCAAATGTCCGGCGTTCAAACAAAACATCCTTTACGTTGTCGGTTAGTGGTTTTCAATATATGCGGGTGTGTTAAAAGAACTTTGTTAGGTCAGAATTTAAAGCCCTCTCGTAGATTTTGTATTTAGAGTTCTTGTGATATACAGGATCAGAATGTCGAAACAATACCTATATGAATACATTGATTTATTGTGTGTTTCTTAAAATCATGATCGAATACCGTTATGACGTTTATATTATATTTTTGTTCACTTACCCCTGCCCATCAAATCTGTGAATAGAGGCGCGATAGTGTAATTTATGGATAAAGTTTTAATATCTAGATAGTTAAATTTCGCTTCAAAATGTGTAGGTGAGTGAAAACATATTGGAAATCTTATATAATCTAAATAACCGAAATACCAACTGAATATTTGTTCCCAATAAATAAATAAATTAAATTTAGATATACCTTTCAAATTAGAGGTATATAGCTATTAAGTAAATGTTTTGTTTATTGCCAAGGTTACAGAGCAATTTCTAAGAAGGTATATATTGGCTAATGTTAACTACAAATAAATTGTTATAAATACAACGTTTTTCCACGATAAAATCAATAAATTCTATTCGATTCGATTGGAACACTAACAAATTGTAATTTGCCTGGATTTTATTTCCTTATTTTGTAAACTTTGAAATGTTACAGTATAAACCTCCAACGTAATTAGAGAACAGACACAATAAAAATACCTACCTATATAAATACTTATAGAGAGAAGAAAAGCGTTTCCCAGCTTTCCCAGCGAGACCATTGAAAAACCGAAATGTTCTGCGCCTCAACTGTTCAGACACTTGTTTGACAAACTACTTCAACAAAATGTTTGATTACATTCCGTCTATTGCCAGCAGCTTTGAAGTATGTACTGGTGAAGCTGATGGGTAAATATCGATTTTTAATAATACCCCGGCGTACACCAGACTATTTCCTGTGCATTGTTTGAGCAATATATTTTTCATAAATAATTTGACAGGCCTCACTCGGCACTCGGCAATATGTTTGGCCAATAATATCGTCTGCTTGTTCTCGTTTAGCTGGAAGTAAAGTGATTGTGATTAATCACCACCTAGAATATGAAGAACCGTATTTTATAAATGAAATTCCACAATTTGCGTGGGGAAAACACTAAATAATGACCGCGATGCATCCGGGATCGAAAGTGAAAAATATTAGGTAATTAATAGTTTATTGGCGCCTTCCAGTTGTTTTTTTTACGTTGGAATGTAGGTAATAAAAAAATCATTATTGACATACATAATTACTACACAATGATGTTGTCATATCATGATAGCGACATCATTATTTATGAATGAACTTTTATTAATAACTAGCTGTAGCTGCCCCGCGACTCCGTCCGCGTGGAGTGCGCTTTTCTGTTGAATTTTTTCCTGAATTTTCTTTGCTATAAACCTCACGGAGCCCGAGACCTTTCCAACGAATGCAAAACCGTGGAAATCGGTTCGTGCGTTCTGGAGTTATAGCGTCAGGAAGGAAAACCCGACTTATTTTTATATAGTAGAATAGATATAAATTATATATTTAAGCACAGTGATAGGACTGGCCCGAGTGACTCGACGCCATAAATATGGTAATGCAATCGCCTGAAAAAAAAGGGTTCTCCACGATATTAAAAGCCTACGTACAGGAACGTAACAACGTGACCGGTTATACATAATATAGTTACTATGTAGGGTCGCGGGCACGGCTAGTCATACATAAAAGGAGATAACTCTATAGACGGACCTATAGATCTCTACTGATCGTTACAAACTGATGTAGCATGACATTAATTTATCACAGACGTTCCATATCGCCATCCCATTTGTATCCTGTTGCATGCAATCAGTTGGCGCTTATAGCATTAAAATTGATCGATTTTATAGAAGACTAGCTGTGCCCGCGACTTCGTCCGCGTAGTATTTAACGTAACAAAAATTTCGGGTTTATCGGGATAAAAAGTATCATATATGTTAATCCCGGTTATAAACTATCTGTGTTCCAAATTCAATTTCATCCAAATCCGTTCAGTAGTTTTTGCGTGAAGGAGTAACAAACATACATACATCCACACTCACAAACTTTCACATTTATAATATTAGTAGGACTAGTGTTGGATATGCGACTTATTTGCTAAGGAGCATATTGTTTCTTTAGTTATGACAGATGTCATGTTCATTTAATAAATGTTGTCACGTTCCTTTAATAAATGTCATCAGTGCGAATTGAAATGGCGTTTCAATAATACATACGACTCCGTATGTATTAACTAGCTGTGCCCGCGACTTCATCCGCTTGGAATTTAATTGACAAAGTTTTATACAAACTTTCATCCCCTATTTTATCCCCTTGGGGGTAAAATTAATAAAAATTCTTTCTTAGCGGATGTCTATGTCATAACATCTACCTGCATGCCAAATTTCAGCCCGACCCGTCCAATGGTTTGGACTGTGCGTTGATAGATCACTATGTCAGTCAGTCACGTTTGAGTTATATACTTATATTTAGATATTCTGTAGACAGAAGCTCACATTTACTCAAAACGTTCGCATATTGAAGATTGAAAACTTTGATAAAAGCCTTTATCAAAGGGTAAAAACAAATATAGAGATTCTATTTCGTGCAAAAAGGTCGCGTGTATAAGGGGCCTCGCTCACACAAGAGTGTTGGCGTGGCGGCGCGCGGCGGGGCGTAGTAGCAGCGACGTGCCACAGGCGCGACGTTTTTTTTAATGTTGAGGCGCGGGCGCTTTGCTTTCTCGCATTTCAGCAGCATTGCAACCCACTAAACGAAAATATCAGAAAATGGCGCCGGCCGGCGGCGTTGAGGCTCGGGTACAACTTGGCGCCCCCATTTCGACCGCGTCACGACGCCGACAGCCCAGCGACTCTAGAGCGTGTGAGTTAGGTCCCTTATAGTCCCTTGTCATGAATAATTGAAAGCAAAGTTAAAGGTGTATCCAAGTAGGCAGTTAGAGCAGTAGCAGTAGGCATATGTATGTTTTGTATATATTAGTAACTTTAATACTAGGAACTAAGTTTACATTGTGTCTATAGGCACATACATATTCTCATATTCCATCTTATCAATATCAACAGGTTGTTTATTGGAATAGGTACCTATATTATTAGACTTTATATTACAAGAAGCACGACGAGCGTATTTTGTTCTGTCGAGTTACACAAAATGTTGACAGTAGCTATCTACCATTCACTCTGTTATTGAAAAAGTAATGTTTCTTCTGTGAATGTTTCTTCACAAGCTGTGATAGCCGATTGGTTAAAGCACGCGTCTTGCGGGCACCAGGCTTGGGTACAAACCCCGGCTCGCACCTCTGGATTTTTCGAAATCTATGTGCGAATCATAATTTCTATATGATTATCACTTGCTTACGGTGAAGGAAAACATCGTGAGGAAACCTGCATGTCTTACAAGATCTAACCAATTTTCGAAAGACATGTGAAATCCGCCAACCCGCACTGGGCCAGCGTGGTGGATTATGGCCTGAATCCCCTTCGTGTTGAGGGGAGGCTCGTGCCCAGGAGTGCGACGTCAAAAGGGCTAAATTATTGATGTCTATTCACTAATGTAGGTGGGTACGTTATATATTTTTTTCTGTGGGAAATCCTCATGTAAGTATACCCGCAAGCCCCGGGGAAGCAGGCGGGTGATGTCTCCTTGCGGCCTACCGACTACAAATAACCCCACGGCGGTCACTCTCGCTTTGTTGTGGTGTATGCAGATACCTACATTAATCAAACTAGGAAACATGTACCAGTTACAATTCTAAGTAAAGTAGGTATCCAATAAAATGATAATCCAGCTATTTATAAAAGCTCACCTGTAAAGCGCACCTATCTCATACGGGTGATTTTAAATAATATTTAGTGGTGTAAATAAATAAAATTTGAGTGTATTTCTGTCACTAAAAGAAACGGCAAATTCAAAAATAATGTTGTCTCAAGTACTACGTATTTTTTACAAAGTATTTTGAATACCTATTTGTGGCTGCTCTATCATCCTTAGGACTTAATAAGGCGCCATACTAGATATCGTGCATTCTCACTATTCGTTAATCTGAGCGTGCATTAATAAAATAAGATTGATAATTATCGTTAGTCTAGTATATCATCAATGACGTAGCCGCTAGGTCGGTAGCGTCTAACGACTTTCAGCGAACGTATAACATAATAGGTAGAGCTGCAATGGGTAGTATTATGAATTAAAACTTTGAACCAACTTCAATAATATATTGGAGTATCACAATCACAATTTCAACTTCGCACTACTGTTCGCTGTCGCGGCTCTCCACACACTCCCGGCCATATGCTCCGTATTCTCAACGTGCACTTTACCCCCACTATACCGGTGCAAAATAGTGTTGCCAGATCATATAAAATTACAAAATGGTAGAAAAACGTGACTCGAAGTAGTGGTATGGTGGTAATCATGACAGTAGTGACACAGCGATGAAAATGGCGTTAAGGATTCTATTATATAAGCTTAACAATATAATGGAAGTCGAAGACCGGTCTTAACCTTATTTGAGTGAAGTTTAGTCCCTAATAAGTATGTTAACGAGCTGATAGACGGTAACGGTGACAGTTTCGGGGGGCAGCCTGGGAATTAGCCTGCTAACTTTGCTTACCTAGTTATAAGAGTTAAGTACTTACCTAATTGAATACAATTTTGTGATGTAATATGGGCACATCGCAACAATTTTCCATAAACTTTGCAGGTTTACTCACCAACTTCCTCCACATATACGTATGTCGGTAGATAGGTATACAATTTAATGAATACTTTCAAGTAAACTGAACTCTAAAACAAATAAATCATCAAAGCAATCGTAGAATTCCACAGCTCAATCTCTGTTTCACCAAATCTATGTACTTACGTCAAAACATAATTCTTAGATCCGTGCACATATTTCCTTTGAACTGTAACGGAGTCTCTGTGTCGCTGTTCAATGACACCCAATATAATGGATACATTTCATCCTCTAATTCCAATAATCGAGCATTAACGTTTCAAATATCCTTGTACGGTATATTTGAGATGTTTAATGTTATCCTATATAGGAAGAGTACTACTATATACTACCTAAGTTTGACAGTCTCAAGAATACACGGTTGGATCCTTCGTATCCTTGTGAAAATATAGTTTCATGCGAGATGAGATCTGTTATGTTTGTCTTATTAACTGCATATATTGTAGTCTAGGCAGATATATCTTAATAAATAAAATTATAGTAAACTTATGTACTTCAAAGTAGATTTACGGCCAAATTTATACGTTGAAATATTGATCATAATCATATCAATAATAATTTGTAATGACACTGTAAATGAATCATAATAAATGTTATCGGTACACCTACTATAACATTTTATAAATTGGGCAATGGTTTACGTTCACGAAATACATAAAATGTATTCTAAGCTTATGTAGGTACAACAATAAAGGTAATAAAAGAAGATATAGAGCAGATTGTTTTTTTTTTATATTTGAACGGGACTGTTACGAATAACTTAACATATTTAAATTTTTGTTTAAGTTTATCGATTTTCTTCATAAAATTATAAGTCGAAGTTGGCTTTAATAAGGGTGAAGCCATCTTTAATCTCACAGTTATTTAATATGTCCCAATAAGATAAGCAATTCTATGAAATTATAATGGATATCCAGTTTTAGCAAAGATTATGGAAAGCACCGCATCACTTTACCTAAATCAAAGATCCAACGTTAATTAACTCGCAAATTTTAATGCTAAATAAAAATACAGAATCGTAAACATTAAAACGTAGAAGTTAAATCAAATAAACTGTATATATTTACCAGCCGAAGCTGAAAATTTATGATCAACCATTATACTGTTACAAACTCCAATATTATTGTAGGTACCGGCATGTTTCACAAAGTTTGTAATGAATTCCTGGCTTTCTTTGAAATAATGAGAATCGTAAGTATTCAAATATTCGCGGTTTATGAAAAGCATATTTTAGAAATAGAAGGTGTAGATCTTACCTACAGTCGGCCTAATAATATCTCATACTTAAGTACCTACCTACCTACCGTAGTGATTTTTATTTTAGTAATGAATGAAGTAGAAGAACCTGTCTCATTTTTGATAAGTGATTTCACATCATAATCTGACATGTCTTGACAACATGCTTAATAAAATAACGGATGTGTAGAACTCGCTACAAACAATATTAACAATTAAGTACAATTAATGTAAATGTCGAGTTGAATAATAGTTCATAGAGTAATAAGTTAAAGATCAGCGTAGTGTTGTTACTGAGGGGATGTACGCGCCGACGGGATGCTGCTAACATATTTGACACATTATTATTATTCCTAAATCAAATAGGAATATATTATTATTGATTATTGGAATAAACAAAAATAACTAAATAATTGATCTTTTTAAATAAAATTTTGTTGATAAACGAACTTGGAATCCAAAAAAGATTTCTATTGTATTTTACTTTTAGAATAAAACATTAGAAAACCATAAAGACTATCCTTTCTTTTGTATTTGCTGTAGTCTGGATAAGGGGACAACACAATGTTACGTTCTACAGCGTAGGTTTACAAAACATTTTAGCACTTTGACAAGGTCCCAGCTTCTGACTAAATACTTGTTCCAGTAAAAGGCGGTATAAAAATAGCATGTCTCACGCTATTGTTCCGCCGCGCCTGCGCATCACTGAATCACTCACAAAGATAATGTATCTACCTCTAATCTGAGGTATCTACCTACTTGTCTTTACTTTAATTTTTCACAGAAGACGACGTTTTGACAAAGACACTGTACGACTCTGTGGTAATAAATGAACTTAGTTTGTTGATTAGGTCACGAAAGCCCTACTAAAACATCATCTGTATAAATAACGCCGCGTTACATAATCAATCATTGAATGCCGAAACATTTGGCTTCGATTTCCCGTTCCTTGTCGAATGCATTAACGTTTGATATTAAACAGTCTCATTTCCAAGGAACAGACAACAGACATTGTTTGGGATTTAGTTCCGGTTGTATTTGCTTCGTTTTATGTTTTTTTACCGATAGACCGAGTGAAAAAGCAGTGATGGTATACCTACTATATTTTTGTGAGTAGATAAATAATAAGTAGGTACTAACATAAGATTTTCTTATAATAAGATATTATTAAAATGTATTTGGTAGGTAAACTACAAAAAAATGTTTTTAAAGTTATATAGAGTAGGTACTTACTACTTATTTACTTTAACGTATCCTGTGCTATAGGGTCCTCACTTTTACTTCTTCCTTTACAACCTTTTAAAACCTTTAAGCTGTTACTCTACGGACCGTTGATGTGAGTCAATCTAGGGATAAGCATGATCTTATTCCTATGTCGTAAAAAGGCATTAGGGGATATGATTACTGCGTATAAGCTAACACGAACAAAGTTTGCAAAGTGTTTACAGGCGCCATATTATCCAGGACATTGTTCAATTTGGATCATTATTCAAATTCGTGGATATAACGTATATGTAGAAAATAGATTGTATAATTACCTGTTTAACAAAACTTCTAGCGGTTTTACAACGCAGTTCGGCTTTGTAAAATATGATATATAAAACCGTTGTAAAACAGTTAATTTTACAATCCATCTGGGAGATCTATACCTACAGGTGTTTCAAAAATCGAAATAGTACCAACTTGATGGAATTTCAGTTTTTGCAGAGGTAGTTTGTCTCCTAATAACCGTGTTTTAAAATATTAGGTTGATGTGATATTAAAAAGTTGTAATAATAAATTGTTTAAGTAAGTACTGATAATTGTTATGTTTCACGTACCCAAAATACAGCTTTGAGACTTTTTGGATGGCCACAAAGTCTCAAAGCTTTATTTTATATTTAATAAATTGTGTGCAAACGTGAATCTCGTAATGACGAAAAAATAAGCACCTGCAAAATAAATTCGCGGCTGTGTTACATTGTATCGATGCTTGTGCCGCAACCCCGCTATGCAGCTCTCCCAGACTTTTTAACACCTACTGTGACGTCATTAGTGACGGGAAACCGCTTCAAAGACACCGATGCCGCCGATGCCCCTCGGCCCGTTACGATTCTCTCGAGTGATTATCTCGCTCATACTCATCCTACTAATATTATAAATGTGAAAGTTTGTGAGTGTGGATGTATGTATGTATGTATGTATGTATGTATGTTTGTTACTCCTTCACGCAAAAACTACTGAACGGATTTGAATGAAATTTGGAACACAGATAGTTTATAACCGGGATTAACATATAGGATACTTTTTATCCCGATAATCCCGAAATTTTTGTTACGTTAAATACTACGTGGACGAAGTCCGTGGGCACAGCTAGTATTTTATATATGTATCTGCTGTAGTCGCGCGGACTGCAAGTTAGCGGCGACCAACCTTGACGCTTGGTCGGTGTTTCGTACACGCGAAGTACATGCATATGTTTTATCTATGCAAATATATATCTGTGGTCTCTACCTTAATGAAAGCTGCGCTACTGAATAAAACTTTTGAATCTTGGATACCTACAGATGGGTGGTAAATTAAAAATAAATACTCTTAATATTACCATTAATTTTACAAGCCCTATTAAAAAGTTGTAAAACCGAAATCCGCAAGGCAGTGTTTTATTTAACGATTATAACGAATAAATGGTCTAGTTGGTTATTATAAACTAGCTGAGCCCGCGACTTCGTCCGCGTGGAATTTAACTTAACAAAAAAGCCCGCTCCCGCGTTCTGAGCCCGCGCGACAGGAACCCGACAGGACAGGATTTTGTTTTTCTAAAATAAAAGTAGCGTAAGTTACTGCTTATAACATCAGCTATCTACCAGTGAAAGTCCCGTCAAAATCGGTCCAGCGGTTTCGGAGATACTCTTTGATTTCATGTGTTTTTATTTTTTTACGCGGAACCCTAATTGCTTTTCCAAAATTAAAGTAGCCCAAGTTACTTCTAAAAACATCAGCTATCTGCCTGTGAAAGTCCCGTCAAAATCAGTCCAGCCGTTTCGGAGATTACCCGGAACAAACAGACAGACAGACAATTTTTTTTTAAATCACGTATTTGCTATAGGTGTCGTAAGTACTTTGATATGCAGTTAGTGAAAAGGTGTTATTTTGATATTACAAACAGACACTCCAATTTTATTTATTTGTATAGATAATGTAGGTCAGTGTTGTATCCGATTTCATGAGGAGCAATGTCTGAGCGCAAATTTACCTGACTTAGTTGGGTTTGACTTCCTAAACTAATACAGAACTTTGATCGGATCTTCGGTGCTAGTCCAGATTGCATTATTTAGAATTTTAATGGATAAGACCTATACCTAGACCCATTTGCAAACTATCTTTGATATCTATAATATGGAAACTGTAGCATACCAATGTAGCTGTGTGTACTTTTATACATAGATACTATGACTTTTCGTAATTTGCCCAGGTCTGGGTGTGACTGACACCCAGAGCTGGGCTAATTACGAAAATACCATTTCCCTAATTACAATTTGTACGGTACAAGCACAATAGTACAAGCATTGCTTAGTTTGGGACCATACAGTTAGTGTGTTAATGTGGTGATATTACAATTATAAATATTATATTAATAAAGTGTGTAAATTTGACGACTGCTTAGCGCAGTGGTACGAGTAGGCCGCTCGGCTGACTACACCATGTGGTTGCGGGTTCGATTCCCGCTGGGGCAAATTTCGGAAATGGCCTTTTCGTAATTTGCCCTGGTCTGGGTGTCACTGGGCTCGCCCCCAGTCCGTTGTACGGTACCCATAGTACAAGCGTTGTTTAGTTTGGGACCATACAGTTGGTACTAAAAATATACTAAATTGAATAATTTCAGAAAAAAACCTCTATCATCTTTATGACTTGTAGAAAAAAATGCCCTACGGAATCTTGGAATTCTCATAAAATATGAATATTAAAAATACTTGGTCTACATAGTACCCTCGTGTAGTTTTCTGTATAATATACCTTTTTAATAAATATTTGTGAGGGGATTTAAAATAGCTTGTTTACATAACACAAATAGGTGCCTCTGATAAATGAAGAAAAAGGTGCCTGTTAAGTGAAAAAGAATCGGACCTAATTCCATGGGGGCTGTAAATCTTGTTCTCTCAAATAGGTTGTTATCATTTATTACGGACATTCAGAGGACGACAGCTGTACGATCCAAAAAAGAAAAAAGAAAATGTCCGTTCATTATTTTTCATAATTCTTCAACTCCGTGAGTTCCTGTTATTTAAGTGTCATGGGGCATGATGTTTGCATAATAAAATGTTTTATAACAGACATTATTTTTAAACAGGATGATACATGGATGATAATAAAATATTGATTCGAGATTTTGTTATGACAGTAAATTTCGTGAACGCCATTCCACGCTTATATGGTTACATTGACCTTACAATATAATTTTAGGGAGAAGCATAGAATTATGTGATCCGAAATATAAAGGTCACCTACATCTGGATAGATGTTATATGGGACCCGCCGCGAGGATTAAAAAAAAACAATTATTTGATTATAATTAATTTATTAATTATTTCGTTAATTAAATTAGAATATAGTAGATTTGGTAGGATTAGGTCTTGCTTGCAAGACGGTTGGGTCGAGACTGAGGGTCTTAAGGCGGTCATCAGCTACTGCAGCCCAAAATGCTGAGTCGGCAAAACTGCACTTTTTTTTTAACGTTGGAAAACCCTTTATGGGTCCCCTCACGCCTCGGGGGAGACGAGAGGGGTATGTGGGAGTCCCTGCGCCTGAAGGGCGCAGTATACCCACTAAAAACCAACGGTGTACCACCCTCCGCCATGCAGAGGGGCGCCCCGGGACCATGGGAAATGCTCCGAGACGCCCCGGCGGACGGCCCGGCAATGACTTGCCGGGCCACAGGCGCTAAAAGGGGGACGACCTGGTACCACCCCAGTCATCCCCCAGACGGCCGAAATCGTGCAATAGGTAGTGGGTCCCCCGACCCACCACCTGATTTCGGCTAGGCAAAACTGCACCTGGGTGGAGTTAGGTCAGCATTTTGTCTTGCAATTTAGGGGTATAACAGTACGATGGGTGAGAGAGCTGGCTCCCTTCCTCTCTTCCCCTCTCTGTCCCACTCGTCTTCAGGTAAGCAACGTGCGAGCAATTCTTTTGGTATTGCAAGCATCTATAGCCTAGATACCCTTATTTACCGACGTTGCTCTATAAAAAAGATAGGGAGTGGGTACCACAGATATAGATTTATATAGACAACGCAAATGTATGTACTTAGCGTGTCCGAAAACCCCGACCAAGCGTCGAGGTTGGTCGCCGATAACTTACAGTCCTCGCGACTACAGATAAAAAAATATGAGTATGAGCGTGATAATCACTCGAGGGAATCGTAGCGGGCGGAGGGGCATCGGCGGCATCGGTGTCTTTGAAGCGGTTTGGATCTCACGTCACTAATGACGTCACAGTAGGTGTTAAAAATTCGGCACGCTTGGTTTCAATACAAATCGTGATACTTGCGTTATCTATGTAAATCTATATCTGTGGTGGGTACCTTGATTAGAATATTGATATAAATGTAATTATTTTGTGAGTTTTTTTTTTAGTATAGAACAATAAAAATAGAAATGACATTAAAATGAACCCTGCCCGCGTGGGATGGTGCCAAGAATGCTGGCTGCATTTCCTTGTTGAATTCATGGGCTATTTTTTACTCTCTTTTCAATTTATATATGGGTTATTTATCAAAAAAGAGTTCTGAATCTGACGATTGGCAAGTTAAATTATTATAAGGGATCTAATTAAATGATTAACAAGATACCTACTATCTTGTATTGTTGTTTAAAATGCTCATAGACATTTAAGGTAACCGTGATGCGATACGGCGGAAGCTTATGTTATTGATGGAATAGATTACCGTAATTACGTTTGAAGTTTATTTTGGGTGTAATCAATATTAAAATTGCCAACATCATTGATAGACTGAAAAAGGTGGTTTGTTTATATTTAGACAAAATATAAGCAAATCTATACAAATAAATAAAATTGGAGTGTCTGTTTGTAATATCAAAATAACACCTTTTCACTAAATTCATATGAAAGTACATACGACACCTATAGCAAAAAGGCGATTTAAAAAAAATGTCTGTCTGTTTATTCCGGGTAATCTCCGAAACGGCTGGACCGATTTTGACGGGACTTTCCCTGGCAGATAGCTGATGTTATAAGGAGTAACTAAGACTACTTTAATTTTAGAAAAACAATTATGGTTCCGCGTAAAAAAAACACATGAAATCAAAGAGTATCTCCGAAATGGCTGGACCGATTTTGACGGGACTTTCACTTTAACTGGTAGATAGCTGATTTTATAAGCAGTAATTTATGCTACTTTTATTTTAGAAAAAACTAAAAAAAGTGTTCTGTCACGCGGGTTCAGAATGCGGGAGCGGGCTTTTTTGTTAAGTTAAATTCCACGCGGACGAAGTCGCGGGCTCAGCTAGTGTATAATACATATGTATCTTCACAGCGCAACCTATCTACTATATAAAAATAAGTCGGGTTTTCCTTCCTGACGCTATAACTCCAGAACGCACGAACCGATTTCCACGGTTTTGCATTCGTTGGAAAGGTCTCGGGCTCCGTGAGGTTTATAGCAAAGAAAATTCAGGAAAAATTTCAACAGAACGCGGACGGAGTCGCGGGGCACAGCTAGTCTTTATATAATATATTATTATATTGTCACACACTGGTGGTAGAAAGATTTTCATATTTATCAAATTTATCTGAATCGCTGAAAGATGCCGCACAAGAATTTCAGAAAAATATCTGCCTGTGAAAACAAGAAAAAATTGCAACCGCTCTGTAGTAAACATATATTATAGTTCTCGGGAATACATTTGAGTAAGAGAAATCGGGTTGCGAAATTGAAAACACAAATAAGCCGGGTTGGTATTTACTGCAAAGAGTTCACGCAGCTGTTTACGATTACGATTCCTGGTTCTATTTCTCGTGTTTGCGAGGAATTTACTCTCCGTTTGATAAAAATAACGATCATGTTATAACTGTATGCTTATGCGCGGAGAAAATATTGTGATGGCATATATATTGTAATTGATCACTCTTGAAAAACCTGAGATAAACAGTCACGGCGCAGCTAGGATGCTAGTGACGCTTGCTAGAGCTGTAAGGGAAATCTGACTCAACTTCGGGAATCATGACGTGAGTTTTTTGTTATCCGTTGACCACTGGCGTAACAATATGGGCCCCTGCCCGATAGCTCGCCTTGGGCTCAGGGGAACCTAAAATTTATTACATTTTATAAAAAACATTATCCTACTAATATTATAAATGTGAAAGTTTGTGAGTGTGGATGTATGTATGTTTGTTACTCCTTCACGCAAAAACTACTGAACGGATTTGGATGAAATTTGGAACACCGTTAGTTTATAACCGGGATTAATATATAGGATACTTTTTATCCCGATAATCCCGAAATTTTTGTTACGTCAAATACTACGCGGACGAAGTCCGTGGGCACAGCTAGTTAACAATAATAAGATGTCGCTCAGTTTTAGAACGCATCCATTATTGCGCTAAGTTTTTTTTCCTCCGCGGCACTTTAGTTTAGTGGCGCGGCCTGGTGACGCTCGGGGAATTTCCACTTTCTGTTCTCGTCAGTAAGAAAGGCCTTCTTTCATGGCGCGGCCACTACTTTAAGGACGGGTCCCATCCGATGAATGAGCTACGGGCCTCAGATTGTAAAATTACGCTACTGCCGTTGACCTATTCGCTCGGGCTGTCGCTTCTTGCCAACCAACATGAGTAGTTACACTCGCTCGGCGGAAATCAGTCACTGAGGATAGTAACCTCACGTGGTGCCGGATGAAATCATCACCCAGTCTATTTGGGGATGCCGCAAAAGGCAACTAAATAGCATCATAACGAAATCTGAACTCTTAGACCAATGGACTCGCCTGACACGTAGGTAGGCATTGTAGATAATTATTTCTCCTGGTTTTGGTGAATAATGGATGTTTAAGATCTGGGTTCGTACATTTGTTAGCTAGCAGTCGTCTGGCTGACAACATGCCAACCGAGAATTTACGACGAAAATATAAATAATGAACGATGGTTTTCCATTTGTTTGAAATTTGTAGACTTTATCTACTGTTCTTATTAATTTCAAATATTTTCACTCCATTCGATTCTAATATAATCTGTGAAAACAGAAAGCTTGTGGTGTAATCTTAATAGATTACAACACAAGCTTTCTGTTTTCACAGATGATATTAGAATCGAAAGATAATTCTTTATTACATCATTTTGTATCTAAATGGTGCTGTTATTTCAATGCTTAAAAAAACAGTGCCGTCTAAGGATGCCCGAAATAATATTATAAATAAGATAGTCATCCATCATACAACAACAATACTCACTAATAATACTTAAGTATTATTATTTGTGAGGCAAATAATAAAGGCAATAAAATTGAAATTGTGTAAAACTAATACCTATCGTATATGATTGTAGATATTTATTTTCTCAATACATACTAATATCTTTACAGGCTAGACCCAAAGCGATATTGTTGCAAACTTAAAAATTAAAAATAATGTATCTGTTTTTATTTAACATAGCAAATTCTATATGTAGCTGTTCTTGTAAATCAAAGAGAATACAATACTAGTTGTAAATTCACCCAAAGTGCAACAGGATAAGTCCAAGTCCTCAGCAATGAGGTTGACAGTGCGGAGTTACATTATTCAGAACTTCTGTCGCCAACGTCCATACCACGTTGAATACACCGTTTCTCGTCCGATCACCGAAGTTAAGCAACGTTGGGCGAGTATTTTTAAGTCTGTGGTCGGGCGTGGTCAGTACTTAGACGGGTGATCGCTTGATGCCACGCAATATTTTTTTTCCTACTTACGGTGACCTACGTTCTAATCTACCGGCCAAATTAATAGTACTAGTAGTCGACCGTGGTCGAAATTCGACCATAATTCATTTAAAATTTTAGTTTGAATGTTATTAAGGTTTTTTTGTCAACTATTAAGTACAAAAACCCAAAACCTTCTTGATTGATACTGGCATGCAGAAATGCACAATGGTCCCACCCTTCGAAATAAGAAAAAAAATCTGTCACCGTTTTTCAGTCAGAGAGACAGTCAGTTACCGAGTGGAGGTTACAAATGTGTGTGTGTCAAATGCATGGTAGTGTATGTAATTATTTACTTATAAGTTTACCCAATCTATTTTTAAGTATTATTATTATAAAATATTGGCTTTCTGTTTTCCTTCTCCATATAAATTTTAAGTGTACCAAATTTTATACTCCACCATCCGCGTATTTTTTGTAAAATTATACAAAGTTTTTGTTTCCCGTATAATGATAAAGCGTAGGGCGCCGCAACTCTGACGTCATCGTGCAACGCTACGTCAGTGTTGACGATTTGCAAGAATAGAGTGCCCGCGCGGCGAAATAATCGAGCGCCCCGAACGTCCATATAGAAGTTTCGCTTCAAGAAACTGTTGTTTTGTTCATTGGCATGTAATAGTACATTGTTATCCTAGGAATGAAAGTAACTTATTGAGTCCCGAGACGGGGTTTGTTTTCCAATTGGACGCCAATAGTTAGAGGGACAAAATAAGTCTTTCACCCGACGTAAACACTGTGCTTTTCATTACGAATACAAGGAAAATAACAATAAAAACAGGAATTATATAAATAAATAATACAAGGAAGTATGAACAATACTCTACAACCCGAAAACACAAATGAAGATCGGATTGCCGCCTATTTTGTTTTTCCGTTTGCCGGCCTGGTTCAATAGAAATGTGAAAATAGAACTAGTTTATTTTTAATAATTTGACTTCTGACAGTTGAAAGCGATTCTCCCTAGGGCTGAAAAGTATTACTTTCAACCCGCTCCTCAGGCAACTTCAGAACTACTTTCCGAGTATGAGTAATGAAAAAAAAACCATTTTTGTTTCAGAAGATGGGCGACACGGATTGTGAACCTATAGAACGTGCACCATGATTGAGCCTGCGACAGGAATAATGTACGGAGTGAAGCTTTTTGTGAGCTCCGATTTTAAGCAAAATAATTTGTGGGAGCCGCATAACAAGTCGGAAGCCGCCGTGCGCATCAACGCGTCGCGGGAGAACCAGTCTGTCTATTCATTAAACGATGACGAGTACATTTTCGACAGGACAGACGTTCGAGCGATATTTATTACGCTGTACACGATTGTGTTTTGTTGCTGTTTCTTTGGTAAGTAACTTTGTATTCTTCTCTACCAAGAGATTTACGTTCGCTTGCAATCGATATACGTAAAATACCTATTTATGTAGAGTGTCGATTGGGTACTCGAAGAACTTACAATTTGCAATACAAACATCTTACGTGGACGCTGTAGCAACTCATAACACTCGTAAAATTCAATGGAAGAGCTACTGTATAATTCTTTATCTCAGGAATGTTTATCAAAGTGAGTCAGAGAGTTATCTCTTTCTATAGGTACGAGGGTAGGGTTACTTACCCTCGTACCTATAGACAAGTACTTAATTGATCTTAAGCAAAAGTAATTACTTCAGTCAGTAATTTGATTCTGAAGTGTAGATAATTGTCGTTACTTAAGCAATACATTTTGACTCTCGTTTTGTCAGTTGCCATATTTTTGTATAAAACCTAATAGGATTTATTTAACGAGGATTCTAATCTTTCGTTATGACTTAGCTAATAAATTATAGAAAATCTACCTGGTGCCCGCGAATTCACCTGCGTAGAATAATAATGCACCCTAAGCATATGTAAGTGGCCGGTAATCGACATTAAAAGGAAGTTAAGATAAGGACTCTCCGTTTCCACAAAATGGAACGACTTTGCCTACATAATAATCTGTCTATTAGCAACGCTATAAACAAGTCATTGCTTGTTTTGGTAATTTTTGTAATTCAAACCATTTTTATAAATTTGTAAGTAACTCTGACTGATTTGTTACGTTTTGTCGCCTAAACCGCTAAACCTATATCGATTAATTTTGTTATAGAGATAGATGGAATCTTGGACATTGAGTAGTCAGTAGTTACTTACAAATTTATAAAAATGGTTTGAATTACATAAATTACCAAAACAAGCAATGACTTGTTTATAGCGTTGCTAATATACAGATTAGTATGTAAAGAAAGAAAGAAAGAAAAACTTTATTATGACTAGCAGATTGAGTAAAATAATATATATAAAAAAAAAGGAAATAACAATAATAAAAAAAAAAAGTTCTGCTCGTCACAAACGGACCCAATTCAGCATTTGCTGGTTGACAAGAGCCAGCGCTGGTCTTCCATTGGGCCCGATTGGCGAATTCACGGGCGCAAACCACAAAAAACAATAAATAAATAACTAAATTAGGACTAAAGGGCTCGTACCCAAAACTATATAAAAAAAACTCATTATAATAAAAAAATAATTAAAAAACCAAGAATTGTATAATGGTGTGGCACTATATGCTTCTTGGAGCTTCTTGCATACAACTATAAAATCTATGGTGCGACAAGACACCTCGTGAATTGCTCGTGAAACCAAAACTAACCTACAAAATATAGTGAATAAAAAAATGGTGTAGAATACAAAATTATAAGCAAATAAAAAAACCACTAAAACATAAAAGCACCTCGACAAGATCATATCATAATGGAGCAACTACAACAATACAATTCTAACCTAGGGATATATTTTTCTTGCTGACGTGGCAAACCCGATATTGGCAAAACCTCAAATTACAAAACAAGGGCAAAACATACGAACACGAGAAAATAACGAAAAGCATACAAACATAGAAGAAATCGGACAACACAAAGTACCTACAACAATGCCTGTTTAAGCGTATAGGAAATAAAAAACTTGGTAAGTACACATATAGATAAAGCATATATAAGTATATTTCTTATGATAGTTTATAATGTGCATAAATAATAATGGTAATGTGCATAAATAGAAATATATATAAAATATATATGTTAATAAATAAATTCAAAAAAATTATAAATTAAATCGCACTTGTGTCATTTCTTAAAATTTCCTGCGACTTCTGATGAGACAGAATAAAAGATTTTAATTTGCACCTAAACCCATGTATATTTTGCAGATTCCTTATTGGCGTATTATGTAGGCAAAGTCGTTCCATTTTGTGGAAACGGAGAGTCCTTATCTTAACTTCCTTTTAATGTCGATTACCGGCCACTTACATATGCTTAGGGTGCAATCAAGGATACTTGTACCTACAGTAACATCCCAAAGGATATGCACTTAATTCTTAACCATGTAGCAAGATTTTGTCTTAATGGGTATGTTCCCGTTGTAAGATTGGCTCGGCTTTCCGGTCGTTCTTAAAACTGATAAACCTAACCTGCAATTATTCTGGGTAGCGGATAGAATGCAGATTTATGACGTCGGACTAATGGGGGGAGGGTAGGTAGGTTGTTGCATAAGGTTCTGCACGTTGATAGTTACCTATTGATCATGAAATATTCAGATCATGCCAAACAAAGTTATATTTAATTTTTCGGATTGGATACGTATCAAAACGCTGAACAAGTATCTCGATTTACACAGCACATGTAATAAAATAACACAATGTTAATTAAGTATATTACAAGTTTCTCCTCAGAATGGATCCTTAAATTTAGTTACCTAAGTAGATACTTATCTTAAATTTGGGAATCTTTAAAAACAATGTTTTCGCGAAACTTGGAGCGGTATATGTTAATTATTACTTGCTGATATGTTAGTAAGTAAAGAAATCTATAAGGTTAGGAATTATACTTTGTCAAGTTTGTATATCATAATGCTCTAGGATATTTCCGATTTATATTCATGAATTCTAAAAAAATGTTTAAAAGTATTGAAAACAAAATATTATGTACCCATGGAAAACATTTCTCAATAAGTTTAAAAGGTTTCTTGCGTATTTATTTTAAAGCAGTTCTGTCTCTTTTCAAGGATTACAAAAACATAACTTTTTGAGGCCTGCTAATACGAAGTGTAAACTTATTAACTGCAATCAAGCCTAATGATGATTAGGAATCAGTAGGATTTGTATTTATCATTCAATTAAATCATCATCATCATCACGTCATCATGATTTTCAGCCAAGGCTGTGCCCCGGCCAAGTCTTTCTAAACTGGATTCCAATTACAAATTGATTGGGTTATTAGTTATTTGTTATACAATAGTGCAAAGTTGATTTTTAACTGCGTGCTCAATTTTTATGACCGAGCAAGCGAAGTGCGCTCGTGATTCAAAAATTAGAATCATGAGCGTTAGCGAGGGAATCAAAAGAGCACGAGGTGAAAAATCTTTGCACTCGAGTGCAACACCTAACTTTTCATCCCACCGCAGCGAGGATATGACTAAATGCAAAAAAGTACACCAAAAAGCATCCGAGTTCGAGTATTTAACAAATTAAAAAAGGTTCTTAATTCAATTTACTTTATCCTCTAGCGGATAAAAACGGCTTTTGCACTCAGATATTGAAGAGCAAAAATACTTTTTCCGAGATAGGGGGATGAAAAATAAATTTTAAACTTCTGTTCTATAGGTACCTACTAAATAGACTCAAGCTGATGAACTCTAAGTAAATTTTAAAATGCGGTCTATTTTAGCAAGTAAACATAAAACCACGGTAAAACACGTAGTTTAAAGAATTGCGAACCAAATGGGCTCGTCCATAAATACTCTTTTGATTATTTACGAGCCATATGTTATAGTTCTTCAATGGAGCACTATTAGGCGCTGAATTACCGAGAAACAATATTAAATTGTCTATTTACAGAGGTGTAGCCACAAAATGTGTAGCGCTGTTGTAGTGTAGTTGAGAAATGGACATACGATTCGGTAATTCGAAAGGAATAAGCTATAACCATAATAGTTTGGTAAACAATAGTACGTATGTACGAGCTTTCTTAAGGCTTTCAAAAAGTAAATAACAGCCGTGGCAATCATTTTTGGCTTGGATAACTAAAAATAAATTTCAATCCCAGAGGCAATCTTAAAACATCTTTCTCTTATTGTAACAATATTGCCGAGTGATGTCCGCTGCGTTTTATAGCTTACTTATCAATACGCACTTTCTCGATTATGAAGGCGAAAAGCAAATAACATTTTATATTATACTATCGAAATATATATAAATATAAATATTAAAAAACCGCATCAAAATCCGTTTCGTAGTTTTAAAGATCTATGCATACATAGGGACAGACAGACAGCGGGAAACGACTTTGTTTTATACTATGTAGTGATAACCAGGGAAGGGGACGGTCGATACATTCATGGAAAACCATGTACATGATCATATGAAACCTAGTTTAGCCGTGCATTCATTTAATAGTAACGCATTTGTTTAAGTGTAATATCACTTAGATAATTATCTGGGTAATTAGCCTGTAAAATGCACTTGTAACTAATATTGCTTGTTAAACTGCTATCTCTATGTGAGATGAGAGTGTCCATATCTTACGTATACCGACTGTTACTATTTCGATTATTTTAAGCTTCAGCTTTGTGCGCGTTCGAAATACAAGATATCCAGCAAAGTAGATTGAAATAATCAGCGTATGAAGTCATCATAATGTTGTGAGCACCGAGCGTGGCCAATTGTTTTATAATGTCATCGATGACGTAGGTATGTATGATAAGGTTCTCTTTTAATTAAATTACTAATCGTTCGTAGAATGGTGCGAACAAATTTCGAAGTAACTCTACAGAATGACTTTGTAATAGTTGGGAATCTTCTAAACTATGACTCTACATGGGTCCTAGGTACAAACCCTGCCTCGCACCGCTGGGTTTTTCGAATTCTATGTGCGAATGATAATTTCTATATGATTATCACTAGCTTACTGTGAAGGAAAAAAACGTGAGGTAATCAGCATGTCTTAGAAAATCTAAACAGTTTTTGTAAGGCATGTGAAAACTGCCAACCCGCGCTAGGCCGTGGTGTATTACGGCCTGAATCTCCCTCGTAGTGAGGGGAGGCACGTGCCCGGGAATGGGACGTCTAAGGAGCTAAATTATTATTAATTCATTATATTATTAATATTCCCTAGATACGATAATACATTTGAGAATAAATCTCAAATTTATTTGCTGTTTTGACAGTCCTCCTATAGAATATTCCTGGGAACGACAACGTTTGTTCTTACTTCGATAAATACCAATTGAAATATCCCGCTACTTTACAATTTGCTGAACAACTGGAAGTGGAATTTGATGAAATCAGTTAACTAGTCACAATTTCAGCGCTTCTACAATCTTGTTAGAAAGTACGAGGTCGCTTTAATAACGAAACTTGTTAAATTATATTATATAAAGTTACCTTTGCTTTTTTGATTTGAAGAAATCATAGGTTCTTAGGCATTTGCAGCGAAAGTTATCTAAGTAAGTGCCAATAAACGCTAAAGCTTTTTAAATTTTGTATACCCACACATATATTGCCGTATCAAGGTCGGTCGATTCCAGCCACCTTCTAGGTATGCCTTTATGTAAATTTAAAAACGAAAATGTTGCTTTTATAGTGTACTAACATTAGTATATTAAAGCACTTAGCGAATTTAAATATGCACTTTTGATTGCTAAATAAATTTTATGTAGAAGACATTTCAATTACTTAATTAATACTCTAGATCTCTTTGAAGAATTTCAGAGCGAATTAACCAATTTATTGGCAATGTGCAATAGACATCGAAATCCAAATTGTAGAGATAATTAGAGAGAGAAACATAATACTAATACCTTAGCTATAATGAAGATGTAGCCCGATTCAATTTATCACTGCGTGCCATAAACCAGGGTTCACAGAAAATATTAATTTGGCAATAGGTACAATTGAATTACCACCTACTATTGAAATAATTGATATAAAGGGGTTTTTTCATAAATAATCCTACTAAATATTATAAATGCGAAGGTTTGTGAGTGTGGATGTATGTTTGTTACTCTTTCACGCAAAAACCACAGAACGGATTCGGATGAAGTTTGGAACACATATAGTCTATAACCTGGATTAACGCATAGAATACTTTACTTAAGTCTACGCGGACGAAGTCGCGGGCATAAACTAGTCTAAATATATATAACTCAAAGGTGACTGACTGACTTAGTGATCTATCAACGCACAGCCCAAACAAATGGACGGATCGGGCTGAAATCTGGCATGCAGGTAGATGTTATGCCGTAGGCATTCGCTAAGAAAGGATTTTGATTAATTCTACCCCCCAGGGGATAAAATAGGGGATGAATAATCCCGAAATTTTTGTTAAGTTAAATTACACGCGGATGAAGTCGCGGGCATAGCTAGTCGCCTATAAAACTTCAGATTATGCAATGGAATACTACTGAATTACGTAGAACACAAAGGGGGTCAGATTCGTTGAATTCGTCCTGTACCAATACCTTGACATGCGACTTCTTTTTATGAGAATCAATTTGATAGGTAGTTACACTAATTTTGTTTTGATGATGAAAACTAGGCAGCAAATTATTCTAGCCTACTTTTCTTACATTACCGGTAGGTAATAGATATATTGCAAATAAAAATCCTTTGATACATGCTGAGAACTCAATTGGCTAGGAATGAAACGAAATTATGAAATCCAGTATTTTTTTATTATGTTGTATTTACAAAATATAGAAACTATTATAATGTAGGTATCTCTGTGGTAGGTATACTTACAGTGTAATCATCAGTAATGTATTGTGTCAAAGCTATTTAGTTATTTTTATTTATTCCTTGTCCACCTTGGTATATCTTGTTATAAATTAATAATAATTTTAGCCCTTTTGACGTCCCACTCCTGGGCACGGGCCTCCCCTCAACACGAGGGGGATTCAGGCTATAATCCACCACGCTGGCCCAGTGCGGGTTGGCGGATTTCACATGTCTTTCGAAAATTGGTTAAATCTTCTAAGACATGCAGGTTTCCTCACGATGTTTTCCTTCACCGTAAGCAAGTGATAATCATATAGAAATTATGATTCGCACATAGATTACGAAAAATCCAGAGGTTCGAGCCGGGGTTTGACCCGAGACCTGGTAGCCCGCAAGACGCGTGCTTTACCAATCGGCTATCACTGCTATTTATATCTTGTTAACTATTAATAAAATGAAAATAACACCAACTTTTTATTTCCATTGGATGCTGTTGTTGATGATGATGAATAGTTTATATCGCTAAAATACACAGAGGCATTGATCATTCATTAGATAGGTATATGTATACACTTTTGCAATCAACATGTTCATTGGCTTGACAAAACCACGCTCTCCCAAATAAATCTCAATTTATTTTTATATTTATCAACCGAATCGTATTATGACTCGAATTTCAAATTAATGATCTATTTACATTCTATCAAATGCCAGTAAAATGTTTATCAATTTGTGCGTGTCACAGCCGTAAAATAAATAAAACGCAGAAAGTTCACAATGTATAAAAGGAGCGTTCACGTGATAATAATGTATCTGCTCATTGTAATAAACCGTTTTAGGTATCGTAACGTAACGTGTATGTAAACGTAACTTACGTACTGAGTGGTTAACGCCTAAGTACCAACTGGCATTCAATTTGGATACCGAATAAACTGTCGCGAACCAAATTTGTTTAAAATAAACTAAAAACAAAATGTTAGCAATCCGACAACATGTCGACTGTCACGGATTGACGGCCCATCGATGTTTGCACGAGATACCCAATATTTACCAATGGTTTTCCGATGGAATGGAAATGTAGGTATTAAATTAGCAGACATGGCGCCCTAATCAGATTACCATTGAAATAAATTAATCTATCCCTATCCAATTCATTAAGGTATTCTATTGAGGTTATTCGCTAATTAAAGTACTTATCGTGCGTATTTTCTTACAGAGCTGTAATATCTCTTCATCGCTTTATGACCTACGTTAGTTATTTAAAACCAATTCATTGATGTAAGTGGATCTTCTATATAACTTGTATTATAGTGCCCGGCTATGCCACTGTATTCCCACACATTGTCATGTCTCACTGCAGTGGACACGTATTTAGTTTACATTATCTTTAGAATATCTGCTAACATTGTACTGCGGTTTAAATGCATTCTATTGACCAGCGCATACAAATTACATATTACCAATCTATTCAAAAGGTAATTATGAGGCTAAATGTATCACAGTTCTGTACACGTGAATTGTGGGCAGTTTATGAGGATTGCTTAAATAGTAGGCTATTTGACTAATATTTTGTTTTATTGTATAATTGTGTCTAGTATTAGGTAGGTATGTTTATAACGCTTAGAATAAAGTCTGAAGATGAAAAACAGTGAAATAATTTTCAAAATAAATAAGTACCTGTATAAATAAAGATGCTTACAGTTTCGGATCAGAAACAAATGTAATCAGTACAGAGTACAAAAAATTTAACACCTATATGATGAAGTCACGGCCATAAGGCAGCGGGGTGCAACAGAGAAAGAGCGCTATTCTCCGCACAATAACTTTTTACTTTACAATCATTAATAGCGCATTATCCCACTAATATTATAAATGCGAAAGTTTGTGAGTGTGGATGTTTGTTACTCTTTTAAACTACTGAACGGTTTGGGATGAAATTTGGAACACAGATAGTTTATAACCTGGATTAACACATATAATACTTTTTATCCCGATAGTATGTTAACGTGGGACATTTATCCAACCTAATAAACGGATTAGGATGAAATCTGGAACGCAGATAGTTTATAACCTGGATTAACACGTGGGATACTTTTTATCCCGATAGTATATTCCCGTGGAATAATTTATCGATACTACTGCAAAAATATTTCATAACTAAATTAGGTACTTATATTAAAAAATAATTTGTACTCATGAGTTAATATAAAAAATATATTAAATTCGATGTAAGGCAAACACAGTTTTGTTAGAACGCCGAGCACACGCCGCAAATCTAAGATGAACTAGGATGATGTGAAGGTTTTGATTTAATTGTCCCCAGTCCACATGCTGGAGTGCAGTAAACTCTCGCCATCTCATCTGGTGACTCTGTAAAGCATTTTTGCGACCAATATCAATTCTCAATTCCAAAAAGCAAACACTCACCTAATGGTTCTCAAATGCCAATAACAATAACAATCTCTCGAAGTATTGACCGCTTTTACCATTACCATACTAATCTAAGGTTTCGATAACAATGGACATTATTAATTAGTTCGCACGGAGGTCAGCGTGCCAGACTGCTGAATTGGAAATTTCAAAATCAATTCCAAAATGTTGGTGAACAGGTTGGGTCAAACCTTTGTTAGGACTAGGGATACTTTATAGTACCCGTTACGTAGTCCTAGTTTAAAGAGTAGGTATATTTTGTGACCCAGATAACCGATAAAGGTGCGAAATACAATTTTCCATACCGAAATTTAGCGTAGAAACCAACGATTAGCGAACGTAAAACTATAGTAGGAAGAGATACTGCTATGTTTCATGTGGTGTTAATATTTTTATTTTGTTTTCAGGCAATTTACTGGTCATACTCGTGGTAACACTGTCGAGGCGGCTGCGCTCCATAACCAACTTCTTCTTGGCGAACCTCGCTGTGGCTGATTTATGCGTCGGAGTGTTTTGTGTCTTCCAAAATCTGACTATATATCTTATACCGAGGTGAGTGAATCCCGGTAAACAGCTGACCGTATAAACATACCGGTTTTATATTTAAATTCCGTGATGTTGAATGAATTACTACGTTAGTTTCGAGCCCATTCTGAAAATGTTATAGCTCCTGCTGGCTACTGTAGCTATAGCCCTATTTTTAGAACTACAGTTATATGGTTTTATTACACTCCTATTTATACCTATAATTCTGTTCCATACATTCTATGTGGGCAGGTACTTATAATTTGCCCCGAATCGTAAGCAAACAAGGGCTAATATCGAGCACATGTTTGTTTAATTAATTTAAAATGGACGTTTGTTCAGTGCGCCCTGTTAACGATGTGGGTTCCGTACAATTTGTAACGGTCTGTGACGCGAAAAATTCAAATATGGAATCAGTTTATATCAACAAGTAAGGTGTTGTGTTTTGTAATTATTTGCAATTACCCGGATCAATAGTAAGATTAGAAATCTAACTTTGTAAACGTTATTGTTGAAATAAAACTATTGTTACGGATTATATCGCGTTTATTTACTTTTGTATGTTCCCGACGTGGATACGGGGGGACTGAGGTGTTAGATGTCCTGATGTCATAGTTAAAAACTGGGTACCCTCAAAATTTAGTTGGTGTTTGCGGTCCGATCCACGCAGAAAGTGCTCACTGTGTCTCGGGGTCTTGCAATGGTACGCTTGGTTTTGGATTTAATTATATTAATTACTGGATCCCAAGTTGGTGGTAGCACCCAGCCATCTTCCCTATTGAAATTTGTAAATAGTTTTATTTCAATGTGTAGTATTCGCGTAAATATAAGAAAACAATAACGTTATTGTTATTAATACCAAATTAAATAGTTATTATTATTTTTCTTATAATAAATAACTAAATAGATCCTTACATACACACGTTATGTATATTTATATTTCTCGAAGTGACCCTTTGAGCCTTTGAGAATTTATTTAAGATTGTATTATTGTAATTGGACATTCTTGTACCCACAGATTTTTTACAATGAATCACTGCGTTTAATCTCAACGAGACAAGAGCTGTTGACTGAGGCACTAGTCACATATAAGATTTTTCATTATGATTCTGATATTATAAAGGCTATAACAATAACTAAGTTTTAATGCAACGCCATCTCAATCGAGCCATCGTCCCTCTTGAGTCTTCATCGTAACTCTTCTCTAAAGGTTCTTTGAGGCATCATTCATCTTAATTCTGAAATATTAAAGGGTATGTGTACCGAAGCAATCGTGATGGCGGTGCAAACAGCCTGATTGATGACGGATGACGTAGGGCATACATATTAATAAAATATTGTACTATAAATCAGATTTCTTTCCGCGATACGTGTGCTTTTGACATTATATTCGCACATAGATTTAGAAAAGCCTAGAGGACGAGCCAGGGTTGAACCCAGGACCTGGTGCCCGCAAGACGCGTGCTTAACTAATCGGCTATCACTGCTCTTGCATGAGGGATAACTATTGAACAAAAAAACGAGCCCAGTTAGTGGCTCCTCGTGGGACTGTTTCCCTTTCTACCAGGGTGACCACGGTGGAGGCTGGGGATGGGGATCCCGCTACGTTACGTAATAAGGCATGGCAACTAGGAGGAAGAAGGATATAGTCCCACTAACGACTATCTTCCGAGTCTCGTTTTCTTTCTATAGAAGTGTTAAAGTATAATAGACCTTAATGTTAGTCTGTAAAGTATTACACTATATTAAAAAAAATAATTAGTGCGCGAGTAACAATAGAAATCCATGTTTCCCTCAAATCACTGTCACCGTGTCACTGTATCTGCATTAGTGTATGCACACAAGTTTTTCTTTTCAGCTGGGTGTTTGGTGACTTCTTGTGCAAAATGTATCAATTTGTGCACTCGCTAAGCTACACGGCGTCTATATTCATTCTGGTGGTGATATGTACTGAGAGGTACTTCGCTATTATACACCCAATAACGTGCAAACAGATCCTCACTTCGACGAGACTCAGGGTAAGGCTTCCCTTTATCTGTTCCAACTATAGGATGTTTGAAAAATATCGAACTTGGTATATTTTTATTGCGCACATACTAAAATATTTTGTCTAGTTGGTTACATTCAATGGTAAGAAATATATTAATAATCAATATCGCCAGACGAACACACTAACTGTATGGTCACAATCACAAACTAAGCATTGTACTATGGGTACCGTACAGTACAATGGACTGGGGGCGATCCCAGTGACACCCAGACCGGAGCAAATTACGAAAAGGCCATTTCTGAAATCTTCCCTGACGGGAATCGAACCCGCAACCACCCGATGTAATGAGCCGAGCGGCCTACGCTCGAACCACTGTGTATGACATTAAGTATCTTCATAAATATTTTCTCTGAATCAGTATCATAATCAATTTGTAGGGTTGAATTATCCTCTAAGGAACAACGGACTGGCTAACTGCGGTATTTTCGCGGAGACGACACTGCAGCTCAACCGAACAAACGAATATTGTCAAAATTTAACCTATTTTAAATTATACCATGTTATTAATTCTTATAAACATCCGTTTTTTTATTGGTAGAATGTAGAACTAAAGTAGATTAGATGTAGATGTAGGTTGTTTTCTCACAGGTACAGGACATAGAAGCAAATATTCATAGATTTTCAAAAAAATATAAACTTTGTTTTTTTTTTATAAGCTTTGATTAGTTTTTCACGCCCTCTTCCGTGGTGAATAGGCACAATAAATAGGAGATTGGCATTGGAAATGCAAAAATCCGAGCGCAACCTACATTTCAGTGTGAATTACTTACTGTAACATTTCACCGAGCGATACTGTATCTATACCAAGGCCAACGAGAAGCGTTGCTAAAATTAATGGATTAGGTATTTAATTAAATTAGCAATTTTTCACATTTCCCCATCATATATTTAGAATTGAGACACAAAATTAACCATAATTTTTTTAATGCCTGCCTGATCGTTCGCTACCCACCTACTTGAAATCGGCCATTATTAACATTTTGTATCGTTTCTCGTTGGCCATGGTATAACATAAGTGGTCGGATGTGTATTTAATTGCCTTCATTTCAATTCTAAGGCCGGAAGACTGATGGAAGCAATTTAATCCGTAATTCAGCTGAGGTACGAGTAATTTATTAGGCTTTTACGTAACGGACATCGCAGCTTCTAATTATGAAGGTGCCCGGTGCTTTGTTTTGTTAATAATATGAACATATTACCACCCATTGAAATTAATAATACCTACACATACCTAACCTCATTCATACGGCAAAATACTTCGCGTATATTGCAGGATTATGATCTTATAGGTGTATGGCAAAAATTGCGGTTCCTTGAAAAGATTCGGTTCGGTGGATATTTGATTAAAAAGTGATACAGAATGATACCGGAATGGAGGCCCTGGCTAATTTGTTGAGAGGAATTGAGGAAAATATTTTATCAAAGCGCTACCTCAAGTAAAGCATTCCTTTATAAGAAAATCATATAAAGGAGTCTCGTGGGCATCAGCGGTTAGTCGTCATCGTCTTATACGAGGAAGCGTAGGAATCCTTTAAAGTTATGGTGATAGGTATTCTGAGAATAATGATCTTAGGGATTTCATTTGAGTTACATAATAATTAAATTAAGTAGGTACAGTTAACAGTAAAAGTAGCTTAGTACAACGTTCAGAATAATGAAATGGGTATGAAAGTACACATTATAAGTAGATACTAAGCTACTTTTGCTAATGACTGTACAAGGTCATAATCGTCAATGAAATAGGGTATTAGACTAATATTCTATGGTGATAGTATAACTTTATGATGACGTCATCGTCATAAGTCAGCGCTTGGCCGACGGAGAAAGAGCACGACCTTGATCTTTTCTCACAATTGCTTTTAACAAACTTTAAGAACGAATAATACGACAACTGCTTGGCGCATATCATATAGTTAGACATAATCAGTTACAAATAAGTTGCGAAGTGTTTAAGTACCTAGAGTTTATACAGTTTATAGAGTTCATAAAAAGCAAAAAATCTAATAAGTATCTTCAAGAAACAAAACTAATCGAGACAAAGAGAGCCAAATATGTTTCATAAAGATTTCACGTAGGCGTAATTCTTCAAATAAAATACAGTCCCATTCACTAAATATAAAAACTGTCTAAAATAAAACCTAACCAGAGACCTTTTAAATAAACTTTTGTATAAGCAAATTGGACTTTATTAGAAACACCTACTTAGCTTTAATTGATTGACAAAGTACATAATAAAGGGTATCATTCGCAGCTGGTGATTGTCGGCGTGTGGATCACGAGCGCGGCGTACAGCGCACCTAAATTCATATGGGTGGAGACGATTACCAACGACCTTGGCGACGGCCACATGGAGACGATATGCATACCACATCGCAGGAAATACAATTCTGAGCTGTTCGACATGGTTAACTTCGCGCTCCTGTACGTGACGCCGTTATGTGTAATGACGGTAAGTGAACAAAAAATATTTAAATCGTGCGGGCGTCCGTGGTAACGCGAATTCGGGCACTAATTCAAAGTAAATGGGCCAGTTGTCTGGGGATTTTTGCACATTTCATGATACTTTATCGTTTAATATGTCATGTTATTTCGAGTTTTATGAAAATGGTAACGGGTGTAAAATATCTAGATTATTGCAGGTGGTTTAAAAGTCCTAAATAGGGTTTATATATGGTGCCAAATATGTATGTATATGCCTAATGAAAAGAGACTATACGTAAACTTTAATATTTTATGAGTTACGGGTCATTGAATATTTGTCACAACTCACAACTGAAGTGTTTGAAACACCGTGTATGCATAAGTAGATCTCATTTATAAAAGAACAGTGACCATAAAGCTGGCGTATGAAGAGAAGCGTACCTAAGAAGAGTTGCAGTCAATGCATTCACGCAGAACAGGGCAGACAACATTTAGTCTGGGAGCGATCTTGGAAATGTCATCCTAACGTCATCGCAGTAAAATGGCATGTCAAACGCGTACTCAAGACCGCTCCCAGATGAGATTTATTTATACGGGCCTTAGTAATGTAATCAACCAGCACAGAGGCGCGTACGCTGCTGCGACGTAGGCGCATAACAGGCGGACATGTGTCTGTCCTGTCTGCGGCTCGCTGTAGCGACAGTTAGTCATTTTTTTATGAAAAGTGACACTGACATTTGTCTAGTTGTGAAATTCTAGTTGTATCTATGCGTATACTGCATTGCAGCGTACGCTTGTGACCTATGTATTCTTCAAACATAGCAGCGCTACGTACAAGTTTATAATTGATGTGCTTCTTCGTCGCTGCCGTCGACCCTGCCTGCAGCATCAGCATGCGCTTAGCCTGACTGTTGTAAAAATAAATAATTTAGAATATAAATAAATAATAATTCTTTATTTTTAAATAATAATATCTTGCAGTTGCTTTAAATTATTTCATGAACTCATTATCTCTCACTTTGAATTAATATTGTACAGTCCGCTTGACTTACTTACCCCTGTATTTTAATTAGTAACTGCAAGGAGAAGTCGACATATCAAAGAAACTGACAATCACCGAGAAAAAGCTAGACTAGCTTTTAGCTTTTATTAACACAAAGACAAATTGCAAGCGTGGGATAGTGCACTGGGTGTAACAGCGACAAAACATCTGAACAAACTTAATTACTATTGTCGTCTCACTTGCTCTCAAGTAGGTTCTCCACTAAACGTGGTCGGTACCTAATCGGCTATAAAATAGTAGTTAAGAGAATCTTTCAGTTTGACGACTTTATATAGGTAGGTACTCTCCCGAGTTTGTAAATCAAAAGGTCCCTAGTTATTTCTAGCTTTTAGTGCATCCAGGTTTTTGAATTCGTTTCAATTTGTTATATATTTTTTCGTATTGAATTGCTGGTAACGGTAAGTTGTCCATATCTTTCAATCTGCAGAATCGCTTGGTATAATAAATTATGAAGGTAACTTCGATCAGACTTTATAATGGATCAGATCGAATCCAGCAATCTGCTTTTTGTAACTTGAAAAATGTGATATATGTATATTTTTTAGATTCATGAACAACATTGTTAATTATATTGATACCCATTCTTCTCACCAGTTCTTGGAAAAGGAAAAAATCAAAGGGTAATATTCGACATTGACAAAAATAACATAAAGATTTTTATTTTCCTATTTCCTTCCTGGATTGGGCTTACGGTTTTCATCATCTTACGAAACATTATAATAGCTACATAAAGTCGATCTGCTGTGAGAGAGTGGTACTACCTCTTTTGAGCCAGCCCGTAGAGTGAATAAGCTACATTTACAGGTTTAAATATTTATAAATTAATTTAGTTACCTTACCACACACAAGACATACTGTTCATGCACGGTGTACAGTTATAGATAGGACATAAGGTTTTAAGAAATCCATAATTAAAGTTGTATGTTTAGTTCCAAATTACTACGATAGGTGTCGCTGTACCGTGTTAAAAAACGCAAGCTAAGCTGATATACAGTTGAATGACCCCCGGGTTTAAAAAATAAAATAAAATTATTCTTCGTCTTATCTTGAACGGATCTGGTTTTTTCATTTACTTCCAAAATCCAAGTATCTGTGGCAAATTTGGGGATTTAACAATACTGTTGAGTAATTCATCATAGTGACGCGTGCACACGGTTCTCAATTATTCTTATGATAATAGAGTATTTAACTAAAACTCGAACTCATACTATACTATATGAAGATATAAAATAAGAGTCTCCCAAAGATAGGTCTCCGTCAACTGAGAAGGAACTTCTTCCATAAAACATAATATCACACGCCCCAGGCTTTCCCATACAAGCTTAGGAAGGATAGTGTAATATAATAAGGATATCTACCGTCGTTTAGGACACATCCCTTTGATAAAATTTACAGAATCTCACTTCCTGTTGGATCAAGCTCAATACTTTCCGCGCGTAAAACTATGTACATAGATGAACTTTATGTGTCAGCTACTGATAGCGAAACACTCAACATTGTTATTTCCGTTTTATGGGGTCCGTTACAGGTCGCTTCTAGAATAATAACTACGAAACTTGATAGAGGGGCGGTGAAATATACTTAGAGAGAGTTAAGTGAGTTAAGTATTAATCAATACTCATAGATAAGATACTTTTGATGTAGGAAACTTAGAATGTTATTATGATTCATATAGCTATATACATATTAATAGTATCAATAATAATTAATTTGGTACAAATTATGTGGAAAGTCCATTCGTAATCAATTCATATTGGACTATTTATTCTCACAACATTTGTTTTTCATTACGTAATTTTGACTAGGTATTGTTTAAAGATTAGATTTGATCTGTCTGTTTTTGTACCATCAATAATAGAATTGATTTTGATGAAACTCTCAAATTTCATTAGTGGGAATAAAAATAATTTGGTAAACAAACTATTGTGTTTCATCTTATTTCAGCAGTAGTATTTGTACACTTATGTTTTTATCATCAATAGATATCGATATATTAGGTAGTTCACTAATATTTTTATCGTATTTTCGTAAATGAAAGCACAGTCCAGTGACCGAGGACAAATACATTTCAACGGTTGAAGCACTTACCGTTCCGGGTCCAACCTTTTTCCTCTCTTTATATTTACACAGTCGATCAATTTGTTCCGTTTCAAAATGCGTAAATACAATCCAGTAGGTACCTACCTCATAAGGTGAAAAAGCCTCAAGTCAACTACCAACATTTTACTTAACTTTAGAATTTATAGTCCAGAACGATATTTAAATATTGCATTTCGAAATTTCCTGCTGGCAATGTGCTCTAAAAAATGATAAGAGGACTATAGTGCGTTCTGTAGGTAATTTTTCTGGTTTATACTAATGAGTTTTTGTCAAATACGTTTCAAGCATCTACATAATACACAAATAATCTCCCTTTAGCAGAAAAGAGGAAATCTTTCAGCCAGGCGGGTGTTATACCTGGCGTGGCGGCCACTATGCCACGCTGGTTGTTGTCGTTGTATATTATATTCACGATGCTTGCAAATTTAATATCGTGATTCAGTTTTTCTATGAAGAATCCGTACATTGTATTGAGTCGTCGCATGTAGCGTCATCTATCGGTCCTGTCGGCGTCATGAATGTGAGGCTGCTGCAACCCCAACAATTAGAGTGGTTGGAAAAAAATACTGTTTAGATCGATCCAAAAATAATAAATGGTTTTAATAATTTTATCCCTTTTGCGCTTGTGCCCTCGTGCCACTCCTGGGCCAGGGGCCTCCCGTCACTATAAGGGGGATTCAGGATTGATTATTATTTTCTAAGCCATGCAGGTTTCCTCACGATGTTTTCCTTCACCGTAAGCAAGTGATAATCATATGGTAATTATGATTAGCAAATAGATTTTGAATAACTCTAAATTGAAAATTTAAAAACCCCCGATGCGATGACCTGTTCATCAAATGTATAATTTACCTAGTTCTTCCAAATAATGATGTTAGCGCGATTTGCGTAGCTCCCGTAGCTCAGTATCCATAGCTCATCTCGCAAATTCATCTGGTACAACTAGTTTCGATGCCAGATTATGAAAGCGCCATTAAATCATTTGTTTTGGCTTCCTCATTTATATTCTAAGATGTACAATAATCAACAGAAAATCTGTGTAAAAGTATGAGACATTATTTTGTTATGACAGTATAATAATTGACATTAGAATAGACAACGAATCTAAATATTGATGCCACGGAGGTTTAATTCGTAGTAAAATATTATCAATTATGATTCAATTTCATGTAATAACTCTGGTTGAGGTGGACGGGAGCAGCCCAGGGAAAGAATTTTCAATAACGCTAAAATTATTTTTAATTTGATTTGTTTTTTATATTTTTTCTCAATGGCGGAGCAGCGCCCTCTAGAATTATTATAACTTAATATTCCATGACCATTAACAAAACAAACAAAATTTACGCATGCGCGTATCCATCATTTGACACGTGACTGATGGAACGTCTTTAGTTCATACACAAATCTCTTATAAAAATTGATAAAATATACATTTTTTCCAGAATCAGGGAAACTTTTCATATTTATAATATTGTAAAAAGCCAGTTCAGACTATTACGATCATTTAAAAATATAATAAATCTAAATCCAATAATCTCAATTTTCGATCGGATTCGAGCCGTGGAAGTTGGTTTTGGCCGTGAATGTGGCTTTTTAACCTACAAAAGAGCTGATGATCTTCAAACGGCTGAACCGATTTTCATGAAACATAGCTAAGAACACTCTCGATCAGAATACCTATCTAACAAAAGAAACACAATTGAAATCGGTTCATCGGCTTGGGCGCTACGTTGCCACAGACAGACACACAGATACACAGATACACAGATACACAGATACACAGATACACATGTTAAACTTATAACACCCCTCGTTTTTCGTCGGGGGTTAAAAACACAGAGGTGCGAGCCGGGGTTTGAACCTAGGACTTCATACGCCCGCAAGACGCATGCTTAATCATCCGTCTATCAATGCTTCCTAAAATATACCTAGTCGAAATAAATCACCCTGCTCTAGAAGAAAAAGTTTATAAAGCACGCAAAAAATACTATAAAGCTTTTTACTTATATGTACAAATAAAACCATAAATGCTTATCTCCGAACATCTACATCGAAGCAATATAACATTAGTTTGTCGGTGTTATGATAGGCACGCTGGAGATTTGTGGCAACTTTATAAGTAGTAGGTGCCTATGCTAAATTTATGTAGGCAAGTTTGTATAGCCCCAGACTAAGGCGAGGCAGTAACATAAACGAGTCTGCGACGAACCATTCCAATATATTAGTCAGCCTGGATTTGTTTTTCAAAGTTTTTAACATTTTATATAATGGTGCTTTAACAGAGTTATGTAGTACCTACTAAAGTGTGTTGATATATATTTATTGAGTCGTTATGGACTATCCAATGGTCCACAATACATTTTTATAAAACCATGTGGTAATTACCTACCTGCACTACCTATACAACCATACAGGGTATAAGGGGCATGGTAACGACAACTGATACACCATGGATTCAACTCGTGATCCTGGACACCTCGGAGTTGGAATTTCCGTTGATATTGTCATGAATTATGCTAATATTTAACATTTTAACATTGATTTTAGCATAAAATTCGCGCTTGAGCGTACTGAGTTTTAATTTAGTGAGCAGTGTGTCTATCAAATAGTAGGGGAGGGGAGTAGTACCTGTTGTACCTAGGATAGTTTTATAGATATATATTTTTTAATGTGATTTAACGAACAGCACACCATTATATTTGCATATTTTGAACGTTCAATTATTTGGGTACTCAACAAAATAATATCAGATATAAATATTTCATACTTACATTATATTCTAAAAGTAAAAAAAAAATGGGAAGTTAGGCCAAGGTACAACAAACCATATGTACCTCGGCCAGTACTACGGTGTACCTAGGACACATTGAAAATGTAGGGGTAATTTAAGTAAACTATTAACTGTTCTTAGCTAACATCGTTTTATTCGGTTTATTACTATCTTTAACAAAACACCTTAGAAATTCTGAACCAAATCAAAATAATATTCTAAGTGTAAATAATAATCAAATTCCAAGTTGTTTTTTGCTTTTCAAACAAAACCTTTAAACGAAAACAACTAACTTTTAACCACTGTTTTGTCACATCATAAACATAAAAATTAGTAGGTACATAACCTAGGTAGGTAAATTTGATGATGGGGTCAAGTAACCTTCGTCCGTAGGAAAAATTACCCTCGAGATTCCCTACACGTGACCCTGGGTGGTGCCAAATAGGTTAAAAATTCTGGTGGTAGGCTTCGGCCGCGGCTAGTCACCACCCACCAAACAAGGCCGTGCCGCCAAGCGGCCTAGCCGTGTTCCGGCACGATGTTTGGTGTAGCCCTTCATGGTTGGCGGGTCAGATCAGTTACGCTGTATGGTCTACAGTTGTTTGCCACAACACTATGAAGCTGTGTCGGGAAACTGGCCTTGGAGAGCAGCGGGATCCGAAGCACGGTTTTCCGCTGGCCGACCGCAGTTAGTAGGGGGCCCAAGTAGTGAGCTAGCCACTCATGAAAGGCTGCCCCGCCAACTTGCGAAAAATCCCGGGGTGCGCCATCGTGCCGTTTGGCGACCGGATGTGAGGACCCGATGGACACTCCCGGGGGGGTTCGGGCGTCCCCGCGGTCTCCAGTCCAGTTCCCCAAAGATATAGCTTCGTGTGATGTGTCATTCGGTAGTGAATGCAGCGTCTCGATCTACTGCCGCCATCCTTCCCATTCACCCTCGTAATCATGAAAAAGCACGTTAAGGGAAAAAGGAATATACAGCGGAAGCACGTCCTCGCATTGAAAGTGCACCTCACAAATATTAGAGGACTGCACTCCAATTCCGATTCAGTCCACCACCATCTAGAGACTGCAAAACCTCACTTGCTTTTTCTTACGGAGACGCAGATAAGATGTCCGAAGGACGTGGCATACTTGTCGTACCCCGGCTATGTCTTGGAGCATAATTTCAAGCCACGAGCTGGGGTATGCGTGTATGCTCGCGATGACCTATCTTTTCGGCGTCTCCGTAACCTTGAAAACACCAGGTTCTCCGTCATATGGGTAATGGTGGACACCGGTGGAGAGCAGATCATCTACGCCGGTGTCTACCGATCGCACAGCGGAGACCAGGAGACAAGTAGGCTCATGGACTACTTAAGTGAGACGGCAGGCGTGGCCCAAGAGCGGTACCCTTCCGCGCAACTCGTGTTGCTGGGGGACTTCAATGCTCACCACCAAGAGTGGCTGTTCCCATACCAGAACACTGACCACGCTGGTAGACAACTTTATGAGTTGTCCCTGACATTTAATCTCAGCCAGCTGGTCCATGAAGCGACTAGGGTGCCCGATATCGAGGGCCACACAGCCAATTGCCTAGACCTTCTGCTGACTACTGATCCAGACCGATACTCAGTGTCGGTATCATCACCATTGGGTAGCTCCGACCACTGTCTGGTGAAGTCAGTATCTACATATTCTCCACCCGACCTAAGCCCGAGAGGCAACCGTCGTATATGGAAATACTGTTCAGCAGATTGGGATGAGATGCGATCATTTCTGGCATCTTATCCTTGGCAGCAAACATGCTTCTCTTCTGGCGACCCCTCAGTCACTGCGGATGCCGTTACAGAAGTTGTGCGTCAGGCTATGGAATATTTTATCCCCTATACTGACGCACAGCTGTCCGGCAAAGCTCGCCCATGGTTTGGAGCTGAATGCAGACGTGCGGAAACGCTGAAGCATGAGGCATTCCTATCTTGGGCTGAAGCTCGTAACCGCAAAACTGAGGACATAGGCCTAAAGAAGAGAGCCTTTAACAAAGCTGCCAAGTCTTGCAAGAAGGCTCTTCGGAAGGCACGCTTTGACCACATAAGCCGAATAGGGATCAAACTTGCTTCGTACCCAGCTGGGAGTAAAGCGTTCTGGTCCCTGGCTAAGTCGGTTGAAGCGAACTTCTGCCGACCTTCCCTGCCTCCACTTACAAAGCCGGACGGATCACTAGTTCACACCGCTATTGAGAAAGCAAACTTGTTTGCTTCTCTTTTTGCGGAGTCTTCACGTCTCGAAACTGCTGGTGAACTACCTCCCAAATTACCTCAATGCGAGGCATCTATGCCAGATATTCGCATACGTCAGACTGAGGTACGTAAAACACTGCGGAATCTAGACGTGAACAAGGCTAGTGGCCCCGACGGAATACCAGCAGTAGTCCTCAAGACATGTGCGCCAGAGCTTGCTCCTATACTGACACGCTTATACCGCCTCTCCCTTCAAACTGGGCAGGTACCAAAGGCGTGGAAGCTTGCTAACGTACAACCTGTACCGAAAAAGGGCAGTCGTGCTGACCCTGCCAACTACAGACCCATATCGGTCACGTCCATACTCTGCAAGAGTATGGAACGTGTACTGAACAGTAGGCTCCTGGCATACCTAGAAACGAATGACCTTCTCGGTGACCGACAATATGGCTTTCGCCGGAATCGGTCTACCGGAGATCTTCTAGCGTATGCCACACACATTTGGAGCGAGGCCATCGAAAGGAATGGAGAGGCGATAGCCGTCTCTCTTGACATTTCGAAAGCCTTTGACAGAGTCTGGCACGATAGTCTTCTTAGCAAGCTTCCATCCTATGGTATATCAGCAGCCCTGTGTGTTTGGATATCAGATTTCCTGAGGGAACGGTCGATACGAGTAGTCCTTGACGGCTTCACATCTGACCAATTGGCAATTAATGCCGGGGTACCTCAGGGGTCAGTTCTCTCTGCTACTCTTTTCCTGCTGCACATAAACGACCTTCTTAGACCTGGTATCTTTGGGTATGCAGATGACAGCACAGTATCAGAGAGATACTTCTCCGACGCACGAGCCGGGGCAACGCTGATTCAGTCCAAAAGAGAGGCTATGGTCGAAAGGTTGAATTTGACCTTGCAGGCAGTCTCCGATTGGGGCGATGCCAACCTGGTCAAGTTCAATGCTTCCAAGACCCAAGCGTGTCTGTTCTCTGCAAAACGGAGTCCATTCCAACTGACTCCGACTTTCCGGAATGTATCTGTGCCCGTGGGGGACCATCTTGAACTGCTGGGTGTTACACTCAGTTCTAAGCTCAATTTCGGTCCCTTTATTGAGTCCAAAGCCAAACTTGCTGCAATGAAGCTGGGCATCCTGGGGAAGGTCAGGCGGTACTTCACACCGGGGCAGCTTCTAAACCTATACCAAGCTCAAGTCCGATCGTGTATGGAGTACTGCAGCCATCTTTGGGATGGTTCAGCTAAGTATCAGCTGAAGGCTCTGGACTCAATAGATAAGCGGGCTAGAAGGCTCATTGGCAGCGAATCCCTAGTGCAGGCTAAGTTGCAGAGCCTGGAACACCGACGCAGGGTTGCCAGCCTATCAGTTTTCTACAGAATGCATTTCGGGGAGTGTGCGATGGAATTACACGAGTTAATTCCCCCATCTCCATTCTACCATCGGACGACAAGACGCACGCACACAATGCATCCATACACCGTGGACATTCCTTCAGTTCGTACCAAGCGTTTCGCTTCCACTTTTATTGTGCGAACTGCCAAGGAGTGGAACACCTTGCCGGCGTCTTTGTTCCCGGTTGACTATAACCTGGATGTTTTCAAGTCGAGAGTGAACAGGTACCTTCTAGGCAAGTATGCACCACCGTAGACCACATCGTCACTTACCATCAGGTGAGATTGTGGTCAAATACTTGCCTATATCGCAATAAAAAAAAAAAAAAAAAAAAAAAATTTGATCATATCACATAATATTTATATAACAAGTAAATCCTACCTTACAAATCATAGAAATAAACTGACCAAGGTACAACTGATCGACAGTAACCGAGGTACAACACTACTCCAACTTCAACAAAACGGTGGATTTTAAATAGTTTAGATGTTAGTTATCTCGTATGTTTCTTATTATTTTGATACTTGTTAATTAAAAGAACCGATAGAATATTAAAGTTAAGCGACTATAATAAATAATAAAGTTTTAACGTCGGATAATACCAAACACCGGCTTAATGACGGTATGCAATTAACTTCACATTGAATAGTCGGTGGTGATGTCCCGAATACCATACACAGTAGTATTTTATATCGCGCCAATATCCTAAGCGAACCCAATGACCTAGATACACATAGTGCCAAGGTTCAACAGGCTCCCCTAATTATTAATTTAGTTTAGTTAAATTAATTTAGTTAAAATCATTCCTTCAGTTCGTACCAAGCGTTTCGCTTCCACTTTTATTGTGCGAACTGCCAAGGAATGGAACACCTTGCCGGCGTCTTTGTTCCTGGTTGACTATAACCTGGATGTTTTCAAGTCGAGAGTGAACAGGTACCTTCTAGGCAAGTATGCACCACCGTAGACCACATCGTCACTTACCATCAGGTGAGATTGTGGTCAAATACTTGCCTATACCGCAATAAAAAAGTAATAAAAAAATTGCGTTAAGGTTTAGTAACTGAATTGGTTGCTCAGTTGGTCAGGCTGTTTGTTCCCCTCGTGCCTAAACAACAACTAAGGCCACGAACACACAGACTACTAGCTGTTCCTCCATCACGCACAGTGTCACGGGCCAACTCGCCACTAGTGCGTGCACTATCTTTGCTAAATGCTCTTCTGGCTTCAACACCGGAGTGTGATTTGTTTGCTGGGAGATGGATAGATATGTGTCGTGCATGTCTAGGATTTTGTGAGAAGATGGATGAGAGATAAGCTTTTTTTTTGTTTACGTCTCTTTTAATTTTAATTTCTTTAGTTTTTACACATTTCTTTAGTTTTTACACATTTTACGACTTATATTTGTATAGAATTTCCTTGTTTTTTATTATTATGATTACCTTGCACTGTACAACGCCTTAGATGTATATCTGTAAAGTTGTTAATGAACATTAAAGTAAGACCAAACAAAATCGGGAGGCTACCTCTGTGTCGGAATACTACCAACCTACTTTTGTCACGTCATAAACGAGACTTCTTTCAAAGTTGTGCGCTCTTCGAGTCGAGAGTTTCCACTGATGGAATTTATAGCGTCGCCCGTCCACTTGATTCTTGAATTTATTCCCGAATATTCTTTAGGTGACATTGACATAGTAAAATAGAAATCGCTATTCGCTTTTATAGTAACTGAGTAATTTAATATATAGCTCGGTTTTCTCGATAATAAGTATAAACTACGTATAAAAGGAACAGTTAATTTTTTTTCGCGATCATATTACAAAAGTATTAATTATTAAAATTAATTCAATTGAATATAAAAAGTATTAAATATTCCTGAAACATCCTGCACCTCAATTTAGTTAATAATCATAATAATGGATGATTACTAAAAAATAATTGGTTACCTTTATTTTTAGTTATTTTTAACGTGAGCGTGATCGATTGAACAGAATTCCACTAGAGAAAACCTGCCACGAAATAAATGCTAGACAGACCTAAAATACTCTATATTACTGTTCTGAATACTATTACCTATCAGCGGGCATTGAAATATCTACAATATTGGTTAATTTAGGTAATCATACCGACAACGGTTTCCGAAGATCATTTATCAAAGCAAGCGCCAAAGTTGTCCTCAATGACGTACACGTGTTTGTAATCAAAGGCAGGTTACAAAGTCCTGTGCTCTTGTTATTGAGCTATTTCACCACATAAACAAGTTATAAATATACCTGATACATAAAATAGTAATCAGTAATAAGAAGTAGGTACGTTAACCGCATGCGTAGGCAGGCAGCCGTAACCCTTTTTTTTTTTTTTTTTTTTTTTTTTTTTTTTTGAATTGACTATATGTTGTTGGCCAGAGTGGCCATAACAACTTCACCCGGACAGAGGGCGAGCGCAAGTGCGCTCCAGCCATAGGGGCAGGGGGGCAGCTAGCTCAAGGGCGTCACTAGGGACACGACCTCGGCTTGGGCCGCTGCCAGGAGAGGTGGCGAGGGTAAATCTACCACCGGATCGGAACGCGACCTCGACTGAGAAGATCCGGCAAGAAACTCAGCGGGCTTGTCGGGTGCCAAGGTGCGTCTAGGTAAGTAGACGCACCTTCTAGCGGAAGCGGGGGTTCGTCGACCTCGCCGGCGAGGTCGGTGTCTGGCGGGGAGCCGTAACCCCCGGCTGATTTATTAGCACAAACAAACCCGAATCGGTTTAATTTTCTTTTATCGACAAGTTAGAATATAATAAATTGCATTTCAATGGATTCCATTGCATACCTCCATTAGCCGTCCAGATCGAATGTAAACCTACCTACCGCACGGTTTGCCGCAATGATAACCGCATAGTTCTTTGAAACTATCGATCCGCACACTAAACGCGGTGGCGAGAGGAGAGCCCGCTGGTCTCCAAGGACCGCAGCGGATGGTGAGCAGCCGAACTGCAGAAGTGCATAATATAGAATAGTAGCTTTTAAAGTAAAATAACGTGGTGCCCAAACCCATAAGTCCACCGCGCAGGTACACGAAAGCGGGCGTGATTGAAAATCCTTGGACCTTCCTACTTATTTATCTCCTTTATCAATAAACGCGGTTTAGTGGTTTCATAGTTACACCATGCTTTGTTTTCTTCTTTCGAATGTCAAGTTACTGATTACAGAAAGAGATAATTAGGTGTAGAAGTATTCACTCGCTATACCACGTCGTGTTAATTAATAAGGGTGGTTATGCGTACATACTAAATAAGTTTATGCTTGCGGTCAACCCGACGATAGGATTCATCCAGCGTGCCGCGTTGCTTACGGGCACATATTATAACAATTTTCGTATTAACGAGCTTCATTCCGAAAAGATAACAAACATTTGAACACAAGCAGGAATCGGAAATGTCGGAATTAATTACCTTACATTTAACATTCGCGTTTTAATCAGTAGGTAGGCGTTTGTTTTTCATTTATTTATTTGGTGTTTCATGAATAAGTGTTCTCTCGCGTTCAGTAGATAGCTGAAGTGATTTTTGACATGAGTGTTGTGTATCTGCTTAAATTATCCATTATGAGCTAATGTAGCCTGAATATTAATCAACCTATTAAAATGTCAGAGGAATTGTAAATAATACCGATATTAAGTCTCCTGGCGAGGCGTACTTGACTATCACAGCACGTCATTGGTGACAACATTTTAATCATCTTGAAAACTTTTTTAGATACATATTATTTACTAGCTGAGCCCGCGAATTCGTCCTCCTGGAATTTAACTTAACAAAAAAGCCCGCTTCCGCGTTCTGAGCCCGCGCCGCGGGATACCATTTTTTTAAATTTTGTTTTCCTAAAATAAAAGTAGCCTAAGTTACTGATCTACCAACTATCTACCAGTCAAAGTCCCGTCAAAATCGGTCCACCCGTTTCGGAGATACTTTTTGATTTCATGTGTTTTAATATTTTTACGCGGAACCCTAATTGTTTTTTCTAAAATTAAAGTAACCTAAGTTACTCCTTATAACATCAGCTATCTGGCAGTGAAAGTCCCGTCAAAATCGGTCCAGCCGTTTTGGAGATTACCCGGAACAAACACGCAGACAGACAGACAGACAAAAAAAAATTAAATCGCGTTTTTGTTATAGGTGTCGTATGTACTTTGATATGCACTTAGTGAAAAGGTGTTATTTTGATATTACAAACATACACATTGTTTTCTTATATTTACGCGAATACTACACATTGAAATAAAACTATTTTTCGGATTTTATCGCGTTTATTTAATTTATGTTCCCGACGTTTCGGCTGCTTTACAGCAGCCATGGTCACGGGGGGACTGAGGTGTTAGACGTCCTGATGTCATAGTTAGTAACTGGGTACCCTCATATTAAGTTGTTGTTTGCGGTCCGATCCACGCAGAAAGTGCTCACAGTGTCTCGAGGTCTTGCAATGGTACACTCGGTTTTGGATTTAATTATATTAATTACTGGATCCCAAGTTGGTGGTAGCACCCAGCCATCTTCCCTATTGAAATTAGGATGTTTTTTAATTTCAGTGGCCTCACGTATCATCCTTGGTCGGAATCGGTGTTCTTTTGCGAGGATCTGTGGTTTATCAAATCTGATATAATGGCGGGTGCGAAACGTCGGGAACATAAAGTTAATAAACGCGATAAAATCCGTAAAATAGTTTTATTACAAACATACACTCCAATTTTATTTATTTGTAGTATTAGATGTATAGATCACATTATTTTCTAGAGCATTTCATTTTACAAAGTGAAAAAGCTAAAGTTAAATAATTTTAGATACATAAAACACTTCGGCTGAATAGGTACTCTCAACGTTACTTAAATATTTAAGTCCAAGACGCCACACCTTCATTGAGTTATGTTTGGTTTGAGTGTACGGGTTTCACGTGTAGAAAAAGGCATTGTGGCATAAGTACTGAAATTAAGCTTGACGTTAAGTTGTAACCGTAGGTTGTAGTTGCTTGCAATACTAAAGGCACGCGCGTTGCCAACCTGAACAGGGAGTGAGACAAGGAAAGGGAAGGTAGGGGGATTTTTAGTTCATAAAATGCTAATTCTATACCTAATATCTACATGCTCAAAGGCACTTCAGTATCTGCGTATTGAACCTTTGTAACAGGTGCTACAAATAGGTAAGCATTAGATACCTTTCAGACAGGGTAGGCGTACCGCGTGGATGATCCTTACTCAGAAAGCTTAACTTTTATTCCAATTTGTCGCTATTTGGCTCACTGAAATGTTTTTGTTCTCTAAAATATAATTATTAGCGTAGGCTGTTAAATCTTCATCGCTATTTTAGTCAAGGTATTCAGACCAAATCAGACTAAATCCAGACCTATTTACAGTCACACAATTGTTCTGTAGAAACACTACAAAAAGCTTGTTTCTTATTATTGCGTATTCAAAATGACTGGATGGTTTTTGTTATATGGTTCAGTTAGTTTAATTGTTATCAAAATTGTAGCAATTTCACCTCTATGAAAGGTAACTATTTATGTATTTCTGTGCAATAAGTAAGAGTCTTTCGTCGTCTGTCTGATTACTGAGATCCTCGCCACGTAAGTTTCCTTAAACTCATCCATTAATCTTAATTACATTTGAAATCTTGAATAGGGTCAAAGTAAGTTGATAGGTAGAATTTCATTTGTTAAATTATATTATCTGCTGTCTCGAAATTTAAATCCATGCCTCTCAACTGACCTTTTTTGTGAACGTTTATGAAACCGTCTGTGATGAAATGCGTTTAATTTAATACCTCGTATGAGATGAAAAGCTAGACTATTCGATTTCAAAGTTTTTAAACGCGTTATTGCGACGGACTAAAATTATCGAAATAAGACTATGGCACGGTCGCTGATCACGAAGAAATTCATACAATGAGCTGTTCACACAGTTGCTGGTCACACGCAGTTCACGGCAACTGTGTGAGCGAGACGTATTAGATTTACGCGGGAGTGACAGAGACAGGTAATAACATGTCATGGTACGAATTTCTTCGTGATCAGCGACCGTGCCATACGGTGACAGCCAACTTTTGTTCAATTGACTTAAGCTCATATACATACACTTTGGCTTGACCGGGGTAGTACCAACCTCTCACAAAAGATTGACGTAACGTAGCTATTATACGTGCGTTTCGTACGATGAGCTGTGATAGAGCTGGAAGCCAAACACCTCCCTCTGCCCTACCCCCTACAAGGCGGCAATGTCATTGGTATTGAAAGCATCTAGGGTATGCTAACTGCTTAACATCGGGCGGGTCGTACGCCTGTGTGCCGACTTTGTTATATGAAAAAAAAAGTTTTAATGCCGCTCATTTTTATTTTAACATAGCATCAATCGGTCTCTGGAATTAACTTTACAGGCCAGATAAGTCAGTACGTACTTTAAAAGATTAAAAACATGAGGGGCGTAACATGATTTATTCAACGTCAGGGTTGGTGGACTGAACTCAATCGTACCTACCCTCATAATTCGATAAAATCCAACAACAGATCGCTTAAAGCCCAATGTTTTGTATGAAAGTGTTTTATTACGTGTCTACCAACATAATATAACAGACCTAACAATTTTATTATTCCTTATACAGAGTTATTGGTCAAACACTGACAACCTTTCAGGACTATAATAACTAATATCATTAACAATATTTTTTGTTCTATGACTTTTAATAATTCATTAGAGCTGTATACAAAATGAAAATAAATAAATTCAACGCCTTAAGGGTGCTCGTCCACTCGATCCGGGCGGACTGGCTTGGCTAGTGGACCATTCGCTTCGATCAATAGGATCGCTTCATTTTAATAAGCTGTAGAAAATGAAACGAACTATTCGTAGAAGCGGGCTGACTAAATCGAACCTATTGGTCGTAGCAACTGGGCTAGCTAGCCCAGCTAGCACGTCCGGTCAAGGTGGACGGGAACCCTAAATGTTACGCGCGTCATTTGTGCTCGTGTAGCGATATACGGTAGTGCGTAAAGAGTTAGAATGTGGTAGATAGAACAACGAAATTTCTAAAGTTTACTTTTGGTAAATGTTTTATGTTTTGCAATAAGTCTTAAAACAAAAGTTATTGTATACAGTAAATAATAAAACCTTGCAAGCTTTTAATGTTTACCAATAACCCTGTTTAGACTACGTTGTAAAATCTCACGAGGTATAGATAAAGCCATAAAGCCACACTCAAATGCAGGCATAGAGAACCCTAGGGACTTCACAGTTCTCGCTTCGCCCATATCCTAGCCCAATACCTACCAAAAATAATGCATCACTGAAATACCTCTCAAAGTTCCAACAAACGACTTCAATAGGTCTCATAAAATGTATCACAATTATTATTCACCGCCGATCGTGCTTTAGAACTTGGATATAAATGAACCTACAAGTCTTTGTTTTCAATAACAATAGGCAATTATTTTTGTTGGCTATCTATTAATCCCTATTAGTTACGACTGTATCCATGGCAAATATTGCAAAAGTTGACTATAATGGTTTAATTACGGTTTTATATTGATGGAGGTGTATAAATAAGTATAGGTATAGCCTACGGGTGAATTCTTTTGCCGTCACCATGAGTGAGACCGCCCCGCCGCACTGGGTTTCAGAACCTTTCGGCCTCTCCACATCAAAAGACGACCCACAAAACCGCAAAGTATTTATTTACACGTTATAAAGTAAATATGTAAATGGGCCTATGAATCGGCTTCCGGCTAGGGCAAATTGAAATTATCATTTTGTTGAAGTATTCAACCGACACCTTTTGTATTCGTATTTGATAAACGTTTATTTGCCGAAATACCTCGTTATAAATAAGTGCGGAATGTATGAATGCATTGCTAAATAGGTTATTATAAATTACGAGTAATTTTTAAGCAGGTTTACAATAGTACATTGTAACACGAGTGGTGAAAGTGACTTATTTAGTCTAGAGACGGGGTTTGGCGCCCGAGCTTAGCGAGGGCGCTAATAGTTCGAGGGACAAAATAAGTCTTTCACCCGAGGTAAACACTGTGCTTTTCATTACGAATACAAGGAAAGTAAAAATAAAAACAGGAAATGGCTAAATAATACAAGGAAGTATGAAGAATACTCTACAACTCGAAAAAAAAAGATCGGATTGCCGCCTATTTTGTTTTTTTTTCGTTGGCCGGCCAACTTCATTATTTAGCCATTATTTTTCATTTTCATCTTTAATATTTTGCCCAAATCTATGTTATTTTAAAGAAATTGTTGAAACTAAATTTTAATTAAGTCATTTAAATATATATTATTTAATTAATACTTAACTTTATGTTATTTCAATTTTACATCGTGCTGTAATTGAGTGACTGTAGAAAAAGTTTGAACATGGTGCCATAGAAATGTGAAAATGGAAATAGTTTTTTCATTACTCATACTCTGAAAGTAGGTCTGAAGTTGCCTGAGGAGCGGGTTGAAAGTAATACTTTTCCGGCCCGGGAGAATCGCTTTCAACTGACAGCTGTCAAATTATATTAAAAAAAACTAGTTCCAGTTTCACATTTCTATGGAACCATGTTCAAACTTTTTCTAATAAATTAACAAATTATAATTAACATTAATAAATTATATATTACCAAGCAACCTGAGTTATTAATATAAACCCGGTTGCCACAGTACTATTACTCACGAATATCCAAGCGAAATAAAGGTATTTTTCATTTATTTTATTTATTTAATCCAACCATGTATACGAATTTTCTAATAACCTCCATAAGTAGATATAGGTAGTTTTTTATCGCTTTGCTGTGTTTTCGAGTTTTTCAATTGCAGAAATTATATATTATTCATAAACCATTTGCTGTGATCATAAAACGCTTTGTATAAAATCCTAAAAGGGATCATTTAATCTATAATTAAAATCAATAATTTATCATTAATAATGGATCTTAATTAATCATATCTCGCCTTTGCTCTACATAATTTCGGATGTAAAAAATATAATTACTCATAGGTGGTACCTGTGGGTGTTACCACAAATGGTAGAGGTACGCCTCTATGTACGGCTCGCCGTGGTACTTACTTATCAGCAACTGGCTACCTACGTCCAGTGGTTTCTCCCACGTATTTTTTATATTAAACATCATTCATGGATAGTACCTGACCTAAGTACTTATAACATTATATCAGTAAAATAATTTGATAGAGTCGGATCCAGGGATTACGTCTTACAAACAAATAACTTTATCTCCAGATAATAATATCATAGAAATATTGACAAGGTCTGTTATCTAGTACTGATAGATGTATCTATTTATAGCTCCCCAGACAATGCTCATTGAGTGAGGAATGTTTTACATAAATATTCCAGACAACTGTAGGCATGTATTTTATAGATAGAAGACAGACAGTTCATGAATGTTCAATTTAATTCAACTTAATTAAATTCTAAATTCAAATTATGTGTAGATACATGTACATATTATATCTCGAGGCTTACAATGATTAAAAACTTGATACAGAATACTCTTATGATAAAGGATCGTCTTGGCGTTTGTATCGTTTTTAATGAAGGATCCAATTAATACGCACCTATCTACGAGATATCTACTAAGAACTATCTACACATATTAAAATCTATTTAATAGACTACGATTTTAGAGACTGTTATAATTCCATTATCGTCGAGTTATCTAAGTTAAATCTTGTGAATAAAATGCATACAATTAAACATATTGTTTAAAATCAAATAACTAGCTGTAAGAGTATTGCTACAATGTTCGGTGATTTTAATTTTACGTCTTTCTTTACAACCGTAACTACCCACTCAGCCATTGCGTCAAATAATCCATACTTTCGATTATGACAAAATATTAAAAAGTAATAATTCCCAGGTTCTTTACACGAGGATCGCAGTGGGTCTGTGGCAGAGCTCGCACGCGCTCCAGCATCTGGAGCGGGTCCAGTGCTGCGCGACGCAGCACCAGCGGCCCGAGAAGCCCGCAGCAGCACCCGCAGGCACCCAGTACGAACCACAGCGGACCTTCGTGGGCACCGCTGAGGATAAGGTTAGAAGCACACACCATCCTTCTAATATTTTAAACTACTAATATTATAAATGTGAAAGTTTGTGAGAGTGGATGTATGTATGTATGTTTGTTACTCCTTCACGCAAAAACTACTGAACGGATTTGGATGAAATTTGGAACACAGATAGTTTATAACCGGGATTAACATATAGGATACTTTTTATCCCGATAATCCCGAAATTTTTGCTACGTTAAATACTACGCGGACGAAGTCGGGGGGCACAGCTAGTTTATTTTAAAATAATGTCGTCATTCGACCTAACCTCACTCTCAGGGTACCTTACAATGGACAGTACTCCTGGTGTAGGTAGCTCCCGAATATCTAATTTCCCCCTTCGTTATTGATCGCTTATAACTGGCTCTTACGACGGGTCCATTAACCCACACACCATTTATTTTAAAATAATATCGTCATTCGAACTCTCCAACATCCAACCATAATGTGGTCGCAAACTAATAACGCTTGTACTATGGGTACCTTACAATGGACAGTACTCCTCGTGTAGGTAGCTCCCGAATATCTCATTTCCCTGTTCGTTATTGATCGCTTATAACTGGCTCTTACGAGTACTTAAGACTGCTCCATTAACCCGTATCAACTTTTATTGCTCCCAAATTAAGAGAACAATGGAACGTAATATTTTTTATTCCCATTTCATCATAACTCATGAAAGCAGGGCTACTCTTAGCAACGATAATCGATATATTATCGTGACACTCATATCATCGAATACCACTCTAAATTCCTTTATTTAGTATTATTCGTTAAGTAATCGATACGACGGCAAAAAAGAGCTCCTAAGAGTAGCACAAGAGAGGTATAGAGAGGGAAGTAAGAGAGATGACGTAGTAACGTAAGATGTAAGAGTGAGTGACGGATGAAGTGTGAGAGAGATAGAGATGAACTAGAGTCGTAAGCATTGAACGCGAGTAGACGTATTTAAAGACGATAAAATAAATAAAGAACCAAATTGAAGATTGAAGAGTTTGATTCCACCCACATGTATAATACAGACATCTTATCGTAATGAAACGTATCTCGTGTGTACTCAAGTGTAATATTTTCTACATCAATAAACACACTATCCACAAGCCGCTGACATGCCACGTCGATTCAATCTAAGGTTAAGTAGGCATTTGAAGTCATTTTTACGTCGGGGGTCAATAAGTGGAATTAGGTGTAGGTAGTGTATTTTACTTAAGGGAGCGGATTTAGTAAACAATTTTGGCATACCTTTTTAATGATTCATTTTTAAATATCTATTTATAATATAGAATTGCTGGTTTCCCAAATGGTATTAGGTTAAGAAATGTTAATATTTAATAATTTAGAAAGGCGAATTATATTAAAGAGACAAAATTACATAGGGTCTAGGGACAGATTCTTGACTAACGGAGTCCGGTCATGTTGGCCTCTTCTACTATAGATTAAGTCATTTGGTTTATATTTTTGGAGACTCATAAGCCGACAGTGAGTCTAGTCTCCCTCCCAAATCATTTTTTTAACTTCAATATTATATTGACTTCAAAGGCTCTGGCGTATGGCAAGCACTTAGAGAATTTGTGAAGGAATAGTATATGTTGTTGAATTACTTACACAAAGAAAATACTTAATGTGTAAGTAATACATCAATTTCGTATTCTCCGAACGCCCTTCGAACTTACAGTGAGTTTTACAAAGTTAGCTGTTTAATCTTTATTGTTCCGTAACTTCCTATCTATAAGGGTCACTTCACTCCTCGTCCTTAATTTTATTACTGGAGGTGAATGGCTACTTAAATGAATTTGCAACGCTAACATGGCAGAAATCTTTAGGTAGGCACCTAAGTAACACTACACTACGCTATCTAAATATATATAACTCAAAGGTGACTGACTGACATAGTGATCTATCAACGCACAGCCCAAACCACTGGACGGATCGGGCTGAAATTTGGCATGCAGGTAGATGTTATGACGTAGGCATCCGCTAAGAAAGGATTTTGATTAATTCTACCCCCAAGGGGATGAAAGTTTTTATGAAACTTTGTCAAGTAAATTCCACGCGGACGAAGTCGCGGGCACAGCTAGTTTAATATAAAAGTTATAACAAGGAGAACATAGGTACTTAAACACTGCATCTGTATAGTAAATACTTAATGACTTATTCGTAGGTATAGTAAGTTGCTTAAAAAGATGGTAGAGTCCAGCAGGAGCCATCTGATACGGGCTCGTACACGGGCTGGCTCTCACAGATGACTATTTTAGCTGCATTTCGTACGTAAAGTGAGCGAGCCGGAATACTCACCCCCCCTCTCGTCCATGTACCCCACTCCCCTTCAGGTCCATCATCATCATCATCATCAGCCTATACTTGTCCACTGCTGGACATAGGCCTCCCTTAATGAGCGCCATAGCGCTCTGTCTTCCGCTTGCCGCATCCAGCATCTGCCTGCAGTCTTTCGCAGATCGTCATCCCACCTGGTCGGAGGGCGTCCTACACTACGCTTGCCGAGTCGAGGTCTCCACTCAAGAACACGTTTACCCCAGCGGTTGTTGTTTCTTCGCGAGATATGGCCAGCCCACTGCCACTTCAGCTTGCTAATTCTTTGAGCTATGTCGCAACGTATGAATCATACCAATGGTATAAGCTACTGTAACGTCAGGCGGTTCGTACGCGTTTTTACCACATAAAAAAGTTAATTTACCTTTTTCGTTTCTGAACAACTTCCTCAATTATTTTTTATCGCATCTCAAAGTAATCTTGTTTAATCTAATAAATTTCAAAGGATTTGGAGTTTTGTCTTTGTTTTGCCTAAACAAACATGTACTTAATTTATAAAGTTGCATAGTCAAATTTCAAATTAATTGGAAATATTTCGGGTAGATATTTTCGATTGTCTTTTTATTACTTTTCCATTTCAATTACAACTTGCTAGGTACATTGTTAGAAATCACAAACAAAAAACCATACCGAATAAACAGTTAAATTTATTAATTATTTGTTTAGAAAGCGGTCACGGTGAGCAGCAACAAGGGTAGTAACACCACGAAGACGACCCGTAACCACGATTCGCGGAACTGCCACCACCTGAGCCACTTGTCGCGCAACGTGCTGCGCGCGCGCCGTGGCGTTGTTCGCATGCTCATCGTGGTGGTGCTCACCTTCGCCGTCTGCAACCTGCCCTTCCACGCGCGCAAGATGTGGCAGTACTGGTCCAGCGGATACGAGGGCTCCAGCGACTTCAGCACCCTCCTCACGCCACTCACATTCCTCATCACCTACTTCAACTCTGGAATAAATCCATTGCTCTATGCGTTCTTATCGAAAAATTTTAGGAAAGGCATGAAGGAACTGCTGTTCTGCAACTGTCACGGGAAAAGGAAAAGCGAGAATTTGATTCTGTTGAACCCGGTGGGCGGCGGCGGGCTGCGCAGGAGTTCCACCCGCTCCACGCGCGCCAACTGCAGCACGGTGACTATAGCTCCCAACGGGGAGTCATGAGACATGCGCCGCCGCCGTTTCCTCTACAAGGTGGAGAACATCGATATTTCCTGATTAACGGAGAGCACCGACGAAGTGACGGACAGCAGCGGCTTTTACACTGTCTCCACGATATCTCGACGCGATTTGTACGACTAGGCGACGCGGCTGTGTAGACAGAGACACGAAATAAATGTACCTAAATCATTCGTTGAGGACTCTTAAACTGAGCTCATTAAACCCAAACCTACGCTTAGGTGGTATATAGGTGGGTTAGAGTGAGAAGATGTGGACTTTGTGATCTCACGAGCTTAAATTTTAAGTAGTTACTTAAATGTTTGTGAATAGAAGGATCCACGAGTGCTGGTGAGTGACTCAGACCAAATGTTATTTACATATCTTTAATTTAACTTCATAATATTTATTTACAAAATTCGCAATCATCAAGACCTATAACTATTGAGACGTATTCTGTTCCATAGATAGAATGTTATTGTGATTCATAGACAGTTATTATTTTTGTACTATTTATTATTTGTGTGTATTATCAAAAACTTGTAGGTAGTAAGTATTATTATTTTAATATCATAGTAGAGTATTTAACTACGAAGCGAGTAAGGTACAATAGGTAGTATATGTAGTTAGGTGGATACGTATGTACTATAATATTTTTATATAGCTGATTGTATAAAGTGCTTAAAATTGAAAGAATAATGTATTTTGTCTAATATAGAACTTGTGTTTTTATGTAGGTAGGTACTCTATCTCTGTTTTTCTAGTCATAATAAAACAAATGCTAGTGTCATTACATACCTACTTAAATGGAACGATTGTACTTATATCACTATTTCTTGTAAATTATTTATGTTGCTACATAGGTCGGTACATACTAAGTGTATAAGGAAAAGCATCTTTATAAATATTCTGCAGCTTATCTGGCCGCTCGCCGCAACACCAAGCAATACAGGCGGCGGCTCATTCCCGACCATTTGCACTAAATTGAAATTTTTGCGGTGGAACGCTAGGCTTAACGTTAGGCTTTGGTACAGACAATATGTATATTTTGTAATTAAATAAATAAATGGTAGGTACAGTTTTGTGTAAGAAGCTAAATATTTCAATACTGCATTGGCATCGAAATAAAATGATAAATTACATTGCAGAGGTATACATACAGGGTAACTTACCTACTCGTAATTCGACGTACTTATTCCTTGCGGGGCGTGATAGAGGAGTTAAAATTGAACATATTTTACTGCCCTGTATGTTCTGCGAAACTAAGAACGTAAGGAGGTTTGGAGATATTACTACCGTAATTATTATGTTTTCTATAAAGACCTAAAAAACGCAAATGAATAACTTATTGTACTTAAAGAAAAATACTTATGAAATGAGTTTTATTCATAGGAACATATTGTTAACATAAATTCAAAGCGTTTATTTTGTTAAGGCCCACGGAGGCACTTCCAAACTGACATTTTTATTATTTTTTTATATATATCTACAACCGGATCGGAATGCGACCTCGACTAAGAAACCGGTAATTATCATAAAATGATAAAAAATAACGAGCAGTTTAAAGTTTGACACTAAATGACTGAAGACTCTTTTCGTAATCAAATTAGATTAAGTAAGTAATACTGAGTACCCATCATAATATAACAAAGTGATGTAGTAAAAGTTGCTGCTGTAGTTGCATGCATTTAAGCTCCTCTGTCATGCAAGGAATAAGAATATAAATACCAGTAACCCTGTATAAATATTTCATGAAACTCATTATGTAGGATATATTTTGTAGGTAAATATCGGCACATTTCATGTACCTATATCATTGGAATACCTATTTATGTCAAAATCATAACTATCAAAACAAACATTTTCATCGTGCAAATGTTTATTGTATCTACTTGGCAATCTAACACTATATTTTAGTAACTTTCGTTTTTCCGCCTATTTAATGAGTCTGTAAAAAGAAGGATTAATATCGGCAATTGACCAAGCTAACTACAGTAGTTACCTACGTTTATTTAATAATAAAACTGTTATATTTGAAGATTGTCTATACCCGCAGTCTTAGAACTTTTTAAAACGAATGTGGAAGTAAATGAAATGTATCGTAAGTTGATATCAATATAAAACTCAAATTCGATATTCAATGTTTATCAACAATTAATGATGTTTAGTTTTAGGTATTTATTCATTTCTAGTTCTAATTTCTTGTCCTATAACTTGTATTTAAATGACTCCTGCGGCTACGCAGTCAGTCTACGTCTATACTTCACTCATCATCTTTATCATTAGTAAGTACCAAAATTGTAACATATAAGGTTGTTTCCAAATGGTTATTGTCATTTTCACGTAATTCCATGTAAATATAATTGTTATTGTGAAGTTTTAATGATTTATGTATTTTTATTCATCAAAGACCCGAAATTTGATGCAACTTGTCCAAATCCACGCAGGCAGTAGGTAGGTATCGTTGCAAAATCTTATAGACTAAACTAAAGCTATTATTGTTAAAATACTAAAAATATAATCGAAATCAATAAGTGTTCATGAAATATGTAAGTAAACTACCGTATCCTTCGATGATAAGGTAACAAGGCTATTAGGATGCTAAACAAATTACAAGTCATGAAAACACAAGTGGAATGTAAACAAAGAAATTGAAATAATCAATTTCGTGAATCTAAATAACAAAAGTTGCGTAGCAGAAATCAATAGTGAATGAAAAAAGTCTGAAGTATTCAGGTAAGTAATGTCCATGATTGAAAGTAACCGGAAACATTTTCGACTGATTTAATTTCCGCGATACTCATTTGAATACTAAAATAAGCTCAGCGCCCCTTGCTCTACATATTTAGACACAACTAGGAAAGGAACCCGGTCAAAGTTGAATTATACATAGAGATAGTAGAATAATAAATACCGTAATTAATAGAGACTCTTTTCACAAACTAATTTTGATCAACGAATCTCTCCTTCAACGAAATAAGTAGGTATACAAAACATTTTCCAATTCGCTGCTTAACACAGATAACTTTAATCTGCTGAACTTTAAATGAACACGTTTTACCAACATTAAATCTCTCGTACCAGTTATAAACGACAACTTAATTTAATATTTAGTTTCTATAATGTTTGTTAGCTATTGAAACTCTCGTGAACTTGCTAAAACACAGATTGCCTACGTAGTAATTTCAATGATGTCACATCAAACAACTTTTACCCGCCCGTATGGAGAGATTTAAAGTTTTTTTCGAGTTTTTCGAAATCCATATGCGAATCATAATTTTAATACACTCACTTTCACTTATAATATATCACTCGCTTATGGTGAATGAAAATATTGAGAGGAAACCTGCTTGTTTTAGAAAATTAAACCTACTTTCGACAGCATGGTGGATTATGACCAGAATTTCCTCGCTTAGGGAAGGCTCGGGCCCAGGAGTGGGACCACAAAGGTGCTATTTTTTATAGGTACCTTGGCCCGTCTCTAGATATCAATGGTGACGTTTACCAATTAGAACTTTACCGCAATTCCCAGCGGTAGAAAATATTTTTCTTGTTCAACTTTAACGACTTATAAGCGCGTCAATTTCAGAAAGTGTCGCCCATAGAACACGCTCGTTGTCCTGTACATTAGGTTAATAATAGAGACTATTATATTATATGCTAGTTGCTGCTCGCGACTTCGTCCGCGAAGACTTAAGTAAAGTATTTTATGTGTTAATCCAGGTTATAAACTATCTGTTTTCAAAATTTCATCTAAATCCGTTCAGTAGCTTTTGCGTGAAAGAGTAACAAACATACATCCACACTCACAAACTTTAGCATTTATAATATTAAGTAGTAGGATATAAAATAAATAATGAGAGAAAAGCAAATGCTTATGTATCTACAGCCTATTTTTCCGTAAGATTCGGAGTTAGTAAACAATATTAGCATGTCTTTTGAATGTTGTTTAAAGACGTTCTAATAATAATAATTTAACATATTTAATTTTTTTTCACCTAATTCTATTTGGGAAACTAGTGATTCGATAGGTACTAAGAACAGGTATTTAAAATGAAAAATTGAAGAGGCATGCCAAGATTGTTAACTAAATCCGTATCCTAAGGAAAAATACACTTAACGTTCGCTTGATAAATTATCAATGTGCCCTGTTCGGCACGAGAGACGCACTCCAAATGTCCTTCACAGTTACTTTCGTCCCTATGAATTCAAAGAAAAACACGAATGAATGCCATTTTTCACTGCCAACTAACAATGAATTTGTGGCCTTTAAGATGAGATTCACATTTACGGCAGACAGTTTCAAGACAGTAATATTAGATTACCCGATAACGGTGATGTAACAACAACGAGCAAGAAACTTCAGTGCGAATTTTAATTAGTGACTTTTAGAGATTCGCAAGTAATGCTCGGGATTAATATATTTATCTATAAACAGCCGAAAATCTCCGATTTGGACGTGTGTGTACTGAAATTATACCGTTGTCTGTTATCAAGAGATCGAGAGTTCAAGAGGCCATTGGGTCCAAAACAAGTGTTTCTGGAATTCTTATATGACTTCCGTTTGTCTGTAAGTCTGTTAGAGCATCACGGAAAAACGGTTAAACTTATTTCAATTAGGTTTATGCTATTAGATAACGTATGGTTAAAAGATAGGCTACATTATCATTTAATTAGGTAAGTCACGCATTTATTTGCCACCGGGAATCAAAGTGTTGGTGGTTGACCTAGAGAAAACCGAATACTCTATTTTTGGGATCGAAAATCCGCGCTTTTGATGCGGCGGGGAAGCTTGTTATAGCCATTACACTTATGGGCAATGCCATATGATCCCAGTGTTCTAACTAGTGCACGATAGGTCCAGGCTATGTCAATAGAAATAACGGCTATGAGGTACTAACAATACATGGCTCAGGGCTCAGGGTAACTTCGCACCAAATTATAACGCCATGGGAAATGGCTTTATACGTTCCAATTGGGTACACAACAAAAATCCAATAGCTCGTATGACGAGGGCCGACAGTGAAAATTGCGGTTTGAGGTCAATGGAACTAATTATCGCCGTTGTTACGCGGTGAAGGTAGAGTAGGTACTTTAACAATATTTATTTATTTATTTAAACTCAACGCACAAGTAAAAAACACAATGTACAAAGGCGGACTTAATGCCTTAGGCATTATCTACCAGTCGACCTTAGGGTGGTGCAGAACAACATGGTGGGTGCAACTTAAACGAGTGAAATAGACAGGAATTTATACTTATATACATATATTGATAAATACATAGATACATACATACATATAAAACAAAATGTTAAAGAAAAAAAAGTCCAACTAATTACCGCTGTGATTTATAATGTGCAATATTTCCAATTTCACTTATTTCCCAACCACATAATGTTTATTATATTTCACAACACGAGAGCACCAGGTTTATAGGTAGATAATAATATTATACAACATTTTTCTCACTTTTAAGTTATAAACACTCTAGCGACTTAGTAAATTAAAAGAACGATGACGACCCAATTTTAAAAACAGGCTTAGTTTAGGTGTTCACGCAGCTAAGTGGCTTAATACCTTCGGATAAATGATCTATCCTTACTTTATATAAGAAAGTCGGCAAACAAGCGTAGCGAGCCGTCTTATGTTAAGCTGTTACCATAGCCAAGTGCTCGCACGGTGCCAATCTGAAGGCGAGTGGGACAGAAGGAGTAGAAGCGAAGGATGGGCTCTTCGGTTCTCGCACAAATCGTATGAAACGCAGCAATAATAGCAACCATACGTCGACCTTCTGTGAGAAGGTTGTACTACCATATATGAGCTGGGCCCGTACCACCTGAGCTACTTAAAACGCAATAGAAAAACAAACGCGTGCGATTGGTTTTAAAACGCTTGGCAAAATATTTGATACTCCACTCGCGTATGATTTGCGAGTGGCTCATATGCCATCGAAGGCTTGGTAGCTTTTTTAATGATATTTTATATGCGCCATCGTGCATCGTATACCTATACCAACCCCATTAAACTTCAAAAAATAATTTTAAATTGAAATAACTCCAATGGCATTATGCACAGGGCCTAAAAAAACGAAGTCAGTCGCAAGCTCGAGGTCAAACGCTAACAATCGCTTACGTGGTACCAAATCAATGTCAGTAGTAATCGTGAAGCTCGTGTCAGTCGGTGGTTAGAATGTTACGGAAAAACGTCAAAAGCGGGGCGTAGGCTTTTCTATTGCGTTTTAAGTAGCCAACGTGTTTGGGGCCCTATAGTCAAGTGGCTTCAGTTTGGCTATACCACCATTCATGTTAGTGTTATAAACCTTCTGTAATGCCTTTGTGTGTTTAACTAATTATAATCAAATACTCCATTATATACGGGCTGATCATTATTTACCCTGAATTAATCCCACACACATGATTATATACACTGGTTTAAATGATTTCGGGTCAGTAAACACATTACACATCAGACAACTGATTAATTATTATAATTACTTACCTACATTGAAATTGAGCATCACACACAGAGTGAAATGGCACCCATATTAAAACGAAATATGAATGGAAAAAGTGGTTCCAGCTGTTTTGAATAAACAGACAGAGCGACAAAAAAAAGTATTTTTTATAAGGACCGTACATAGTTGCATGTAATAAAAACTTTTATTTTTAACTCACAAATAGAAGCATTATATTTATTTAAGCTTACAGATTAGTTTAGTTTGTAAAAAAACAATGTTTATTAATATTGAAGATAAGATCTTTTTTTAAATATACTATCAATATGTGCTTATCACATTACTAGGTAGTACCTATACCTGTTAGCCCCACCAGCTAAGCTAATGCTTTTGCTAGTAGTGGGCCACGTCGAACCCGGAACTTACGTTAAGCTACGGGAGCGGTCCCCTCAAGCATTGCCCCTGCATTTTACACTGTACTGTACTGTACCTATACCGCGTGGCGCTACCATGGCGACATTAATTTAACACACAGGTAGGGCTAGTGGTCAATAATCATAATAGTAATAAAAAAAAGAAAAGTCCGTAAATAGAAAAAATAAAATTTTCGAACAAAATAGATAATAAATAAAATAATCAAATTGGCATCACCTTGATATCCGATTCATTCAGATACTCCGACGCCATTACCTATTACTCGGAGTGGGGCGAGCTAATAGTATTATTATTATTTCTAATAGTATATCTTTATCGTTTTAATTTAATTGAAGAAATGTTATTATCCGTGTCCTCGGCAGATGACCTCTGCGCTAGAGTTATTTACGTCCAGGCTGCTCCAAAATGGTATTTCAGAAAATGTTGAAAATTCAATAAATAATAATGTTTAATAAAATTTAAATATCTCGAGAATCAGAAAATGCGAAGCCTAATATGTGTGTTAATTTAATGTCACCATGGTAGCACCAGACTGTATATTGGGGTATCTTCATTATTTGGGAATTTTATTCGTTTGACAGTACTTAAATGATTTCCAGGGGTTTTAATCCCGCCTGATTTAATTTTTTAAATTATTTTTAATCATGTTATACCTAGTGTAGGTCATCATCCAGCCCGTCTGTCTTTCTACATATTTTCTACAGCTCTTTCATCCTATTGTCCCGCTGTTCCATATTTTGGTTGGATGTAAGTATTTCTAGTCACGCCCGCCCGCGGTCGTGCCTTCCGAAGTAAAAGTTTTTTTTTTTAAATCCGTTTACTTCAGCCCATTCCTTACGGCAAGATATTGGGGAAACTCTAATGTGATAAAAGAGTGTAGAAAGTAGAATTACGCTCGAATTTTTGGTTCTATACGTTAAGTGCTCCGAAGTTAACGGTATTATAATGGCTAATGAAAGGTAAAAAAAAAATGATAGCCGGAAGCTTAATGAAATCACGAAGCTGCATCGAAGCTTTGTTGTTTATGTTAAAAGCGACAGTTTCGCGAAAGAGTCAATCTCTTTTTTAATGAAGCCTCTGTGTAGTGAGGGCTTTGTTCCAAACACTGTTGTAATCGGTTTATCGGACAAGTTTTAAGTGAATAAACGCCGCCGCGCCGCCTCGTTACCGAGGTATGCTGACTTACTGAAATCCTGAGTGTTGTAGTTTAATAATGACTTATTTATTTCATATACATAATATATTATTTTGTAATTGTTATTTCTTATTTATCCTACCAATTCATTTAAATTAATGAAATTCCTCATTAATAAAATATGATAACGTACAAATATGCGTACCTACCTACCCTCCTACATGCGTAAGATAGATTTCTACTTTATTTAAATTAATTTATTCATACGTATTAGTAGGATAATAATATTCTGCTCGCGCTCCGTGGTAAATTTGGTGTAAGGAGTTATTAGCATATTAAGGCTGAAGCGCCCATCTAGCCCGCGAAGTTCAAATTTTTTGAGGTTTTTTAGTTTTTTTTCAAAATCTGACAATAATAAAAGGCACATTTTGTAATTCGCGACAAAGACCGTGTGCAGTGCATTTACTAATATATCCAACTTACTCTAAAACATTTCAAGAACGACAGCTATCCAGATAATCTGGATTTTTTTGTATATTTAGTGATTAACTGGTATCATATCCACCGTGATAATATTTAGAGTAAAATAAATGTATTAACAAACGCACTGCATACTGTGTTTGTCGCAAATCACAAAATGTTGTCTTAAATGTTTTCAGGTTTTGGATAAACTATAAAAATACTCGAAAATTTTGAATTTCGCGGGCTAGACAGGCGGCTTCACCTTAAGGACGAAGAATTGTGTGGGCGCTTCTTTCTTTTATGTAGAACTAGCTGCGCCCGCGACTTCTCGACTAGTCTCTAGCTCTAAAAATGACAATACTTCCATACAACTTTTCATCCCCCTTTTCAACCCTTACAATCCCTTAAAAAGGAAGTAAGGATATATATTTACTAGCTGAGCCCGCGACTTCGTCCGCGTGGAATTTAACTTAACAGAAAAGTCCGCTCCCGCGTTCTGAGCCCGCGCGAAAGGACCCATTTTTTAAAATTTTGTTTTTCTAAAATAAAAGTAGCGTAAGTTACTGCTTATAACATCAGCAATCTGCCAGTGAAAGTCCCGTCAAAATCGGTCCAGCCGTTTCGGAGATTACCCGGAACAAACACACAGACAGACATACAGACAGACAAACATTTTTTAAATCGCCTTTTTGCTATACGTGTCGTCTGTACTTTGATATGCACTTAGTGAAAAGGTGTTATTTTGATATTACAAACAGACACTCCAATTTTATTTATTTGTATAGATTGTTTAGATAATATACCTATGTATATTGGGGTAGAGGTATTGCACAAATGTATACAAACAAACCTTCACGTGATATTATTTGCCTTAAATTTGACCCTTGGAAGCAATTGCTCAATATTGAGTCCTAAATCATAGTCGAATGTCGTAGCAACTTACTTATTGGTTTCAACGTCAAGCCGCCGAGCCGAAACCAATTCGAAAACGAAATCGTAAGTACCTAAGACTGGAGAAATTTCGGCACATTTTATTAGTCGAAGTTCAGAGGTCAACATTGCGGTTCTACGATTACCTACGGCATGTGTATATAGGCGATATAGGTAGGTAGGTATATAGCATGCTTATTTTACGTTATCGAACTTTGATATAATTCACTCGACCTCATCTGACCGGCTGAACGGGATCAAGTTACCATACAAAAGAATAGTTTTAAAGACACTTGCCAGCTTTCTCATGACACTGTGCTGTGATAAAGGTTCTTCAGCTATTTCAGTTGGAAGTAATACAAGTCGCCTATAGCAGGTGTCAGTGGCGTGTTAAGTGACGCATAAAATAAATGTTGATAATATTTATGGTCTAATAAAACTACAAAAAAACAAGTTTTGTAGTTTCTAAAACATCTATGGAATGTAAATCGATAGGTACCTAGCTAGATTCAACAACACTGAAATTTTATGTTAACACTAGCTGTGCCCGCGACTTCGACCGCGTGTAATTTAACTTAACAAAAATTTCGGGAATTTTCATCGCCTATTTTATCCCCTTGGAGGTAGAATTAATCAAAATCCTTTCTTAGCGGATGCCTACGTCATAACATCTACCTGCATGCCAAATTTCAGCCCGATCCGTCCAGTGGTTTGGGCTGTGCGTTGATAGATCACTATGTCAGTCAGTCACCTTTGAGTTATATATTATTTAGATAGAGAAGTACATACCTACATTTATTTAATTTGTTTATTATTCATAATTATGTTTGTACTAGTATGTAAATAATAATAATTAGCCCTATTCAATGTCCAACTCCTGGGCAAGGGTCTCCCGACAATGAGAGGGCAAGTCAGGCCATCCACCACGCTGGCCAAGTGCGGTTGCCAGACTTCACCATGTCTTTCGAAAATTGAGTAGATTTTCTAAGACATGCAGGTTTCCTCACGATGTTTCCCTTAACTGTAAACAAGCGATAATAATAGGTACTTATTGAAACTATTAATGGCATATTTATAGATTTCGAGAAACCTAGAGGTGCGAACCGGGGTTTGAACCTAGCATCATGCAGAAACCTTATTGCGATGTTTTATTCCACTTCCCGCACTCCAATTGAAAATTGATTTATTCCTATAGGAGTTGAAATATGTAGTTCCAACGCGTTAATTACTTAGGGAAAGTATGTAAGTAGGTGTATAAATTACGTACCTACATCGTCGGTAACAAAAGTACCTTAGCACCTATTGGTATTTATTACAGGCGAACCTTTCTTATGTCTGGGTAGTTTCACAAAATTTAGGGCGATATGATAAATGGAGCAGATAAGAACGTTAAGAGGTGAATTTTAGTAACAAAGGGTACATTGTTTATTTTTTTCATTATGAAACGAGTTCTGCAAATAGGTATAATGTTAAGCAGATTTCCCTGAAAATAGGCAGCGTTTTTTATATTTCTCCAAACAAAGTCTCCGGTTGATACCTCATAAACCTTTTCATGGGATTCTGTTTATTTGTTTGGGCAGATGGAAATCTTACTCCGTAAACATTCTTTGTTTTCGTGCGAACGCTTGCGATGTGCTTCCTGACAAATTCAGAGCACTTTCCAGTATGATGTAACAGCAGAACTATAATAATTCCAACCTACACCTGGCAGCTGTTGTCTACCAGAGAACGACTTTACGAATGTTGGCAATGTTCCAATATCAGCGTGGGGAGCACTCAGACTCGATACTAAAAGGGTCGTTACAATAATCGATACAGACACGTTTGCGGTTCAATACATCAAAAACCAGACACCTCTGTATGATAGACTGTAAAATTTCCATCGATAAGGTATATCTAATCTTTATAGTCATCATCAGCCGGAAGACGTCCACTGCTGAACATAGGCCTCCCCCATGGAACGCCACAATGGACGGTTGCCCGCTATCCGCATCCAACGGCTCCCCGTGACTCTCACCAGATCGTCGGTCCATCTAGTGGGGGGCCGTCCAACTCTGCGTCTTCCGGTTCGAGGTCGCCACTCGAGAACCTTTCTTCCCCAACGGTTGTCGGTTCTACGAGCGATGTGGCCTGCCCATTGCCACTTCAGCTTGCTGATTCTGTGAGCTATGTCGGTGACTTTGGTTCTTTTGCGGATATCCTGGTTCCGGATCTTTATAGTAGGCATATAAAATTCCGTTGTGCATATAATGTATTCGGAATTCTCCTCCTAAACGGCTTGCGCGATTTTGATGATTTATTATAGTACCCACTTATGTGGTTCTTAGCTATAGTTGGACCCGACAGGCGGCGCTGGTGTCAATATGCTAGACTCTTATAAATACTTAAGTAGAGTAGACGAACCATACTCTCTAGGGACTTATAAAAGTACTGTCGCAAAACCATTATCTTGTAACATAAAGTAAGTAACTTATTTTTAAATTATGGTTTTACTAATAGATATTTAAGTACTTAACGACACTTTTTAAGTGTCTTTTCGTGAACAAATAAATGACTATTCTTAAAATTGTAATCATCTGCACGCACAGTAGTATAAAACATTTAGGGGTGTCCATTTTATGTTATTTTATTTAAATTATTTTATTTCCACAGTCCTGGCAATGTCAACACTTGTGGAAAAATTGTATTGTACCAAAAATAGGGTTGTGAAGGAATACTAATTCCCCTGGGAACCGAGCTGAGGGTCTAAATGGGGTAAACCTCCGTTAGTATTTACAAATGACTTTGTTCATTTTAAATAACAGGCTAAATACACCTTTTATCCCGGTGGTGTGTTTTAAGTACAGGTTTTATAAATACTCTTTAACCGAGAGCAATATTAAAACAAACTGCTGAAAGTTTACTTCAGAATTTTGGTGTTATATTACCTACTAAGTTATGTTATCTTAGTAGTATAGTATAATGTTATAAAGATTTATTTAATTTGGTCATAAAGTCAAAGTCAAAGAAAATATTTTATCCTACTATCCTCTAAACATTAGAGGTGACCCAAACAATAATCAACTAACTAAGGGACTTTATGAGTCCTGTACCTGATAATTCAGTTAAAAAATATATAAATAATTGAACTAAACGTAACACAAAAATACGTAGCCAGGGAACCATATTTGCGGCGCGGTAGCGTTTCAAGTTAAATCTGTCTTTTCAAATCGTAGTTTATAAACATTTCACGCTCGAGAGCAAACTGAATAAAAATGAGATGTGGTTTCCATATCCGCGCGGACAACTCCATCTGCTGAAAACCTGGCAATTTTCTTGCGTAAACGAAATACGGGATGGTAATCCATTCTAATAGATAAGTATAACTAGGTAGTTACATAGGCTACATAAAACCTAGAGTATTTTCGCATCAATATCAGTATTTAGGTATTTTACCTATTCCAAGCACTTGTAGATAGGCGAGTTAATCTATCATAAATTTTTTTCGTATTTTTTTACGTATGAAACACAATTCTAAAATAGATCAACAACTTAATTTAAGAGTTTTAATATTCCTATTCTTAATACAAGGTGTAACAGAAAGGATAGTAGTACTATTTTCAGTAACTTCTAAGTCGATACCTTTGGGAGATTTTTTTATAATTAAAGATGGTGTAGGCTTTTAAAATCTTTGGACAGGTATAGCCCTGTAATAACACAATTTATTTTTGTTCTTTAACTTCACTCCAAAGTTCTTGACACTTTCTGTTTCACCGTGTATGGGTAAATTTCCGTGTATGGGTAGTTTTTAATTTAATAAACTTAAAATGTATTTGGTAGTTTAATCTCACTTATCTAACTTCTTCTGGTGTTGTTCACTTTACTTAGAAATACTGAAAGACACTACGATCGTTTGGACGAATATAATGTTTTTTATCGCACCAATCGAGATCACCTTACTATGGTAGAGATTAAATTGGAAATGAGATCTCCCGAATTTCATAATTCCTGTTACGTGCCAAAGTCTTGTGATAGTGTATAGCAATGCTATTGGACGAATCACGGTAAAACTACATCACGGATGATGGTAAATCGATCAAAATAAAGTACATAAAAATAAATATCACACACATAACATAAAACCAACAGCTGTAAGGCCAACGTTACCTGAAAGTGGATAGCTGTGGAGTTTGCGGCTTCTTCATATAGTTAGGTACCTATTCCGTGAGCTGTTTACTAATGTGCGGTAGACAATGAAAGCTTTCACACGACACCGCATTCACCATACATTAGTGAACCGCAACGGAGCCGTTTATACGGAAACCGTATTTGTGAAAAGATCCTCAAAATTGAACATTACTTTTTATAACAAGCGCGTCATGCATGCCCAGAAGAGAGCTTTTAACGAAGCCTTATTGTTTGCGGAAATGATGCATTTCCTATCCTATAATGATCAAATTACACGATGGCATGGGTCGAGCAATTAAACGATCGCAGTGTGTTGAGCTCTGTGGTTGAGCTGTTTGCGCTTAATTATCTCAAATTCAGTTTACAGTGGCTGCGGTAGGCGGGTCAAGTTTCGCAACATAATTATGCATATACTCAATTTAACTAAACAGAATTGTAAAAACATGCATTTCATTTATGTTTTTATATAACACTCTGGGAGATATATGTAGTTAATGAATCGATGTATTTACAATTGTATATATCATAAAATATGAAAAACTCATAAACATTCCATGTAATTATTTCATTATCTTCCATATGATTAGGTACCTGCAACCTACAACACCCAGAGTGGCATATGAATACATAAAATTAAACTCTCAATTTTTCAAATAATTTGCTCACTTAGAATGAGAAAATTCACATTTAAAATGAAATGAAAAAAGTTATCGGATATGGCGGAAGTCGCGGCGAGTGTTTGCGTGTAGAGCTCCGTAGAGCAGCCGCTGCGTTGTATGCACTTTGACTCGATCAACTAACGCCCCTTGAGACTTTGCTCCCAATACCTCGCATTCGCATTGCTTCCTTTGTTATAAATTGTAGATACCTAACGGAATTGCCGAGAATGTCTCAGAGAAAAAATAAAACTCGTTGATAAAGAATTAGTTTGAAGAAATGAGCTCTACAAAACTAATTAAAACGCTTTCCTACCTACGTACCCGCTTTTAATCCACTATAGCGTAATAACTGCTTATACGAGTATAGACCCGAAAAGAAAAACATATGAAAAAAAAGAGCAACATTATTAACCCCCGACGAAAAAAGGGGGGTGTTATAAGTTTAACATGTGTATCTGTGTGTCTATCTGTGGCATTGTAGCGCCCAAACGGATGAATCGATCTTAATTTTGTTTTTTTTGTTCGAAAGGTACCTATCAAAAGGATCAATAGTGTTCTTAGCTATGATTCATGAAAATCGGTTCGGAAAAGCCGTTTGAAAACTATCAGCTGCTCTCTTTTGTAGTTTATAAAGTCGCTTCGGGGGTTTTTTAATTTAGAGTTATCTATTAGTAAATTTATATTAGGATATATAAATACCAGTAATTTTACAAAATTTATTTAGTGAAATTCATGAATGCAGACGCGATGGGAGGCTTTGTGGTAAGAGAAGTAAAAAGTTGGTACTATATAGCGATCTCGAATTCACGGCGCTAACGGATAGGTAAATAATGCTGAATGTGACACCACAATATAATGTGGAATAGTGATGTAACGAATGTTGGATTTTTGACATTCGCGAATGCGAATGCGAATGCGAATATTTGGCTTCAACATTCGCGAATGCGAATGCGAATGCGAATGTTGACTTTCAAATAACTCTAAATTGAAAATTTTAATAAAAACCCTAGACAACTACTTTTTAAACTACAAAAGGGCTGATAATTTTCAAACGGCTGAACCGATTTTCATGAAACATAGCTAGGAACACTCTCGATCAGAAAAACTTTCTATAAAAAAAGCATAATTAATATCGGATCACAATCTGAATTGAAAAAATAACTGTTCACGAATTGGTTTAAGACCTAGAGAATTGCAGGATTAATGAAAAATAGAACAAGTATATATGAAAAATAGGTGCGCCGTAAGATTTTAGGGTTTTCGTAGTCAAACTCGGAACCCTTATAGTCTCGCCATCTCCGTCTGTCCGTCTCTCTGACATCACAGTAATTTTATTTAGAGACTATTACGGATAAACTACTGCAAATTGGCAAAAAAATAAATTTTGAAAGCAAAGTTATTCCATTGTACCTCCCGTACTTAAGGAGGGGAGTGGAAAAAATGTTTACTCACCCCCTCGAGTGAGGTATTGTTCAGTAGGTATTTTAAAATAATTTGAAGGTTTCTTTGACAGTTTTTCAATATTAATTCCCGTTTACCGAATATTGAGTTTCAAAGTGGCCTTTTTAACGTAAGTTGCAAGATTCATCCTTTGAGTTACAATAACATTATAAATGGTTTATTATAGGAAATAAATAGTTCTTTAGTTTTTAAAATAAATATATTAAATTTTAATACGTCTAAAGTTTGGACTGAGTTTATAACGCACACACTACTGCTTGTGCACCCAGTCTAATCATGACTTAATTATTTGAATAAAAACTCCTAATAAGAACTTTTCATCAGTCCAAAAATAAGATAAAGATATGACACTTTTGCTTAAGATGTCTATAAAAGCCTGTGATTTTTTGTAAATTTAGTAACAGAATATTTTACTATTTTATTTATACGGTGGCCAATACTTTATTAATTTCGCAGAAATTAATAGGTTACGAGAGCCGCCGTATTCAATGTTTCATATCAATCAAAAATACATCACTTTTATATTTAGGGTTCCGAATTATCGAAAAGTGGCGGGATGTCTATGGAACCCTATACATGTAGTATGCGTAGTCTGACATGCATTTGGCCACTTTTATTTATCTATGGGTCTGACAAAGCCAGATATATCTATACAAATAAATAAAATTGGAGTGTCTGTTTGTAATATAAAAATAACACCTTTTCACAAAATGCATATGAAAGTACATACGATACCTATAGCAAAAACGCGAATTAAAAAATTTTTGTCTGTCTGTCTGTCTGTCTGTCTGTCTGTCTGTCTGTGTGTTTGTTCCGGGTAATCTCCGAAACGGCTGGACCGATTTCGACGGGACTTTCACTGGCAGATAGCTGATCTTATAGCGGGTAACTTAGGCTACTTTAATTTTAGAAAAACAATTAGGGTTCCGCGTAAAAAAATTAAAACACTTGAAATCAAAGAGTATCTCCGAAACGGCTGGACCGATTTTGACGGGACTTTCACTGTTAGATAGCTGATGTTATAAGCAGTAACTGAGGCAACTTTTACTTTAGAAATTTTTTTTTAAATAATGGGTCCTGTGGCGCGGGCTCAGAACGCGGGACCGGGCTTTATTGTTAAGTTAAATTCCACGCGGGCGAAGTCGCGGGCTCAGCTAGTTTATTTTATAAAAATGTTTACTATTTTAGGATTCTCATGAAAAATGTAAAGTCAAAAGCACTCGTGCGTAATAAGCTGCTTTATGAACGTAAAAGCAGTGCAATATGGGCCACCCAACGAGCAAGATTGTTGAAAAAATATATAATTCTTACTAGTTGTATTAAAATTCCTTTTCCATCTATACATAATTTCCTTTTTGATTTTCAAAAACATTCGCCAAACATTCGCATAGATTCTTGCGAATGCGAATGCGAATGCGAATGTCAAAAAATATGCGAATATTCGCGAATGCGAATGCGAATGCGAATATTCGTTACATCACTAATGTGGAATACTTAATAGAAAACCTGAACAACGATTTTAGATAACCCTAGTATTGTGAGATTGTGACTATACTATACAAGACCCCGACAGTAACCTTTTGGGCCAAATCTTGTCTCACCCTGCTAAATACTTTAAAAAAGGTGGAGTGACAGGGACTGTGTCTGAATCCGCACAATACGGAAATACTTTTCCACTTACTCGCCTTATCTGAGTCTTAGTGATTACGAATCAGTATCCTTATCTCGTTTACGTTCACCGCGCTTGCATAATTTTGAATATCTCGTTTTTTTAAGCACTATTCCAGATATCCACTTATCTAAATATATATAACTCAAAGGTGACTGACTGACTGACTGTCTGACATAGTGATCTATCAACGCACAGCCCAAGCCAATGGACGGGTCGGGCTGAAATTTGGCATGCAGGTAGATGTTATGACGTAGGCATCCGCTAAGAAAGGTTTTTGATTAATTCTACCCCCTAGGGGATAAAATAGGGGATGAAAGTTTGTATGAAACTTTGTCAATCAAATTACACGCGGACGAAGTCGCGGGCACAGCTAGTTTAGCATAATTTACATGAACGCGATACCACTGACTGCAAAAGAAAACCTTTAAAGATACAACTTTTGTTTTACAAATTGCTAACTCTGAGATAAGGGTGAAGAGATGATGTTATAAAGTTAATTTTAAACTTCAGCAATATGCATAATAAGGAAACCAGGGTATATACTGTTAAAGGAAAGTTTCCGTGACGGAATCGACATCTTCCGTCCTTCTTCTAATTCATTTGTAAGGCTAAAGCGCCCATCTAGCGCGCGAAGTTCGAATTTTTTGTGGTTTTTTAGAAATATTTCAAAATCTGACAACAATAAAAGGCACATTTTGTAATTCGCGACAAAGACCGTGTGCAGTGCATTTATTGATATATCCAACTTAGTCTAAAACATTTCAAGAACGAGAGCTATCCAGATAATCTGGCAATTTTTGTATATTTAGTGATTTACTAGTATCATATCCACCGTGATAATATTTAGAGTAAAATAAATGTATTAATAAACGTACTGCATACTGTGTTTGTCGCAAATCACAAAATGTTGTCTTAAATGTTTTCAGATTTTGGATGAACTATAAATGTACTCGAAAATTTTGAATTTCGCGGGCTAGACAGGCGCCTTCATCTTAATAGAAGGATAAAAGTTGTCGTTCCAACATCGGAAACTTTCAGTAAACTGTGAATACCTTCCCAGAACTTAATAAATTCGATATACTTGCAACGCAACTCATCCGGTTTGAGCAGGATTAACTAGCTGTGCTCCCAGTTCCATTTAATGAGATAATCGTATGTTAGCCATCATTTTCAGGGATAAAAAGTGGACACAGATATAAATATGCCTATATACCTACTTCAATATGTCAACTTATTAAGATCCTGAATCTAATAGCGCCCGGCGACTACCCTGGCGCGGTGTATAGCCCCAATGTGTCCACCGCGCTATCCTCCGCGGATGAGTATGCCTCACCAGCTTACAGAGTTTATTGACTGGTCATGGATATGGATGGATTTCGTCTGCAGCTTCCAACGTGTCAGTTTCAAACATGAGAGACCCTTGACCTTCATAAAGAAATGCTGATCATAGCAGTGAAAACCGCATACAAACAAACAAAGACGCGCAAAAACTTTCCTATTTCTGTCAAATATATTTACTTAGACACGAAATATCAGTTCAAACAGCTACACATTATGTAAGTATAAGAGGCACCTATAGGTATTATTTAACATCATACGTCAATATTCTGTAGCAGATTGATATAATATTGGTATCTTTAACCAAACTCACGTCTCGAGCCTCGGAACTTTCCCACTTTACCTAAACCTGACATCATCTGCACTTCTCGATATAGGAAAAGTTTATCGTTTCAATATATTTATACGTAGGTGGTGATGCGCAGTCGAGTTACCGTAATGTCGACACTGATTAGATTCGAGGAAAAATAAATGACCTGAGTTAAGTTTGCTGTTAATATGCTACCCCACCAATCGATGGATTGATCGAAGATCGATGCAACTTTGATCTACGTGGAAACTATCCATTGCCGTCTATTTATCTCACTCCACCATCAATCGATGGATCCATCAACAGTCGATGGATAGATTCATCAACGGTCTATCTATGGATTGATAAGATCGAAACCACAATAGTCTAACGCCATCAAGTATCCTAAATAAGTACTAAATCGAGTTTGGAGATAAACCGTAGTACTTACTAATTTCGGACACAACGCATCACTTGTATGTCACAAGAGAAATGTTGCCACAAATGAGAACGTTTCTTCAGAACCGACGAATTCAAATGGTTTCGGAACAAAAACAATGCGTGCTAACGAATAGCCCGGCGTTATTTAGAACCGTTGGGTCACTGAATACATAAGAAATCTCCATTAGAAGGGTCTGTAAAAAAAACACATTCGGTAATGCTTAATTGAATGACTGTAATTATTACAGCTTACTTTTTTTAAAATATTTTTTACTTAGCGGTCATTCACACGGTTAATCCGACATCGATAATTTACATATATTTTACTGAATCTTTTGGTAAAAAAAATGAAAAAACAGTATCGTTGGTGGTTACGAGTTTCACGAAAAAAACATGTCAGTGACCTTTCCTGACCTTTTATGACCAGTCCTTCTTAATCACAGAACAAGCAATTCAATTAAGGTAGGTTCTACGATTGTCCTACAGGATTCTATTTATTATGCGAGATATGAAGTAGATATGTATTAAAATACAGAATGTATTTCCATAAATTTTCATACTAAACGAACTAAGAGAAAGGGTTGTTCGTTACGCACGTTAACTGTTATACGGGGCAACGCTTTATTTTCATTTGGATGGGAAATTGGTCAATTAGAACGTTAAAAATCACATGAAGAAATATTTTCGTTTACTTTTGAATAACATTTTATAATTAGACGGAATCATTGATTTAAACATACATTACATAAATCTGTGCTGTAATTACAAAATGTTTAAAATACGACCATAACTGACTCAATAAAACCTGGGTGCACTAAAAAGCTCGTGATAACTAGGGATCTTTTAATTTCTTTCATTCGGAGTCTGTGCAACTACAATACACTACCAATGAACAAATTATCAACCAATTAACGTTGGATATCTCAACACATATCAATATTTATATACACACGGTGAAACAGAAGTAATTATTAATTAGCCTGGATTCTAATCCAACAATCTAATCCAACCTCTAGGTTGTATAGTAAAACCATGCTTTGTCTTCTTCTTTCGTATGTCAAATTACTAATGAAAGCTAAAGAGTTAATTCGGTGTAAAACTATTCCTAATTCTATATTCGGGTAATCGTCTAAAGGTTTCATAAGTCTAATCCCAACCATTTATACAAATAAATAAAATTGTTTGTAATATCAAAATAACACCTTTTCACTAAATGCATATGAAAGTACATACGACCTATAACAAAAACGCATTTTTTTTTGTCTGTCTGTCTGTCTATCTGTCTGTCTGTCTGTCTGTCTGTGTGTTTGTTCCGGGTAATCTCCGAAGCGGCTGGACCGATTTTGACGGGACTTTCACTGGTAGATAGCTGTCGTTATAAGCAGTAACTTATGCTAATTTTATTTTAGAAAAACAAAATTTTTAAATATGGGTCCTGTCGCGCGGGCTCAGAACGCGGGAGCGGGCTTTTTTGTTAAGTTAAATTCCACGCGGATGAAGTGGCGGGCTCAGCTAGTTAATTCTTAAAATTTATCCCAAAGTCGAATTTAGCTATAAGAGTCACTACAAAAAATTGTAAGTATACTCTTTCTGTTTCACCTTGTATTGATTGTACATATAAGTGTAAATTAATATCAAATATCATTTTTATTGAACTCGACTACAAATGCTTAAGAAAATTGACAGCGAATGTATTAAATGAACATCACTATAGTAAATTTAATATCTAGATTATCAAAAGTTCACCCGAAAGGTTTTTAAAGTGTTCAAGAAATTACCAACTAATATCCATTCCACTTCACGAAACTAAGTTAGCATTTAAATGTGGTTTCGAAATACATTGAACTCATTTATTATTCTTGGGGCCTACCTATTAAACAAATTAAATACGTAACTTTCGAGAAGATCTAGTCTAGTTTATAACTCTAAATTGAAAATTTAAAAACCCCCGATGCGACGATCTTTTCATCAAATGTATACAATTATCAACAGAAAATCTGTGTAAAAGGATGAGACATTATTTTGTTATGACATTATAATAATTGACATTAGAATAGACAACGAATGTAAATATTGATGCCACGGAGGTTTAATTCCTAGTGTAAAATATTATCAATTATGATTTAATTTCATGTAATAACTCTGGTTGAGGTGGACGGGAGCAGCCCAGGGGAAGAATTTTCAATGACGCTAAAATTATTTTAAATTAGATTTGATTTTTTATATTTTTTCTCAATGGCGGAGCAGCGCCCTCTAGAATTATAATAACGTAATATTCTATGACCATTAACAAAACAAACAAAATTTAACGCATGCGCGTATCCATCATTTGACTCGTGACTTATGGAACGTCTTTAGTTCATACAAAAATCTCATATAAAAATTGATAAAATATACATTTTTTCCAGAATCAGGGAAACTTTTCATATTTATAATATTGTAAAAAACCAGTTCAGACTATTACGATCATTTAAAAATATAATAAATCTAAATCCAATAATCTCAAATTTCGATTGGATTCGAGCCGTGGAAGTTGGTTTTGGCTGTGAATGTGGCTTTTTAACCTACAAAAGAGCTGATGACCTTCAAACGGCTGAACCGATTTTCATGAAACATAGCTAAGAACACTCTCGATCAGAATACCTTTCTAACAAAAGAAACAAAATTGAAATCGGTTCATTAGCTTGGGCGCTACGTTGCCACAGACAGACACACAGATACACAGATACACAGATACACAGATACACAGACACACAGATACACATGTTAAACTTATAACACCCCTCGTTTTTCGTCGGGGGTTAAAAAGAGCTCGTTCCGATAATCGAATCAATAGGTCGCCCATTCAAAACTTATGGGTGTTGGTGTGGTTTTATTTAAATGAAGTCCCTAAATATATTCCGAACTTAAGTGTGCAATAAAAAGTTATCCTATGCTATTCTATTCTAAAGTACGGTCTGCAGCAAAAGCCGCTTCACTACATAGTGTAAAACAAAGTCGCTTCCCGCTGTCTGTATGTCCCTATGCATGCTTAGATATTTAAAACTACGCAACGGATTTTGATGCGGTTTTCTTTAATAGATGGAGTGATTCAAGGAGAAAGTTTATATGTATAATACATGCATAATATAATAGAGAAACACTTTAGTATCAGCATTGCATCCGTGCAAAGCCGGGGCGGGTCGCTAGTGATATATAAAATGACAAAACATTGTTAAACACATCAGCTAGACCTTTGAAACATCCTATACCTATTAAGGTCTTGTCATGTTGAAGTCGGTCGGTACGAAAATTAAGATTTTCCAATTCAGACATTTTTCGCGAATCGACAAACCCATAAAAACCAACTGGGTGGCACTTAAAAAAACAATTCGTTCTTAAATTACAATTCTCTCTCAATTACATTATCTGATCATTTCTTTTGGAACAAAGGGTCATTGTATCCACACAATTTAGTTTGAACTATTATAGCCATGAACCCCCAGAATAGAACTAGCTGTATCTGTGATTTCGTACGTCTTTCGCTTTTGATTGTCATTTTCCATGGAATATTATTTACCATCGGTAATAATGCCCACTGCGATTATAAAACGCCATAATAGGTAGGTACAATAACCTCTACAATAGTGGATTATTTTCTTCCAACTCCTTCCGTTCTTGCTTTCGATTAAATTTGTGCGGGTTCCAAGGCAATTAAGCTTTTCCCCGGGACGCGTCGAGGGTCAATCCTCATCGTTTTCATTGAACACCATTGTGGAAACTGCTGGCTTACGGGAGTAACTGTGGTGGGAGTGTCTAAACGAGCCTTAGACCTAAAAAAAAAACAAGTACAATACATTTTTATTATAATGTTGATATAGACAAGTGATTTTATTTTTTGCGTAATATAGATACCAAAATGCTTCTCAAGTCGCTCTCGAAGTTTTTGCGTTGTGGCAACTGTGGATACAAGGGTAGTTTTCAAGCTCATATCAAAGGGATATTGCGTTCATGTATCACTCCGGCCGGGTTGGGACAACTACCCGCTAAAAGCAAAACAATATAAAACGCTGTTTGCGTAAAAGTAGTTCAGATAATATGATAGGTGAATTTTCTTATAACACCAAGCAAATTATCGGGAATGTTTTCGGAATATTGGGACGTTATACGCATAAAAATGAAATGTTAATTTAATAAAACCGGACAAGTGCACGTCAGGCCATGGACAATGAAGGCTTCCGTACTCATTTTAATAGCGAACATTTATCGTATTTATAACCAAACGAATGAAATACAAGAAACAAAGGTGTATTTGCGATTGTTTTTGGAATCTCAGTATTGAGCTTATTCAGAAACGACGGGGAAGCAACTTTGCTTTAACTTGGTCAGCTGTAGTATTTCTCCTGTTATAATTTTTATTGTAATTTCGTATCATGTGCTAGTCTGGAATCACGATTTTTCCAGTTTTTCTGTACAGTGTTTCAAGTTTTTACAACTTGCCTAAAGCCACGTTTCCAGCTTAAATAATTTAATTCGGGTCTCCAATTCCAATTGTTTTCTCTTATTTCAGATTAATGGAATTTAATAAAATGCTGAAATAGTTATTTGTTATACAAGAGTGCAATGTTGCTTTTTAACCGCGTGCTCAATATTGTTTTCTTATATTTACGCGAATACTACACATTGAAATAAAACTATTTTATTATAAAACTATTTTATTACATAAATAATTAAATAAACGCGATAAAATCCGAAAAATAGTTTTATTTCAACGCGTGCTCAATTTTGATGACGGAGAAAGCGAAGGATTCTAAAATTGAATCCTGAGCGTTAGCGAGGGAATCAAAAAATCTTTGCACTCGAGTGCAACACGTAACTTTTCATCCGAACTCAGCATGGAAATGGTTAATTTAAAAAAAAGTAAACCAAGAAGGTTCCGAGTCCTGAGTTTTTAACAAATTAAAAAAGGTTGTTTGATAGATTCAGTATCATGGAGGTAGAAGTAAATAGGTTTAATGATGATTTGAATTCACAAACTTAGTGCACATGATGTTCTAAATTCAATTTACTTTATTCTCTAGCGGATAAAAACGGCTTTTGCACTCAGATATCGAAGAGCAAAAATACTCTTTCCGAGATAGGGGGATGAATATTTCATTTTTCATTTGTAATGGGTAACCTTAATACTAATTATAAGTTGAGATTTTTTTACCCATACAAACTTTCACCTCCTATTTTATACACTTAGGGGTGGAATTTTACAAAAATACTTCCTTTGAGGATATTTACGTTATAAAAGATACCTACTGTCAAAATTTCATGATTCTAACACCAGCTGTTTGGGCTGTGCGTTGATTACTTTGTTTTAATAAGTAAATGTGTTAAAAGGATCAAAATATGCGTTTAATATTAATTTCAACTTGATATTTCTATCCGTTTCTGTGAAAAAGGGTCTTGACAGACATACAGACAGAGAGACTGACAAACGGACAACAAAGTGATCCCATAGAGTGCCGTTTTTTCCCCGGAACCCTAAAACCGGGCAAAGTTGGCATATTTGACGGTATGCTCCTCGTTTTATTTATTTACTCGTAAATACCTATGGTATGTTCTGTTTGCTTGGTTTTGTTATCCAAACAAAAATTCTAAATGAAATTAACACTGCCTCGAGGCAGAGCAACGAGAAAAAGCAATATTTTACCAAATAATGAAAATATCCCAGGTTCATGATTATGTTTGGTACTTTGATTGTCCGCGGCTCCGCTCGCTTGGTACTTCGATAAAATAAAAGTAGCCAAGTTACTCCTTATAACATCAGCTATCTGCCGGTGAAAGTGCCGTCAAAATCGGTCCAGCCGTTTCGGAAATAAGCCGGAACAGAAAGGCAGACTGAGTATCAATTATAAAATAGTGTTTTTTTGGTATTAGTAGTTGACGTATATTCTTTCATATGCATATATAGTAAAAAGCTATTATATTGATATTACAAACAATAACATTTTTTTTTTTATATAGATGAGATACACTATCACGCTGTATTTCCCGAAGTAGCAGGCGGGGATGCACTGCTGCGCATCCGCACCTCGTTGATGTTTGATACAAATGTAATAAAGGCGGAAAGCCCAATGAAATGGCCACATTTTGCCTCGATCCGTGGAGAATTAAAACTCAAACTCAAAATTGTTTTCATTCATGTAAGCCAACCAGCATGAATAGTCAGAATCTACCACCGGTTCGCAATGCTGCTTCTACTGAGAAGATCCGACAAGAAACTCAATGGATACTCTTTTCAATGAATTAAAAGCCATAGTCCACCACCACGCTAGCCCTGTAGGGGTTTGCGAATTTCACACCTCTTTCGAAAGATGGGCACAGACTTCCTCGCGATGTTTTAGGATGACACTGGGATAAAAAGCATTACGCGGTTTTTGTCCCACAACCAAATAAAAGCCTAACGCTCAAAGACATATCTTCTTTGACCGGTTTATTACCATTGAATAATAAGTACTACGTACTACGTCCTTTATTACGTTTACGTACCGACAGTTAACGGAGTGCCATAACGTCGATTAAGAAATTCCTTCCTCTAACAGCTTAGCTCCGAATTTATGGGTCTTTATTCTCACCCACACTGACACGAAATTAAAATTTAGCAATCTTAGCAACATCAGCATAATAGGGAAGGATTTTAAACGAGTTATAACAATTACAAGGGTTATTTTGAATAATTTGAACACTTTTCCTGTGTCATTAGGGTATGAGGGGTAGCTGAATTATCAGAAAAGTGGGTAAACAAGGGTGAGTAGAAAAGTTGAAGTCAAACATTCTACTGAATTGGATTTAAGATTGCAAAGATTAAATTGTCATTAATTTCTTTTACGAATTAGCTAGGTTAGTTCAGCTATTTCTTAGATATTGTATCCCCTTGTACTGAATTACAAATGAAATAGAATTCTTCAAATCTAAACCGAAATTTTTGCTGTAAGCTTTTTGTTCAGGTTTCATTTTATTTATTGTAATAAAACTTCAAAGACATAAATACCTTTAAATGAAAAGCTAGTTATGCCTATTAACAAGTCTCGGTGAACTCAATATAGGTTAATTAAAATTAACGTTTAATTTATAAAAATATCATACCTACCTCACATACCATACCATCTGCAACAAAAATATATCCAAAACACGGGGATCTCAAACTAAACTTAAGTCCTTTTACATTCAAAACGACTCGCCGACACACATATAAGCCCTTTGCGGTTTTTGAGGTGCGGCTATTATATTATATTTTATAGTTATAAGTTTTTTTGGAAAAATAAATGAAAATGAAATCAAACATACCTATACTTAAGTACCTATTTTGATGGCCGAGAGGAAATCTTCGAAAAATGCCCAGACGTCTTGTGAGAGTCCTAGGGATATTTAGGATTCATACCCATACAAAACCTCCTTGGTTCCGGCCTTCAGCATGGTCGGAGAGATTCGGAATCTTCGAATGGACCACACGGGTTCCGGGCTCGTCTCGGGGGAGATAACAGATGGTCACTCCACCCTGGTGCTCGCAGTGCACGGCGGCGGGGAGCCACGCCCGTCGACGTCTTCTTCAGGGTCTGCATCCTCAGTGGACTTCCGGAGACCACACCCTGGACTTCCTCAACTCTGAAGGTACTACTTTCCTGATCTAGTATCAAGGTGCCTACTTAACATAACTATGTTAAATTACTAGATAACAACTCTGAATATTAAGCATGTAGATAGATGTTTGGGTTTATGTCATTAATTTTTCAATTTTCAATAATAAATAGGTAACATATAGTATGAAATCAGTTTCTTTTTATTTGATACTCCAGAGACAGTTCCATTTCAATTTCCCAAAATATATTTGTATTTTAATATTGCTCTGTTAATAATGCCACAACCTTTTTGTTCAATAGCCCGCACAAAAAAGATCGTACAATATCTTTTTTGCTCTGCTGGTTCACTTTTCATATTTATTTGCTGTGATTACGAGACTTTAAATTATAAACCTAATAGAACTACAAAGCTACGCCTGAGAATGTAAATATGATTTGCATATTTAAAGTAAGTGGCGGTTCTAGCCTAAACACATATTAAAAATTTAACAACCTAACGAGAATAAAGTAAAATTAAACTTTGTTTTATTATCTGCTACCACACATTGCGCACCTTTTTTAAGTATGTAGTAGGTAAGCACCTATGTACCTAGGAGGGTAAAATTACATACATGGCCAAATTCACTCACGCACGGTAACAACGAACGGAAACCACAGCCTCAGTGTAAAGCGGTCCTTCGATCCCTACAGTATAGTCAGTGGCTTCTGAAATTAGGAAACACGAATTTATAATTATACTTATCATGGTAGTTAGATCTTTCCTGTTTGCAGATCAAACAATAACACGAGAGATTAGATTATTCATATAAAAAATAATCCCGTCGAGACGTGACTATGAAAATATATAGGTTCCTCTTAGGTTGATATATTTTTTCTTCTCTATGCAGAATGTTTGCAAATGCGAAAAGGAATTAAATGAAAAGAACATCCCTTTCAAATTTGTCCTCGGCTCCAATTAATTTTCCTTAAACGTGTTTACTTACTTTATTTTATTTCTTTTAAAAAGCAGGGGTGCTTAAATTCGGAAAATATTTTCTAAGAAGGGAATGAAATATAATAAGAAAATAATATCATAGGACGAAACTTAATAGGTACTTCCATTTTAATGGATTTACCAACTGTCAATTGCAGGTTAGATTGCACAGTGAAATAGCAATCTACACTACAGCCACAGATATAGATTTACATAGATAACGCAAGTATCGTGATTTGTATTGAAACCAAGCGTGACGAATTTTTAACACCTGCTGTGACGTCACAAGTCACGGGAAATCCAAACCGCTTCAAAGACACCGATGCCGCCGATGCCCCTCCGCCCGCTACGATTCTCTCGAGTGATTATCACGCTCATGCTCATATTTTTATTTCTGTAGTCGCGAGGACTGTAAGTTATCCGCGATCAACCTCGACGTTGGTCGGGGTTTTCGGACACGCTAAGTACATACATTTGCGTTATCTATGTAAATCTATATCTGTGACTACAGCACTATAAACGACCAGAGACGAGCTTCACGATTTCTACTGACATTGATATGGTATGGTGTCAGCAAAACGTCAAAAGCGGAGCGTTTGACACGTACTCACGAGCGTTTGCTTTTCTATTACGATTTGAGTAGCTAGCGTGGTTAGGGCCCAGAACGCACTCCCGAAAACTCTTGCTAAGAACTTAATGGCTATAAGTAATAAAATAAAAACAAACATTAAATTCATAAAATTTGGAATATCAAAAACCAAGCCCCCACATCATTATGCGCTCTACCTACCGGTGGAGATTGCGTTCCGATCCGGTGGTAGATTTACCCTCGCCACCTCTCCTGGCAGCGGCCCAAACCGAGGTCGTGTCCCTTGTGGCGCCCTTGAGCTAGCTGCCCCCCTGCCCCTCTGGCTGGAGCGCACTTGCGCTTGCCCTCTGTCCGGGTGAAGTTGTTATGGCCACTCTGGCCAACAACATATTATAGTCAATTCAAAAACAAAAAAAAAAACAACAAAAAAAAACACGGTGGAGATTACAAAAATCTTGGCGCGCACCCAATTTCTGCACGGATAGGTGTATCTAAAGCGCCTGCTATTATTCACCGGGAAGTTAATCAATCCTATCTGTGGATAGGAAAGGGTAGACGGAAGGGCCCGGGACACCCCGAGATAAAATGTATATAGGTAGATACTTAAGCTGATTGCGCCAACCGTATCATTCCATATACACCTAAGCGTGTGAAAAAATGCATCAACTTCGTTACAACTAACTATATTTTATAAAAAGTTAACGTACCGCTATATATCTTTTCTTACAGTTGATTATCGCTTCCGCACTCAAAGAAGCCTGTCTCGAGTGGATTATAAAAATCATCATACTAATATTATAAAGAGGAAAACTTTGTTTGTTTGATTGTAATGAATAGGCTCCGAAACTACTGAACCGATGTGAAAATTATTTCACTGTTGGGAAGCTACACTATCCCCGGGTGACATAGGCTATAATATATTTTCCAATAAATTAGGGATCCTTACTAAAACTCGAATAATGTAACCGCAATGTACCCGTGCGAAGCCGGGGCGGGCCGCTAGTATTTTATAATTTCATTTTGCTACAGAGCAGGGTTCATGATTGATAATTAATTTCAAGAGAAGTCCATAATTAAATATCATTACTTTTAATCCGTTATATCAAATAAAATAAAAATATTCGAGAGTAGAAAATGTCAGATCATTATTTCGCGACTAAACCAGAGTACTCTTGTCTAGAAGCAATAACTGTTAATCTTAGTTGGATCTGATAAATGATATCAATAAACGGGTGCCAGTGAGAAATTGTCCAAGAAAATCTTACCGACATCGAATTTCCGGGTACGGCTTACTCCGGCTCATCTTAGATTAGGGACATAAGATTGGGATAAGATGTGTGAAAAATACACTGAAAGCAATCAATTCTATCCAATACATCCAAATATATATAACTCAAAGGTGACTGACTGACTGACTGACAAAGTGATCTATCAACGCACAGCCCAAACCACTGGACGGATCAGGCTGAAATTTGGCATGCAGGTGAATATTATGACGTAGGCATCCGCTAAGAATTTTGATTAATTCTACCCCCAAGGGGATAAAATAGGGGATGCAAGTTTGTATGAAACTTTGTCAATTAGATTCCTCGCGGACGAAGTCGCGGGCACAGCTAGTATTAATAATATAATTATACCTAAACACGATGGATCTATGCTATGAGAGGCAACTAGTTCATGGTACAAGTGCGAATGATACCTACAGGTCAAGGAATATTAAAAGAGGTCAATAAGCATGTTGCTTGTGCGGGGTAAAAGCTTAGTTTGAATAAGAAGTTTATTTATTATTTATATTATTGAGAATATTTATGCTTTATCGAATAAAGGTACTAGGGCTTTGATATTATTAAAACTGTCAAGATTAAGTGACCAGGGGGCGAAGTCTGTTGATATCGTTGTCGTTTAAGCTAATTAAATCAATGATCATTAATCTTATCTTCGTGGATTGTTCAACCTACTCGTATATCGTAAATTATAGATGATCGACATGATGTCGGCCCTCGAGGGCTGACAGCATTTCGTACGCGCTGGTTTTTAATTGGCTTCAACGTCAACGAAATTAGCAGACTTGGCCTCAAAGTTTGGCACCGAACAACACAGGGTTCTTCAAAAGGCAAGTTTACAAGTCCTTAGAAGCTCGGCACTGCGCTGCATCTGCTCCCCTGCATTTGCAAATGTTGGTTAACTGGTACTTCTTACCAGCAGGTGGACTATCTGAAGGTGAACCTAAACGCTAATACCTGTTCTATTTGTACTCAGCTTATTGGCAACACAAAACAGAGCATTCAATTCCAGCGTCCATATACATACTTATACTAGGTGAAACAAAAAGGGTATACTATTTTTCTTGCAACTTGACTTTGTATATCTAAAGCTATCGGCTTTGTTGGACAGTTGAAGTACTAAAGGTTTTGTAACCTTTTGTTTTTCAAGTTTCCTTCAAAGCTGATAGATTTAGAAATGCAAAATTAGGTTTTGAAAAAAGTATACCCTTTCTGTTTCAACCTGTATACGCATGTCTCATTTCTAGCAGAGTTAGATAACTGTTTCCAGTGAATACGGATACCTGCCAATATTGCTGCGGGATACAATGAAACAATTGAATCTCATAATGGAGGGTGTACAAATATATTGAACAAATTATTAGCAGACATGAAAACATTCTGGTAAGTATTTTGTGTTACTACCTGACTACGTACCTATAACGACACCTTCCAATGTTTTTTGGTGCCTGCAAAGCTCGGTATTGTCGAACGTGGAACGATCAGCAGCAGCACACAAAATTAATTCAGGTAAAATTTAATTTGAGTAAGTAAAATAAAAAAAATATTTACCTCACTTAAATTTTAATAAAAGACTTAATATTGTTTTGCAAAAGCGTATACTACAAACTATGTCTTGTACGATCTTTAGGTAGGAAGGTAAGGTACATGTAGGCTTAATCTGACTCTGCCATTCACACCTCTCGAGACCTTAATAAATAGGGGTGAAAGCCTCCGTAATAGCAGCGTTGAAAATTACCTTTCAGTTCAGCCATCTGCTTATATATTTACCTACCTGCCATGACTGTGGTCATTTTAAACATAAATTTACCAAAATTTACAAGTGTCAGATCATCTGCCGGTAACTCGGCTCTCAAATACTGTAATTTATTAATTGTTCTTATATAAATTCTCTTATATTATGTTACTAGTAACAGGCAATGGGAATTTTGAACTCGCTTTTTCTTGTTCGTTGGAACCACGCTGTAACCGACCCGTCCCATCGTCCATACTAGGTGCTTATTCCACAGCAAAAAAACATTTAATAACGTCGAAAGTCGAAAGCTCGCCCTTCAAGCACAATGCCCAATAAAATTGGAATGTTTGAATTCGCAAAATTATTTTATTAATTCGTTCCGCATTCGCCTCGAGTCTTACCTACATCCGTGAGACGCGTATTGTCCGTTTTCTTATTTTATCTTTCACCTCCATGGTTCACATAAAATTGCATAATAAAAAGATAACACTTGAGAATGATCAGACAAATACCTACGCTGATCATCTAAACTCTATACAAGATATTTAAGTAAGGAATAAGGATTGGCAATTAGTATAAAAATTAGGACGTTATATTATTGGCTATTTGTGGTGATAACAATTTAACTCGACAAAGGCGAAAGTGCGCTCCAGCCAGAGAGGCAGGCGGGCAGCTAGCTCAAGGGCGCCATAGGGCTCGGCCTCGGCATGGGGAGCTGCCAAGTGAAACACCGGGAGTAAATCTACTTCTGAATAAGAACGCAGCTAGAACTGTGAAGATCCAGCAATACACTCAGTGGGTTTGTTGAGTGCAAGTAACTAAGTATTCAAAGTAGAGACATATACTAATAGGCATCTATTGGTATACGTGTATGCAGTATATATATAAAATATTGGTATGCTTTGAGTTACTCAATACAACATATTATGATGCAATACAGGTTTTTCGTATTGAAGAGAAAATAAGTAAAAAGTATCGAAACCTACTGGAAAATCGTCGTTAAGCGTCAATAGCCTAGTGGTTAGAGGGGCCGTCCTCGTAGCTGAGAGGTTCCGGGTTCGATCCCCATCCTGGCCATTAAACTATTGACGTGACCCCACTCCTAGTACAAGCATTAGCTTAGTTGGAGGGGGTAAAGGGATTACTAGTAATGTGATAAACACTTGCTAGTAATCTTTAAAAAAAAATCGGATTGAAAAATGATCCTAATATTAATGGTAACAAAAAAATCAAGCTAACCAGAAAACTTGTACAATTTCTTTGAAAGCCAACACTATCACAATTATTAAAGTGCGTCTTATTGTCGTTCTTCTGTGGGAGGGTGGTGTTACCCCGGTCGAGCTAGCCCGTATATAAGCTGTTCTAGATTGACTACAACTTGGCTCTGCAACGTCCAGAGGTAGAGTCTGATATTGACACCAAATTATAGTTCGTTCATTTAACCTTACCTCTTATGACACTGGCATAGGGGTCAATTTGCAATAAATCACACGTCTTCGTTGAATGAACAGACTATATGATTAAATGAGTACCGATTTCAATCAAGAAACATTTTACGCACAAACGTTTTATAGGTAAGTTAATATTCATAATTGTTGCTTTACACAATTATTTTGAAGATATATTATTATAGTATCGTTCTTCACTAATATCCATTTGTAACGAATTATGATCTAAAGTATCTTTATCAAAATTAAGTTAGTAACTTTAATTTAAAGTCCACCGAGAGGTTCTTAGACCCAAAAGTTACAAACGTTGTTTGCGACCACAAGCCGTTATATATATCGATTGAACAAGTTAGCAAGTCTGGGATATTGATGATACAGTCTTGTACCAATCAATTGAAATTGTTGAAAACGTCCTCCAAAGGCTTCAACAAGCACTAACAAGCTCTAAACTAGGTTCTCACACCTTATTAATGTACTTACCTACCTATGTAGCCAACTACTACAGCTTTTATTCAGGCGGGTTTTTTTTTCGTGGGAAAAACCCTTTATGGGTCCCCTTCTGCCTCGGGGGAGGCGGGAGGGGTATGTGGGAGTCCGGCAGTCGGCCGTACCCACTAAAAACCCACGGTGTACCATCTTCAGCCTTTTGTGTGGGGCGCCCGTGATCGCTAGGCAGTCTTGACCGGGGTAACACCAACCTCTCACAGAATATCGGATGAAAGTTGTTTTTATAGCTGCAAGTAACACTCTCTCCCCTGCCCCTCCTTCTATCCGACTCCCCTTCAGGTAGCAAAGTGTGAGCATTGTCATGGGTATTGCAAGTATCTGGCTTCGGTAACTTCTTAACATGAGGAGAGTCGTACGCTTGTTTGCCGACTTTGTTTAATTAAATAATAAATATATATATATAACCTCAGTCACGTAACAGACATAAAAGGGATGTGAGAATCTGTTGGCCTCCGGACGCTCCCAAATATTTCTCGAAATTGGTATCTAGTGGGTGATTCGCGCTCACGGGATTGACCTATAGCTATATGGCTATAAGGGCCTGTGCACACCACGTTTTTTAAACGCGCCTTCGACGCTCACCTGTAGCGATACAGACGCAGCCTGTAGACCTTTGCACACCTGTATAAATTTAAAAACGCGTTTCACGTTTTTTAAACCGGTGTTAGAATCGGTACAAACGCGATGCTAACGCGCGTGTGTATCGATAAAAACAACAACAAACTGTTCTGTAGGATGAAAGCGCGACATCAACGCAATTTTCTAAAACGTGTGTCGACGGCGCTTTTATAACACGTGGTGTCACAGGCACTTACCTACACTTTTTTCATTCACTTTAATTCGCCCTATTGTTGGGCAAGGAACCTTTGATACCTACATTAAATGGCCCGAATATTTAAAGGATTCCAGACCTTTGATTTCAAAAACAAATTTATCACTTATATTATTATAGAGAGGTACTATTATTAAATTCTTTCCCAGTTTCTGAAATACCAATAAACGACAATAAATCTAGATGCGTAGACATATAATTTGCCAATTCGCAGGTAACACTAATTAATTGCTTTCTGTTCGAAACATATAAAGTTATATTTTAATATAATATGTGAGCTTGTTCCAAATATTTCATGACGCAATTTAAATAATAAAATGTTAGGCAAGTTACAGAAAAGTATAGGAAAATGGGTTTTCTATATAGGGTGTAACTATAGGGTACTCATGTTTCTGTAGCAAGTGTTCCTCGTAGGGACTACGGAAGTGTAAAAATACTACATTGCCCGTCTTGGAGGGACCGTTTGTTCCGCTTGTTTACGGGTATAACATATTACACTGTCAGTACTGCCTACACCGCCGCTTGGTTGCTCCCATTATCGAAGCGATCATCGGAAAACCCAATTTATGTGTTCCAATACATTCGTGATTTTTCAAGACCTCCGAATTTGTTCAGTTGCCTGAGAAATGTTTACGGCCAACTGAATTGAACCGTAAAATTCACAGACCCACAGGAAATTATAAGATAACAAAAAATGGTAACTCCAAAAATGTACGAGTTGAGCTGGCCCCGTTATGTAAATCATCCTAACACAGTAATTTTAAGCGCTTCCGCTAGAAGGTGCGTCTACTTACCTAGACGCACCTTGGCACCCGACAAGCCCGCTGAGTTTCTTGCCGGATCTTCTCAGTCGAGGTCGCGTTCCGATCCGGTGGTAGATTTACCCTCGCCACCTCTCCTGGCAGCGGCCCAAGCCGAGGTCGTGTCCCTTGTGGCGCCCTTGAGCTAGCTGCCCCCCTGCCCCTCTGGCTGGAGCGCACTTGCGCTCGCCCTCTGTCCGGGTGAAAATGTTATGGCCACTCAAAAAAAAAAAGTAATTTTAACACTTTTAAACAAAAAGCAATATCTTTATCGAATCCCAATAAATACTAGTTAACTATATGACTAACAATACCACCTTACATTTCTATACGTACGTACTTATCTCAAAATTTGTACCTACGTTAGTACACACTTAAATAAAAACAATTACCAAAAGCCTAAAAACTAATTAATAGTTAAAGTGGCTGCGAACTGCATATTGAACTCGTCTATTATTCTCGGGACTTAGCTTTACTTGGCAACTTAAGTAAGTTTTTAAGGTAAAATAATCACGGATGAAAATCGACGGATTTGGAAAATAATAGGCAAACTGGAACTTTTATTCACTCCGCTTATTTTGCCCGCCACATCGTCCGCGCGGATCTTGGAACAAAATTTAGATACTAACCTTTGTCCCCTATTTATTTCACCCCTTCAAGTTGATTCTCGCGACAATTATAGGTAGCATATGTTTTGGAGAAAAAGGTACTTACAATCTATCTCTACCAGAATTTCTTGAAATCAGTCTAGCGATTTAGGAGTGAAAACATAACAAACAGACTATTATAATATTAGTTTGGATTAAAAGTTGGGTAGGTCGTGCCCGCGGACACTGCACGACGATTAGGGTTTGAATTGGCTTACCTTGTAGCTGTCATTGGCAGTAGACACTCACCCGTGCTGGAATGTTTACTTCCGTCTGTTTCCAACATTGTGTGAAATAACAATGGCTTGGGGGTTTCTGAGATCGCCCCCAGTCCCTTATATGGTACACATAAAAAGTATTTACAAGCGTTCCTGAGCTTGGGAATATACCAACTGTTGTAGTATTTTCTGTTTCCATCTAAAATACATGAAATATATACCGTGTTTATACAATGCCTGTTTGGTTACTGAAAATTCAGGCTTCTATTTTTATCCACATTAAGTTATAGGGGTCGATAATAGCCTGAACTCCTTCGAGAAAAGGCTTGCTTGATGCTCGACTTGGCGGAAGCACTGCCGTGCCCCCAGATATAAAATATTGACAAAGACATAGAATAAAAAATTAAGAGACAAAATATTAAAACTGGAAATATTAACAAGCTCAAGGTTGCTAAGTTATAAAGGCCCTGATTTTGAAACCGCTCTCGCTGGACAGCGCAGTGTGATACAATTACATTACATTCATGGCTCTGTTCAGCCGTGCGTGTGCGTTCTTTGATATAGTATTAAGGACCGCACTTTCAAGCTTTTAGATGTATAACTAAAGTTAGACATTAATAATGACATGAAAGATATTAAATGTGTTTGAAGTAGGCACATTTTCTGAGATTATGTTGTATTATTTTTAACGCCCTGTATTTAACAATATAATTTAATACCTACTATTTAAATAATTACTAGATACTATTAGAAACATTAACCCTAAGTTCATTAAGTCAGCATCATAAATCAATTTATGTAAACTAAAACGCAAAATTATAGTTTAACAAAAGCCATCATAGTTTAACAGCAATACGTTTAAACTCCTAATGGTTGAATTACCACAAAACTATTCTTCATTACTTATACAACAGATAGTCCAAACATCTTCGTAGATAGGTACCGCTAAATCGTCTTATTTTAAACAATTGCAGTTGACTTTGACCGCATATTTTTCGTAATTGTTCCACAATAATTTTTTATCTATTATCTTATTTATAAATATAAGCCAAGGTTGAAAAAACGTTTGTGATATTTATACATATATCTTATCAACACAATGAGGCTTTCGGGCGGCTTAAAAACTCTGACACCAGAGTTAACCACAAGCACATAGATATCTACACCACAAATTAAGAAAAAAAAAAAAAAACCAGCGAACAAATTCGTAAGGGATAGGTAAACCTTTTTTTAGCTTGGTGTGATTATCCTCGGGTAAAAAAAACCGTATATGCTTAACTTTAATTACAAATGCAATTCATCTGCATGCATTAATCTTTATACACAAACGCACAAGATCGAATGTGTAACTAATATAAATTTTATTTTACAACTTACTTTAACGTCGTTGTGGTCCTAGGCTGCGGCACAAGTGACCATTCGATCAATGTTGCTACGAGACCGCGAAAAAAAGGCGCTAATGCAACAACGACATTGACGCCTTAAGATGCTGGTTAAACTGTATTTATATGTTATTAGGTAAGTTAGAATTAGGAATAATGTCCTTACGGGGGTAACATAGTCAATTTTTGACAAAACCCCTTTTCAAATAAAGATAAAAAAAGACATTGACGCCGTCTAGCTTAAACTACGTTAGTTAGAATCCTGACAATAATACACCAGAGACATCAACGCATTGGGAACATTTTGCCATTAAATTACCTTAAAATCGAAAAAATACAATTGTGATTGTGTTGCACCGGATGAGCGATATAATAATAAAATTCCTCCTAAACGCCCCCTAAACGGCTTAACGGATTTTGATTATTTTTGTGCAATGAGTCACCTAGTTCTTAGATTTAATTGATCCCGGTTGGTGGCGCTATTGTCGACATCCATAAAATACGCTAGTTAAGTTGCAGGTATATAAATGTAATGAGTAAAATGGGACTAGTCAAGCCACACACTCCCATCACTGTAACTCCTGTAAGCCAGTATCGACAATGGTGACCAATAATGACGTCGAGGTTTGACCCTCGACGAGTCCCGGGGGAAAGTTAAATTGTCTTGGAGCCCGCACGAATTTAATCGAAATAAATAATAGGAATTGGAAGAAAACAAAAATCCACTTCCCTCCGGTGCAAAGCGGGAGACAAAAATTACCATACAAACAAGACTGGTACAGCTGTTTAAAGAGCAGTTGTAAGGCACCACGGATCGTAATTTGATTAATTGGACCTAAACTCGTGAGCTGATTATACTTGATTCTAATCTAATGAGTAGCTGTATCAATTTCATCTCCACGCCATCTCCTGTGCTGCAATTGCATTAAGTAATAATAGGAAAAGTTTTAGCCGGCTGCGCAGCACGGGTGTTTGCGAGCCGCAAGTGTGCACTTAACTTAAACCCCTTGAGGCTGGGACTCGCTCTCGGTGACTAGTTAACTGCGGTGAAGAAATTCCTTTCAACCAACTTAAACTCTTCTGCTCAACTGCTATACGTACTAGGTACTGCTATAGGGTATAGTATTAGTCCGTAAATACCAATGGCTTGTAGACCTATCTAGATAAGTACCTAGATTAATGCTTTTCCGCCGAGTAGGTACTCCAACACAGCTCAAATTTTATAGCGCCATACATAAAAACCGGTAAAAATTACACACATCTGTCATATTTATATTGCACTAGCTGTGCCCCCCGACTTCGTCCGCGTAGTATTTAACGTAACAAAAATTTCGGGATTATCGGGATAAAAAGTATCCTATATGTTAATCCCAGTTATAAACTATCTGTGTTCCAAATTTCATCCAAATCCGTTCAGTAGTTTTTGCGTGAAGGAGTAACAAACATACATCCACACTCACAAACTTTCACATTTATAATATTAGTAGGATAGTAGGATATGTCTGCCGGACTTAATCGTTTGAGTTGCATATCAGTAACTTAAGGAAGTTTTTAATAATCGAAATAATAAATATACGACGTTATGATTCATGGTTTTAAGTTTTTATGAACCAATATTCTCAACAGGTGAACAAAAACGTACCTAATATGTATCGCCCTAAAGTAATAAGGTATCTCGTATCCATTAATAAAATCAATATTGTATTGCTGCATATCGTTTGATCGATCTCTTACCCGCGTACCACCGCTAACGCAATCTAGGATTGGATATCAGCAAACTTGACGCCGACAATTGATTGCAATATCAATCTAAAAATAGCATCAGGATTGATTATAGTATTCGGGCGTATCTCTGTAAGAGTACTAAATTTAACTTACCAAGGCCTTCAAATTTCTGAAGACACAGGTCTCCCCTCAAAGCAAGGGGGCTTCGGAGTCTTCACGCTGGCTTGGTGTTTGCCTGGACCATTAGAAAAAATGTTACAAGAAAAAAACACAGAAAAGCTCCATAGTTTACGTTGCTAATATTCTACCCGATGCTAAATTTTGTTTGATGAATTTCAGATAACAGCAATTGCGAAATAGAATGTAAGTAATACCTCTTTGCAAAACTCAAATAAAGCACATTTATATTATGCAAAAATGCAATTAATTACACCCAAGACTTGGTATACCTTCAAGAACAATGCTTTAACGTAATTCGAATGTTCGAGCTCGGCGAGTTATTAAATTTATTCCATCCATATTTCAATATTTTTCATCTGGGGTATATTTTTCTTCATAATTGCTGAACAACAATATTATTAATTCTCTCTGCATTAAATTCCTAATAAACCAAGAAATTAAAATAAAGATAAAATTTATTTGCAAATAACTTAAACAAATATAGAGCACCACTGGGGCAGGGGAATAAAAATAGGGCATAAACAAAGAATTTGTAATAATAATGTATTATTATTACAAATTCTTTGGGCATAAATTAATGTTCTTGATCATCCACTAACCTTAGTATGGCAGTCTCCAGCGCTCCATCAATGTATCACACACAAACTACTCAAGATGTTGTTTTATAACATCCGAAACAGTCAGGAACGCTGCGAATCAGAGTATATTTCACTCACAGTAGGAATTCAACATGCACAATACGCACAGCACTAATTTTAACTAACAATTATACGGTACGGTAGCAAAAAACATTTTTACACATAAACATTATACACTAGCTGTGCCCACGGACTTCGTCCGCGTAGTGTTTAACGTAACAAAAATTTCGGGATTATCGGGATAAAAAGTATCCTATATGTTAAACCCGGTTATAAACTATCTGTGTTCCAAATTTCATCCAAATCTGTTCAGTAGTTTTTGCGTGAAGGAGTAACAAACATACATACATACATACATACATACATCCACACTCACAAACTTTCACATTTATAATATTAGTAGGATATAGTAGGATATATATATATATATATATTATATATATATATAAGTAGGAAGTAGGATATTAGAAAACTATGTAGGTAGGTGGGTATACCGAAACGAATTGTGACAGTACCTACCGTCGTTTTCACATAAAATGAAAGAAACAAGTTGAAATGACAAGATAATAATCTGCTTTGTGTATTTCGTGTATTGGACATTACGAATTGATTTTATTTTGGCTTATGGCCACTTATCAACCTACAACTCAGCTTGTAGCTTCGTGTTCTCGTACGAAGCAAAAATAGCTACCTACTAAAGTGATATTATTAGTTACAAACACCCAATAAATAGTACGAAAAATCTATGGAACTAATATTTAATTGGTATACATATTGTATAGCATTGAGGACAATACCCACAACGCCGCTTTGCCCCATCACGTTACATTAACACGATACAAGTCGACAGTGTTTTATCTATACATCTTCTATACATCTATACAATTCTATACAAATAAACATAACTCTAAATTGAAAATTTAAAAACCCCCGATGCGACGACCTTTTCATCAAATGTATACAATAATCAACAGGAAATCTGTGTAAAAGTATGAGACATTATTTTGTTATGACATTATAATAATTGACATTAGAATAAACAACGAATCTTAATATTGATGCCACGGAGGTTTCATTCCTAGTAAAATATTATCAATTATGATTCAATTTGATGTAATAACTCTGGTTGAGGTGGACGGGAGCAGCCCAACGTTAAATTTATTTTAAATTATATTTGTTCTTTTATATTTTTTCGCAATGGCGGAACAGCGCCCTCTAGAATTATTATAGCGTAATATTCCATGACCATTAACAAAATTTAACGCATGCGCGTATCCATCATTTGAAACGTGACTTATGGAACGTCTTTAGTTCATACACAAATCTCATTATAAAAATTGATAAAATATACTTTTTTCCAGAAACAGGGAATCTTTTCAAATTTATAATATTGTAAAAAGCCAGTTCAGACTATTACGATCATTTAAAAATATAATAAATCTAAATCCAATCATCTCAAATTTTGAATGGATTCGAGCCGTGGAAGTTGGTTTTGGCCTAGAATGTGGCTTTTTTACCTACAAAAGAGCTGATGATCTTCAAACGGCTGAACCGATTTTTATGAAACATAGCTAAGAACACTCTCGATCAGAATACCTATCTAACAAATTAAACTAAATTGAAATCGGTTCATCAGCTTGGGTGCTACGTTGCCACAGACAGACACACAGATACACAGATACACAGATACACAGATACACAGATACACAGACACACAGATACACATGTTAAACTTATAACACCCCTCGTTTTTCGTCGGGGGTTAAAAATTGGAGTGTCAGTTGGTAATATCAAAATAACGCCTTTTCACTAAATGCATATGAAAGTACAAACGACACCTAATAACAAAAACGAGATTTAAAAAAAAATTGTCTGTCTGGCTGTCTGTCTGTCTGTGTGTTTGTTCCGGGTAATCTCCGAAACGGCTGGACCGATTTTGACGGGACTTTCACTGGCAGATAGCTGATGTTTTAATTCTATACAAATAAATAAAATTGGAGTGTCTGTTTGTAATATCATTCTATACATTCTATACAAATTCTATACATTCTATATATATACAAATAAATAAAATTGGAGTGTCTGTCTGTAATATCAAAATAACGCCTTTTCACTAAATGCATATGAAAGTACACAAGACACCTATAACAAACACGCGATTTAAAAAAAAATTGTCTGTCTGTCTGTCTATCTGTCTGTCTGTCTGTCTGTCTGTGTGTTTGTTCCGGGTAATCTCCGAAACGGCTGGACCGATTTTGACGGGACTTTCACTGGCAGATAGCTGATGTTTTAAGGAGTAACTTAGGCTACTTTAATTTTTGAAAAACAATTAGGGTTCCGCGTAAAAAAATAAAAACACATAAAATCAAAGAGTATCTCCGAAACGGCTGGACTGATTCTAACCGGACTTTCACTGGTAGCTGTTGTTATAAGCAGTAACTTATGCTACTTTTATTTTAGAAAACAAAATTAAAAAAATGGGTTCTGTCGCGCGGGCTCAGAACGCGGGAGCGGGCTTTAGTTAAGTTAAATTCCACGCGGACGAAGTCGCGGGCTCAGCTAGTCTTAACTAAGGTACTTACAAAATTTATTTGGCAGATTCTCGTGCTGATTATATTGGAAGGTACACAAATAAACATAATCTTATCTTTTTCATGATCTTAACGGTTGACCATGACTGACAAGATGCTCATTCAAAATACCAAACAAATTCACATTTCTGGTGGGCTGTAAATTACAGCACACTATATGCAAGAAGTATATGCATGTATGTAGGTATTATGCTTCCAGCGTACAAACATAATAATAAATTACAGCTTATATCACAAAATATTATCACCGAGATTAAAAATCTCCCCGAGGAGTGATGATTGCTCATACACCGTGTACACTGTACAACTTTTTCCATGCTACGTCGTAGCAGCTACGAATATTAAACAGGAAGTTGTGCCCGCATAATGTATGCTCCAGTAAGTTACTAACGCATAATTTTAATGAAAGAAGATAACGCGGCTTTTTCATGGTAAAAAGTGCTCAATTTTAACCATTAATTTATATTCAAATTCACCAAGGCACGGTTGGCATTCGCCGAGGCACGCGAAATGAGGACCCAAGCTATTATTAGAAGGTACCACATACTCGTAATATAATACAGACACAGATGATTTACCTTTTTTTATTGATCAGTAATTTTCCATTAAGGGCACTACAGGTGGATGTACTATGTGCATGGAATGCTTCGAAATCGAAAGGCTTTTTTTCGTAAGTAGTCCATACTCGTGAAGCCCTCCGAGAAGATGATATTAAAAATGAACCTACAGAACCTGTTTTAGCAACTCTCAATCGCCTACATTGTTGCCAGATCGTACGATAATTATGGAGGCATACGATAATTTGGCCATCGGTACAATGTACAATAGCGGATATCTAAATTATATGAAATATACGATAATTTTGAGCAATTGACTGTGTCTCCCTCACTCGTGTACGCGTCTTTGTCATGGACGTTTGTCAGATTCGACGACAAAAAACTTTTTAAACAGACTGGATAATTCAAGTTGGTGTTTAACAGCATGTAGTGATTGCAGCTCGGATTTTTGTTTTTAATCTTTGGGTGGGAATCGCCCAAAGTCCATTGTACGGAACTGATAGTACAAGCGTTGCTTAGTTTGGGGCCATAAAGTAGATGTGTCAATCTTCTCATTTTATACCTTTACTTTAGAAATCGTTTTGTAGTTAATTAATAGGAAAGTACTAATGGGTACATTAAATGTTAGGCACACTTCATTATTGTTTTTAATAATTTTGAGATGAAAACCCCGTCCCTTGTCCCTTGCCCACTCCGCGTAAAAATTGACTACAAATAAAATACATCACTGATTTTTTGAAGCAAGACTTTTTCAGTACTCACCTTTTGAATACATTGCCCTATCTTTGAAAAACTTTTTCTTTGAAGACATTAAATTATTAAATATTAATGTACCGACTTAAATTAATGAAAATAAAAGACAAAATCATAAAAAACGCGTGATTCTTTGCAGCTTTGAAGTGGCGTCGTCGGTACGATGTTATTATAGCGTCGCGACGCCAGTATGACAGTGTCCCGGTGCCACATTACATTTTGTGGCGTCACGACGTTCTTATAGCGGCTTCGCGATGCTTTCAAGTGGCGATGCGATGCTGTAGTGGTGTCGCGGCGCTGTTATAGTGGCGTTAGTGGCGTCAGCCCGCTGTTATAGTGGAGTCGGCGTCACGAAGCATCTATGATGGTGTCACGATTCTGTTATAGTGGAGCGTCGCACACTTTTAAGTGGCTTCGCGATGCCGTTATTGTAGCGACGCCACGCTATTAAGTGACGTCGCGACGCTGTTATAGTGGCGTCGCGAAGCTTTTATGATGGCGGCGCGACTCTGTTATAGAGTGGCGTCCCACGCTTATAAACGGCGCGTCACGACGCTGTTACAGTGGCGTCGCGGCGCTGGTATAGTGGCGTCGGGATGCTGTTTTATTGGATCGTAACGACGTGATTTTTAAAAAGTATTCTTGCTTGTGTTTAAATATTTCTGATATTGATTCTGTCCTCTCAGTTGACCGCACTGGCAATCCATGAGCCGCATTTCCGCAGCGCGATGACGGCCGTGGTGGAGGGGCTGGTGGGCCTCGTGCAGCAAGTCGTTGCGGCCTGGGAGCCGCTGCTGGGGACCCCGCCAGGTCCCACCTGGACCAACAGCTCCACGCCCAGGAGTATGGATGTGGCTAAAGCTTTTGACCGACTAAAGGACGTTTATCGACAATTTCTACATAGGACAACGTTCAAACGACTATCGATCAGACAGTTTTTTGCATAGAGCAACGTTCTAACAATTATCGTCCGACAGTTTCTACATAGAGCGACGTTCAAAAGATTATCGATCGACAGTTTCTACATAGAACAACGTTCGAACGATTGTCGATCGGCAGTTTCTAAATAGATCACATTTCGAATGATTATCGATCTACGGTTGATCGTTATTCGATAAACGGTGGATTGCTTATTGCTTTGGTTTTTATTCAATGCATTTGTGATGCACAAATAGCTATAATTATTTGAAACACAGGATTTTTTTTTAATAAAAAGTAATTTTACTAAGTCCGATTCTTAAAGTAATCGTAATAATTAAGGAGCTTTCGGTATTATATTAATGTCCTATGGACATTTACCAACATAGAATTCTTGGATGACTTATTACGAAACAACATCGTATTTTAACAAATTAAGGGAAATTTCCTCTAAGTTCGCCCGTTTCATAAATGATGACAATATACATTTAGTAAAGGCTGTGCTTCGCAGCAATTAAATTATGTAAACACAGAGATTAATCTTTGCTTCCTCGGACGTATAATTAGTTAGTATATGTTTAAGAGACTTAGACATCAGCTTGAACAAAATGTTACTGAATTCTAGATTAATGCAATACTGCCGAATATTTTTTAAAATAATAAAAACGGAATGACGGGAATTTTCGTGTGCTGTTGACTAATTCCACCATAGCCAACTGAATAACAAGATGTGTGTTCTTATTCAAGTTAGTAAGTTAAGTTTACAAGTATCAAGTCACCACGTGTCGGTATGTTCTCAAGTTGACAAGTTGTGCTCAAGTTATCGCACGTTTGTATATTGATCCTAAATCGTGCAAAGCAGAGAACCATTTATTATTTATATAACAGAAGCAACACCTTATTTATAACGACCTTTTTATTCAAGTCTTGTGAACGATATTCATACTTGTGTTTGGTATTTAATTTCAAATATGCCCATAATTAATAGGCACATGCGGGGTAAGGCCTTATACCAAATTCCTTAAGGTAGGTATACATGGAATTAGCGACCCTTGGGCTCGGTCCTTACATAGCTTATCCTTGACTTGTCCAACTCCATAATCCCGCTCACGGATGTACCTCACTGATACAAGGACGGTAACTACCTAGAGGATTATCTGTGTTGATCGTAAATAATTATTATGACAACGGGCACGGTAAAACAAACAAATTATTACAATAACCGTTATTTTTTATCTTTGAAATGAGGGCTTATTCGTTTATTATGTTGGCAATAATATAAAAGGAGAAACTGATTGGGGTTTTAAACATGACATTTTGATAGTACCTAGCGACGAAGGTGCTTTTTATACCACAGCACAGGCATTCACTTTATGATCTTAGAAAATATCATCCCTAAAGGGGGTATGATCGGGGATAGAAGTTTATATGTAAATTCCGTTCCGAGATCTACGCGTACGAAATCGCTGGAAGAAGCCATTTACAAAATGAAATACTTTCAGTAACTACCCTTAGTTCTACGAAAAGCTATTTCGAGGTCTACAAACGGAGCGCACGGTATCTTGTTATTATAGGTAGTTACTAACTTTCAGTGCTGTAGAAAACATATGTTACGCAAAGCCACCGTCAAAGATTAGCTTAGCCTTAGGCGATCGTCCGTATTTTGATAACTCACCTTGTTCTAAAAAGATTAAACAGATACAGTTTGTAGTATGCTCCTAATTGCTTCTATTTTATAAAGTTTAAATTCAGATGTTCCCTCAATTATTTAAACATTGCACTTTACATTTAATTAAATGTTTGCTTTGATGTATCATTTTGGATTTAAATAAAGAAATAGTTTATTATATTAAAATGAATAAGAGTTTTATTTAGCTTCATAACACTGTTTTAAACGTTATTTAATTAGGGTTACATTAGCCTATGCGAGTAAATAAATCTGCACCTACCCTAGTAAAATAAAATACTTCTGAGTAAATACTACACAAAAGCCTTGATTCAGTAAAAACTAGTAGCTCTGCCACATTATCATACTAATATTATAAAGAGGAAAACTTTGTTTGTTTGATTGTAATGAATAGGCTCCGAAACAACTGAACCGATTTGAAAAATTCTTTCACTGTTGGGAAGCTACACTATCCCCGGGTGACATAGGTTTTAATATATTTTTAAAAAAAATAGGGATCCTTACTAAAACTCGAATAATGTAACCGCAATGTACCCGTGCGAAGCCGGGGCGGACCGCTAGTGTAAAATAAAAATGAAAAAAGTTGCGAACACGTGCGAGTGGTCTGCGAGTGTTTGCATACTGCTCCGTGGGATCGCTACTCTGTGTAGGGTTACCAAACATCGGAATTAATAGACCTAAGCACTAAAATCCAACAATTCCCAAGACGGACCGTTTTGATGGGAGCCAAAATTGGTAACCTACCTTCGTGGAAAGTAAGTACCTACCTACTACCTTTTTGGTATTTTCGTCAAAATTCTTATAGTGTTCCAACACCATTCGATCGACCGTCCAATCATCGCGTTCTACCGTCGACCGGCGATCTATCAATTGGTGTGATAGAACCTACTGTATATTATAAACTCAGTACTTTTAATGGTAAGTAACCCTACTGTATGCATTTTGCTTTCACTTTCCCACTTACACTCCTCACGAGACTTCGCCCGCAATACCTTGAGGAACTTCGGAGAACAAAATACCCATCTGTAACTGCCACGAGTAAAAGAGAATTCAAAATACGTTGAGCGAATCTAAATGATTTCCAAGAATATATTGTATCGTAATAACAATTTTTCATTTACTTTGGGCATTTCGAACAGTAGGTACTTAACTTTGGTGTTTTCTTATGTCAAAACGGTACCTAAGGTATTAAATACCTTACGTCTAACCTAGTAGACCGTTAATGGAGTACATATACTACCTATTTTTTTATGAATTGTCCGATCAAGTGCCATAGAAAACATACTATACATCTAAAAGATATGGCTATATAAGTGTGCAGTTTTTTTGTGGTAGGTTATTTATTACAGAAGCCATGGAAAATATCATGCATGATTATAATGCTACCTTATATACCTATTTGATTACTTACTGATGGAAATTAAATCCTATGACTTCATAACTTTAAGGTCACAAATAATCTAAAGCTAGATCGTTAGTTTATTGCGTCAGTGTCTGAAACCGTAATCTCCTGAGCTTTGTTATATTTTAATTAAAGTGTTTAAATAATAGACAGAGATCACCAGATATCAACTAACCCCTTTTTATTTTTTGACATAGATAATTTTAAAGTTGTCGTATTCCAACGATTAATCACACTTAGCTTGGGTTGAGATTAAGAGATTTCTACAGTTTCATTAGAAAATAACTTCTAGACAAAAGGAAATAGCAATGAGGCGAAATATATGCCCACTTAAGATCCATATCGCGAGTCCTCGATTGACCAAGACGATAAACTGGTCCTTCGCAGGCATAAGTCACCCTATGACTTAAGTATTTCAGGCTGATATCTAAAAATCGTATTACCTATATATAATGTCTCTTACAAGTGGTTCCTTATAACGTAAAGATAAATTTTACAAAAACCAAATAAAACTAAAATGATATTTTCAAGTGTGATTTTTGCATCCAGCGCAACATCATGTAAAGTGGTGGATAGGCCTTTACAGATAATTTACCAGACTTCTTGGAAAACCTAAAAAATATATTACACCACTTTTGTTCAAAAATCTGATACTCACGCACATTTCTGGACATATTCCTAATTGTTCATATTCCACCAACATTAGGTACACATTATAATTCAATTAAAAACACTAGAATGGGAAATTAAAACTAAAATGGGACTAATCATTTTTCCATTTCCCTCCATAAAATCCTCAATAACAGCCTAGGCATCAAAGTCTCATTCAGTCATTTGAATCTCAAGACGGCGTTTGATAAAAAAATGGGTAAAACCTACAAAAATAACGGGAGGTTTTCGCATAAATATGATGAATACTTAGTAGTTAAAAAACACCTATAATAACCTATCTAAAAACAAGTTTCGTACGCGCGTCGCGTGTTGCATATTAGATAGGGCCGGAACACATTATTTTGTTCTCTGTGGTCATATACCCATAAAGCTCTCAGAAGATATTTAGTGCTGAATATTATGTAGATCATGTTTGGATTTTATACAAAGAGATTTCATGTGGGAAGTACTTGCGAGGCTTGAGTCTGAATAAAAAAAGTTCAATTACACTGTTAAACAAATAACGACAAGTGATATATCTCGGTCTTAGTAAGTAGGTACCTACTACTAACATTACATTTGCCGTCGTGTATTTTTTCTTAGTTTAATTAATATACGTTATTTATAGTTACAATTAAGAAAAAACGTCCACTATGCATATTTGGCTCACAAGAACCACAGTAAGCGGTCATTCACACGGAGAAGCCGACACCGTTCTGTCTATACATTTTTGACATATTATGAAAGACGTATACGAGTATGACATTTCTGGATACAGTAAGTAAAATGGACATATACTCGTACTTACGACATTATTGGATACAGTAACTAAAATGGACATTTACTTACGTCATTACACAGTAAGAGTAAATTAAGAGCAACAATCCCCAAATCCACGTCATATCCACTCTTCGCACAATCGCGCACAACACTTGTAGAGAAAATCTCTACTTATACGCTCAACCCGAGAACGCGAACCCACCGGGTTAGCGTGGGCTGAAATAGGCTTAATCCGACGCTGCTCGTAAATGAGTCTTACACATATTAAATCATATTTAGGGTGAGTTAGGTACGAGACGTTTAAGGTGAAGGCGCCTGTCTAGCCCGCGAAATTCAAAATATTCGAGTATTTTTATAGTTTATCCAAAATCTGAAAACATTTAAGACAACATTTTGTGATTTGCGACAAACACAGTATGCAGTGCGTTTATTAATACATTTATTTTACTCTAAATATTATCACGGTGGATATGATACCAGTAAATCACTAAATATACAAAATTTGCCAGATTATCTGGATATAGCTGTCGTTCTTGAAATGTTTTAGAGTAAGTTGGATATATTAATAAATGCACTGCACACGGTCTTTGTCGCGAATTACAAAATGTGCCTTTCATTATTGTCAGATTTTGAAAATTTTCTAAAAAACCTACAAAAATTGAACTTCACGGGCTAGATGGGCGCTTTAGCCTTAAGGTCACGTAAACATGGTGTGTGTGTATTGTGCACGTTCAGTGACAACACCCCAAGGAACTCCCGTCTAGTGTTGCCTAACTTTCAATTGTATACTTATCGATAGATTGCCAAAGCCGATGAACTATTAGTGGGTTATCTATATTGTTATTAGTTTTCGATACTTGATGACGACCAATAGTAATAGCAATTATCATACTTCATACTAATATTATAAAGAGGAAAACTTTGTTTGTTTGATTGTAATGAATAGGCTCCGAAACTACAGAACCGATTTGATAAATTTTTTCACTGTTGGGAAGCTATACTATAATATATTTTTAAAAAAATTAGGGATCCTTACTAAAACTCGAATAATGTAACCGCAATGTACCCGTCCGAAGCCGGGGCGGGCCGCTAGTCAATAATATATTGAGCACTAATACTATCGATATTATCAGTACTCAATAGTATCGATACTATCGATACGAGCAAGCTTGAAGAATCAAGCACTGAACCTAGCCATCTAGATCCAATTATTAGTAGCTACCAATTAAAATCAAACTTTGGGAGAAGTTTAAGTGCGCTCTTGAGATTACATATAGTAATTTTTTTTTTTACGTACATAGCATGTATGTACATTATTTATTTATTTTTCAGTTTTGGGAAGATTAGCAGCTATTTACACTTAAAATACATAATTAATATAGAAAACATAAAGCTATTAAAAATCTCCACTGATAGATATAGTATAGATAAGACAGAACAAGCAATAACAGTATACAATTATAAAGAAGAAAAGAATACAAATAAATTAGCACATTAGGAACACAACATTACAAAGAATATAAGAGCAGCATTACAATGATTCATAGTTTGGGACCATACAGTTGGTGTGTTAGTTGGGCGATATTGATTAATTTTAGTCTGCATTAAATTTTAGCTAGGAACGCTATGAACAGTCTTACATTATGCAAGGAAACCGAGTTTCGACGCCGTAGCGTAGGTTTAATCCCTTAATTAGAGGACTTAACTAAAATTGGCCTGAAATCGGGGATCAGAGCATCTTGGCGGGTGGAGGCATATAATTCATCTAAAAGTAAAAACTAATTCCGTGACCCTTCGACTGTGAAATGGCTCTCGATTTATTTCATCGCTGTGAAACTTATACTGATTCAGCTCAATGGTAAATACGCGGATTTATTTCTACCTACTTACTTACGCTAGTTACTGCTTTTAGGTTTTGTCCTACATGGTAGTTAAATTTAGACACATTATTTACCGCCAGATGGATGCTAAGAAGTAATCTACATTATATAGGTATTTCTAACGTTTTGGGTCCATTTTGTGTGTATAATTTTGTCTATAATGTAACGTTTTTACTCATTCCATATTATTAATAATAATTACGGTTAAATGTATTATGGATTCTTTTAATGGTTTATTTTAATTACTAGAAAAAAATAGACATTAGTTAAAATAAATAAAAGTATACCTACTAATAAATGTTAAAAATTATCATTATAAACCAAGCGACCAAATACACAACATAACATTCACAAACCGTTTAGGAATCAGATCATAATTATTGTAAAATATGAAGATGGTTTTTGCCTCCAAAATCGTAACTGAATTGTCTGTTGGTAACCCGTGATTAAAAAAGTTAGTTGTGTACTAAGGCACAATGAAAAATAACGTGTATTATTAAAATGCGGTTAGTTTGGCTGCAATAACATTAATTATGAATCCACAATATATTCGACAGATATTATACAAAATCGTAAAATAAAGTTTTAAACCTACGCATGTTTAAAAGGTCTCATTAGGTACCTGCCTACCCCAGGTTTTTTACAGACTATTAACAGTAAGCGACAATCGTCAGAAGCATTTGAACTACCGGAGGGTATAAAAGCAACATCGCATATAATTCTTATAGCTACAAGTTGTAAAAATGTAACTAAAGATCCCAATTACGTATGCCACAGGCGTTTGTTTCATGACTCCTGGCGAAGAAAATGTTTTAATTAAGTAGGTACTCCATTTAGACATTTGGTCTGAATGTTATAATTTTCTTTGATGTTGTGTAGCTAAAGTGTTTTAAACTTCGTATTTTGAATTAAATTACATTTATGTATCACTACTTTTGTTGTTAGAACCCTTTTACATTGTATGTTGGGGTAGGAATAGTTAACGCGGGTTACGTTAATTAAAATATACGTTTATGTCTGACTGCTATTTTTAAATTTGACTTTACTTACAGTACAGATTATTTTACAAAATAATATTAAGTATCATAATACAACCAACAACAAAATTTTAAAAATGATATCAAAAGATTTTACATAGACATCAGTGATAGCCGATTGGTTAAGCACGCGTCTTGCGGGCCACCAGGTCTCGGGTTCAAACCCCGGCTCGAACCTCTGGATTTTTCGTAATCTATGTGCGAATCATAATTTCTATAATATGATTATCACTTGCTTACGGTGAAGGAAAAACATCGTGATGAAACCTGCATGTCTTAGAATATTTAACCAGTTTTCGAAAGACATGTGAAATCCGCCAACCCGCACTGGGCCAGCGTGGTGGATTATGGCCTGAATCCCCCTCGTGTTGAGGGGAGGCCCGTGCCCAGGAGTGGGACGTCAAAAGGGCTTAAATTATTATATCAAAATATTTTATAGCTATTTCAAGTAGCGTTTTCTACTGCTTTAGGAAAAAATAAACAAAAAGTTGATAGACCGTTCACAAACACAGCAGGATACAATGTGGATCTGGATTGGATTCATTCACTTTGTTGGGATTTAACCGCGCTCCCACACACGTAGACTTGGACGACAAAAAATAGCCTAAATTTTATACCAGACTAGTTGTTGCCCGCGGCCCGCCCTCGTGTTACTTTGATTATGTAGAAGTAGTCTAAGTAAGTCTCCTTATCAGCTATCTGCCAATTAAAGTTGCGTCAAAATCGGTACAGCCGTTACGGAGATTAGCCGGAACAAACAGACATACAAACATTTGTTATACGTACCTATAGAATACACTTTCACATGCATTTATTAAAATCTGTCATTTTGATATTTAAATAAAACAGACACTCCAATTTAATGTATCTGTATAGAACCAGGCCTCCATTCTAAAAGTGATTTACCTAAATCCGTTCAGCCCTTTTGGCGTGATGATTAGTCAAACTTGCAAATAGGTCAACACACTTTCGCATTTACCAAATGGTCCAGACAACGGATAGATTACAGATTCACCGTTGAGGACAAACCAAGAACCATTTGGTCATAGATGCTGGACCATGAAGTCTATTTTTTAATTAGACGAAGTAAATTCTGTGAATTTAAACCTTAGGGACTGAGCACACCACGTTTTTTAAACGCGCTGACGACACGCGTTATAGAAACGTTCGTCGACGGCGCACTTTTATCCTACAAAAAGGTCTACAGGCTGCGTCTGACTCGCGTGCGTATCGCGTCTGTATCGCTACAAACGCGCGTTGACGGCGCGTTTATCACCTGTTTAATCACCTGTCAGTTAACGTAGTCTCATTCAAAATCTTACTTTACTTAAGTATCTACAATATTTTATTATGTTATAAACAGGAATGAGTAAAAAAAAAATGCATTACCAAGGTAGATCAATATGTCATAAGATCATAAGAGTTAACAACTTTGCCTGTATGTAGGTACGTCGTAATGCTATACACAGAAAAAAATAACATTCTCGTAACAATTTATTACTATAGGCCGTACCTACGGTTTCGCGACCGAATGGGCGCGGATCCTCAACCCCAGGGAACTTTTGGCCGCAATAAAAACAACCTCCTTGATGTTTCAGATCATATCCCGAGCTATGGTAACTGTAACCTCTAAAACTTTCATTAAAACTCTTCAGGCATTTTTGCGAGAATCTATAATGATGTTAGGTTAGTATAATAAAACGGTCAGTGATTTTGTTTCACGAAAACTTCTGGCCTACGGTTTAGCAGGCGTTAGAAATGAGATTTTTATCAAGTAGTCTGTTAGCCGCGTCAACTAAGCTAAACGCTACTCCACCTGTAGTCTACATTATTATGTCGCTATTAGGTATGTAGCTGTCGGTGGAAGGATTGAACCCGTGACAGGTTGCCGAAGGAGGTTCTCTTTGATTGCTAGGGTATTGGACTTCCTTCGGTAGGCATATTCCCGCAATATACCTACATGTCTTCGTATTAATTACTCATCAGCGTATTTCATCGTCCGTTGACGAATTTTGATGTGAACCCAAAAAAACTACCTGCACGTTTTACCGTTGTCTTGATTATTTTAAAGAATTCTCCGTTTTAATAGCCTCCTGTCACACTCACATGTTGGACCCCTATTTCAGAGAGGTCGGTTGGGACTTCGAAATGACAGATTAAATCTGAGACCTTATACTTTTACTTTATACGTTATTTTAATTTAAATCTCTATTAACTATGTAGGGACCTATACCTGCATAAATACTTACCTGTAGCTAATCTTACAAAACATGAAGTAAATGCAGGTAGATAAGAATCGTAAAAACGATTCGTTACACTGAACACTGCAGCACAATCAAACGTTGAAATCAACGCAACCTTGAGATAATGTTAAACGAATGCGAATCGCCAATCGATTATAGTTAAATAGAGTCGAATAGGAACACCGAGATGGGCCGGGGCTTGTCGAATCGACAATGCAGCGTGCTGCCGAGAGAAGTAGTCGCTGCCGGTGGACCAAACCGGCGTTTTTAATGTGTTTAGTTGATAACCGCGAGCCGCGCGCGCCGCCCGTGCCTCCGCGCATCTCGCGCGACCGCCACACGCGCTCCGTTCCTTATCATATACCAGTTTTTAACTCGTGTTTTCACTGTGTGACCTTCCGAGAACCACCTCATTACTGACTAAAAGTTAAAGTGTAAACCGCCAAAACTTTCAAGATTTGAAATTAAAAGCAGCCGAGCCGGTCGATAAGTACTTATATCACCAGATTCTGTGATCGCTGTTGACTCAAGGTATGTATTGTCAAATCAACATCTAGTCTTCTATTATCAGCATAAATCCATTATGTATCGACGACAAGATACGAGTGCAACGCTCGAATATGTATGGGGTCCATATTGACATGGCTGCATTAAAGTGCGAAGTAAACAGGGCAGGCATTCAAATAATCGTCGGTCGGTACAAGAAACATGAATAAGTACATATTTGCGCGTATGTCTAACTTTTTCTAAGCCTCATTAAGCTTGTTGTGAAGTTACCAACCGTCGCCGTCATGATTACAAAAAGTTGCTGTTGGTTAGCCGGCGCACTTTAACTCCATAAAGAAACGGAAATAGCAACATTGCTGTGTTTAGACCAAGTTTTATCTAATTTGATCTAGACTACGACAAATTGCTAATGAATATAATAATTTACACCAAGTACCTATTGAGGTATGTGTATAGGTACGTACGTATTATCTTTAACTAAATATTGATAGGTATATGTTACGAAATGCAATAGGAACAAAATATTGGACCTATAGGTATCCTCGTAGTGAGAGGGGACCGTGGCCAGGAGAGAAACATTAAAAGGGCTAAACTACTATTATTTTTATTTTATAAAAGATTTACCTGTTGATCATAAAAATAAGCAATTTATGTTGAATCGTAACTCAAGTCACGTAGATTGGTGATATTAAACAGATTCACATTATTCGAACACAAAAACAAACAATTGAAAAACAGCTGGTAGGTAGGTAGAGAACTTGGAAAAACCACAAACACGCCAATTACACACACCAACTTAGTTAATTACAAATATACCTCCGCGTACCAACATATTTTATACCCACTACAATACCTACTTATGCATTGAGTAAGAATATTGTACACATAGCTTTGTATAATAAATCAATCATAGGTAATAATAGGTACTTACCTCTTGTGTTCTGTGCAGTAATTGAGCTGACACAGCACGATCGCGTCTCGTTAAAGATACATTTTGGAAGAATCGTACCTAAATTGCTTGGGTGATAATGCGTCCACACGCAGTCATTGTGCGGTGCCCAAAGCCTCACGCCTGGCCTTCTATTTGCGATATTTTATGTGTATACAGTTTGAAACAGAAAGGGTAATTTTTTTTTTAAAGTTAACTTTGTAATTCTAAAACTATCAGCTTTGTAGAAAACTTGAAAAATAAAAGGTGTTATAGAGATACATCTGTTGACAGATTTCATAAGTCTACAAACCCTTTAGTACTTCAAGTGTCCCACAAAGACGATAGTTTTAGGTTTACAAAGTAAGTATACAAGGTGAAACATAAAGGGTATACTTTTATTTTCAAAACTTTACTTTGTAATTCTAAAACTATCAGCTTTGGAGGAAATTTGAAAAACAAAAGGTGTTATAGGAATACAGCTGTTGACAGATTTCGCAAGTCTACAAACCCTTTAGTACTTCAACTGTCCCACAAAGCCGATAGTTTTAGATTTACAAAGTTAAGTTGCAAAAAAATTAGTATACCCTTTTTGTTTCACCTAGTATATGTGAGCCCTTTTGACGTCCCACTCCTGGGCACGGGGCTCCCCTCACTACGAGGGTGATTCATGCTGTAATCCACCGCGCTAGCGGGTAGGCGGATTTCACATGTCTTTCGAAAATTGTTTAGATTTCCTAAGACAAATGCAGATTTCCTCCCATGTTTTCCTTCACCGTAAGCAAGTGATAATCATAATATTAATAATGTTTCGCACATAGATTTCGGAAAACGCAGAGGTGCGAGCCGGGGTTTGAACCCAGGACCTTAACCAATCGGCTATCACTACTTATATGCTGCGGATATTTTATGTGTAAAATAAAAAGAAAACGCGCAAAAAAGTGGTGGTCTGTTAATATTAAACCTTTGGCGGCATGTTGTGGGCCAGCTAATTGGCTTAGGTTTTTTTTTTAATTAGGTCAACGTACACCTTTATCTCCTTTATGAATAATGGTGGTTTAGCGGATGTATATTTACATGCTTTGTCTTCTTCTTTAGAATGTCAAATTGCTGATGACAGAAAGAGATCGACACGAGCTTCACGATTTCTACTGACATTGATATGGTATGGTGTCAGCAAAACGTCAAAAGCGGAGCGTTTGGAACGCAATCGCTAGCTTTTGCTTTTCTAATACGATTTGAGTAGCTAGCGTGGTTAGGGCCCCGATTGCCGACTCGAGAAGCAATCGATAACGGACTTATATTACTACTTCCTTGCTATTTTTGGCTCGATCGGGAATTTCAAAACGTATTGCGCGAGTCAAGTGCAAGTCGAACGTTAATGGAAAGGTTAACAGACTTGGCCCCTGGGTAGATGTTTGCCGCCACCATTAAGTATACAAAGTTTGACAAATCGAGGGGAATACATTAAAATCACAATGAATTCTACAAATTAGTACGGCAGTGGCCCCAAGGTGCTTGCCGTGTTCATAATACCAGTTGATGTCAAATAAATTGTAATAATAATAAGAGGTAAGTAGATGTACTAGAATCACAATATGTTAATGTGAATAATAGATGTGGTTAAAAGAGTTTCACACCTAGGAGATAGCGCTCGCTAAGATTTGCGAAATGTTACAGGCAGACTAGTAAACATGAAAATACATGCTTATGTTTTGAAATAAGTCTTTCCCTTTTTAGGTTTCCGTACCTCAAAAGGAAAAAAAACGGTACGCTTATAGGACTACTTTATTGTCAGTCTGTCTTTCTCAGAAAAGGGTAATGTAATAAAGAAGAAATTAATATCAAATATCAAATGTCCGTAGGGGGCTTTCTTTTATCAAAGGTAGGAGGTGAAAAAAATAAACTTTTAGAATGTAATTTTAGCAGTTTTACATTGTAAAAGTCAAATCTTGCGCTAAGCAAAATGTACGACCCGTCTGATGGTAACCGTTACCGTAGTCTGATGCTTGCAATACGTGCAATGTATATCACCTATCGTTGTGTGTTGTTGCTGGTATGTTACTCTCTTATTGAAGAAAATAATTGTCACATTAGTGACGTAATTAGGTACTTAAAAATTAGGTCACGGCTTAAATACTTACCAACTGAAGGGAATATTTTCTATAGAAATTAATTAATTAGAGATTCAAAGCATTGTGTTCAGTGTTTCCAAATTTAGACCCAGTCCATTATGTTAAAAACCTAAAAATACTGGTAACTTTTCATTTCAAGCCTGAAACCTTTTAACTCTTCAATCAAGCTTTTTGGAAAATATATATTTAAGTGTTAGGTACATAGCTGTCCCTGACATGTTTTTGTGAAATATAAGGCTGACTGTCCACTGGGCTCTGCTATGAAGCGGCCCCACTCGCTTCGACGGACAGAATCGATTCTTTTCCTTTCAACTTGAGATAAGCCGGGTGAAACCGGCGATCCTATTGGTCGACGCGGGCGGGCCCGCTTCACAGCACAGCCCAGTGGACGGTCACCCTAAAGGCGGAAGTTTCGTCGGTGATACGTAATTTGATATTTTCCGGTAATAAATGGTGATCCAGAAATGTAAGGAATATTTCCAGAATATCGGTTACTCCCTTCGCGCGATATGAAAGCGAGGAAAATGTGTTGCTATTGTGATTCGAGGAAATGCTACCTGCTGCTTACGTAATAAATATCACTATTTTGTCCGCGATCCCTGTGTGTTATTTGTTATTCCTCGCAAACAAACAACTATGACGTCATTAAATACTCGGACTTATAACATAGGGGCTTCACAACCCTAGCGAAAAAGGTATAAAACTTATAAAACTCCTTAAGTGATGAAGGGGGATCAAAAAGAGACCTAATAAGTGCCATTGTGTACAGTCATAAACGTTGTTTTATATTAATATGAATCTACTTGGATCCTACAAAATGTATCAAACGTTTCATCGAAGTGGTTGATGTGATTGCTAGGATTTCATGACCCAATTGTATTTCCACCCGGATAACAACTGTGGTTGAAAAAGAGAAAAATACCACACAACACGTAAGTAATATTTAATAATGCTGGGTAATTAAATATTTACCGTAATAACTCGCAATCATCGAAGCAATTGATCAACAAGTCGGTCGACCGCGCGCCCTATATATGTAGGCTTAATTTAATATCCAACCTTTTCTTGCAGAACAGTAACAATTTGTGGAAACAAGGCAATACCTCATATAAATGTCACGTTTAATACTGGCTGCTAGGTTTCCTTTGAACTGGATATTAAAAGAGAAAAACTGTTTATTTTTTTCAAATTTAATTTCGTTCTTTTTTAACCATTATTCTTTTCAGAAGTATACTTACGTACCAATAACTTTATACAAGCTTCTTGTTACGTACCAACAAAAGTGAATTTACGGGTTGCTCAAGAAGTTTGGAAATTTGTCTATACCTGAAGTACTTACTCGCAATTTTACTGACACGGTTTCGGGGTAATATTAGGCGTAGCCTAAGGCCCTCAACACCGTAATAAAACTTGAACATATTATTAAATCAGACACTGGCTAAATGAGGAAAGCAACACCAGAACAAAACGATGTTGCAGTCACTCTCAACTCCGGATGTTCGCTCGAAACGAATCATTATTGACTTGCCCTGTAGGTATTTTCCTTGTCAAACTTCCGGTTATAAAACATGAATAGGACTACAAATAAAAAAAAGGTAAAGAACAAAGCGTTGTCTAATTAGGTTAACAAGTTATCCGAATCATAACAGTGTAATCATTGTTTATACATAACTATCTACTTATAGTGAGACGTGATAAAAATGTTTCATAAACCTAACTAACTGCGTTTCTTATAAAAAAAAAAATTAAAACGTAATATTGCTTGCAAGTTTTATATTTATCACAACTTTACAGACACTTAACGCTTTTTTATATTTATCGCGTAGGTAAGCGGCCATTCACACGCTTAACCCGGCACAGATAATATCTATAAGTAGAATGTATTCGTATGTCAAACACGGCCCATCTGTCAAAAATGTATAAACAGAACGGTACCTTATTCGTGTGAATGACCGTTAAATGGAATAGGTGTATAACATGAAAATAAATTAAGTAAGTGTCAGACATAATTTTTAATCCAGAGGGTTTGACTTCAAAGTAGTTGAGTATAAAATCCATTACGTAAGTAGAGAAATTAGTTATACACGAACCTTTATTTAACCTTGAACGAATCCCTGAACTAAACGTTTTTTTACCCGTTTTGACGTCCCGCTCCTGGGCACGGGCCTCCCGTCAACACGAGGGGGATTCAGGCCATAATCGTAATCCAACAATATACATAAACGTATACCTCATTAGTATTTTTTTTTCAATAAAAAATCTACGGTTTTATCACAAAAAAAGTTAGAAAAGTGATTATGGGGGATTCTAGTAATTGAAAAGACACATTTATCCCGTGTTTAATATTTTTATAATAACCCCGCTAGTCTATGGTAATATAGCACTCTGGCTTTCCTTTCGATTTGGGTTTGTGAAGATTATCGCAGACCCGGCGGAAGCCAAAACAATGGCTTTGTACGTATTTAGATAATACTACTGTTGAACGTAATCCCATATTAGCACAAATCCTTCAAGGGCATTGTTCTTCCGTAGCCACTTGACTCACTATCCTTTGTGTATTCACCCTGTTTATTTCCCCAATGGAAAGACCATGGAGGATATTGCAAGCATGGAGTGCGCCCATCTTGAAGGCTGTGAAGCCAGGATTTGATATAATCATGATACGTACTTACCAATGACAAATTTCTTGAAAACATTAATCACCAGACTTGTAATAAAAAGGCTTCGCCGCGGCTCAAGATAGTCATTGCGTTTTGTCCCTATCTTTTTTTTATGTATCTTGAACGTTAACGCATAATAACGCGTCCTCCATGCTTGGAACACCTTCATGGGGAAAATAGAGATAGATTACCCACCCGTAGAGCCTTTACCAGTTAAGACTTTTTTAATTCTTAATTATGTTGAGGTTAATTCTCACAGACTTTAAAATACTACCTATACTTATAGGTAAGGTAAGTATGTAAGTAAAAACCATGCACAGGACATCACACCAAAGTAGAGACCAAGTTCCAAAGATAATTATAATCACTACACTGAGAAAAGAAAATAACGACAACAAATTATTTAGTTGCTGGTATCTCTTTCAGTATTTTTACTTAACGTTTTCTAATTACAGCGAATGATTTATGAATACGATTTGTTACATAAATCTTTACCGTAATTAAATACTAAAAATAATACAAGGAATCACAAAGTTAATTCGTTGCCGTATTTTTAAGATATATATTTTAACTCGAACCGGAAATACTGGTACCAGAGCCAATGATGTGCCCAGTAACCCTAGGGACCCAGAGAATACTGATACAACCCCCAAATTTAGATTAATACAAGGGTTTCGGTATGTTTTTTGGTCTTCCGCTGCTCGAAACAGGGCTACGAAGTAACGATTTTGGTTACGGCTGTGTTGGGAATCGCCTATAATTTTCTACAGCGTTCTTGTATTGTTCTGGGTAAACAAGTTTACTGTTTCAATAGTCCGCAATAATTATTGGAGATTTAGATGAGTATTGAGCATAGAATAAAATGTTATCTTCCTTTAAAATTTATCGAAATTGTAACACTCTTTTTAACATTATAATAGTCATGTAATCTGTCTTCACAAAGCATCTACATATCAGCCTATGTATACGAACTTGCGAAACACTATTACTACTAAATACCAACCAATTAGGTACTTTAGAACGAAAATGTCTTATCATTACTCATACTCTGAAAGTAGGTCTGAAGTTGCCTGAGGAGCGGGTTGAAAGTAATACTTTTCCGGCCCGGGAGAATCGCTTACCAACTGACAGCTGTCAAATTATATAAAAGAACTAGTTCTATTTTCACATTTCTATGGAACCATGTTCACACTTTTTCTACAGTCACTCAATTACAGCACTATGTAAAATTGAAATAACATAAAGTTAAGTATTAATTAAATAATATATATTTTTAAATTACTTAATTATAATTTAGTTTCAACAATTTCTTTAAAATAACATAGATTTGGGCAAAATATTTAAAGATGAAAATGAAAAATAATGGCTAAATAATGAAGCTGGCCGGCCAACGAAAAAAAAAACAAAATAGGCGGCAATCCGATCTTTATATTTTTTTCGAGTTGTAGAGTATTGTTCATACTTCCTTGTATTATTTCTTTAGCCAATTCCTGTTTTTATTTTTATTTTCCTTGTATTCGTAGTGAAAAGCACAGTGTTTACCTCAGGTGAAAGACATATTTTGTCCCTCGAACCATTAACGCCCTCGCTTCGCTCGGGCGCCAAACCCCGTCTCGGGAAAAAATAAGTCACTTTCACCACTCGTGTAACAATGTACTATTATAAACCAAGTGATATAATAAAAATGTGAGCACCAAAAATAAACTACAGCTCATTAGACAATAGGGTTGCTACTAAATAATTTAACTACCTTTCTGATATAAAAAGAAAATGGTACATCCAAATTAGCAAGGCATGTGCGCTTTAAAAAGATTCAAACTGCCTCAAATAATGAGTAGGTAGTAAGTAGTATTAAGTAGGTACTTGCTGATGCAAAATAAAAATACATTTCCTTGTTTTTTTATTGTTCAATAAAATTACTGTGGTCGTAAAACTCGAGAAATACAGACTTCATGGCTGAAGTTAGTTAGTAAGTTCAATTCACAGATGAACTACCGTGAAAGTTTTCTCATTGCAAGCTTTTGCGAGCTCAGATTATGGGATACCATAAAGTTTAAGATAGTATAAAAAAGACAACATAACTAACATCCATTATAGTTTAGTTTAAATACAAGTTATTAGATTTTAAAACTTTATAAACTATATTAAAACCAAACAATAATAACAGAACATGAAACGATCATGAATATTTATAAAATTAATTGCGTATCGTCCTGCGTGATGAAAGGAAAACATTGATTATAAATTCATTTTGTCTCCCGTATAATAATAGTTTTAAATTTTAAATGTATTTCTTTACAATACCGACGGACGACCTAGGGACAAAATAACCGTAACTAGGTGAGAATATAAGATATCAGGTTACACGAAATACGATCAAGTTAAATACCTATATTGTAAGTAAAAGAATAGAAGAACTCTGAAATCATTATTGATGTGGCTGTAAACCTATCATCGTTACCTATGGTATACTCTTCGGAGGCCGGATTTAATTTTAATAAAATATTTTGAGATTTAAGAAAGAAAATAGATTTCGCTTGTTGAAATGATTGACCGAATAAAGTTGTGCATGAAGGTTACTTAAGTAATTGCTCATTTAAAACTGTTTACTGTTAATTAAACGTCTAATGGCTGCGTTTGGATCATTATAACGTTACTGCGTGTTGTTATGATTCAAATTTAATAAACATTCATTGCGCCTTGACATTGGCTTATGCGTGACTAGTTTCTGCCCACGACTTCGTCCGCGTATACTTAAGTAAAGTATTCTATCCAGGTTATAAACTATCCGTGTTCCAAATTTCATCCAAATTTGTTCAGTAGTTTTTGCGTGAAAGAGTAACAAACATACATCCACACTCACAAACTTTCGCATTTATAATATTAGTAGGATTATTATACTCTTTACCCCTTATTAATAAACGTAGTATAGTGTGCGAATTGTTACACACCAAATTATCTCTTTTTGCCATCAGTAATTTGACATTCGAAAGAAGAAGACAAAGCATGGTGTAGCTATAGGTACAATCACGTTTATTAATAAGGGAGTTTTGGCTTATTTAGTAAAAGAGTCAGAGAAAATGAAGGATTATTTTCAACAATAATATAAATCAAAATGTCCAAAGCGCTTGTATAATATAGTATAGTATAATAATTATAATTTTAGCCCTTATTGACGTCCCACTCCTGGGCACGGGCCTCCCCTCAACACGAGGGGGATTCAGGCCATAATCCACCACGCTGGCCCAGTGCGGGTTGGTGGATTTCACATGTATTTCGAAAATTTGTTAAATCCTTTAAGACATGCAGGTTTCCTCACGATGTTTTCCTTCACCGTAAGCAAGTGATAATCATATAGAAATTATGATTCGCACATAGATTTCGAAAAATCCAGAGGTTAAGCACGCGTCTTGCGGGCTACCAGGTCTCAGGTTCAAACCCCTGTATAGTATACCTAATTGAAAACCAATCAATCAGTTTTATAACGGGTCTCAATCGTGTTAGGACGGATTACGGGTGTGGGGCTGCAGATACACACACTAGTATAAGTTGGCAATTTAACATAATATGCACCTTCTTATGACTTCTATTCGATTAATCTACCTCGTTTCTAATTAACGTTTGACGATACCGTACGTTAATCAAATTATGTAATACATATATTATTCATTGATGAAGCCTCTCAAAAATCCGCGGCGCAAAGATCCAATATACATTTTATCCGTACAATTTTCTGAGAAATTCTCTCGTTGGGAAAATAAGTTAGTCCCGATTTAATTTTAACCAAATACCGCTAGGTACATAGATAATGTAATTTCAAGGGGCTTCTTAACGAACGGTCCACATGACTGGGCAAGCTGTCTTGTTATTATTATAAAGTGATGTTGAAATCATTGGCAAGCTCTATTTGAAGTTTAACTACTTATTGAAATGGTGAAATAGAAAATTATTATTAAGATAGATATATAGGTATCAGCTAATTTTATGCAAATTGTGTGTTGATATCAAGTTACAGTTTGTCAAGAAAGAGCTGTTTAAAACAAGGCTGAGGGTGGTACATATGACGTGAGGGTAAAATACTTGCATTGTTCAATTTTTCATAATTATTATATACTTTTAACAAGCAATAAGTAACACTTTTAATGGTCTAATTAATTTTATATTTTATTTTAGGTATAGTTTTAGAACAATAAAGCTCAACAGAAAAATAAAATTTATAATACCCATAAACGAACCATATACTTTTTTTTAAGTTGCCATTTATAATAATTACTACCTCTTCCTCTTACCTTTTTTGTTTTTTAATAACCTGGTTTATTTTTTTATATCTTGAAGAAAAACTTATATAGTCCAAGTAGCATACCTTACCATACCAAAAGTAGGTATATATAAGTAGGTACATAGGCTTATTACTGAGACCCAAATATCTATTATCGGCGAAATATGGTGCACTGCTGTACATGTCTACCTACCCCTTCGAAGAATATAAGTTAAAGCGTAGGGATTTAAGTGTCAGTTTTCCTTTAAGGTATGTTGAAAAGCACAGCAGTGATAGCCGATTGGTAAAGCACGCGTCTTGCGGGAACCAGGTCCTGAGTTCAAACCCCGGCTCGCACCTCTGGGTTTTTCGAAATCTATGTGCGAATCATAATTTCTATATTATTGTCACTCGCTTACGGTGAAGGAAAACATCGTGAGGAAACTTGCAAGTCTTAGAATATCACACTGGGCCAGCATGGTGGCGACGCCGACGGCCTGAATCCCCCTCGTAGTGAGGGGAGACCCGTGCTCAGGAGTGGGACGTCAAAAAGGGCTACATTATTATTATATATTTTATTATTATATGTCGAAAGTAAGATTTTAAAACACACTCATCATTTTTTTTCTGTATTGAGGACTTTCTTACTTTTCTGTACGGAGTGGGCCATTTATTACCCACCGGTTCTTGATTAAGTCGAGCCAACTGAATTACCTTCACATAGGTAGTTAAGGTATTACTTACATCGGGTCTAGTCTGATTTTCTTGAAAACTGACGTGTTCCGGAACTATGGCATTGATTATTGCATGAGTGTGGTGATGAACAAGTTTAAAGCTTCTGCTTTACTGTCATAATAAGTGGACTATTTCATTACGTAATTATGGGATTGTGGAATATTTTATATGGTAAAGTCAAGCGGCAGCTTATACTTATATCTAAGAGCTGGCTCGACGTAGGCGTTTCTTAAATAAAAATACCAAATGGACGTAGTTTTCTAAAATGGAGCCAACCCGCACACACTTCTGCAAACTAAAATCAACCTAGAAGCACTATTACAAGGTTGGTTTTGGTGTACAGCAGTGTGGTATTGCACCATCATTGTGGTATCTTCACGAAGAAGCCGAGGTTTGGCCGTCGTTGGGTGGCTTGAAACCCGCAACGAAATCCGAAAGAAAATTATGAGGAAAATTATGCGTTATTAATGATTGCCTTCAATATCCAAGAATACTTACAATGATTTAAGCCAAAATACGTTACAGAAATATTTAGGTGAACAGGAACAGTTACCTACTTAGTAATATGTACCTAATGAATGCCTATGAGCCGAGTAAATAGGTAGGTATAAAACATGAAGAGAAGGGCCTGGTCACGAGATCCTTCGATTAAGATCCGCGATGAAGTAGGATCCTGTTTCTCCGCGCACATAGTGGGTTTTTATGACTTCCCTTTACATCTTGTTTATGCATTTGTTGATAGGATTCATACAAAGAGTAGAGTTTTTCATATTTTAGTATAAAAGTCGGCTAACAAGCTAACGACCCGCCTGATGTTAAGCAGTTACCGTAGCCTATAATATATACAAATAAATAAAATTGGAGTGTCTGTTTGTAATATTAAAATAACACCTTTTCACTAAATGCATGAAAGTACATAGGACACGTATAACAAAAACGCGATAAAAAAAATTTTGTTTGTCTGTCGGTGTGTTTGTTCCGGGTAATCTCCGAAACGGCTGGACCGATTTTGAGGCGACTTTCACTGGCAGATAGCTGATGTTTTAAGGAGTAAGTTAGGCTACTTTTATTTTAGAAAAACAAAATTTAAAAAAATGTGCCCTGTCGCGCGGGCTCAGACCAGACCGCGGGAGCGGGCTTTTTTGTTAAGTTAAATTCCACGCGGACGAAGTCGCGGGCTCAGCTAGTTGTATGATAAACTTAAACCAAAGGCATAGCTCGCACGTTGCCGACTTGAAGGAGAGTAGGACAGAGAGTGCGGAAGAGCGAATGGTCTTCCGGTTCTCTATGATAGCTACTTTAGGCCGATCTTCCTGTGAGAGGATGGTCCTTACTATTACTAGCCCGCTTGAGCTAACCCGTATATGAGCTGTAGACCTGAAGTCAATGGCTATAGCTTGACACTAAACTATTAAAAACATTTTAAAATAAGTACAGTAGAACCCGCTTAATACGATCACGCTTAATACGATTTCTCGCAAAATACACCATTTTACGCCCGGTCCCTGCAACTTGGCACATGTTTTCATACATTTCTTAACGCTTACTACGATTCGCATCCCGTTTAATACGCCTAATACACGTAACTATTTGTCTCCTGTGGCAGCGGGTAGCCAGTCACGGGATGTCTCGAGGCGCGGGAGAGACAGTGGCACAACAAGATGTTGATACATGGATGACAACACTTCCCGAATTGTTGCAAAATTACAAAACGCGAGACATTTTTAACACAGATGAATTCTATGTTTTCAAGGGAGAAACTTGTAATAGTGGTAAAGCAAATAAATAGAGACTGACTGTCCTAGCCTGTGCCAATTCTGATGGGTCAGAAAAGTTACGTTGCTTGTGATTGATAAAGTGGAAAAAGGCCACATTGTTTCAAAAACGTGACATAATATGATGCACAATCTCGAGCTTTTTTTCGAGTTTTTCCCTATCCCGCTTTCCCGATTATGACGCGTTTTTGGTTGTGTCCCTGTGAAATCGTCTTAAACGGGTTTTGCTGTATTTGGTTTAGTTTAGTTTTATAGATACCTTCCTACTTCATTATGTCTGTGCTACAATGCCAGGTTGCAATTACATAAAAATTAGGTATGTTCGTAATGGTTTATAGGCAACCACATTCTTCTAATTACTAAAATTAGTAAATGTAACTTAACTATAAATGTTTAAGTGTGACTAATGTTAAACTAACTCACTAATAAAACAACAACAATTCATCATTATACGAGTGAACAATTTATAGATATCTAATTTTAGATATTAATTGCCTCAATGAAATAATAGAATCCAGTAACACCGGGTCCTCGGCCGATTCGCGCGGAAACTTCGACAAATTAAATTGTATCTCAGAACTCAAATCGTTAGTAAACTTTTAAGTGATTCTAATCCTGAAGTTTCAGGAATTTAATTAAGTGCTAACTTATATTCTTATTGTTATACAAGAAACAATGGGAAATTATGTACTTACCTACCTACCCTATTACGATAGGTAAGTTAATTTTTATATTTATATATTAATAACTATTAATACTGAATCCCCTTCGTAGTGAGGGGAGGTCTGTGCCCAGGAGTGGGACGTCAAGAGGGCTAAATTATTATTATTATATTGCTTAACAAAATAGCTGCTGCCCACGAATTCGTCCGCGTGGATTTCGATAAATTATTCTATTTATTAATACCTGTATAGTTAATGTTAATCGAGGTTATAAACTATCTATGTGCCAAATTTCATCCAAATCCTTTTTCATGTTAATAGGATAATTTGGTAGAATAATTAATATTAGTATTACGTGTAATCATTTTGGTACTTACGTTATTATAATGATCGAGTAATATTTAACCGAAGTGAGTTGGCTAGTCCCTGCTAATAAAATATTACATCATTAATCAATTATAGGAATATTATTGACCAGTAAGCGTTTCCTTTATCAAAACAATAGGCTTATTATACAGTTACCTACACATACATACCTCCTTTAATACTACTTGTAATCACACATTATTATAATTTGTAAGTGTTTGCAATTACCTATACAGAAGGACAAAAGTAAAGTGAAGATCAATTTTATACGCATATATGAGTATATTAATATCCGAACAATCTATACATTCTCTTAATTTCGGTTAAAAACACAAGGGCAATTAGGTAAATGTAATTCGTGGCATCAGCCGATAGCAGTTCCGCTTGATATCGTTGTGTGCGCGCGCGCAGATACCTCGCATCAGTTTCCGTTTACGATCGCCGACTCCTGCGCACCGCGTAAACAATTATCACATTAAACCAAGAACAAAGAATACCATGTATTTTGAATGTCGATAATTTTAAAAATAGTGTACCTACCTACAATGATGAGTAACTTTGCCAAGGACTGCAATTAGAATGTACGAGATCCGTGAGACTATGTGAATAATAGATTGAACGATGCGTTGTATGTTCTACGCCTAGTTATAGTAAGGTTTAATTTTATTTATTAAAATAATAAAACAACCCGTACCAGCTTATTACGTCATTAAAATTAATTATCACACCCGACAACATTTTGTCAAAACCGATCTTAAAATGTTCAGGTCAAACAAGTCTGTAGCTATACGTCTCAGTGAAATAAGTACCTGCCTACATATTATGTAATACAAATATACTGAAGAATAAAAAAAACCTTTTTACGGTTCAAAAACCGTACTTACCTAAATAATCATAGTAGGTACCTATTAGATATATTTTACATTGCTCTAACAAGCCAGATAACAATGTAGTAAGAGATGAAATCATGAAATAGTTACCGTGCGACATAAGAGCGCCGCCTTTTGCGATACGAATATAATAAAGTACATACTTAATATTAAATTCACGCGTATGTAGCGTGCTAACGAGCTCGTTACAGGAATTATATATTTCAACTGAAATTGTAGTAGGTACTGTAGCATGTCGATGTCGTTATTATGATCAAAAAAATTATCTACTTGGACTACCTAGTCTACCTTATTACTTAAATGAAAATCAAAGGTAGGCGAAATTGAAATGATCGCGCTCCTGTAAGCCTGATTGTTGAAAAACTACTTACAATTCTATATTTCAACAATTCCTCTCTCAATTTCCTATGTGAGATTGCCATTATATTTTCCGTAAGTGGCGGTGGAAGCCACAAATCATCCATAACAATTACATTAAAATTAAAAAAATATATGCCAAAGATGATTTTCCTCAACGGCGTCCCAGATACTTATCACATATCATGTGTAACCACGAATTTCGATACCTACCATGAAATACTGAGTACAATCTGCCTACGCGCTATACGGAATAAGAATTAATTTATCTGTCGTTAGGCAGACATCATGTGGTTATTAGAATTCCCGCGGGGTTAACAACGATGAACAATGTAGTTATTTGCCTACTTGTGGATCTGGGAAATAAGTAAATACCTATGGCATCATGTTATATACCTGGCAATATAGTTTAGTATCTTAAGTCCGTATTAATGAATCGATCTCATGTTTGAGAGCGATCTTGGATATGTCATTCTTATGTCAAACCAGTACAAAACGACATGTCAAAAGTGTACCTACTCAAGATCGATCTTGGACATCTCAGACTTGAGATGGATTTAATAATACCGGCCTTTGGTATCTACACAGGACGGACGAACGGGCAAAAGTATTTTGTTATATGTTTTAATCAAATTATAATGCCGAATACTGTCACAATGTATGGAAAAAACCATTGTAGACTTTACCGTGTGAATGTAGCCTTACGCTTAATAAAACGATTGTTGTTAGGACACTTGATAATATTGATTTTTAAAGAGAACATGAAAGGACATGCTTTATGTAATTTTGGTTTACAATAAAAATGATCCCAGAATTACTGTCCAGAAATTGATCCTTATTAGCGACACTATCGATTGGTTCCTGGGTATTCCTGGCTCGGAATATTAATTTTTCAAAGATCCAATGATTTATTTTTAGTTTTCCCCAATATCGGGACAAAGACTCCTTTGAGTATTTTTCGCTATTCCACATAGATTCGGATTTGGGCATCCATGCCCACTTGAAAAATTCAAACTGAATACTTCCAATGTACTATTCTGTATCCATAAATTTATTTTAATTACTTAAAGCCTACTTTACTTAACGTTATAGGGTAGCCTCAATTAGCTACAACCCGCTTGGTAAATATCCCTTTCAGCACCCTTATAAAATAGAAGTTGCGTTTTGTAAACATTTGAATGTTCATACAGAAAGTGTAATTTTGTAAACCGTGCATCTAAATATATATAACTCAAAGGTGACTGACTGACTGACTGACATAGTGATCTATCAACGCACAGCCCAAACCACTGGACCGATCGGGCTGAAATTTGGCATGCAGGTAGATGTTATGACGTAGGCATCCGCTAAGAAAGGATTTTGATTAATTCTACCCCCAAGCGGATAAAATAGGGGATGAAAGTTTGTATGAAACTTTGTCAATTTTAAACCGATCGGGCTGAGACTTTGCATGCATAAAGCTACAATGACGTAGACATACCCTAAGAAAGGATCAAAATTCCACGCGGACGAAGTCGCGGGCTCAGCTAGTTTATGTATATGTCAGTACAGTACAGTCAGTTCCAAAAGTGACAAGCAATACCATGTTTAATAGTATATTAACAATCTAAGTAGGTAGTCATCATGTGATTGATGGTAAATTGCACAGGTCGTTGGTTACAAATGTGCCTAGTGCATGCATTGTTCAATTTACTATTATGCAAGTAAGTAGGTATCTTTACAGCGTCCTGTGTGCCGCCTCAATCATTTTATATTTCTACTATGGTATGTATGTAGCTAAGTCTCCTCATGTTTACCTGCATAATGGCATATTATAGGTAGTACCTACCTCACTTGTACAAGTTATATTTTCTACTAGCTGACACCGCGACTTCGTCCGCGTGGAATTTAACTTAACAAAAAAGCCCGCTGCCGCGTTCTGAGCCCGCGCGACAGGACCCATTTTTTTAAATTTTGTTTTTCTGAAATAAAAGTAGCCTAAGTTACTCCTTATAACATCAGCTATCTGCCAGTGAAAGTCCCGTCAAAATCGGTTCAGCCATTTTGGAGATTACCCGGAACAAACACACAGACAGACAGACAGACAGACGGATAGACAAAATATTTTTAAATCGCGTTTTTGCTATAGGTTTCGTATGTACTTTCATATGCATTTAGTTAAAAGGTCTTATTTTGATATTACAAACAGACACTCCAATTTTATTTATTTGTATGTATGTACATGTATAGATTACGGCTATCTTGTTATTGGCTACGGAAATGGTACTAATTTTATTCTCAACAATTTTTTGTCAGTAAAACTCCAGCACATTCCTTATACTCCGTACGATGGTCGAGCCGAGCTGTGGCCAAACAGATTAACTCGAAGGTAGTACTGTAAGGTCCATGCCGGCGCACCATGGCGGCCACTAGCGATAGGCGTTCCTGGCCGACGAGAAAATAATAAATTTAAGAAAACATTATTGTTTTGAAATTGAAAGAACTGCCGGGCGCTGGCAGTGACAACCGGGTTACCGTTGTAATAGGACATGTTTATAACAATATAAATAAATAGATAACAGTATTAAATGTTTTAATTAATAATTTTAATAAGTAACACGGTAAACCCAATAAAAGGTTGTTACAGTACCAACCTCACACAGAAAGAAGATCTGAAGCTAAACTCCTCCCTCTGATCCACACCCTTTCAAGTTGGCTACGTGCGTACACTGCCTTTCGTACGTTTATCTTCCGACTTTGTATAGTAATTGTATATTGTAGTTAACTACATCAAATTACAATTTACTTGTCTCTTTTTGTTAGCTGCGAGACATTACAACAGGTTTTCAAGTTAAGCAGTTACGGGTATTAATGAGACATTAAAAATAAATTACGTAAGATGATTAACAAAATGAACATTGTTAATTATTAAGTAACGATTTTACATCATTGATTTATAGGCGCATTAGTTAGAACCACGTTAGTACCGGGTTAGTTCTGGAGTGGTTCGGTGTGTCCATTTCAGGTGCTATTCTCAAGTGATCAAGTCATGTATCAGAAAAGATATGATAGTTCATTTAACGAGAGTGATAGTGACGATGAACGACGCATTGTTCGGGCATACAGAAACAGGAAACATGTCAAAAAGGTATTACCTACTAAATTCCTTTTTTCTATGCTATCTACTATATGACATGACTAGCTGTGCCCACCGACTTCGTCCGTAAAGTATTTTGCTTAACAAAAAAATTGGGATTATCGGGATAAAAAGTATTATATGTGTTAATCCCGGTTATAAACCATCTGTGTTTCAAATTTCATCCAAATCCGTTCAGTAGTTTTTGCGTGAAAGAGTAACAAACATACATCCACACTCACAAACTTTCACATTTATAATATTAGTAGGATATCATATTATTATTTATTCCAAAAGTATTATGTTTTTCTTTATAATTAAGTCGACAGGCAAGCGTACGAACCGCCTGATGTTAAGCAGTTACCGTAGCCCGTAGATGCTAGCAGTACCAAGGGCATAACCCGCACGTGGCCGATTTGGAGTGAAGTCGACTAGAGAGAGAGGAAGGGACGGGTTAGGCTTTTAACTCTCTCACTTATCGTTCCTACAAAACACTGAATTACTACTTTGCTTACTTACGCTGATTTTCTGTGAGAGGGTGGTGCTTCTCCGGGTCGAACCAGCCTGTATATAAGCTGTAGTCAGTTGGCTACAGCTCAACTCTACCACCTATAGCCAGCGCCTTTGTTGTAGGTATCCTACTAAAAAGTTACCCTGAATAGTACATTGTTGCACAAGGGGTGAATGTAACTTATTTGGCCCGAGACGTGGCGCTAATAGTTCTGGGGACAAAATAAGTCTTCCACCCGAGGTAAACACTGTGCTTTTCATTACGAATACACGGAAAGTAAACATAAAAACAGGAATTGGCTATAGAAATAATACAAGGAGGTATGAACAATACTCAACAACTTGAAAAAACAAATGAAGATCGGATTGCCGCCTATTTTGTTTGTTTTTTCGTTGGCCGGCCAACTTCATTATTTAGCCATTATTTTTCATTTTCATCTTTAAATATTTTGTCCCATTCTAAGTTATTTTAAAGAAATTGTTGAAACTAAATTAAAATTTAGTCATTTAAAAATATATATTCTTTAATTTATACTTAACTTCATGTTATTTCAATTTAACATCGCGCTGTAATTGAGTGACTGTAGAAAAAGTTGGAACATGGTTCCATAGAAATGTGAAAATGAAACTAGTTTTTTTTTAATTATTTGACAGCTGTCAGTTGAAAGCGATTCTCCCTAGGGCGTAAAAGTATTACTTTCAACCCGCTCCTCAGGCAACTTCAGACTTACTTTCCGAGTATGAGTAATGAAAATATATTTATACCCCCTCACAATGACTTTACAAAACGTGTTTCACAACAAAGGTGCCTTGTAATGCTGTTGTAAATCGATATGCCTATAAAATGGTTAAAGAGCAATAGCAATCTAAAAAAATAGTGGCAAAAAGTAATGTACTCACCTAATAAAAACTTCGTCGATGGATTACCTACAGTAATAGGTTTAAAGATTAATTTATTCGCCTCGAGGAAAATAATGGTATTGATAATAATATATTATAACCTTCATTAGAAGGGTTAAGGTTGTAAGGTCACAGTGCAGTTTTGTTTTCGGGATGAATGCTGGGCGAAGATTATTTTAGTATGTTCGAAGTTCCGCGAGATAGATGCCTGATCAGTTTAAAGTTTTATTAGTTTATATTGTTGTCGTTTTTATTAGATATAATGAATATAAGAAAAAAACAACACTTTTTTCCCTCATACACTGAATCTTATAAAGTCAAAGAGTATCTCAGTATAGGTACCTCTATAATCTTTATTCAGGAATATGCACTGTCCCATTATCTACAAATATCTAACTAAACACATTAAATAATTAGGATTCGCTTTTTGCATCAGTTAATTCGAATCGCTCACTAATGAGGGCCTTTTTGCGGCTTAATGCCGAAACTGGTTAATTTGTTCCTAATGGCCGCTCTTGGACTTTCTTTATTCTGTATTTTATTTTATTAAAATATTGTACAGGGTGTTTCAAAATGTGTGATTAGTGTATTTTGTCAATTGGCAAAATAAATATATTTGAAACATAAATAGAATTTTCGCTCGTAATAATACCATTTAACTGATTACCGATTCTCATCCAAACCCCCAAGTATTATTTTGGACTTTTGAAACACCATGTATACCTATTGTTTGCTGAACGACCACCTTACTTATAAAGATTATTCCTATACCTAATTCAATTCAATTCAGTAGTAGTAGGTAGGTAGGTATCGAAGGAGCAGTGGTTGATTTACCAGTAGGCTGGCGCCTAGGGCGACAGATTTTTGGGGCGGCAAATGTGGGGAGCGATCTTTTTGGGGCGGCAAATTTGGCGACCGAACTTTTTTTCGCTACCTCATAGAAATCAAAAAGATTTCTGCATGACGATTTTCTGAGGTTTTACAGATAGAACTCTGCAACAAATTTTACGGATGACTTTCCTCTCTTACTTTTCATTGTACATTCGGTGTAGCAAACTTTTGGACTAACTCAAAAGTAAACGCAAAAAATATTTTACGTGCAATTTCAACGAAGTTTTTGGATTGTAAAAATAATCTAGGACATGACCATTGTAAATGCAAGAGCGGCAAAAACAGCCTATATCTTGGAAATTTGTAAATCCGCCACTGCGAAGGAGATTAGAACTCTCGTTTGTGCACAATCATCTCTACTATTTTCAGACACCGAAACAAGTTTGTAATTGGAAAAGAAATGAGGTCTTACCCGTATTTGGGAATTAAAAAAAAACGAACTTTAACAGTTTTCTGCAATACATCTAAAAAAGTAAAGGTCCAATCCATTAGGTGCCTTTGTACAGTACAGCAGTACCGCCGACATCACAGGTGGTTTACGACAGATGCTTACCGTCTTACATTTGCATTTATCCAATAAAGTATTTTTTGTGCGGGTTAACATAAATAGATATAGCATAAGAATCTCACTCACTCATCATGATAACATATTTTTTTCTGTCAAGTCGATACCGACCATTCTAATTTCGACTTCAATAGTTAGAGGTAAATTATACAAACGTCTAGTCACCATAAATCGTCTATTATTTATAACAATTGTACCTTATTAATACTATTGAGCTAACAAAAAAAAACTGTTTGCCTTCACAATATCTTGGGATATTATTTCGTGTTTTTGCTTAAGTACTTACCTATAACTCAAAATTGAGTTAACTTACTTGACGGCTTTTTAGTGATGGGCGTTTTTACATTGGCCGAGACGATTGGTAGAATATCGACACGATGTCACACGGATATCATCAGTGAAATCAGTGACCAACTTTATACCTATTTAAACTAGTTCTTTTTCTCACATCTAGTTACAATGCAAGTAAACATAACTCTAAATTGAAAATTTAAAAGCCTCCGATGCTTCGACTCTTTAAACTATAAAAAAGATGATAATTTTCAAACGGCCGAACCGATATTCATGAAATATAACACTCTCGATCTAATACCTTTCTAATAAAATAAAAAACTACGTTAAAATTGGTTCATCCCCTTAGGCGCTACGATGCCACAGACAGACACACAGATACACGTATTAAACTTATAACATCCCTTTTTATCGTCGGGGGTTTAGAAGTACAGCGCGCGCGTCACCGTTTCTTTTTCCCCCATTCTCCCCTCTACTCTTACCCCGCAGCATGTCGTCGCCGATATCGGGCCAGTGTCGTTATCGGCCAATGTGAAAACACCCAGGGGGCAGGAAGTCTTTTGAACTCGTTACATTTATAATTTCCCGAGAACGTCTACCTATTGTTTATCCCTCGTAATCCGATTAATATTACTTAAAATAGAAAATTGCCATCTCATAGGTACTATCGCGAGTTTATCTGAGTTTGATTTCCCGTAACTCGTGAATTTTAAGCAAGCACTGCGAGCGCCATCAATTGCTAGAATTTTGGGAAAATATTTGTAAATCAAAAGCATTATAACCAAGGAAAGTGTCCCAGCGATCGACCTTCAACCAAGTACATGATTTGTGGGGCACGTGAGGTGACTTTATATCGGAACAGAAGTGACTGGACACAATATAGCGGTGGATCCTTCTTACTAGAAAAAAGGGTTCAGCTCAATCAATTTTATGCGCTTTCTCTGAATCCCTGTCCCAGGGATTGCCGATTCATTTGTATATTGTTATGGAAACTAGAATATTATAAACTACCTACTAAGGGTCATAATCCTGTGAATTATATAAATTGACCTGGTTTACTAATAGGTATGGTGTTTGAGTCAATATTAAGGATAATAAGACTCATTACCTAGCCTAAGGTGGTTCGCCACGTGATTTTCAATGACGCAAACAGAAAAGATACAATTATAAATCCAATTAATTAATGAAATACACAATTACTTATATTGGGTCATTAACAAATTATGACTAAAAAGGTCAGGTCATATAATAATAAAATACCTTTAAGTAACTAAGTGGGTAGGTACATTCCATTAAGGACACGCTCTCTGAAAACATTTAAAATAAAATAAAAAAACAAAAATGCATACTTAATAGGTACCTTACATGCATAACTTTAAGAGTTATTGTTCTGGTAACGTTACGGTGTTAAGATTAGCGCCGTGATCATGTATAAGACGGTCGTGCGCTTGCGACAGTCCATTTACGTTTCACAGTTTAACCCCCTATTTGTCATGTAGATGGCCGCTATTAAAGCATCGTATTGTCAAGCAGTTACCGTATTATTTATGCTAGAGCAACAAAGAGGAGGTACGTGACTATTCCATTCCGTGTGTACTCACATGTCTATTGACAAGCGACGACTTTATTCTATTCGGCGTAAGTACCACTTTTGCTGTCGCGTTCCGCGCGTGCAGGAAACAAATTCATGTGGTGTCAAGGAAAAAGCGGCCTGACACGACGAAAACGATTCAAGGTTTTTGTCCTTTTCAACTTTTCTATCTATCTCCGTATCTGATGTCTGATCTTTTTCCGGAATATTTACAACTGGTCTAGTTCAACCATCTAACTGGATTTTCGTATTTCCGTATTTTTTAATGTTTCTAATGTCTCTTTACATTAATCTTCAGTCCCCAGTAAACTATTGTTATATGTATTCACCCCAGGTATCGGGTTCCTTTTATAATTTCTAAGGTTCGTCTATCTTAAACTTTTAGTACTTACGTACCCAGTTGCATCAGGGATAATTTAATTTCTATTAAGGGCTATTGCGTGGGTAGCGGTAATATTGACGCGAGGAACGTAAGTGATTAGGGATTATGAGGCATCAGCAGGCAAATATGTGTAGGGCACCAGGCCACGTGCTGGAGCGGTGATTTTCAGAAAGTGGCTCGCATAACTAGTTACGTAGACCCGGAGACTGTGACAGTGGACGGGCAGCTTGCGCAAGTTGCCTCTAACATAGCTATAAGCTCATCCGCTACATATTGGGACCTAATGTCATGAAAATATGGGTAATAATTGCAATGAACCCCTGTCTACCCCGTCATAGAATACAGTAGTAAATACCTAATATGCTATTGATTGCCAAATGCTACCATCTCTAACGTAGTGGTTATATCCTCTTTCCTACTATCACGGTACACCTTTTTCGCTTCAATTCACATCACTTAATCTGAGTACCTACTCGGACTTTTCCTGAAGTGTGTCAAATGTGAATGAGTACCTACTCTTAAAAGTGACACGACATACCTATTTGTATAAATTACATTGTACACAAAAGGTATGCTAATAAAACGAGAACACAATGGAAACATTCAGATTTCATCTCGAGCTCAACAGCTGGCTCGTACCGCACTGCACCATTCTCGGTCAATCATGCAAACTTTACAAAATATAGGTAGGTCGTACTAGGTGCATGATTCAGTGCGCTAGTGCAAATCTACAATATTGCACAAAGTTATCATACTAATATTATAAAGAGGAAAACTTTGTTTGTTTGATTGTAATGAATAGGCTCCGAATCTACTGAACCGATTTGAAAAATTCTTTCACTGTTGGGAAGCTACACTATCCCCGGGTGACATAGGCTATAATATATTTTCAAAAAACTTAGGGATCCTTACTAAAACTCGAATAATGTAACCGCAATGTACCCGAGCGAAGCCGGGGCGGGCCGCTAGTCATTTATAAACAAACTAGCTGACCCGACAGACGTTGTCTTGTCTTAACTTTGAATGTTGAATTCGAATTGTTCCGCTCAACTCTCTTAGTTTTTTCTTTCATAAGAACCTTCTTCTGACAATAATAAACACAAAAAAAGAATTAAAGAAATCGTTCCATCCGTTCACGTGTGATGCGATGACCAAGGAAATATAGATTCATTTATATACCTATATAGATACAAAAACTTATTAACATAAAAATATATCTTGTTATTTCTCTATTTATATCTCTACCATCTCTAACTTAAATATTTTTGTAATAAATAACTTTCCATGCGCAATTAATTAAAGCCAATTGGAGGTCCTCACGGCGGAGTCACATTTCAAACTTTCTCATGAGATGGAATGAAATGTCATACGGCTGTATGACATTTCATTCCAGTAGTGCCACTATGGATTCAACTTTTTTTTTTTAAACGGTACACCATTAGTTGTATAGTCGTAATGATAAAACTCCTTATAGTGCTAGATAAATATGCACCTCCTTCATTACTGAGTCAGCCGAGGGTCTTATCAGAAAGGCATTAATACCTGACTGGCGTATTAAGGGGCAAAGCCCTTGGCCCATTAACTGTTCTTACACCGACACATTCCGAAACAAGTTTGTTGTGATACAGTGACGATACCGAATGTATAGAAAAGAAAAGAGTTAAACTTTGTAACCTGTCGACATATTTTTTAAAAAACGTTACCGTTACTTTGACAAAACCAATAGGGACGCGACGACGTTTAGACCAAAGACCTTTAGAAATTTTCGCTGCGCTTTGATCGATGGCTTAGTTCGACAGTCTCTTTATCCTACTAATATTATAAATGTGAAAGTTTGTGAGTGTGGATGTATGTATGTATGTATGTTTGTTACTCCTTCACGCAAAAACTACTGAACGGATTTGAATGAAATTTGGAACACAGATAGTTTATTACCGGGATTAACATATAGGATACTTTTTATCCCGATAATCCCGAAATTTTCGTTACGTTAAATACTACGCGGACGAAGTCCGTGGGCACAGCTAGTCTTTCATAATTTGTTCTCCGCATGAACCTCGAAATTATTGTATTTATAGCAAGGCAGTTAATGTAGATTGACTTAGATACAAGTGAAGTGACAGATGTCAGGCCAGACTAATCAAACGACATCTGATGAAGTGAAAATGTTTTGCTCTAATTGAATAAGTTTTCCACGGGATAGTTGTAGTTTTATGGAAGTACCAAGCGGCCGGAGCCGCGGGAAAAAGCTAGTAAGTACTTACCTAATACATAAAACCACAGATTGCATGATAGAACCTACGCTTCCGTCATTTGGTATTCAAAATAAATAATAATTTTACCGCGAAAAATGTAAATATTTATACATCCGGTATTGGAAAACGATTAACGTAATTGACTTCGATTTGTGCCTTTTATTTACAGTTTAATGTAAATATGCATACCCTAGTTTTAAATATCATTATAAATAAATAATATTACCATGTACTTAAATAAATTACCTAGACAGCAATTAACTCTTGACAACTTGAAAGTGGAGATAATCTTTAAAACACAGGCACGCCACCTACATTTTATAATCTCATATAAAAATCATTAAATGTTAAATTGTCATAGACTGAAAAATAGTACATTGTTACATGAGTGGTGAAAGTTACTTATTTTGTCCCGAGACGGGGTTTGGCGCCCGAGCGTAGCGAGGGCGCTAATAGTTCGAGGGACAAAATAAATCTTTCACCCGAGGTAAACACTGTGCTTTTCATTACGAATACAAGGAAAATAAAAATAAAAACAGAAATTGGCAAAAGAAATAATACAAGGAAGTATAAACAATACTCTACACCTCGAAAAAAAAAAATCGGATTGCCGCCTATTTTGTTTTTTTTTCGTTGGCCGGCCAACTTCATTATTTAGCCATTATTTTTCATTTTCATATTTAAATATTTTGCCCAAATCTATGATATTTTAAAGAAATTGTTGAAACTAAATTATAATTAAGTCATTTAAAAAATATATTCTTGAATTAATACTTAACTTTATGTTATTTCAATTTTACATCGTGCTGTAATTGAGTGACTGTAGAAAAAGTTTGAACATGGTTCCATAGAAATGTGAAAATGGAACTAGTTTTTTTTTTAATAATTTGACAGCTGTCAGTTGAAAGCGAAACTCCCGGGCCTGAAAAGTATTACTTTCAACCCGCTTCTCAGGCAACTTCAGACCTACTTTCAGAGTATGAGTAATGAAAATAAACTTTTAAAAACATAATGTAGTTTTTAATCTCATCTCTTCGTATGGTACAGTCAGCAACATAAATAGCTGAACATTCTCAGTTTTCGAATCAGTAATACTCTTTATTTTTTAAACGTCGGTTTAAGTTGTAAAACCCTTAAATAAGCAACATATAATAATATGTATATACCAACATTATATTATGATCAAGAAAAAATATGAATTTGAAGCAAAACAAAAGCGTGCAAGCGATTTTAAAAACTTAGTATATTCAGCTACTTATATTTTTAACCGTGCGTACAAGTACGGCTTCATTAGCTAGCAAAAACAGGTACGTAATTACGAAGCAAATAAACTTTAACTCAAATTAATTTCATACCTTTACAAGGTCCGTACTTTCTCCAACTGGTCATAAGTTACATAAATCAAGAATATATAAGCACCAAGACATGAAATAGGTTTAAAATCGAAACGCAAAGTTACTACATGACAATTTGGAACAAATTAAATCGGACTTCGGGAACATAAGGCCACGTTTTGGGTACGTAGCGGATTGAATAGCGTAGCGGAACTAAGCAACAACACAACATGCAATAAATTAACATACCCAATGTGTAGGTACTTTGTACACGACATTCAAAATATCGTGAACTTTGAATTTATTGAAAGCCTTTGAAGATAACCTCGAACTTCAAAAACTGACGGCAAAAGCTTTTTAGACAACTTTCAACCTTTAATATGCACATGCGAGGGATTTTTCTGGAAATATGTGCCAATCCGGATTTAATTGCCAATCGAACAAGTAAGGAATTGAAAACAATATGTGGTTTGGTTGGTCTACACCTAGTTGTCTACCAGATCAAATATAAACATACAGTTCGAATTAATACCTTTTTGAATAGTTACATCTAAAAACCTATTGTCTACTTATTGGAGACAAACTAAACAATGACCTACCCAGCTCTTGGTTTAAGGGGGGACTAATCAAACCAATTCATTTGCGAAAATAGGTTACTTTTCTTATTCTATGTCGTTCCCTCACTGCTGAGGATCGTGACCATATATGATCTGTCTCCATTTGCTCCTGTCCTGTCCTGCGCCATATCAATAGATCGTTGTAGAGTTTCTCCTGTTGCCTCTACAATACTCTTAACCCATCGTGTTGGAATTCGACCTCTGGAGCGCTTGCCCTGCATCTGTCTCACGATCAGCTGCTTCTCCAGCTCATGCCTATGAGACCGCATTATATGTCCAAAGAAGCTCAGTTGACGCTCTCGGCATACAGAGGTAAGTCGTTTTGGGTGGGTTACATGGGAATTTGTAAAATGGGTTACATAGGAAGTTAAATAGGTAGGTAGGCAGTTCGGACGTCATAATCTGCTTACAGGCGTGCTAGTAAAAGGACTCAAATATAAATTTTTAAAGAACATTTTTAAATACCCGTGCGCCCCTTCAGTACCCTAGTTAATCACAACCTGCATTCCATTATTCGCTTAGCTGTTATTACTAAATCCTAGGGCTTATCTAAGAGCCGGTAGTGGGTAGCGTGCAGAATGCTCCGGATTACCCGCTGGTACCTGTCGTCCCGTGCCCGTCTCGTGCACACCTCCGTCCGCCTTGTCCCTTGTCAGATGAACTTCCTCTCACTTGTATTGAATTTATTTTTAAGGTTACTATTACATAATACAAGACGTAATAAGAGTTCTAACTACGAAGTTAACTACTCTAATTACCTCTACTACTAAGGTTTTTGTATATAACAAAGCTAATATAAGGGTTTGTGTTCTGAACGGTGTCGTAGAATTTTTATCAGTACAGTCGACTCTCGTTAATTCGAAACTTGAGGGACTCTTAAAATATTACGAATTATCGAGTTTTTGAAATGTCAAATGGTTCGAAATTGGTGAGAGAATAAAAATAAAACTTCGAATTATTAAGTGTTGATCAAATATTATTTATTAATTGCTGTTCTATAAAAATGACAACAGTTTAGAGGTACATTCGTGTACATACATGACTACCAGAAAATTTTAATCTGTTTACCAACGAAAGAGTAACAGTAACTGAATGATAATGATAACTAAACAAACCAATTCGTGATACAAGTTGATACAAGTTTGAACTTGTCGCAAAATGTACTTACAATCTTTCCGCCTCTTTCTCTCTGCAACTTTGAATTGTCGAGTTTTGGACGCGCTTGAGCTCGAATTAACGCGTCGTTTTGTTATAAAGCAATGATTTTTTCGTTCGAATTACCAAGTGCATAAAAATGTATTGATTTAGTTCGAAATATAAAGAGATTTTGTAGGGAACTCGTGATGACTTTGAATTATCGCAGGTTTGAATTAACGAGAGTTGTCTGTATTTGAAATAAGCAATAGCGTTACTAGTCCGAGATGCGGTCCTGTTGGTACTGCATCTCAAAGGTACATGAATGAATATGTATGAACCGGATATAGTGAATCCTCCATTCCAATGTTATCGAAAATTCCTCCGTAAAAAAGAACTTCGGTTTTATAACGTTTGGTTTTAGTTGTACAATAAAGTAGGATGTAAGCACCTTTAAGATTACCAAGTAATCAACTGTTTATCGACTGAATCATGTCTTAAATAGGATAGACTTTGGCAAATCATTGTTATAATCTTCGTAAGTGAATAGTTAACTTACATTTTTATGTTAACAACAGCGCTGAATAATTAACCGTTGGTCAATCGTCATTTTAAATTAACTTTTATTTTCTTTTAACATCTTGTCATTGGCAGAATCATCGGTAAACGATGGAGCCATAAAAAAAACATATAATACAAAAACTATTCTATGAAAAATGTATATTTCACTGTTTGTCGGTTAATATTATGTGAATGAAGTTTTCGATCTACCGTTTACAACTGTTTGTTGAGAACCTAACGACGGAAAAGGCTTTATTACGGTCACCATGATGACTCCGTGAATACACTATCTATATTTTATTTTATAGACACTCTTTACGCGGTCGTTGAATATGCATAAAGATGAGCAATGGTTTAGCGACCGTTTGGCGCAGTGGTTCGATCGTAGACCGCTCGGTCCATTGCACATGATGCTTGCTGATTCGATTCCCGCCGGGGCAAATTTCAGAAATGGCATTTTTGTAATTTGCCCAGATCTGGATGTCACTGGGATCGCCCCTAGTCCATTGCACAGTACCCCAGTACCCAAAGTACAAGCGTTGCTTAGTTTGGAACCAACCATACAGTTGGTGTGTCTGTTTGGCGATATTTATTATTATTAAGTACTTTTATTTATCCGTTTTAAACATGAATGAAATTGATGAGCCGTAGTGAGAATAAAACAGGACTAAAGTCCACGTCGCCCGAGGATGGCGCGTTAATAACTTTATGAATAAATAAATAAATATCCACCAACACTACATTACCATTTTTCCAATATCTCGGGCTGTTATTAAATCGAATCCGCATTTCATGGGTTATTGGCTTTTACATCATTAACCGCTATCGTCATATTAGGTGAGCTGATAAACGCTAAACAACACCGATGATAAGGGGCCATTAGGACCAGCGGAGCACGCTGGAAAGTTTGGTCGTTGTTAATAAAACAAACGTTTTAAATAGTCAGCCTGTTTGGGTATTAGCTTAAGATACGTAGCTTCTACAAACACACATTCCTACGTAACTATACAGTTGATATAACTTATCTCATCACTATCATTTAAACGCTGGCTTAGCAGATACATAAACCCAAACTTGCCTATAACAAAAAGTAAACAACTTGTTAATATTGACAAAGTAAACTTAATAACGTTGAGTTCGCAAAACTATTTCCTGGCTACGTTGGATAACATAAAATTAAAGTTATTATAGCAACCACATCGGGCCGGGGCGCGCCAACCTTGTCTGACCGTTAAAAGATAGGTATTCATATCTGAATTTTAACATACATAATTTTTTATATTACCTATCTCAATGATTAGAACAGTAAAACTATTAGCCAGTATATAGCATAAAGCAACACTTACCTACTATATTATTCCGAGTCAAAACCCGAGGGTAAATTCTGCAGAATCATGTGGGATGAATTGAGCAGGTTGAATGATGGAAAGTTACGTGGGCCTTCAAACGCCTTTCCCTGAAATTGGGGGAAACGGTGATAGATGGTAGATTAGATAGGTAGTATACACAGCGTTCTCTTATTCATCATTCACCGAAGGCAAGCGGAACGCATGACAAATTAGTTCGAAATCGATTATCAACGAATGAAAGCAGAATGATGGAAAATGTCATAACGAGTGAAACGAAACGGAAAGTAAATTTAATTTTTGCTAGATTTGTTTTATAACTTCGTCAATCAAAACAAGATCGAGTTTTAAAATCGTTTTAGCAAATGTGTTCGTTTTCCAGTGTTCATTTGTAAGTAAACTTTTTGAACATTCTGACATTTTCAACTCGAAAGTAAGTAATTAGTGCGCGAATAGTTTACTAACGGTCAAAGGGGTCATCTATCGGATGACCTCGCAGATTTAATTTCCAACTGACTGAATTTCAAATTTCCACTTATTATTTATGTAAGCCCACTACACAACTTTCATACCAACAAGGCTTTTTGCAAATTCTGAATCGGCTAGTAGGTAGAATAAGTTTGCATGCATTCGTTAGAGTTTATTGTTTTGACTAACGCAGGGTTATTGGCATAGATCACCTATCGTTATTTCCTCAACCCGCGGCTTGATTTCGTATTCCGTTGTCATCGGCGGTATCAGTAGCATTGAATTGCTGAATTAACATTGGCATCGCGGCTGCAGTCACGGCCGAGCCAGCGGGCTCGAGCTCGTTTTCGTTACGCCACTTATTCCTGCGTCGCATTATTTATTTAAGGGCCTATGCACACCACGTTTATTAAACGCGCCCTCGACGCGCGTTTGTAGCGATACAGACGCGATACACACGCGAGTCAGACGCAGCCTGTAGACCTTTGGACACCTGTCCAGGTTTTATAAACGCGCCCTCGACGCGCGTTTGTAGCGATACATACAAGTAAGACAACAAACTGCTCAGTAGGCTACAAGCGCGCCGTCGACGCGCGTTTATAGTGATACAGACGCGATGCTAACGCGCGTGTGTATCGATACAAGCGACAACAAACTGCTCTATAGGATAAAAGCGCGCGTTTAAAAATGTGGTGTGCATTGGCCCTAAGACTTTGTTTAGGTATTTTGGGTCCTTTTTACAACATCGTCTGCAAATAAGCGTGTAACCCGAGTTACCGTAGCCTAGGGATGCTTGCAATATCAAAAGCGTTGCCGTCACGTTGCCGATTTCAAGGGGAGTGAGACAGAGGGATAGGTAGGGAAGGGTAGTCTTCAGCTCTCTCTTACTCATCATCCGAAACGCAGCTGTAATCGCTATGTTAGGACGATTGCTTGGCGCAGTAGTGCGAGCATACGCCGCGCCGCTCGGCTCACTGTGTCGAGTAGTTGCGGGTTCGATTCCCGTCAGGGTAAATAGCCTTTTCGTAATTTGCCCTAGTCTGGGTGTCACTGGGATCGCCCCCAGTCCACTGTACGGTACCCATAGTACAAGCGTTGCTTAGTTTGGGCTTGGTGTGTTCGTCCGGCGATATTTATTTATTATTTATTAATCTTCTATGATAAGATGGCCCACCCCGGTAGTCAACTGGCTACAGCTTCGTTAAACCATATAGCCACCTAGAGCATTCTAGGAACGTTACTAACATTATTTTAAGAGTCAGAATTAATTACTTAAAATATACGGCCTCTTTGTATTATTTATTTTATCAGGGATGAGGGTAACATTGTATTGTTTGTATGACTCTTTTTTATATTTTTCATACATCCTATCCGTAATGTTACATCATGCATAAGTAAACAGATGTGTCATACTGATACCTACATGGCCAATGTGAAATGATATTTTTGTTTCTGTCGAGTACCTACTTGTATAGCTTTTGAAGTGCTTTTGAAACACATATTGGTATATACTTCATGAACTACTCGCGGTATAAGTATATAGCGGATTATGATGTTACTTTTATTCGAACAAGTAACATCATTATTTTATAGGTAATTTTTTTTTTGAAGGATCATGATTTTATTGCACGTCACTGTACATAATTTTGTCGTGCAGTTGACACGTGGCTTTATTATTCCCTATGTTCCATTATAATTAGGTTCAAATTACAAGGATATGCTGATCATTGTGTATATTATAAAGTAAATAAATTAGTAGGTACCTTAAAACACCGTTACAACAGTGTATCCTACTAATATTATAAATGTGAAAGTTTGTGAGTGTGGATGTATGTATGTATGTTTGTTACTCCTGCACGCAAATACTACTGAACGGATTTGAATGAAATTTGGAACACAGATAGTTTATAACCGGGATTAACATATAGGATACTTTTTATCCCGATAATCCCGAAATTTTTGTTACGTTAAATACTACGCGGACGAAGTCCGTGGGCACAGCTAGTTAAGAATAAAATTATGATAAGAAAAAATATAAAGATTTATATACCTACTTACCTAATGCCTCATATTCATAAAATGATTTGCTGTCGGTAATTACAAACGTATACCTAGTAAGTAAAGAAAACGAAAAGGGATACTAGCAACTACAAAAATCATTTCTCGTTGTAATTATTTTCTCAGTGTTGTGGACCTTTTTCTTGCATTTCACCTCTGTTTAGCCCTTTGGAGAATATAGGGATCATGGTGTACCTTTAATAAATAAGGCTTCATATGTAATAACAGGCTTATTCCTTTCGTGTAGGTAGTCATTCCTAATTTCGAATTTTATTCCACAAGAAAAATGCAATTTTCATCACGATTAGTAGGTATGAGAAAGCATTACACGCTGTGCTGTTTATATCGACGTATCGATAAGCGAAACAAGTGGCCGATCGTCCACATAATTGACATTGAAATCGATATTGAGCTATATCGGTACACACGCCGCGCCGCGCGCCGTCCATAGGTGTTTCACACATCAATGCATCGATCGTATACCGAGATAATTTATTTCGACTTTGTTATCGACACGCAACATGTGCGCCTGAAGATGTGTGACTCGTTGCCGGGGCCAGCGAGATGACCTAGATGATAAATACACATGAGATCTTTGCCCAAGAGTGGGATGAAATAGGGTTTAAAAAAAAATTGTTTATCGTATTCCATCATCAATGTAGAAAATATCTAAATAGTTCTATAATACATTTTTTTCAGATACCTAAGTCCCAAATCCCCATTTTTATGTAGGATAGAAACATAACATTCAAGGACTAAATAAAATAGACCCTATCTAACTACAAACTCAAATTCAACTTAATTTCATCATAAATGTAAACAAGATCTAAGTACAATTTTAGTTTTTTTTTGAGATACCTATGTACCAGAACCCCATTTTCATCTATACAAATAAATAAAATTGGAGTGTCTGTTTGTAATATAAAAATAACACGTTAAACTAAATGCATATGAAAGTACATACGACAACTATAGCAAAAACGCGATTTAAAAAAAAAATGTCTGTCTGTCTGTCTGTCTGTATGTTTGTTCCGGGTAATCTCCGAAACTGCTGGACCAATTTTGACGGGGCTTTCACTGGTAGATAGCTGATGTTATAAGCAGTAACTTAGGCTACTTTTATTTTAGAAAAACAAAATTAAAAAAAGTTCCTGTCGCGCGGGCTCAGAACGCGGGCCCGGGCTTTTTTGTTAAGTTAAATTCCACGCGGGCGAAACCGCGGGCTCAGCTAGTGTAGGATAAAAACATAAAATTCAATGACTAAATAAAATGGACCCTATCTAATTTCTAACTTGAATAACAATATTTTATAGGTAGAAAATACGATGCAGCTAGTACCTACCTATTTTAAATTACGAAGTCTGAGTCGGCGTCGAAAACATCTCAAGTTAATTAAGAGCCATTATGACAGCAATTGTTCTCGACAAGTTAGCAAGAGTTAGGTACCTACGTATTTTGAATGATTAACGTTTATCCACTACTCAAGTCACATAAAAGATCCTACAAGTTGAACGATCAGATAACCGGAGACGAACCGTGCGGTCGGGAGAAGCAACCGTGTTACTTCTGGGTAGAGATTAGGGCTGTCGCGAGCATTTTAATGAACTTTACGTGTTTTCAATACCTGAGGTGCTACTCTTAGCACGATTTAATAAATTAATCGATATATCGTAGCATTTGTATCATCGAATCCTACTCTAAATTCTATATTTTTTGCCATCGTATCGATTACTGAACGAACAATACAAAATTATTATTCGTTCACACGATATACGACTGAAAAAAATAAGGTATTCAGAGTAGGATTCGACAAAACGAATGTGACGATATATCGGTTAGCCTTGCTGAGAGTAGCACCTCTGGGGCCGGCTGTCGCTCGATTCGACTCACACTCGACTCGCAATATGTCAAAACTGGCGTTTGTTTCCTATAGAAAACTATCAAAACTGACGTAGGTATTAATTTACGCGATACGTCGGTTTTGACGTATTAAGAGTCGAGTGTGACTCGAGTTGAGCGTCAACGTTAACAGAGTTAGGCCACAGATAAGTAGTTTAAAAAGTCATAAAAGGTAAATTTATCATTTCTGGTATATAATGTGCGGTTTCGGTACGTGGAGCTTAATATGGGATGAATGGATGGAGAAGGGGCACCAACAGGATATACTCCTTAGTGTCACCATCTTGCCCCGCGGGTATCCAATTCACTCTAATGCAAATACCTGTATCTCGTTTCCGCAGCTGTCAAAATGTTTACAGCTACTCTAACTTAACCATTTTTTTTCTTTCTCTGTGCCTTCATAGAATACAAGAAAGAAGAACTAGTAGATTTCCATGCTTTCTTGTCCCTGTAGGTAAGTTTTACTTAATACCTTCCATAAACTAAACACTAAAGGATTTTTTTAAGGTATGTACACACACCTGGTTTAGTTTTAAACAGACAGCAGCCCTTTCCAAACTACAATCTCAAGTACCTAATCTTTGACAATTTGAACTTGACTCGACGGGGAAGGCTTCCATTCCGGTGTTATTAGTCAGACGTCTTTACCTACATTGTCTTAATTCTAGGTACATAACTACCTACTTGCAGTCATTACGCAGATTCTCTTTGCGCAGATAGGTCATTTATATTAAGGTACCGTAGTGTTCTTGATGTAAATAATTAAGAGTACTTTGAATAACTCTAAATTGAAAATTTAAAAACCCCCGATGCGACGACCTTTTCATCAAATGTATACAATTATCAACAGAAAATCTGTGTAAAAGTATGAGACATTATTTTGTTATGACATGATAATAATTGACATTAGAATAGACAACGAATGTAAATATTGATGCCACGGAGGTTTAATTCCTAGTGTAAAATATTATCAATTATGATTTAATTTCATGTAATAACTCCGGTTGAGGTGGACGGGAGCACCCCAGGGGAAGAATTTTCAATAACGCTAAAATTATTTTAAATTAGATTAGTTTTTTTATATTTTTTCTCAATGGCGGAGCAGCGCCCTCTAGAATTATAATAACGTAATATTCCATGACCATTAACAAAACAAACAAAATTTTACGCATGCGCGTATCCATCATTTGACACGTGACTTATGGAACGTCTTTAGTTCATACAAAAATCTCATATAAAAATTGATAAAATATACATTTTTTCCAGAATCAGGGAAACTTTTCATACTTGTAATATTGTAAAAAGCCAGTTCAGACTATTACGATCATTTAAAAATATAATAAATCTAAATCCAATAATCTCAAATTTCGATTGGATTCGAGCCGTGGAAGTTGGTTTTGGCCGTGAATGTGGCTTTTTAACCTACAAAAGAGCTGATGATCTTCAAACGGCTGAACCGATTTTCATGAAACATAGCTAAGAACACTCTCGATCAGAATACCTATCTAACAAAAGAAACACAATTGAAATCGGTTCATCAGCTTGGGCGCTACGTTGCCACAGACAGACACACAGATACACAGATACACAGATACACAGATACACAGATACACATGTTAAACTTATAACACCCCTCGTTTTTCGTCGGGGGTTAAAAACATGTTTGTTTTAAAACTACTTAGGTAGTCATAGGCTTAAGTCAAATGTATAACGTTCAAACGGTACTTGCGGTTCAGTATGACACACGGTAATGATGCTTTAAACATACCTATATAGTGTACCTACTTACCCACTAATTGAATTGTTTATTGCTTTCATTCAATCTATATCTATTTAAATAAAATTGAATGTCTGTTTGTCTGTTTACTACTTATGTCAAAATACCAGCTTTTAACTTAATGCAATAACAAGAAAACTATAGGTTGGTATTGGTATTTTTTTAGTTTTGGTTAATCTACGATCCACCTGGACCGGTTTTGACCCTACTTATACTGAGAGATAGCTGATGTTAGAAGGAGTAACTTGGATAGGTACTTTTATTTTATTTGTATCGATGTTACACGCAGGCGGTGCCGCGTGCAACATCTAGTTGAAATAAATTAGAAAGAACCCAAATTATTTATATTAACTCATACAATAACTACCTATCAGACTATTGTTTTGTTGTAGAAACATATTTATTTAATTGCTATCTTGAACAAACATAATAGATAACATATAGCATAGCATACTTTGTCTATACATTCTGTAGTAGGTACTAATAATCTTTAAAGTAATTCCGACTTCATATTTCTTTGAATCATACTTCAAAAGAACAACAACTCTTATGATATAATCAGATAGGTATAGAAGTAACAAAATGTTACAGAACTAACAGCTTTATAGGTGGAGACTTGTTATTTAACCAATATATTAATTATATTACAAATTGGCTCCAATGTTGTACTGGAAAAAATAATTTATTTATTATTTTCTTCAGTGAAATGTAAAAAATCGCTCAAGGAAGCCATGTGGCATTCCGCAGCAGTTATTGAAATGTCTACAGGCAGCCGCCGCTGCACAGCATTCAAATCAACGTCATTATAGATCTTAGTCTCAGCTGAGACGAGTGAAACACAAACAGATGTAGTTGAGCGACTGCCAGCAGCTGTCGGCTTTTATTGAAGACATGTTTGATGTTATTTATACATACCTACACGATTTGCAAACAAACTAGTAAATGAAGATTAATATAGTTTAGATGTGAATACCTAGTAGAGCATATTACTGGCTGCATTTGTAATTAAAGCTGCGGTTTCTTTTCACTTAGTTTTAAATAAATTTATTTCACAGCTATACCTACTTATATACTCTTGCAGTTGGTATGTATTGCGTCCAATATCAATATGTCGTGATTGTTTTCAATCAGTGGAGGCGCCATTGTTCCGGCCCATTTACTCAGACGCTATCACTGTTACAATTTCTAGGCACACACAACACGTAAAACCTACATCACATAAGAAAAAAACACTTTTATTAAAAAGAGTAAGTAATCAGTTCCTTTACCTTACGGCGTGTGAATAAATATATGATAGAATATAATCCAAATGGCAAATTCCAGTGAAAATACTTATTGTTTGAAAAAGTATACCTATTTCAATTTAAATAACATTCCTTGTAAATGTCAAACAGGTGTAAGAAATAACTTATTTAAAGCCAGCCGAAACGATCGGTTCAGCTGTCAGAAACAATGAGACAAGCACTTGTAACAGGGGAAACAAAGCTAAGTTGTTATTAAATTCACAGACTTCTAGCCGGAATCTCCTACACCAAACCCACCGTAGTACCTAAAACAAAGTTCTGGTAATTTCTACCTACACTTTAAAGATAGTAATGGGCACCATAAGTGCTCGATATCGAACGTACTTCACATTCACTATGCTCTTGTTGAAAATATTCATGAAATTAATCATTGGAGCAACATAAAATAGATATTTCAAAATTGATGTATCCTATAAATCCTCAGAAAAAAACTCATAAATCTGACACACATAAGCTTTACACTCTTTAAAATTACTCCCAAAACCAGTATAATAACAAGTGCAAATAGTACATTTTTACACAAGGGGTGATGTAACTTATTTTGGCCCGAGACGTGGTTTGGCGCCTGAGCGTAGCGAGGGCGCCAATAGATCGAGGGACAAAATAAGTCTTTGACCCGAGGTAAACACTGTTATTTTCGTTACGTATACAAGGAAAGTAAAAATAAAAACAGGAATTGGCTAAATAAATAATACAAGGAAGAATGAACAATACTCTACAACTCGAAAAAAAAAAAGATCTGATTGCCGCCTATTTTGTTTTTTTTTCGTTGGCCGGCCAACTTCTTTATTTAGCCATTATTTTTCATTTTCATCTTTAAATATTTTGCCCAAAATAAGTTATTTTAAAGAAATTATTTAAACTGAATTATAATTAAGTAATTTATAAATATGTGTATATATTACGGCCCGCCCCGGCTTCGCACGGGTACATTGCGGTTACATTATTCGAGTTTTAGTAAGAAACCCCAATTTTTTTGAAAATATATTATAGCCTATGTCACCCGGGGATAGTGTAGCTTCCCAACAGTGAAATAATTTTTCAAATCGGTTCAGTAGTTTCGGAGCCTATTCATTACAATAAAAAAACTAAGTTTTCCTCTTTATAATATTAGCATGATTTGATGAATACTTAACTGTATGTTATTTCAATGTAACATCGCGCTGTAATTGAGTGACTGTAGAAAAAGTTAGAACATTGTTCCATAGAAATGTGAAAATGGAACTAGTTTTATTTTTATAATTTGACAGCTGTCAGTTGAAAGTGATTCTCCCGGGCCGGAAAAGTATTACTTTCAACCCGCTCCTCAGGCAACTTCAGATCTACTTTCAGAGTATGAGTAATGAAAAATCTATTTCTTCACAATAATGAGGCCCTCTCACCCTCCAGAGCGCGTGGCACTGCAGCGCGCCCACACTCGCTTAGGTCAGCAAAAAGCTATTAAGCGAGCAAAGAAGTTCAAAGGATGAAGAGGGATAAAAGATCTTAAGGAATATTAATTTTGTCTTGGAACTCAATACCAAGGCGGTACTCGACGAAAACAAAGATAAATTGGACGACTATATACTTACTTAAATATAATTCCATTAAAAAAGTGTAGATGTTTATTTAAACAAGAAGTCATAAACGTTTCAATTTGAATGCGCCCGGAATGCCTAAAACAATTCTTACAATTACGACGAAAATATCTTCGAGATAATTTGCATATTTACAACATACTAACGACATCGAAGTCACTTTCCACGATATATCCATTTTCCAGATAAACAAAACACGAACAATAATGCCCGCTGCAGACGATGCGCAAAAACCAACTGGTTATTAGGTTATAATTTATAATAGTCTCCTTCACATAATCAATTGATCACTCGCACTTTAAATTCGCAAAAAAATGTGTTGATACGATTACTATTTCATGCACTGTTGTGCAAGGTACGCGACGCATCGTATGCAACGGGCGTTATCCAGTATTACAGGAATAGACTGAAGACAATAAATACCCATGAGAGTACATCTGCCGATGGCTCTTCTGTCTCGCTGGTAGGCGACTATAGAATATGATATCCAGTGAATTTATTATAGTATTGAACGCGAATACCGCAACGAGTTCCTATGAATTTGTTACCTCCCGTTACGCGTTAAATCTTTTGTTATTTTTCTTATCAAAGAGTATTTAGTTAATTTTGTATGTCTCTTTTCAGATAGGGCCCTTAACAGACTCGCGATGGCAACTGGGCGGGGCGCGGGGACAGGAAGCGAAAAACATCGCTATACACGTCACTCCACCCGACGGCGAAGAAGACGACGAGTTCGTGCCCGCCCTGCGCATGCGCAGGAAACTTAGCACGCCGCTCAGCGCGCTGCCCGGAGTTGTTGATGGACTGATTAGTCTACCAAGTATGAAAATAATATTATTGGTCATCTGCAAACATAATTCTAATCATTCACAATGTCATTTGAGTACTGCTTTCTCAATCCTCAATGAAATACACACTGAAGTCATGTAAAATCCGCAATACTTTTAGCATTAGTTTTGTCTTCATCTAAGTGGTTTTAAGGTCGTAAAACCCCACTCGGTAGTTCTACAGTTTCTCATTCACTTACTTGTCTTGAAGTATAATGAGCTTACGACACTTGAAACTGCGCCATTAAATGCACACCGTGGAAAATGAGCGGGAGCTAAAATTGGTTAACTGCTGTTTGTAAACCTCCTAATTCCGTCTTTAGCCAAAGTTTCAAGTTTATAGTGTGACGTGTCGAGTGAACTGAAGGTGTTAATAACATTGATAACGTGTCTGTTGACTTTATGACAAAAATTAGGTACTAACAAATAAACTGCAATGTAGGTACAATCATTTGCAGCTGTGTCGTATTTTCTGTTCCGATGCCCTAATACATATTGCTTTCTTTCTTATAATTTAGGTTTTATATAAACTAATTTCATTTTCATAACTTGCTAAAGATGTAAGAGAACCTAAAAAGTTCTCAAAAGGAATATCAAGTCTGTCAGCCAATCCATGTTTGGTCATGGCTTAAAGCTTGCCCGCATTGAGGTGGCCCGTGATGAGTGGTGGGAAATAGGATTATTTATAATATGATATGCGGTATTCACAGGTCTCCGTGAGTCGCCCACCCGGGCGCTCTCTCCCCTGGATCGCACGAAGAGGCGCTTCAGCACGATGGTGTCGAGCGCGGCCGCGGCAGCAGTCTCCCGCCGGCTATCGGCAACCATAGGCTGGTGCCTCGCCACTCCCACACAGGTCAAGCCACAGATCGTGCGACAAGGACGAGCGCTGTGTCTGCAGTACATAAAGACACAGATTCGGAGATCCACTATTTGTTCCAAAAAGGTAATTAATTATCCGAATGAGTGAACACTTTATTAAATTAGTAGAGTTCGGCGAATCAGGGCAATTAATCTAAAGCTACGTATACCGAGCTTGTAACTACAACATTAGAAAATGACACGCTGTAAGTTAGGTTGAGCAATAGAGAAACATGGGAGCAATTAGCAAACACAGGAATTGCAACGCTTACGTAAAAAGAGCCGAATAGCCTATATAAGCCAAACTACATAGATATCTTCTTTGTTTCTTCTGAACCAATATAACAATCCTGACTTCTTGAATTTCTTCATGTACACAGCAAATAGTGATGAAGCGGCTACAACGAATGATAGAGACTGAATGCGGGGAAGAGGCCGTGACAAATACAGAGTCAGGTGTTTTCGCTGGCCTCCGAGCCCTATGTGCCGCCCTGGAGAGGAAGCGGCCCGACGCCTTCCGCCAAGTCGCGCGGCAGGCGACACGAGCGCCCTCTACGATGCTAAAATCAGACACCGCCCTAGCGGAACTTGCCCTGGCCCTAGCACGACGTATAACTAGGGAAAATAATACGTGGTCCAAGGTGAGTTATATCCAAAGGATATTGAGATCAATCAATTACTGTTCACTAGGAATAGTTTCGATTAGGTCTATTCAGTGCCACCTCTGGCGAAAAGACCTAAACAGTTATAATTCTCATATTTTAACTTTAAATGTCACTAGCGACCCGCCCCGGCGTCGCATGGATGTAATAATTTATCAGTGTTTCTCTACTATATTATACACGTATTGTACATATAAACCTTACTCTTGAATCACTATATGTATTAAAACAAACCGCATCAAAATTCGCTGCGTAGTTTTAAAGATCTAAGCATACATAGGGGCATACAGACAGCGGGAAGCGACTTTGTTTTATACTATGTAATGATATCAAAGGTAACAATGTATATAACCTCTACTATTACTAATCAACTCGAACTCATTGTGTAGGTAGGTGGTTACCTAGTATCTACACTAAGGTTTCTTTAATAAACCAATTTAAGGCACGAACCAAAGCTCGTGTCATTGGGCCGTTTCGTCTGGCTAATCAGTTTCGAACAAATTAAACTTGAGACGGGCGTCGCCTGCGGCCTGGCGCACTTATTACGTCCTAACTTCCGTAACATCTATTCTTAACTTGTTAAGATATAAAATTAAAATTTTCACGCAATACTTACCAACTTGTTTTGCTCCTACTACATAGTGTTAGGTAGCCCAATTATAAAGCTATACGTCGTCGTCGGTGAAATAATCTCCAAAGATCACCATTTAAGTCCTTGCCTTGCCGTGGGTGAATGAATACAGGCATGAATATCATGCATCATGTAAAAATATCGCCAGACTGACACACCAACTGTATGGTCCCAAACTAATAATTCTATATTTACAATACATTCTACACACTTTACCTATTTACGTTTTACACCTTCCCTTTTTACTATCATATTTTCAACTTTACAATCCATCATTTTAAACTAGAGTAAGTTATTTTACAAACTATAATTTTACAACATACTTCAATTTTACAACCCATTTTATCTAGTCAAATTTCAATCTCATTTAAAATTTTCAAAATAGTTTTAATAATGTAAATTAACTTAAATCATATTGCATTATTCATGTTCCTCCACTGTTTACAATTTATTATATACAAAAAATTAACTTGTGTAAGCACCATCGTGTAGAATGAATATGTTAATGAGTAATCCATGTAAAAGACCAGCCGCATTAGTATTAACAAAAATGTAATAATTATAACAATATTATAATATACCCTTATAATATAAGAAACAATGTTATAAATATAAGAAAAGAAAAGATAAGGAAAGAAAGAATACAAAAAGAAAAGAAAAGAGCCCAAATAAATAAATAAAAAACTAGAAAAGGGCCTGGATTATGTCCGGGGAAAAGCGGCGGCTGTGCACACTCTGTGAACAGTCAATTAAAAAAAAAAAAAAAAAAACTAAGCAATGGGTACTACTATGGGTACCGTACAACGGACTGGGGGCGATCCCAGTGACACCCAGACCAGGGCAAATTACGCAAAAGCCATTTCCGAAATTTGCCCCGGCGGGAATCGAACCCGCAACCACCATGTGTGGTGAGCCGAGCGGCCTACGCTCAAACCACTGCGCAAAGCGCACTTCATGGAATGATTGTATCAATTGTATTCTTCCACAGATAGCAGCAGTGTACTGCGTCTGTGGTGCCCTAGCAAGGGAGGCGGCCGAGGCGACGGACGGCGAGCCGCCGCTGGAGCTGGTGTCGGCGCCGGCGGCCGCCATCGCAGACCTGCTGCACGAGGACACGGGCTCGTGGATCGCGTCGCACGGAGGATGGGTACAGAACATTACGTCACATCCATCTTTCGGTCCAATTCTTGTGTCGTAGTTTGCAGACAGTCCAAACAACTGGCTAAATATAGGCAAAAGTTCTAAAGTCCTCCTCTTGTATCTAATTTCACTAGATCGAAAACAAAATAAACTTTATTCCTCTTTACAACGACCACGGCAAATTACATTGATTACTTCACAGTCAGTAAACTGAATGATAATAACCTACTTTAGTAGTTATTGTTGCTTTAGTATTTAATTGTGCGTATTCATTCATTGGCAGTGAAATAAGGAAATCAATTACACTAACCGGTGCCTCATTATCAACGCGATGCGTTTGTTGCAAGGAAAGGATATGCTGGGAACTCTATAAATACTTACCTATTTCCTAGCAGGTACCGAAGTAACTTGGGGCTACTAATATGTATAAGCTAGTAAATTGGCTACAGCTTGGGCCTGCCATCGTAAAACAACTGCCTCGACACACTAATGCCTCGGCACGTGCAAGTTCTTAGCATGGATAATCTCTCTCAATTTTAGCCCAGATTGATAATACGGAGAGCTGCAAACCATACTTTATAGAATACCAGATTCTAACTCTGCCTTCTATATATGTCGCCGCCAAATAGCTTAATTCGCCGTTCAATTAACAGCCTTGGCACTTAACTAAACAGCGCCGTTCAACTAACGGCCTGAATGATATTCAGCCGTATCGTATATTACAACATTTAATAAACTGGCTGGCTAATGCTTAGGCAACTGGTTGACATTTAAGTACTACAAAACTTTTTCAAAATACTACCCAAGCCAAACGACCTGGATGGGTTTAGGTTAGGGTTATTTTTTTTATGACCCCACAGAAACCCCACCCGGCAAATAGATTCGGTGGATCTAAAAAAAATCGTAAAAAACCTAAGTACCTAATAAAATTATTCCATCAAAGATGTTTTTTTCCGACGCCATATTGACAAAGAGAATATAGAATATAGAGATATTGACAGTTTGGTGAGTTTCGGCGCTAGGTGGCAGAAAGTAGAACTAAATTGAAATGAACAGGCTAGGCAGGTAATTAAACGGCTAGGCAAGTAGTTAAACGTCATCGATCCAAGTCATTTGCCTAGCTGTTTAATCAAATGGCTGAATATCATTCAGGCCGTTAGTTGAACGGCGCTGTTTAGTTAAGTGCCTAGGCTGTTAATTGAACGGCGAATTAAGCTATTTGGCGGCGACATATACATACTTGACATTTGCACATTTGTTTTCAAAAATATCGACAAGTTTGTTAAAGTAGAAGATACGCACAACGTGAACACTCGCCATAAAAAGAGATGCGCTCCATTCTCAAGAATTAAAATGTTAAGCAATAGCCCATATTACATGGCAATAAAAATATATAACAAGTTGCCCAATACGTTCAAAACTGAAAAATCTGTAACATTATTCCAAAAACGGCTAAAACTATACCTAATACAATAAAATAAGTCTTTCACCCGAGGTAAACACTGTGCTTTTCATTACGAATACAAGGAAAATAAAAATAAAAACAGGAATTGGCTAAAGAAATAATACAAGGAAGTATAAACAATACTCTACAACTCGAAAAAAAAAATTGGATTGCCGCCTATTTTGTTTTTTTTTTCGTTGGCCGGCCAACTTCATTATTTAGCCATTATTTTTCATTTTCATCTTTAAATATCTTGCCCAAATCTATGTTATTTTAAATAAATTGTTGAAACTAAATTATAATTAAGTCATTTAAAAAAATATATTCTTGAATTAATACTTAACTTTATGTTATTTCAATTTTACATCGTGCTGTAATTGAGTGACTGTAGAAAAAGTTTGAACATGGTTCCATAGAAATGTGAAAATGGAACTAGTTTTTTTTTATAATTTGATAGCTGTCAGTTGAAAGCGACACTCCCGGGCCTGAAAAGCATTACTTTCAACCCGCTTCTCAGGCAACTTCAGACCTACTTTCAGAGTATGAGTAATGAAAAAATGTTTTTACTCAGTAAAAGAATATTTAGAGTCCAGCATTAAATAGCGATAGTGGCGATCTGTCCTATACAACTGACTTTGCTTAATATAATATAACTTGAATTATAATATGTAGTACCTACTTGAAAAGGATGACATTAACATTGACAAATAATTGTAGTAAATTCGTCTATTGACATTTAATTTTTGACATAAATAATTATATCTCATTATTATTATTTTGCTGTGCCCGACAGGGTCCATATTGATCTTTCACCATGTTATACCATCTTTGTAATACATATGGAATGCAATAAAGTATTGACTATTGACTATAGGCATCCATAGCTAACTGTAGCTTATTCGTATTAGGTATCTACGTACGCGTTATTTGAAAATCTGAAAATCCCTTATTCGATTGCTATAAAATCGACAGTCATGTGGGATCACTTAGGTGGACGGTTTGTACCTACCGACCTACCTACATATAGGTAAACTGTAAAGTTTATAGGTAGGTACTTAGGCACTTACTTTTATTACATTATGTAAGATAAGACACAATTTAATATAAGTAACTAACTACCAAAAGGTACTAATAATCTAACTAATAATACACAATAGGTACCGACATGTGAATAGATAGGCAGCTTGTCTAAATTAATTAATTACCTATTCAGGTAGGTATGACTAAGCGCTCCATGATCGCGGGGTCAACCACGGGCAAATAGAGCAATTATGTCAAGTGCATAAACGCCCAAGAAGACATCCATAAATTATTATGTGCATGGAATGCAAATTAAACACTAGATAGATAGCATAGAAGCGATACGAAATGTTAAGGTATAACGTTTGATTTTACGTGGTGGCGGGCTTGCGGGTTCGGCTCCCGCCGGGGCAAATTTCTGAAATGGCCTTTTCGTTATTTGTTTACGTCTGGGCGTAACTAAGATCGACCCCAGTCCATTGTACGGTGCCCATAGTAGAAGCGTTGCCTAGGTTGGGACCATACTTACAGTGAGATAGTGTGTCTGTTTGACGATATTTGTTATTATTATTTATTTACCTAATTAATTAAAAATATTAATAACACGACTTCTTCGACAAAAAGCATAAAGTAACATAAGAATTAGTTAACCGACGCAGTTTGTAAAATTTTCTCTGCTTTGTCTTCTTGCCGTAGTCGCGACCACTTTGTCCAGGGAACAAGATTTTGTAGCTACAAATAAATAATCTGAATTATTACCAATATATACTTACTTGAACCAAAGGAGATATTCCATATTCGACCAAGATATTTACTAATCTAGCCCCTCCCTAGATCCTCCTCACGAATCTGCATCTAGGCACCTGCCTATCTAGATTTAGATCTGCCTATCCTTTCTATCTAGTTGACTGGGAATTCATTATCTAATTGACTGGGCAACTAACTAACAATATCTACATTTTCAGAACGGTCTAGTGGAGCGACTGCGAGCCAGCGAGCGGGATCAACGGTCCGAAAAGAACCTCCGAGTAATGATCTCTTTCTTCGTGCTGGCCTGTCTGACGCTGCTGCTGTTCAGATGGGTGATTCACGCTCATCCGGCTTACAACGAATAATCACCTCTATTACAACGTGTTAGGCCTCATTAGAAATACGAGTAGGTGCATCTTCGCTTCAAAATGTAGGTAGATAGTACTCTAGATGGGTACACTACGACGGACATTTGAAGTGTTTGGTGGTACCTTACCTATGATATGCAGTATTATCGACAGCTTCATTTGATAGTGGTCTTAATAAAGTTATTCTGCAGACTTCAAGACGGCAGTTACTGTTGAAATAGTATTAAGTATGTATGTATTTACGGATAATCTAGATACTTAATTAGATTTTGCTGGTGTAGCAATCCGAGAAGGAAGTCGGGGTATAAGTAAACGAGCAGTTAAAATCCAAAGATGCTAGATTTAATTGTTCATTTGAGAAGTAGATCTACAGTTAGACTTAAGTTATTTATTGTATTATAATATACTTAACTAAATATAAGCTCTAACTAAATTTAGAGAAAATAATATTTGTATGGATTCCAACGACCCGCGTATAATATACCTACCTACAAGCATAGGTATATCTAAACGCGTGGCCTCGTTGCCAGAATAAAAAAAGTCCTATATTGGGCATACATCTTCTAGAAAAAATACGCAACAATGTCCAAGGCACTGCCGCTTTAAAAAACCCAAATATGTACGCGGGTTTTTTTGCAATAAATACTTATTTTTTATTTATATAAGTACCTACCTATTGTACACAATACGAGCCAGTTGGTTAAAGTCTTATTTGTAAGTAGCTACTACAACTATGTGAGTTATTGGTGTAAGTAATTAAGTTATAACTTATAACTGGTTAATAATAAATAAGTAATAAATACATTTTTATTTTGAATTGATATGTTTATCTATTAGTTTTTAATTGACCATCGATAAATATGTAGGTACCTACATACCTACTATATCCCCGATCAAACAAACATATCACTCAAATAGAGCTGTAATGTTTGTAAACCCTTAAGAAAACCATGCATCTTAACTGTAAACTAACTTCCAGTAAATCGGTAAGAATCTAGCGTAATTGATAAATGGATCTCAAGTCTGAGTCTTGAGTAGATACGCTTTGGACGTGTAATTTTGTACTGGAATGACATAAGAATAACATTTCCAAGATCACTCTCAGACTTGAGATCGATTTATTAATACGGGGTAAGTACGCTTTTCACTCAATACCAAACAATTTTGCAATAGATTTCCGCAAGTCGCCATGCTGCGGAAATTGTAGGAAACTAAAGTAAGTATGCCACCGAACTCATTCAAGGTGGTGCCCATTGCTCGGCTTTACCTGCTTAGTTCTAAGTCGAGTAGGTAGGTACCAATTCCAAACGATGTCAGCAGATGGCAGCTAGGCGAAATTATTAGTAAGTAGGCACCTATTATTCTAAACTATATTATATTGACCAAACTTGAGAGCTTATAGCTTGACGACTTTGTCTTATCAGTGGAAGCGGCGCCATTACGAACCGTTGGTGGTAGATAGATTTGGACTATTCATAAATTGGTTGGCCTCCAAGAATAAAAAAAAAACTATATTGTAATAATTTGGTATACAACAACAATAGAAATACAATAACTTAAACCTACACCATCATTAATAGGTACAAAGGAGGACCATTCCATCTGATGATCTATTTTTGGGCCTTGTGGCCCATTTTCTTTATTTTACAAAAAGTAAAAATTTACTAAAAAAATGAATTAAACCATTATACCAAGAGCCAGCGATAGCCAGACGTTCCATATTTTATAAAGGCTGTCAATTTCTCAGAGCATGCCCCCAACACAGGTAAGAACGATCATCGAGTATGGAGTTGGGATTGTGGTTACTTCGGCAGTTAACAGGTAGTAAAGGTGTATAAAATAGTACCTCAAATTCGTTATAGTATAAAGCTTAATTTTTATATATTTCCTTCGGAATAATATTAGAAATCACGCCATCCATTGACGGACACTTAGTGCGGTTTCAACCCCCTGCCAGACACCCCTAAACTTTAATAATTTATGAGTATACTTTCGTCATAGTATAAAAGCTGGGTTTTACATATGTTACTTGGGAACCCATAAAAAAATATTACTTCAACAGCCGGACAGTTTTAATGGTTTTAACATCTTGCCAGACACATTTAAATAGTTATTTAATCATCCAAGTATGAACGCAATAAAACTATTTTTCATTGGGTTTCTTGAACAATTTCGATACACTAAACTGCCTATCTTACTTACTGATAAGCCAATTTGCAAAATATCACCATAATATCTGACATAAATGGCCGTATCTTTTGATTGCGTTGAATAGAAGCCTATTTTTTTACATCTACAAGGGATCATAGCATTTGATAATAGATATTAATTTTTACTCGATAACTTTATCCGTTTCCGAGAAAAAGGGTCTTGATAAACAGACAGACGGACAACAAAGTGATCTTATAAGGGTTCCGTGTTTTCCTTTTGAGGTGTAGAACCCTAAAACTATATCCTGTACTGCAACTACATCTTTTGGGAGTGCAGTCGCTGGCACAACGAACGGACTACTATGCTAAATAGCCTGTATTTCCTTCGGAATAACATTAGAAATCACGGCATCCATTGCCGGACACTTAGTGCGGTTTCAAACCCCTGTCAGACACCCCTAACTTTAATAAATTATAAGTATACTTTCGTCATAGTATAAAAGCTGGGTTTTACATATGTTACTTGGGGACCTCTAAAAAAATATTACTTCGTCAGCCGGATAGTTTTATGGCTTTTACATCTTGCCAGACACATTTAAAGTCTGTCTGTTAATAATAATAAAATAAATATATATTATAAAAATACATTTTTTTAAATATATTATAATATAATATACTATTTTATTATATTGTATTATTATAACATATTATTTATTATTATTATATTCCATTTATTTATATTTAGTAAAATGTATTATAATTTTATGAGCATGCGCCTAATAGCCAAATGCAATAATCCAAATTACCAAGCCTTCGATCGCAATTCAGTCGCTAGTGGAATACCAAACATTTGCCCAAGCGTTTGAAAGCTAATTAGCGTTTAATCGCTTGCATTTGCTTTTTTATTGCAATTGAAGTAGCTAACGTAATAAGGGCCCAGTTGTAAGGCACCACGGATCGTAATATGACTAATTGGACCTAACCTCCTGAGCTGATTATACTTGATTCCAATAATAGGTATGGCTAAAGCGCTTGAACGCACGGAAATTGTCCCTGGTTTCTACAAGGTCTGTGTAATAAACTGCTCCAGATGTCACTTGCAGGCTATTTAGCATAGTAGTCCGTTCGTTGTGCCAGCGACTGCACTCCCAAATGATGTAGTTACAGTACAGGATATAGTTTTAGGGTTCTACACCTCAAAATGAAAACACGGAACCCTTATAAGATCACTTTGTTGTCCGTCTGTCTGTTTATCAATACCCTTTTTCTCGGAAACGGATAAAGTTATCAAGTAAAAATTAATATCAATTATCAAATGCTATGATCCCTTGGAGATGTAAAAAATAGGCTTCTATTCAACGCAATCAAAAGATACGGCCATTTATGTCAGATATTATGGTGATATTTTGCAAATTGACTTATCAGTAAGTAAGATAGGCAGTTTAGTGTATCGAAATTGTTCAAGAAACCCAATGAAAAATAGTTTTATTGCGTTCATACTTGGATGATTAAATAACTATTTAAATGTGTCTGGCAAGATGTTAAAACCATTAAAACTGTCCGGCTGTTGAAGTAATATTTTTTTATGGGTTCCCAAGTAACATATGTAAAACCCAGCTTTTATACTATGACGAAAGTATACTCATAAATTATTAAAGTTTAGGGGTGTCTGGCAGGGGGTTGAAACCGCACTAAGTGTCCGTCAATGGATGGCGTGATTTCTAATATTATTCCGAAGGAAATATATAAAAATTAAGCTTTATACTATAACGAATTTGAGGTACTATTTTATACACCTTTACTACCTGTTAACTGCCGAAGTAACCACAATCCCAACTCCATACTCGATGATCGTTCTTACCTGTGTTGGGGGCATGCTCTGAGAAATTGACAGCCTTTATAAAATATGGAACGTCTGGCTATCGCTGGCTCTCCCTCTACATGAAAGGAAAGTCAAAAACCCACATACCATAGAGGTCAAAGAGAATACAATACTAGAGGTGTACTGCTTTAATAATATCTGGCACATGCTTATTTTTCATTCCATGGTTAAACTCTTCTCTGTCCCAAAAGACTCATAGGCAGATTGGCAGATGCAAGATAGGTTAAATATAAAAATGGAACTTGTTTATGGTATAGGCAGTGTTGCTATATTTAGGAGGATTCTATTTAAACGTGGAGTTATTAAATGGCGATTTACGGAAAAAGGCAATAGTGGATTTAAAAAAAAGATATAGATTTGCTAGTTAAAACTATTGAATATTACACATCATATATATACAAGCATAATCACACAATATACGATTGATAGAGCAAATTAATCTATCTTATCCCCAAAGTCCGCACGTATCACTTACCTACAAGATTTACTTAAGTGTAGGAATAGTGAGGGAAAGATAAGTGAGCCAGGTCCACTTCAGAATAAATTATACTTTACTACAGATAAATAATATAAATAAAAATATAAAAAATAAATATAAAGGTCGTATGAGCTCCGTGTTAGTGTAACATTTAAACTGCTTAGTTCACCCTAACTCGGTCTCGCATCGCCGACTAAGGCGTTCTTTTACCACGATGGCCTAAGACTATATCACAATCAGTGTTGGCATTAATTGATATCTTCAAAACAAATAAGGAGTATACCGCCCACAGCTGAGGACATTATTTTAGGCCAATCACGTGACCTAGCCGTCACGAAACTAAATACCAGACAGACTGGCAGGTTTTATTATACAGTTCATTCATCCCATTTGTACTATTTAATGTATGTTTCCATGTTTTGGATAAAGTGTAACTTATATTTTTTTCCGAAATCAACATTGGAGGGACTTTGGATAAGATTTGAGGAAAACCCAAAACGATCATTTGGCAACACTGAATATTGAGCAGAAAGTCAGAAAGCTAAAACAATTGAAGATTATAGCATGATCAAACAGATAAATACATGCACTTTATCTATTGCAATAGTGAAATATTTGTGACCCATCTAACAGTGAATAAGCTCATTACTTGTAAGTTGTTACATTCGTGAATAATTTGTTCGTACAATACAAATCAGATAGCCATTGCCGAGGAAAGGATATCAAAAAAGAATGTCATACTTAAATCGTGAGGTGGCGCTATTGTATATGGTATTTCACATGAGAAAGAAAGAGATAGATGGATAGTTTTTATCTGTCAATGTCACCAAACCTATCCTCAAATAAATGACTGAATTCCAGAATTTATTAATTTTATTAGGAACCTACGTGAAACAAACTAACACTGCTGTATTATGGTAATTGTGTCGGCAATAGAATACCACCCATAAATTTTATAATATTATTGGGACGTATCATAGTGCTACTGATTTGTACCTGCAACGATATATTTTTTCACTATGCCTTGTTTACTAAACTCTTATTGCAGGTGTAAATGAGTGTAACGATGTTTCATCGCGTCAACAAATGAATAGTGAACAAATCTTCTTTAATTATCTAGTGTTTCGTTGATATAAATATCGTAGCCGCAATGATGAAGAGTACTCTGCCTAAGGACAAACCTGGCAAAATGAGAATCAGAGCTTTTCCCGTAAGTTGCATGCTCCATAATATGCTAATTTTCTCATATTAATGGTCATGGTGACCTCACTTCAAAATAGTTGTATTTTTAACACAATAAATGTACTACCTAATAGCTAACTTACCAGGTAAACCAACAACTATACATTAATTTATGCTTAAACTAGCTGTGCCCCCCGACTCCGTCCGCGTAGTATTTAACGTAACAAACATTTCGGGATTATCGGGATAAAAAGTATCCTATATGTTAATCCCGGTTATAAACTATCTGTGTTCCAAATTTCATCCAAATCCGTTCAGTAGTTTTTGCGTGAAGGAGTATCAAACATACGTACATACACACACACACATTTATAATATTAGTAGGATGGTTTGTTACCTCATATTCTGAAAATAAATTACTATTACTGGTATAGTAAAGGCAATTGAATTTGGTACTGATATATAAAATGTGAATGAAAAGTGTTTATCTTGAAGGTGATTTTTTATAACCTATAACTGTGTAAATATAATTATTGACTTGGGTTTAATCATGTTTGAAGCTTTAATATTTATATGAGGAGTACCTAGCCATCCAATAACTGGAAATACAGTATGTTGAAATAAAACTATTTTATGGATTATGTTCCGGTTGTTTCAATTGCTTTACAGCAACCGTGGTCACGGGGGGACTGAGGTGTTAGACGTCCTGATGTCATAGTTAAAAACTGGGTACCCACAAATTTAGTTGTTGTTTGCAGTCCAAACCACGCAGATAGTGCTCAAACCTCGTGCGAAAACATCAGGAACATAAAAAGTAAATAAACGCGATATAATTCGTAAAATAGTTTTATTTCAATGTGTAGTATTCGCGTAAACATAATTAAACAATAAATACAATATGTCTTTAACTTCCACCCAGAAATCCTATAGGTTAGTTCTATTTTCTATGGCAAACCCTTGGTGGATTTTAAAGACAAAGCCATATTTTTATCAACCTATAATGATCAAGTTAATGGACAAATAATGCTATACTATGCCTAATGAGTGGATGGCTAGCAATAGCCATTCATATGTGGGAAAATTAGGTAACAATATTATTACATTCTCGACAGTATAGGACAGTAGTTACAATCTGATTGAAATTATCATGTTCACATGTAAAGTTGAGATTGAGATGTTAATACCGGCCTTAGGCCTATTTAGTAGGCACCTACAATTATTATGAATATGTTTTTTCTAAATGAAAATAGTATCTCTATATTAATAATCCTAACAAAGATTTAATTTAAAATAATCTCTTGAAATCGGTGAGATTTGAACATTTACTATAATCTATTGTTATTTTTGTACAATGCAATATTGTTATATGTTTAAATTAAACCATTTTTCTCATAAATTACTAAATACACATATACTTTTTACTTGTGCAAGTGGGAATAGACAGTGTTGGCTATTTTATTTATTTCATGGTAACATTCATTTAACATTCAAAACATGAAAATGTCAATGGTATTCAAAAATAGAAACAAATTCATTTTACATTGGAACAAAATTTTTGTATTCAATATGTCATAGTTATATTTTTGATGACAGGAGTGTAAATCAATCAAAAGATAAACATTAGTATTTTTTCATATTGTTGTTTATTCAATGTTTTTGGATCACCTGTTTATATTTTGTACAATGTTTGCTTAACACATCAAGTTAGAAAGAGTCCAGGATGACAAGAAAATTTCAAGTATGGAACTATTCCGAACCATATTACCAGATGTATCCAGACACTTGGGTCAGTACAATACGACTTTGGCACTTGCCAATACCTACAGTGATCTTGTGAGATGTCCAAGATAGTGTTAAGATTATTATTACCTGGTGCTGTTAGGATATTGTACATTGTCCATGTGTTACAGAGAGCAAGTAGGTACACCTAGTGTTTATTTTACAGATGACTATGGATGAGAAATATGTAGAGAGTATATGGAGCTTACTCAAGAATGCAATACAAGAGATTCAAAAGAAGAACAACTCTGGACTCTCCTTTGAGGAACTCTACCGTAATGCCTACACTATGGTCCTCCACAAACATGGGGAAAGGCTCTACACTGGTTTAAAAGAAGTGGTCACCCAGCATCTTGAAACTAAGGTCTCACATTCTCTTAAAATTATAGAAATTGTGAATAACTTTTAAAGGAGATAATTCAATTTAGACCATAAAATACAGCATATCGTAATCGTAAAAAAAGAATAAATACCACACACAAAATGTGGAAAAATCTTCTTTATTAGATATTCGCCTGAATACTTTGGTACGAAAAAAATATTAGTTCTTCCATTATTGCCATATATTGCTCAACATGGTGTCATCTTGTGCTAGCAATAGCTGCACATTGCTTGCTTTTGTTTGAAATCATCTCATTTAATCATACTATCACTATTTATGTAATACACATTAATTCTATAAAAAATATGAAGTCTAAAAGCTATGTTAGTTAGCTATCTGACATTGCCTTATTGGCAAGTATGATATAAAATAATACTTATACTACTTCATGGGATTAATTATTGCTGAATGAAAAATTACTAATAATATTTTTGCCTCAAAAATACAATGTTATTGTAAATAAATTATTTCACATTATTCTGTTTTAGGGTATTTTCCTTCAGTGTACTCGTACATGTTGTGGCCAGAGTCACATACAAAATTGTAATGTCTACTTTGCTGGTATTTTGTTGTAGGTCAGGGAAGATGTCCTTCACTCGTTACACAATGGATTCCTCCAGACACTGAATAATGCTTGGACTGACCACCAAACCAGTATGGTCATGATTCGTGACATACTCATGTACATGGACAGAGTATACGTACAGCAAAATGAAGTGGACAATGTTTACAATCTTGGCCTTATAATTTTTAGAGATCAGGTTAGTTGTGTTGAAGTATAATATGGAGTATGCCGGTTTTTTATTGTTATACTCATATACAATCCATCCATCATTTATTTGATACACAATTGAAAAAACATACCGTTTAAAGTTTTTTTTTCGTTACGCCAAATAATTTTCGACATAATAATAATTGTATCGCGTCAGCGTCAGTTTAGGGTTATCATAGGGGGTATAGCACGAGAACCAAAAACAAACAAACTCTTTATTTCGCTTTTTTTAAGTTTGTCTCTCTTGCAACTTCAAAACTTCTTGATCAAATTGGATTTAACAAATACAATGCAATGTTGCAAAGTTTCAAACAATTTCATGATCTAGTCATGATATGCTCCATGATCTGTGGATTTAGATGGATGATATTAAATGACAGAAATCAATGCACTTTTGTGCTTCTGAAGAAAAATAATTCTGGCCCAAGGATAGAAATAAATAAATAAAGTTTATTTCAACTATAAACAGTACAGGACATAGAAGAGGTCGCAACCTTTTTTTAATCTTTGTATAAAACATGTGCCAGAACTTATATGAAATACAAGACAGCTAACAGTGTCTTGTTTCTTTGTTCACTTAGCTGTGTCGCTTCCAATCTACGCGACAGATGAAGTGGTCTAGTCTATAAAAGCGTACACACACTTTGGTCTTGCTGATTAAAAGATGGCATACTTGACTGTGCAAGGTCGTCCGCTACGGCTGCATCCGCGACCACCTGCGGCAGACGCTGCTGGAGCTGGTGGCGCGCGAGCGGCGCGGCGAGGTGGTGGACCGGCTCGCCATCCGCAACGCGTGCCAGATGCTCATGGTGCTCGGCATCAACTCGCGCGCCGTCTACGAGGAGGACTTCGAGAAGCCATTCCTGCATCAGTCCTCGGAATTTTATAGGGTAACTAGCTGAGCCCGCGACTTTGTCCGCGTGGAGTTTAGTTTAACAAACTTTCATCCTCTATTTTATCCCCTTGGGGGTAGAATTAATCAAAATCCTTTCTTAGCGGATGCCTACGTCATAACATCTACCTGCATGCCAAATTTCAGCCCGATCCGTCCAGTGGTTTGGGCTGTGCATTGATAGATCACTATGTCAGTCAGTCACCTTTGAGTTATATATATTTAGATTTATGTGCACTTGTATAAATACACTAGCGAACACTCACTCAAAATTATGAAACGACATGATAATAACAATTTTACATATTATTTAAATAAATAACCAATTTAAGTGTGGGGAATTATTCTGAAATTGTTATTTAAGAGTCATGCATTAATGGGAAGATTACGAATCGTAAAGACAAATACAATAACTATATTTTTTGTATTAATTTAATGGAATCTACGCTACTTACTAAAGATAATTAATAACGCTGAATCTTCGTCGACCCAATAATGCCACATCCTCATAATGTCTAAATAACAAAAACTTTTAAGTCGCAATGTGTCCAAGTCTCAAACTTCCAAGTAATAAAAGGCTCAAATTCATTATCTCCCAGTTGCAAAGTGTCGCAAGTCCAGCCTGCTGCATGCCGAAGAATGCATTTTAATAGATTCTTTTAAAACAGACATATTTATTTATTACTCACAGTTTCCCAATCCGTGTTGAGAGTTATGTTACACCAAGTATACCAACTATACATATAAAACTATCTTGACATTGGCGTGTGTTGTGCAGATGGAGTCTCAGAAGTTCCTGGCGGAGAACAGCGCGGCGGTGTACATCAACCGCGTGGAGGCGCGCATCGGCGAGGAGGCGGAGCGAGCGCGCCACTACCTGGACGAGAGCACCGAGCCGCGCGTCGTGGCCGTGCTCGAGCACGAGCTCATCGAGCGGCACATGAAGACCATCGTCGAGGTACGCGCGACATGCACTTGCCAGCTGTTCACCCTGTGTGTGAGCGAGCGCGCCACTACCTGGACGAGAGCACCGAGCCGCGCGTCGTGGCCGTGCTCGAGCACGAGCTCATCGAGCGGCACATGAAGACCATCGTCGAGGTACGCGCGACATGCACTTGCCAGCTGTTCACCCTGTGTGTGAGCGAGCGCGCCACTACCTGGACGAGAGCACCGAGCCGCGCGTCGTGGCCGTGCTCGAGCACGAGCTCATCGAGCGGCACATGAAGACCATCGTCGAGGTACGCGCGACATGCACTTGCCAGCTGTTCACCCTGTGTGTGAGCGAGCGCGCCACTACCTGGACGAGAGCACCGAGCCGCGCGTCGTGGCCGTGCTCGAGCACGAGCTCATCGAGCGGCACATGAAGACCATCGTCGAGGTACGCGCGACATGCACTTGCCAGCTGTTCACCCTGTGTGTGAGCGAGCGCGCCACTACCTGGACGAGAGCACCGAGCCGCGCGTCGTGGCCGTGCTCGAGCACGAGCTCATCGAGCGGCACATGAAGACCATCGTCGAGGTACGCGCGACATGCACTTGCCAGCTGTTCACCCTGTGTGTGAGCGAGCGCGCCACTACCTGGACGAGAGCACCGAGCCGCGCGTCGTGGCCGTGCTCGAGCACGAGCTCATCGAGCGGCACATGAAGACCATCGTCGAGGTACGCGCGACATGCACTTGCCAGCTGTTCACCCTGTGTGTGAGCGAGCGCGCCACTACCTGGACGAGAGCACCGAGCCGCGCGTCGTGGCCGTGCTCGAGCACGAGCTCATCGAGCGGCACATGAAGACCATCGTCGAGGTACGCGCGACATGCACTTGCCAGCTGTTCACCCTGTGTGTGAGCGAGCGCGCCACTACCTGGACGAGAGCACCGAGCCGCGCGTCGTGGCCGTGCTCGAGCACGAGCTCATCGAGCGGCACATGAAGACCATCGTCGAGGTACGCGCGACATGCACTTGCCAGCTGTTCACCCTGTGTGTGAGCGAGCGCGCCACTACCTGGACGAGAGCACCGAGCCGCGCGTCGTGGCCGTGCTCGAGCACGAGCTCATCGAGCGGCACATGAAGACCATCGTCGAGGTACGCGCGACATGCACTTGCCAGCTGTTCACCCTGTGTGTGAGCGAGCGCGCCACTACCTGGACGAGAGCACCGAGCCGCGCGTCGTGGCCGTGCTCGAGCACGAGCTCATCGAGCGGCACATGAAGACCATCGTCGAGGTACGCGCGACATGCACTTGCCAGCTGTTCACCCTGTGTGTGAGCGAGCGCGCCACTACCTGGACGAGAGCACCGAGCCGCGCGTCGTGGCCGTGCTCGAGCACGAGCTCATCGAGCGGCACATGAAGACCATCGTCGAGGTACGCGCGACATGCACTTGCCAGCTGTTCACCCTGTGTGTGAGCGAGCGCGCCACTACCTGGACGAGAGCACCGAGCCGCGCGTCGTGGCCGTGCTCGAGCACGAGCTCATCGAGCGGCACATGAAGACCATCGTCGAGGTACGCGCGACATGCACTTGCCAGCTGTTCACCCTGTGTGTGAGCGAGCGCGCCACTACCTGGACGAGAGCACCGAGCCGCGCGTCGTGGCCGTGCTCGAGCACGAGCTCATCGAGCGGCACATGAAGACCATCGTCGAGGTACGCGCGACATGCACTTGCCAGCTGTTCACCCTGTGTGTGAGCGAGCGCGCCACTACCTGGACGAGAGCACCGAGCCGCGCGTCGTGGCCGTGCTCGAGCACGAGCTCATCGAGCGGCACATGAAGACCATCGTCGAGGTACGCGCGACATGCACTTGCCAGCTGTTCACCCTGTGTGTGAGCGAGCGCGCCACTACCTGGACGAGAGCACCGAGCCGCGCGTCGTGGCCGTGCTCGAGCACGAGCTCATCGAGCGGCACATGAAGACCATCGTCGAGGTACGCGCGACATGCACTTGCCAGCTGTTCACCCTGTGTGTGAGCGAGCGCGCCACTACCTGGACGAGAGCACCGAGCCGCGCGTCGTGGCCGTGCTCGAGCACGAGCTCATCGAGCGGCACATGAAGACCATCGTCGAGGTACGCGCGACATGCACTTGCCAGCTGTTCACCCTGTGTGTGAGCGAGCGCGCCACTACCTGGACGAGAGCACCGAGCCGCGCGTCGTGGCCGTGCTCGAGCACGAGCTCATCGAGCGGCACATGAAGACCATCGTCGAGGTACGCGCGACATGCACTTGCCAGCTGTTCACCCTGTGTGTGAGCGAGCGCGCCACTACCTGGACGAGAGCACCGAGCCGCGCGTCGTGGCCGTGCTCGAGCACGAGCTCATCGAGCGGCACATGAAGACCATCGTCGAGGTACGCGCGACATGCACTTGCCAGCTGTTCACCCTGTGTGTGAGCGAGCGCGCCACTACCTGGACGAGAGCACCGAGCCGCGCGTCGTGGCCGTGCTCGAGCACGAGCTCATCGAGCGGCACATGAAGACCATCGTCGAGGTACGCGCGACATGCACTTGCCAGCTGTTCACCCTGTGTGTGAGCGAGCGCGCCACTACCTGGACGAGAGCACCGAGCCGCGCGTCGTGGCCGTGCTCGAGCACGAGCTCATCGAGCGGCACATGAAGACCATCGTCGAGGTACGCGCGACATGCACTTGCCAGCTGTTCACCCTGTGTGTGAGCGAGCGCGCCACTACCTGGACGAGAGCACCGAGCCGCGCGTCGTGGCCGTGCTCGAGCACGAGCTCATCGAGCGGCACATGAAGACCATCGTCGAGGTACGCGCGACATGCACTTGCCAGCTGTTCACCCTGTGTGTGAGCGAGCGCGCCACTACCTGGACGAGAGCACCGAGCCGCGCGTCGTGGCCGTGCTCGAGCACGAGCTCATCGAGCGGCACATGAAGACCATCGTCGAGGTACGCGCGACATGCACTTGCCAGCTGTTCACCCTGTGTGTGAGCGAGCGCGCCACTACCTGGACGAGAGCACCGAGCCGCGCGTCGTGGCCGTGCTCGAGCACGAGCTCATCGAGCGGCACATGAAGACCATCGTCGAGGTACGCGCGACATGCACTTGCCAGCTGTTCACCCTGTGTGTGAGCGAGCGCGCCACTACCTGGACGAGAGCACCGAGCCGCGCGTCGTGGCCGTGCTCGAGCACGAGCTCATCGAGCGGCACATGAAGACCATCGTCGAGGTACGCGCGACATGCACTTGCCAGCTGTTCACCCTGTGTGTGAGCGAGCGCGCCACTACCTGGACGAGAGCACCGAGCCGCGCGTCGTGGCCGTGCTCGAGCACGAGCTCATCGAGCGGCACATGAAGACCATCGTCGAGGTACGCGCGACATGCACTTGCCAGCTGTTCACCCTGTGTGTGAGCGAGCGCGCCACTACCTGGACGAGAGCACCGAGCCGCGCGTCGTGGCCGTGCTCGAGCACGAGCTCATCGAGCGGCACATGAAGACCATCGTCGAGGTACGCGCGACATGCACTTGCCAGCTGTTCACCCTGTGTGTGAGCGAGCGCGCCACTACCTGGACGAGAGCACCGAGCCGCGCGTCGTGGCCGTGCTCGAGCACGAGCTCATCGAGCGGCACATGAAGACCATCGTCGAGGTACGCGCGACATGCACTTGCCAGCTGTTCACCCTGTGTGTGAGCGAGCGCGCCACTACCTGGACGAGAGCACCGAGCCGCGCGTCGTGGCCGTGCTCGAGCACGAGCTCATCGAGCGGCACATGAAGACCATCGTCGAGGTACGCGCGACATGCACTTGCCAGCTGTTCACCCTGTGTGTGAGCGAGCGCGCCACTACCTGGACGAGAGCACCGAGCCGCGCGTCGTGGCCGTGCTCGAGCACGAGCTCATCGAGCGGCACATGAAGACCATCGTCGAGGTACGCGCGACATGCACTTGCCAGCTGTTCACCCTGTGTGTGAGCGAGCGCGCCACTACCTGGACGAGAGCACCGAGCCGCGCGTCGTGGCCGTGCTCGAGCACGAGCTCATCGAGCGGCACATGAAGACCATCGTTGAGGTACGCGCGACATGCACTTGCCAGCTGTTCACCCTGTGTGTGAGCGAGCGCGCCACTACCTGGACGAGAGCACCGAGCCGCGCGTCGTGGCCGTGCTCGAGCACGAGCTCATCGAGCGGCACATGAAGACCATCGTCGAGGTACGCGCGAAATGCACTTGCCAGCTGTTCACCCTGTGTGTGAGCGAGCGCGCCACTACCTGGACGAGAGCACCGAGCCGCGCGTCGTGGCCGTGCTCGAGCACGAGCTCATCGAGCGGCACATGAAGACCATCGTCGAGGTACGCGCGACATGCACTTGCCAGCTGTTCACCCTGTGTGTGAGCGAGCGCGCCACTACCTGGACGAGAGCACCGAGCCGCGCGTCGTGGCCGTGCTCGAGCACGAGCTCATCGAGCGGCACATGAAGACCATCGTCGAGGTACGCGCGACATGCACTTGCCAGCTGTTCACCCTGTGTGTGAGCGAGCGCGCCACTACCTGGACGAGAGCACCGAGCCGCGCGTCGTGGCCGTGCTCGAGCACGAGCTCATCGAGCGGCACATGAAGACCATCGTCGAGGTACGCGCGACATGCACTTGCCAGCTGTTCACCCTGTGTGTGAGCGAGCGCGCCACTACCTGGACGAGAGCACCGAGCCGCGCGTCGTGGCCGTGCTCGAGCACGAGCTCATCGAGCGGCACATGAAGACCATCGTCGAGGTACGCGCGACATGCACTTGCCAGCTGTTCACCCTGTGTGTGAGCGAGCGCGCCACTACCTGGACGAGAGCACCGAGCCGCGCGTCGTGGCCGTGCTCGAGCACGAGCTCATCGAGCGGCACATGAAGACCATCGTCGAGGTACGCGCGACATGCACTTGCCAGCTGTTCACCCTGTGTGTGAGCGAGCGCGCCACTACCTGGACGAGAGCACCGAGCCGCGCGTCGTGGCCGTGCTCGAGCACGAGCTCATCGAGCGGCACATGAAGACCATCGTCGAGGTACGCGCGGCATGCACTTGCCAGCTGTTCACCCTGTGTGTGAGCGAGCGCGCCACTACCTGGACGAGAGCACCGAGCCGCGCGTCGTGGCCGTGCTCGAGCACGAGCTCATCGAGCGGCACATGAAGACCATCGTCGAGGTACGCGCGACATGCACTTGCCAGCTGTTCACCCTGTGTGTGAGCGAGCGCGCCACTACCTGGACGAGAGCACCGAGCCGCGCGTCGTGGCCGTGCTCGAGCACGAGCTCATCGAGCGGCACATGAAGACCATCGTCGAGGTACGCGCGACATGCACTTGCCAGCTGTTCACCCTGTGTGTGAGCGAGCGCGCCACTACCTGGACGAGAGCACCGAGCCGCGCGTCGTGGCCGTGCTCGAGCACGAGCTCATCGAGCGGCACATGAAGACCATCGTCGAGGTACGCGCGACATGCACTTGCCAGCGATCGCGTCTGTATCGCTTCAAACGCGAGTCGGCGTCGCGTTTTTTTTCCTACAGAGCAGTTTGTTGTCGTTTGCGTTTTAAACCGCGGACAGGTGTGCAAAGGTCTACAGGCTCCGTCTGACTTGCGTGTGTATCGCGTCTGTATAGCTACAAACGCGCGTCGACGGCGCGTTTAAAAAACTGAAAAGTTGAAAAGAGTAACCATTGAGTTTCTTGATCTTCTCAGTGGAAGCAGCATTCCGAACCGGTGGTAGATTCTGACTGTTCATAAATGCTTTGTTGGCTTACGTGAATTAAATCAATTTTGAGTTTAGTTTGCGCGACCGCTTGGCGCAGTGGTTCGAGCGTAGGCCGCTCGGCTCACTGCATCGGGTGGTTGCGGGTTCGATTCCCGTCAGGGTAAATTTCGGAAATGGCCCTTTCGTAATTTTCTCTGAGTGTCACTGGGATCGCCCCCAGTCCATTGTACGGTATCCATAGTACAAGCGTTGCTTAGTTTTGGACCATACAGTTGGTGTGTTCGTCGGGCGATATTGATTATTATTTAGTTTTGAGTTTGAAACGTGGTGTGCATAGGCACTAAGAGCTGGTGGTGTGGTGTGTCAGATGGAGAACTCGGGCGTGGTGCACATGCTGATGCACACGCGCACGCTGGAGCTGGCGTGCGTGTACAAGCTGCTGTCGCGCGTGGCGGAGGGGCTGCGCACCGTGGCCGACGCCGTGTCGGCGCACCTGCGCGAGCAGGGCCGCGCGCTCGTCACCGACACGCACCACAACACCAACGCCATCACCTTCGTGCAGGTACACCCGCCCCCCGGGCCCCGGCATCACCCCCCGGGATCCATGACGATTTCCCCACGAAAATAAAAAAAACATGTACAAGGTACAACTGCCCCCCACTGCCCCCCGCCGCCGGCTCTCCCTGCATCCATGAGGATTTCCTCACGAAAAAAAGAGGTACATGTTACAATTGCCCCCCAACACCCCCCGCCGCCGGCTCTCCCTGTATCCATGAGGATTTCCCCACGAAAAAAAATAAGGTACAAGGTACAACTGCCCCCGACGCCGGCTCGCGAATTTACAAAGGCCATTAGAGTGAAAGTGCAAACTGAACTGGCTTAGCTTTTGTTTGACAAAAACTTGACGAAACCCTAATCTATTCTAGTACAGAAACTGACCGAAATCGCGTAGCCTTTGTTAGATAAATTCATTCTAACATTGCAGCAACAAATGCTATTCAATTTGATACCGATATGCAAATTGTATCTGTATTTGATTGACAAAAAAAGGGTCATTGTGTAGCCTTAGGGGCGCTATGACTTAGGTTAGGTTAGGTTTAGGTTAGGTTAGAACAGTGAAAAAATATTTTGTCTCCAAAATTCGTCTAAGTCTGGCTCCATAGCCCCCCTAACTGGGAAATAACATAACCTAATGACACATTCGGATTCAGGCGCTTCGCCGGCCGCTGGCGCGGCACGCTCGCTTCGCTCGCTCGGCTCGCGTTTTGGTCACTGTTCTAACCTAACCTAACCTAAACCTAATTAATAGCGACCCTAAGGCTACACTCCAACCAAAAAAAGAAAAATAATTAACAAAACGAACTTTTATTAGGCACTACACACTTGTTGCGAGTACAAATAATAATAAAACTAAAATATTTTTCTTGCGTAGGTACCTTTAATGTAAAATACAAAACGCAGATAATTATTTTTTATCAAATTTAAACGTAGTAACAATCAGTCTTATTTAAGTATGGCACATAAGATAATACAACACAACAAAACACAAAATAAGAAACATACTATACTCGTAAGTAAACGCATTGCTTATGGTGGAAAAAGAGCCTTATAATAGAGTAACACAAGTAGACACTTTTATCAAATTTATAGGTCCGTATTCGACTAGGTTTTGTTCGTACGTAATGTTTGAAAGTATCTCGATAAAAGCTTATCTATTTGAGTGAATATATATAATACAGTACTAGGTTTTGTCCGTGCATTTTCTTTGAAAATATCAAGGCAAAAAGCTAATCCATTTGAGTCAATTTTTTTATTGAGATAGATTAGGTATTGTCGATTAATATGCATAAACAAAAGCTCACCTATTAGAGTCTGACTCGTGACTCAAATAGTATAGCCTTTGTAAATTCGCCGCCGGCTCTCCCTCTAGCCGTGAGTTCGCACTAGACGAAACATGTTGTCTCTATTTTTTGTCTAGTGCGAAGTCACGGTAAGAGACAAAACCATGTTTAGGGTTCTTCTTGTTTTATGTATTTCTTAGTAAAGTACATGATACATTTGTTTGTTAATTATTGTTATCGAAAAGACTGAGAATTAATACTTTTAACGTTTAACTATTGATAATAATATGATAATGTGACAATATTAAGTAGAAAATCTATGACTTAGTGTAGACGTGTAGACTCCGTCCGGAAAATATGTCCTACATGTACCGACACGTAGATTGAAAGGTGAGGTTGCTGACCTGGGTGTGCACCTACCATGTTTTTTAAACATCGTACCTGTGTTAAGAGTCCAATATCAGTAGAGGTCACAAAGATTTAGGTCGTAAAAACTTAAGCATGAACATGATGTTTTTTTCTTGCCCCTAATGTCTTACCTCTGTTTCAGAACCTACTCGATCTGAAGGACAGATTTGACCATTTCCTACAAAACTCTTTCAACAACGACAAGATATTCAAACATATGATCGCGTCGGATTTCGAATATTTTCTCAATTTAAATAGTAAATCTCCCGAGTTTTTGTCGCTGTTTATCGATGGAAAACTGAAAAAGGGTGAAAAGGGCGTAAGTAGAAACATTATCCTCCATAACATTGGTGTTGGAAACGCTCTGAACGTTATTTTCAGTTGTAGAATATTATTTTCAGATGAGTGAACAAGAAATCGAAGCAGTCCTGGACAAGACCATGGTGCTGTTCAGATTCCTGCAGGAGAAAGATGTGTTTGAAAGATACTATAAGCAACACTTAGCCAAACGTCTCCTGCTCAACAAATCCGTGTCTGACGACAGCGAGAAAAATATGATCTCCAAACTGAAGGTAACAGAGTTTGAAAAATAACTATGAAAATAATTTATTATACATACAAATGTTGACTATAACTTTATGTGAACATTTTGTTTCTTGTAACTTTCCCCAGAGAGAAGGTTTGCTAAAGGATGTTGAACCACGAGACTTTCATTGCATTATTGGAGATGTCTCGCAAATAGAAAACTCTATAAGTGACTAAATAATCCATCCAACTCCCCTCCCGTCCATCAATATCTGCAAAATTCTTTACCATTGTCCGTGGACATTTCGTAAGTGTCCTGTTCCTACCGTACAAGTTCCTAGTAAATCCATAACAAATTAAAAATCTTGCTTAAAGTCTTGGCATATGTTTTTACTTTTTGGCATTTACAACGTTCCAAAATAGTAATTTCCAAGAATTTAGGTAAAGAATTTTGCAGAAATTAAGACTTTAAGCAGGGTTCATCGTAATATATTTTGATTTAACTTAATATTTAATATTCATGTATGTTATTATTAGTTAATTTGCATGTTATAAAATCATATTGTATAGGTTTCGATTGATTTCAGACTGAATGCGGTTGTCAGTTCACATCTAAACTAGAAGGGATGTTCAAAGACATGACCGTCTCGAACACCATCATGGAAGAGTTCAAAGAACATGTGCTGTCAACTGGGGTGAATATTTTTTTATAATTAAGCGTTTAAATAAACATAATGTTATCTTCTGCATGATCATTCATAATTTTTACCAAAGGCTACCGATCACAACAGTTATTATAAAATAAACAATCAATTTCAGATCAATCTCCATGGCGTGGACTTGTCGGTGCGCGTACTGACCACCGGCTTCTGGCCGACACAAAGCGCCACGCCGAAATGTAGCATACCCACAGCACCGAGAAGCGCATTCGAAGTGTTCAGAAGGTACGATTCATAATGGTTTACCAAGAATAAAAACGAAGCACGAAACCCATTTTTAAATTTAAATCGGTATTTAGCTACTTGGACGTTTTGAGATTTGAGCGAATACATATAGCGCCCGTAGTACTTGTAACGCAATTTCACAAGTCTACATAGCATTTTGCCAAGCATTCATTCCTATTCATAAAGTCTGTGATGTAAGTGGGACGGGACACGCTCAGGGCCGTGGGTGTCACGCTAGTAAAATAGTTAGTTCCTAGAGGCTAGATCTCGTGAGCTATGAAATGTACGGGAGCACTGGCGGTGTGGTCCGCAGTTTCTACCTGGCGAAGCACTCGGGGCGGCAGCTGTCGCTGCAGCCGCAGCTGGGCAGCGCCGACCTGCACGCCACCTTCCGCGGCTGCACCGCCTCGCCGCCGCTCAGCCCCCCCGCCGCCGCCGCCGCCCCCGCCCCCGCCGCGCCCCCCGCCCCCGCCGCCGCGCCCCCCGCGCCCGCGTCGCACGCGCCGCGGCGCCACATCATCCAGGTCTCCACCTTCCAGATGTGCGTGCTGCTGCTCTTCAACAAGCGCGACCGACTCACGTACGAGGTAATCATCATCTGCCTAATGTTTACTAGACGCTCGACGATCGAACCTTGCTCGACCCTTCCCTCGACATTCGAAGGACGATTTGACGCTTGCCTTAGCGTTAACTGGCTCTGCATTTGACGCACGAAATTCGCCATTGACATTTCCATCAACTCTTTCAAATCATGTGAATTTATTATTAGTGACTCCATAATATATAAAATGTAACCAAGGGCCGCTGCTAGTGGTTTCGATAACGTGTGATAAATGTGGTGTTTATCCGATGAAGACATGAAACTAAATTACAGGAGATACTCAACGAGACTGATATTCCGGAGAAGGATCTCGTCCGGGCGCTGCAGTCTCTGGCGATGGGGAAGCCCACGCAGAGGGTGCTCATCAAGCAGCCGAAGACCAAGGAGATCGAGCCTCCGCATCAGTTCTATGTAAACGACGCGTTCACCTCTAAGTTACATAGGTGTGTGTAATAATTCGTTTCATTAAAGCAAGTAATCATATTATGTCATTATCAAAATTCTTATACAATGTTTTCCCCCTTCAGAGTTAAAATACAGACGGTGGCAGCTAAAGGCGAATCAGAGCCGGAGCGACGCGAAACACGCAACAAAGTGGACGAGGACCGCAAACACGAAATAGAAGCAGCTATTGTGCGAATCATGAAAGCCAGAAAGAAGATGGCGGTATGTGATCATGATTAGTTGCTATCTAGTAGCTTCATTTAGCTACTGCATTATTTGGTGCTAGTGATTCGTTTCGCTTCTTCGGCACCATGTATGCAGAACTTATTTATTGACTTAGACAGGATAATTGCTTATGACAAAGCAACGAATTGGAAAATTGTTTTCCGATGACGACCGCTTGACACAGTGGTTCGAGGGTAGGCCGCTCGGCTCACTGCGCACATGGTGATCACGGGTTCGATTCCCGCTGGGGTACATTTCAGAAATGCCCTTTTCGTAATTTGCCCTAGTCTGGGTGTCACTGCGATCGCCCCTAGTCCATTGTACGGTACCCATAGTACAAGCGTTGCTTAGTTTGGGACCATATAGTTGGTGTATCGGTCTGGTGATATTTATTATTTTAATTTATTTATTTATTTAATGTTATACACATTCCATATTTTTCCGATTTTATAATTTTATGATTACGCGTGGATATGGACATTTTTGAAGTTACAGGCATATTTTATGTACTGTACTCTTATTAAATATCTTAATAATATCATAAAATCCTGAACACGGAAAAATATGGAGATTGCCATGTTTGAAATTTAACGACTGACATATAGCTTCTCGACGCAAACACAAGTGAATGATCATAACACTGGTATTATCCAGCACACGCTGCTGGTGGCGGAAGTGACGGAGCAGCTGCGCGTGCGCTTCCTGCCGTCGCCGGTGGTGATCAAGAAGCGCATCGAAGGGCTCATCGAGCGGGAGTACCTGGCGCGCACGCCCGATGACCGCAAGGTCTACACTTACGTCGCATAGGTTTGTAGCGACCGCTCAACACTGCTCCGAACTACTCGTCTGAAACGGCTTTCAGTTTATACTCACTGTCTACTTTGCTTTTCATTCAACTTACTTAGATTTAAATATGATTCTTTAAAGATTATTATTATATTATGTAAAAATATTGTAAATACCGTTATAAGCTCCTAGTACCTTGGCGTCGTGTACTATGATAGAATACCTCGTTTTCTTGATGCGGCTATATTAAAAACTTCCTTTATAACAAAATGTTTCATTGTTACTCTTCTGTAATACATAGCTATGATATATAACCTGGGGGGATGGTACGGTCGACTGAACCTAAACTGGGTTTTATTTTCAGGCCATCACAAACTCAAGATCGTTAAAGTCCTTGAAGGGATGCCAACTTAGCAGTGATAGAAGTAACAAAAGTATTTAAATTATTTCAAAATAAAAATTATAGTTATTATGAAAGAGTTATTTTATTTAAAGAAAAATACATTGTTACACAGCAATAATGCGACCAACAATTTTACATAAAATGAATTATAAACATAATTCGATTTATTTGAAGGGAACGGGAAGAAAAAATCTTTGGGCAAGTTAATATTTAAGTTCGGACTACCTGCGTACTGAAAACTATTAGGCCTAGAAATGTCTACGAAATTGCTTTCGATTGTGATAACTGTGGAAATATCATCAATATTAAAGCTAATGTTTTTCGTAGTTACATCTGACTTGATATTCACAATTTTATTTTCAGCTGCGACTTTGCCTTCCCCGATTACAATAGCAAAAATTAACGAAATCCCGGTAATCAAATTACGGCAGTACAATTTGGACGACGCTTCATTATATTCTCCGTAAACTGGCTGTTCAGGATTCATTTCTATCTGCAACTTTATCCAGTTGTCGTCTGTTAAACCGTAAGGATTTCCAAAAGGGGCAACTGTTATTTCATTATTCAACCCCATTAGCTCATTGATGCTGTCCTGGATATTGTTACAAATATTTGTGTTATTCTTAGTAGAGTTTGTATTTGCATAAATATAGCGACATTTCATTCGTTTATTTAATCCAAACATCAAGACGTTGCTTGAAACATTGACAAAGCTGCAAATTCCGTTTTTGTTTTCGGGAAAAATAAGATTATTCTTTTCATTGGAAGTGTTATTGTAGAAATGTTCGGTGTGATTACTTTCAAAGTATGACACGATTATGGGTCGGCCGGGTATGTATCCCGGACTGCCGCTAAACTTTATAATCTTCTCTTCAGACTTGTTCGCTATAAAGAACTTTACATTAATTTCTTGCGACATGAATGGTAAATCATTGGATATATTTTGAATATGCAACTTGATTGTTGCATTTATGATTTTTGTATCGTAATAATAAAAAATGTAATCTATCTTCAATGCCAGATTAGAACAGAAGCTTTCTGTGCAAGACGCCTCGTTCATATTCTTATCGTAATAAGTACACAGTTCATTGTTGCACGATAGGATTGTCCAATTGACGCAGTGGAGACTTGAACAGTTCTGAAAACAAGAAGTTGTAAAATTAATTTATTTATTTAATATTAAGGAAAACTAACAGCTTCTTTAAATACATATAATGAAAGTAGATCATATGAAGCCAATTAGAGGTTTCCACGGATAGTAGTCGACTGATTAACAGAGATTTAGCGATCTCTAGGTAGCACACAACATATTAGGCACATTTAAAATTTAGACAATAAAAGCAAAAAATTATAATAATATAAAAATAACAAAGATTTTAAGGTACTGAGTGGGAAAAGGAACATACTCAAAACAAAACATTATTTAAAGAACTCTAGATTCAGCCGCTGCCTAACCACATTGCTTTTGGTAATGAAAGAGTCAATAGAAAACTCTTTACACAACTTATTGAGATCATTGCTCGCTCGCACCATGTAGGAGTTTTGCCTATAATTTGAGGAGGAAGCGGGAACAGAGATGGGTGGATTGAACCTAACCGACTTACGGGGAACATTGAAGTAATAGTACATTGTTACATGAGTGGTGAAAGTTACTTGTCCCTCGAACTATTAGCGCCCTCGCTACGCTCGGGCGCCAAACCCCGTCTCGGGACAAAATAAATCTTTCACCCGAGGTTAACACTGTGCTTTTCATTACGAGTACAAGGAAAATAAAAATAAAAACAGGAATTGGCTAAAGAAATAATACAAGGAAGTATAAACAATACTCTACAACTCGAAAAAAAAATCGGATTGCCGCCTATTTTGTTTTTTTTTCGTTGGCCGGCCAACTTCATTATTTAGCCATTATTTTTCATTTTCGTCTTTAAATATTTTTCCCAAATCTATGTTATTTTAAAGAAATTGTTGAAACTAAATTATAATTAAGTCATTTAAAAAATATATATTCTTGAATTAATACTTAACTTTATGTTATTTCAATTTTACATCGTGCGGTAATTGAGTGACTGTAGAAAAAGTTTGAACATGGTTCCATAGAAATGTGAAAATGGAACTAGTTTTTTTTTATAATTTGACAGCTGTCAGTTGAAAGCGAAACTCCCGGGCCTGAAAAGTATTACTTTCAACCCGCTTCTCAGGCAACTTCAGACCTACTTTCAGAGTATGAGTAATGAAAAGTTTTTTTAAAAGATCAGGAACGCGACGATATAAGTGGCTGTATGTGGAATTTCTTGCAGTTATTTATATTATTAATGATTGAATAATAAATTATTCATATTGAAAAAAAAATTGTTGCCATTACCAACCAGAGCAGAACTATTTAATGTATTTTCGGTAGCACTTATTATTCTAGCTTCCTCAGATGACCTAAGAATATGAAACATTTCAAGATCCTTCAATTTAACTTTACACTTAATTGTTTCATCATTTAAAAACTTAATTGCGGTTCGGCCGTTGCAATAATCGGTTGACAATGGAGCTGCCATATCTGTAATAAATAAAATAATATTATATACTTACAGACAATATATATATATATTCTACAATAATTAAATTATACGCACCTAGATAATAGAAGGTTTTGTTGTTCAATAGCCATATGGGATCATTGACTCTATATAAAGATTTTCTGAATTCATATGAAGTCTTAGGGTGATCAATATTCTTCCATTTGTAGTACTTCTGTATCAGTGTTTGATGGTACTAGAATTCGAAATCCAATGTTTAAAATTATTATCTTCTCATTTTAGTCGTACGTTGCGATCTTATCAAAACCAAACCAATACATACCGTTTTAATTGTCCGTTTATCAGGTAAATTTGTTTTCACAACACAAAATAAATTGTCAAATAAATTACTTCCATATAGGTCTTCCCCCTGAGAAATACAGTGGTAACTTTTTGCTTTAGGGTTTGTTCTGAGTTCATTACAGTTGAACATTTGATGTTCATAACTAGTGCAGTCTTTATCACAGCAACAATTAATGTCACACACCTGGTACTACAAAACGAGAAATTATTATAAGAATTAATACTGCCAACCAATGCCGTAATAGACTGCCGCCTGTTACGTACTTACCAAAAAATTACAACCACAATCCTTACTATATTGTATTATTGGTTTGTCATTCAAAACATCTGATGATTTATTCTTCCTTTCAAAAAACGTTATTTCGGTGACATTATCAAATTCGGTACTCGTTGTAAACGGTTCTGTGGTGTAGCCTGTTTCCGATACAGAAGTATTTTCATCATAGAGTACATCCAAAACTGGTCCAGTTATATCGGTTGTACTTGGAACTTCGGGGAATGATGCATTGTTATAAATCTTTGTTGAAACGTCGGCCAACATTATATTAGACTTCTTCGAGGGTCTAGTATGTGTTCTATAGTAAAGAGCATGCGGCTTGCTGCTAATCTCTTTTATCAAATCGCTAAGCTCTTTTTTCGGACTTGTAATATTGAGATTGTATGATTTCACATTAATCTGCCTTTTCTCTTGTATGAAATCCATAACACAAAATTGAATAAATACAGACAGTACAGTAAAACCTAAATAAGTAACTAGCTTCATATTTTACTTATATTCTACACCAAACTGGTTAAAATTCCTTAGCAGTAAATCAATACGAAGTTCAATGGTGCCCTTTGATTGAGTTTTTAACTTAAACCTGTAAATAAAAATATAATATAACAAAATACTCTTAACTTATAAATGTAGCTAGTTACTATAATTTATTCTATGCTCTAGTTTCTTAGTTAAAACTTAATAATAAGAATAAAATGGTCAATAAAAATGATACCTGTCTAATCCTAAATTAATGATATCACTTTGTAGTAGCTGATGAGATCCTCCCAGAAAGTATTGGCGTATTCTATCAGTCAGTGTTGATGCAGATGGTGACCAGCACGGTACACGAACAGTATGTGGCCCTGGTAGTGCAGGCACGCTGCAACAGCCATATCCCACTACCCACGACCGCCCAATGTTGTCAAGACAACTTATTTGTAGAATCAATTTGGGCCAACCTAGAAGTATAAAATTCGTTATTATTATAAAGGTGCAGTACATACAATCAACTTATCATCTATTAATACACTAGCAGTGCCCGCGACTTCGTCCGCGTGGAATTTAACTTAAAAAAGTAAATAATTATGTTAAAAAAGAATTAAGTTAATAAAGAAATACCTATGCTAAGTTTAATCTCATTTTCTTTTTTGCGAATCGATGTTTCGTGTTTTATATAGGTACCTATCGTGAAAACCCGCTCGCGCGTTCTGAGCTGCGCGACAGGCAGCATTTGTGATCTATTTTGTTTTCATTAAATAAACGTAGCCTAAGTTACTGCTATCTGCATCTACATCAGCTATCTGTCAGTGAAAATCCCATCAAAATCGTCATTTCGTGAAAAGTGTCATTTTAATATTACAAACAGACACTACAATTTCATTTATTTGTATAGATAAATTACATATTAAGGGCAAGGTACACCAAGGGTTTTGCGAAATCTACCCACCGTCGCGCGTCGTTTTATTAATGGGGGATAGTAAAGAAGCAAAATGTGCACATTTATTTGGTAATTTTAGAGGCCAAGCCAAAGCAGCATCCCGCACGGTGATTGCGGGATGGATAAAATCACTACTGATTGAAGCCGGTATAATTGCATCTCCGGGCAGCATACGTTCAGCGGTTGCTTCGAAAAATTGGACCAACAATGTTCCAATAGACGAGATTCTGGCACGCGGAAATTGGAGATCAATAAATACCTTAAAAATTTTTATAATCGAGAGGTTTTGCCAGACCCTACAAGTAGCGGCGTTCCTAATGTGTTTAATCGTTGCATAGAGGAATATTATATACATTTTGTATCTATATTTAATTCTTTTTAAATTGAATGCATTCTTGTTTTGAATTGAATGCAGTTTTTTCTCGCGCATCCACCTGTTGTCATTATTGAGCGGATACCTAGGCCACTCATGTACTAAAGTGTTCTGACTCTATCAATTTAGTATCACTCCTTACACATATATACATATCAGTGTTACAATAGTCACATTGGCGTTCTCTCTTATAACCCCACCAGGCGATAACAAACACGTGTCAAGTATAAAGTTTCAAATAACGGTCAAGTGTTTAATAGAAGCGTTTTACCTGAAAATAAAACGCTTATTAAATACTTACCTTATTTGAAACTTTAATTTTATTCCTACCTGGTGGCTCAATGATTTGAAGAGGCACGCGGGCCCCCGTAAGCCCTACGTCGCCCTGCCAGGCGGGGATGAAGGATGTGCGAGCGAAAGGGCAATATGAGGTAGAAAAGGAAGGAAGTAGAGCAGGAAATAGATAGTGCCTATCTCAAGTATAAAGTTTCAAATAAGGTAAGTATTTAATAAGCGTTTTATTTTCAGGTAAAACGCTTCTATTAACAATTTTCGATTCGCTTTACCCTCTCAAAAACGAATCTAATAATGTAATGTAAGTTCCAAACATATAACTACATATAATAATATAGGTCCAGAGATGATTTAGTACAGAAAACAACAGGTAGGTACACACCTTGAATTCCTTTGGTAATGTAGTGAATATCAAGGGGATGACTCCATACATTCGTCTTATTATAATCTAATTTAGCTGACACAGTCTGCCCTTCCGGCCAACCTGATACCACTGTCCAGTTAGGGCCTGAAAAGTATTCAAGAAGAATATCGATGGAACGATTTATTTGAAACCATAATGATGACTTGCAATCAATACTTACCGGCTTGAAAGGAGTAACGACAAAACAATGAAGATTTATCTTGGAAATTAGAGGCACTCAGCACTTGCCCCAATATATGCAACTCTGCCATGGAATACAAGTCGGAGCTAGATAGTAAAAATTGGACATAATAATTATCACAACCAACACGTGCGGAACACAAAATAATCCGATATCCTCTTTGAATCCGATCCGTTTACGCTGTTGTTAATGTCGTAACCATGGTAACGAACGGAAGTATTGTTACCAAAAACAACGGTTATTTATAATAAACTCAATTGTTACGTAATCCATAGAACTCTGTGCACGTCCATAAAGGTTTCTGTGATTCACAGACCTTTAATAGCAGCTGTGATTGTTACTTACCTTATTACATAATTACTTACCAAGAAACTGATTTTGTCTCTTCTTTCTCAGATGAAGGGAATTAATACATTTCTTCTAATAGCACGATGGTGTAGCGTTCATATAATAGAGTAAGAATTATGTGCAGGAGTGATTAGGTATTTCGAGGACGAGGAATTAATAAAACTACGTTTAAGAAAATAGTAATCAATTTATTATCCTTACTAATAATTAAACATCGTATTAATAAAAAAGCGTTTACAACAATTTAAAATCACATGACGGTTACAGTTACAAGTTTCGATGGCACAGTATAACAGTTCACAAGTAAGGCTGCCAGCCGTTGTAGAGGCGGCACAGGTTGAAGGGGTCGGCGGCGGCGCGCAGCAGCCGCGCCACCTGCCCCGGCACGGCCACGCCGGCCGCCACGCCCGCCGCCGTGCCGCCCAGCTTGCTGCCCACCACCAGCAGCGCGCGCGCAGCTAGCCCGCTGGCCGACTCGCCGCTTGCTACTCGACACAAACAAACGTTTTATACTCTAACGTCGTTTTAAATCGTACTAATATTATAAATGCGAGAGTTTGTGAGTGTGGATGTATGTTTGTTACTCTTTCACGCAAAAACTACTGAACGGATTTGGATGAAATTTGGAACAGAGATAGTTTATAACCTGGATTAACACATATAATAGTTTACTTAAGTCTACGCGGACGAAGTCGCGGGCAGAAAATAGTACATTATAATCTAGCCAATCCATACTTGATTTTGATACAAGGTCCTAGTCATGGGCGGAACGCAGGGTAGGGGTGGAGAAACTGCTCGCCCCCTAGATCTGGACTGCTACGCCCTTAGGTCAAAAGATTTAACTTCCCCTTAGGCCAAAACTGGTTAGATCATAGTACAATAGCACCTATCGCTAGGATAATCTTCCAAGACGTCTGCAATAAGTCGCTATTGCAAAAGCTCGTTCAATAATTAAAAGTTAAGCGTTAGTTAGAATTAATAGACTTACAAATATCTTTGGCGCTTTTGGTGATAGCATTTTGTTGCGCAGTTTTCACCGACCATGAATATAAGGGATCGCAAAGTAATACTTCTAGTATCGTAAGTAACGTCCCCTGATTGTCGCGAAGCAGTTGCATTGTCTTTTCACAACATCTGCAAATTATAAAATTACGACATAAGTTGTTGAAGTTTTTCTAAAACAATTATAATAAATTGTTATTTCTTGAAAGATTTTCTTACCGCCTAAATATTCCTTCGACACCGCAAGATCCGAATCCGGCTATTATGTCCTGAGTCAAACGAAACGGTATGGTTTCAGGAGTGGGTAAAGTTTTCCCTTGGTCAAACGAGATGCCTGTAAATAACGTTTTAGATTAGTAACGGCAAATGTCTCTAAACACTTGTTGGTTCATAAATTATAAGGCAAACTAATGTTACCTAAATCTATATGAATAACCTCGGCAGTCTTTTGGTCAATTAAAATGTTGAATACATGTCTGTCGCCTAATCCCAAGATGTAACCCAACATGGATGACGTGGCGACACTGGAAAAAAATACAATACATAAGGAATCATTTTCAGTAGTTTATGTACAATTTAAAAATAAATACAGGTGATTCAGAAGTTGAAATAATAATTTAGTTACATATAGGGTAGCTGATATATACACGCATAGGGAAGCAGATCCAATGGAATTAAAAGTGTCATCATTATTGCAATCAAAAGACGTCCACAGATAGTTTTTACAGCGACATAAAAACAGTGTAAACTGCAATAAATGATAGCAGCCATCAAAATTAAAGAAATTTTGTAAACATTTCCTATAGTAGGTACCTACTTGAGATACTACTATGTTTTAAAATTTCCAGGATTAATATTACTAAAAAAGTGTTCGAAAATCGATAATTTGTTTTTTACCATTTTATTCTAAGTATTATTTGGGACTGTTGAGACATCCTGTAAATTAAAAAAAATACAAATTATAAACTATTTTACTTTAACTGATACCTTTTTGTATAAGCTAATCGCCGCTCATACCAGGTGACCGGGTCGAGATAATGTTCAGTAAAGAAGTGATTAAACACTGGTTTGAACTGTCTCAAGATACTATTGAAAACTCTTAGTTTCTCCTCATTGCTGTCCTTGTGACATTCCGACATCTTTTTCCGCGCAATTTCGTACGAAATATCCTGAAAAATTCAATAGTAAATTATACTACTAATATTTTTTGAACGTACATTTCTCTAAGCACAAATTTTATCGTCACTAGGTAGTAAAGTAGTAAGTATCGTCACAAAATGACATGTCATAAGTTTACTGAAGATTGTTCTCAGACTTGAAATAGATTTATTGATATAGGACCTAAAGACTTATAATTATAATAAATAACATATATTTAAATTTATTACTTATTACCTGTGGGCGGTAGCGGCCGTGGGCGCCGTAGAGGTAACTACCTAATGTTGTAGTGCCTTCACACCACTCCAGCACTCCTGATTGACGGGACATCGGTACCACCTGTCAAATAAACATTAACCTTTACATTAGAGTCTATCTTACATAGAAAGTCTCGCAGAAAAATACGGAACCAAATTGTACAGTGTAAATTGGACTTATGTTTGCAAAATGGAACCAATCCAGACACACTTCTGCAGACTGAAACCAACCTAGAACCACTAACTCAAGGTTGGTTTTTGTCTACAGCAGTGCATGTCGGTTGTTTCCGTTTTGCAAAACGATATCCAATTGTTTTGCCGACACGACTACAGCACCGCATCTAAGGGACATAATAGACATTGCATAATTTAATAATACTAAAAAGCTTTGAAAAGTTAGGTATTATACGATCCCACTGGGCATTGCAGTTGAAAGTTGTAAAACAACACAAATATACTTTAAAGTAAATACGTCACTTACATACATACCTTATAAGTACGAATAAGCAGTTTATTACGGTTGGTGACGGGATCTTTCTCCAGCAGTGCGTTCACGATATTGAACACTTGCTGCATAACAGCGTCCTGTCTTAAGTCGTCTCGGCCCTTATGAATGACAACAATCACGTCAATATCAGATGATAAGACAAGTAACAATATTAAGTACATTTAAGAAATACTTCACTCACCTTTATCAGCATGACGTGATTTTTCCCAGCAGAGTCTCTGCAATTAATCTTTTTCGGGCAATTGACACCGCCGACCAATTCAAAACGTGTCTCGAATGAATGTAGAGCTAAAATAAAGTAACGTTTTGTCATATAATATGTACATAATCACAAACATCTTCATGGCTTATCAACATAATACAGGTTGAAACATAAAGGGTATACTTTTTTTTTCAAAACTTAACTTTGTAATTCTAAAACTATGAGCTTTGGAGGAAACTTGAAAAACAAAAGGTGTTATAGGAATACAGCTGTTGACATATGAGTCGTGTAGAATCAAAGGCGTCTATCTATACTTTAGGTCATTTTTGGTAAAATAAAAAAAATGAATTTCTTCTATACTCCATTTGTTATAGCATTAGACAGAAGTTAAAAAAGGTTATTTTTAGTGTCCACTTTGTAATAAAAGTACAATTAACGAGTTACAGTTACGATTGACGTCGAATTTATTATAATCTATTTATATACCAGCTTGTCATACCTAACTGTAATAAATTAAATATTTATCTTATTAAATATATTGCCTTTCATTTAAATAATTATTATTTAATTTCAATTTAAAATAAGTGTCGATGCTAAAAACCTAAAAGAAGCAGGGGTGAACATACCGGGAACGTTTTTCGTTTTACTATAATCCTACCAAATCTAAAATGTTACCTAATCCCTTCAGAGGTTATGACAGCAGGGTATTTATAATTTTGTCGGACTATGTTATCTATGAAATTGACGTAAATAATGTGCTGTCAGTGTTTGTCATTGAGTCATTCGCCTGCACTCTAAGTTCCTGTGAATACCTTGTTTGTTATTGTTGTCGAATTTTCGTGATTTAATTGTTACTTGTTACTGTTTTCCTATCAAAAGTTATGTTAAAACAATTTTAATGTAATGACTCTAAATAAAAGTTGTTTTGACTTGGAAATGCAATGTTTTGCATCCCTGCTTCTGCGAGCCTCTTATGTCTAATGTTATAATAAATGGAGTATAAACTGTGCGACTGATGAATAAATGTAAAAACTATATATAATATATGGGTATTTATCTTACATGGTAACACGAAGATAATGTCGTGGAGTTTAAAAATAAGCTATTATTAACGTTTTTTTTTTGGAAATAGCCGTATTTGATATTAAACTCTAGAAATAGCCGGATTTGATACTGACATTCTTCACAGATAGCCATATTTGATACTGACACACAAACAAAGATGGCGATCAATCGTAGGGCTGTCGCTTGTAAGAATTTATGAGATGCATTTTATAAAAGTATCACATTTTTATTAAAGTGTATATACAAAGCAGTCTGTTACATTAGTTGGAATATAAAACTTATAGCTTAATCAACATAATTAAATCTTATAAAATGAATAAAAAAGAAATATTTGGAAATTAATAATAATGAAATCTTTGGAAATCAACAATATTATTTTTTAATCAATAGTAATTAAATCTCAACTGACAAACTCAAACTAAAAATTGTGTTAAAATTGGTGTCTACATGATGCCCATATTTTAATTAGATAATATTTTAAATAAAATCGTTGGTAATCAACCTTACTAAATTAAATTCGCAAATCATTCGATTCATCGAGCCTCTCTTCACAATATTCTTCTAATAACACACAATTAAGTACTACTAATACAAATTATTTAGATACGATAAAATAAAATGGTCAACCCTAACTAAGTACTCGCTTCATTCGTTTAGCTACATTTCTTTTCCAGTTTTCTGGATTTCTCCGTTGTTTCCGCGAATATCGATTATTTACTGGTGTCAATGGACTATCCATCTTATAGAATTACACTTAAGTATGTCGGTTTTATTGTTTTAACACTTAAAAATCGCTTAAAAACTGACTACAAAACTCAACGCATCCATTTGAATTCACCGTTGAACCAACTGTCAAATACGCGCCTGTGATTGGTTAGCACATTAGGATAGCCATTTTTGAAAATAATATCCGAAAGATGGCCGTATTTGTTTCTATAGCGTACGTTTGGATACCATTTACATAGTAAATAGCCGTTTCTGATCACTAACGAAAACTTGAACGTTTTTGAATCAAACTTTTCTGTGCTGCCATATAAATAATTTAATTTTGCCTAAAATGGCAGATAGCCGACTTTGATTCTAGACGACTCATATATCACAAGTCTACAAAACCTTTAGTACTTCAACTGTCCCACTGTACCGATAGTTTAAGATTTACAAAGTTAACTTGCAAAAAACATAGTATACCCTTTTTGTTTCACCTAGTATATCAACGAGGATATGAACGAGGTTGGAGTGGATGTGAGTATGACAGGAAAGCGCGATGAATGGAAGGAAAGACATACTGCGCAGACCCCAGATAATGGGAAATGCTAAGGCAGATGATGATGATCTTCATGGGATAATCAGGCATGAAATCCAACTACTTTATGAGAATAAAATAAATAGGTTTCAAGCTATGGCTTCGGGCTCATCGTCCATCTCCGTCTGGTGGGATTGGGGTCAATCGCTAACCAGTGCATAATAAAATAAAAATAAAACCACATGAATGTATTGAAGGTTCATCAGAGTCATTAACCATATTAAGTTTGAAGCATAATGGTGCTATAGCTTTCCGGAATCGTTTGGTACCTAGATTTGTTATGTACCTTATAATTGGGAGTTAGCAATCCTACTTAATATTATAAATGTGAAAGTTTGTGAGTGTGGATGTATGTATGTTTTTTACTCCTTCACGCAAAAACTACTGAACGGATTTGGATGAAATTTGGAACACAGATAGTTTATAACCGGGATTAACATATAGGATACTTTTTATCCCGATAATCCCGAAATTTTTGTTACGTTAAATACTACGCGGACGAAGTCCGTGGGCACAGCTAGTAATTATAATACTTATACGATAGCATAATATTGAGGATATAATTCTTACTGTGTATGTTTGGATATCTGCAGTCGGTATTTAATCGTATCGTAGCAGTCGGTATGGGGATGGCATTCAAGTTTTTAAGCTTGTGAATCATTTCCGCATCCGGTATCGTCTGAACTTTCGGTTTGGTCGCTACTTTGTAATTGGCGAAACTTATAATTGCTGTAAATATAATGTTTTATTATATTAAAGTACATTCAATATCGCATGGGCTATTGCCGCTTTGGGTCGACATTTAGCAATTACGTTTGCAGATCAAATTCGTATATTACACCTTCATCATCGCATTAAGTGTCGCATACTACGTGGAATTCTAATAGTCAAGCAACAAAAACACAATCGATGTATATATTGTTACTGGACATCACAATATACTCGCCATCACAGAGTTTTTCCATCTGTGCAATGATGTCGGCGAGTGCGTGCGCGCGCGCGGCGAGGCGGCGCACGAGTGCGCGCGCGCCGAGCGAGCGCGCGTCCTGCGCCTGCCCCTGCGCCTGCCCCTGCCCCTGCCCCCGCCCCTGCCCCGCGCCGCTGCCCCCGCTGCCCCCGCTCGCGTTCATGATCACGTGATCCTTCTTGGAGTTCTTCAGGCCGAATAGAATGGGCAGCGTGTGATGCGGATGATCGATTGCACACCGCTCTAAAATAATAATAAAAAAAAAAACACAACAAAGAACACATAAGTAACATTATACATGGTTTTTCATGACACTCGGTATGCCTGTTTCAGAATCGTGAAGTTACAAATAAATGCGTATCACGAATCGTGTCCAATTCGAAATTTAAACTCGTTAAGTTAGTAAATGAGAAACGCGACGTTGTTATAATTTTTTTTTTTTAAATATAAACTATTTATTACCTATGATTTTCTTCAAATTTTCTATGAAACTGTTTTCTTCGTTGCTGAGGTGCGGTGCCAACTGGGGCAACGCAGTAACATATTTCCAGGAGGGTATTGTGTGCAAGTGTTCCTCGAACACGACGCTGTCCCCGTCGTGGCTTTTGAAATCGAAGTCGCGGTTTTCCAGCCACAGCGATATCACCCTAAACACTGATAAGTTGTTCTCGTTACATTGATTCAATGATAGAAGGTAGTATCTGAAAAAGACAGGTAATATAAAGAAAATATCTATAGTCAAGAAAAAGCGCCGCTACTAATAAGCATGGATCAGATTGGTACTCATACCTCATTGCTAGACGCAAGAAATTATCTTTCTCCATTCGTGTATTGGCAATCTCAGCTTCATCGAGTGCCTGAAACTGCTTATTGGACATCAGGGCCTTTAACTCTTCTCTGAAAATGTAAAATAACTTCAACACACAACTACTACAAGCTAATTTAATAGAATAAAGCGCATTGGAAGAACCTGTGGTAATATTAATTAAAGACTGAAGAAAGATAGGATATTAGAGTTACTAACTGGGTCTTTTTCTGCTTCTCACTTAACGACGATGCTGTGCCCTTCATACTTTCAACGCATTTCACTCTGTTTTCAAATACTGATGATTTCATATACGCCACCACCTACAAATATTGTTTGGTTTCAATTCTACAAGTAACAAAATCCTCTCTCATATGATATATGCTATAGTGTTTGTTAGTGTCATGTAGCATCACGCGAAAACTGTCGAACGGATTTCGATGAAATTTGGCATAGACTCAGGAATAACACGTAAGCAAATTCTTTTACCGATATCTATAGAATAAAATATATAAGATATATATTTCCAACATAATGTCATGTACCTGTTTGTATTCGGTATCTGCAAACTTTGCGATGTCGTGATACACCTTTAACCTGGTCTCCACATCCCCAGTTTTCAACCCGCTGAGGCTTTTGATCAAATATTTGTTTATAATATCGCGGGGGTTGTCGCGCTTTAACTCCGCCATCCACAGCGCGTATTGTCTGCAATCAATTAAATAGCAAATATGACAAACTTCTATACAAATAATAAGGCTGTAACGGGATCGTACACCAAATATTTTGTATAATAATATCCTACTAATATTATAAATGTGAAAGTTTGTGAGTGTGGATGTATGTATGTTTGTTACTCCTTCACGCAAAAACTACTGAACGGATTTGGATGAAATTTGGAACACAGATAGTTTATAACCGGGATTAACATATAGGATACTTTTTATACCGATAATCCCGAAAGTTTTGTTACGTTAAATACTACGCGGACGAAGTCCGTGGGCACAGCTAGTAAAGTATATAAACAAATAATTTAGCCCCCCTTTAAATGTACCACTTTAAAAAAACGAATCCACGAAAAAAAACGAATGTGGAAAACACCTCTTTAAGCATAACAACCAAATGAATGATGTACTACTAAGAGATCATTAGTTTAAAAGTGTACCTCAACGACACAGCCGATAATTTTTCACCCTGTGTCTGATTGAGTAGAATACTCTGAAGTAAAGAAAGCGCAATATCTTTGTGGCCTTTGGCCCATAATATCTCACTTTCCATTAAAACGATGTCCTTGGACTCTTTGGTCTTCTTCGCGATGGTCAATAAGCGCTGTGCCAGTTCAACCCGGTGGTTGGATAAAGCCATCTCTGAAAAGCAATATTATTTATGTCGTTTTATATTCGCCGTTAGAAGTTTAATAACACTTTATGTGCGAGATAAAATAGTTTACTGGACTCACTTGCATATTGTATCTGCAATGACGAAATTTCATTTATCAAACTGTCTGAAAATTTCGCGGCGTGCTCGAGTATTAAAACACGTTGCGATATCAGTGTTTCCAGGTGTTTGAAATTACTGTGCTGTGGTAAATTATCTATATCCCATCGCTGTAGCAGTTGTGACATTACAGACTTGTTAGTTTTCACGGAAAAATAGTCTTCAATGTCATTAAATAAGTGTATTTTCCCAAGAACTTTGTACACATTCTGACAGTTTTCCACGTTCAGATTTTGACATAATCTGGACACAGCTAGCTTGGCCGTATTGAGAGGCAACAACACCTTACTCTCATGTTCAGGTGTGTTTTGTATGTGAAGACAATTTTTCAGAGAGACATATTGCAACGCCTTCACAATTGAATTTTGATGACAATTTGTTTGTTTAGACCTTTGTTCTAATTCTCGTGGATCCACAAATTCGCTCCAATCACCTAAAATATATGTCGCATTATAGAAGGTCTGGTCTGGAAGGTACTGAGGGATAGTAAATGCACAAATATAAATCTTTACAGATTTACCTAGGAAAGACAAGCACTCATATTTAACATCGTTGAGCCTTTCATTATCTGGCTGGGACTTGATGTATTGCAGAGCAAGATAATGCTTGCCGGACTTGTGGAGCGTTCTCGCTACTCCCAAGTGGAGGTCTTGGTCTGTTTGATTGCTGCAAGACAGGGCTATGTCGTACAACAGCAGGGCGTCCGAGTACTGACCCGAGTTCAGTAGATGCTTGCGCTTCTCATCTTCGGTAGTGAGGTGCGCGGTGCCGCAGCCTTCAATGGCGTCTATTTCTCCAATTGATACGTAACACTACAATTCGAAAAGTGAATGAAGATTATTTCAAATTCAAATTCAAAGCGTTTATTTTGTTTAGGCCTACGGGGGCACTTACAAATTGTCAATTTTACATTTTTTTTTTCTTATATCTACAACCGGATCGGAACGCGACCTCGACTGAGAAGATCCGACAAGAAACTCAGCGGGCTTGTCTTTTTACATGTCATTTTTTTTTATCGCCAGATGCTTATCCTACTTCCTCCTTATCCTACTTCCTACTTCCTACTTTGTGAAGCCGCTATCCACGCCCTATCTACGTATTTGAGCTCAGGTGTTGGAGAGGTTATATTAAAGGTAGACATCAGGAATGCCTTTAATTCTGTGAATAGGGACACCTTGTTAAGCGAAATCAAAAAAGAAACGCCTGAAATTTTTAATTTTCTTTGGCAATGCTATCGCACTCCTTCTAAATTACTCTATCAAAACCATGTTATTGATTCGGCCGTCGGATGTCAGCAAGGTGACCCTCTCGGGCCAGTTATTTTCAGTCTCGCAATTCATCCTATTATTAAAAAGCTAAATTCCAAATTTAATGTATGGTACTTAGACGACGGTACTTTAGGAGGTGATGTACATACAGTCCTAAAAGACTAGATTTTTTTAAAACAGCATTTTGAAAATATAGGCCTACAGTTAAACACCACCAAGTGCGAACTTTTTATAGATCCATCCAAACAAGTGTTGGACCAAATGGGCATTATCCAAAAATTTCAAGCAGAAGCGCCCAATATAAGAATTATTGACCGATCCTGTTTTCACCTCCTCGGGTCTCCAGTCCTAAGCGAATCTTTTGCTTCCTTCGTTGAAGAAAATATACAAAATTTTAGTGCAATTTTTGACAGACTAGTCAAAATTAATATGCATTCGGCATTTACCATTATTAGATACTGTTTATTTGTACCTAAATTTACATATGTTCTCCGGTCTTCTCATCTCTGGCAATACCCAGCTCTTTTAGAAAAAGTGGATAACACGATACTCCAAACTTTAATCAAAATTCTCAATATTCCTTTGGATGACCGAGCTTGGCTGCAAGCCTCTCTACCAATCCGGTTTGGTGGCCTCGGTATTCGCAAAATTTCTAGTGTCAGTTTACCTGCGTTCATCTCCTCGATCTACAGCACTGAGGTTTTGACCAGGAAGATCTTAGCGCCTTCCATTGTTAATTACGTCATGCCGTATTTGTCCGATGCCGTGGACGCATGGAAATTAGCTTGCCCGAGCTCAGATTTGCCTAATACCCTATCCTCTCAGGGCCAGTGGGACGCGCCGCTCTGCACTTCCGCACGGAATGAACTCCTTGACACGTGCAGGAATGCTGCAGAGCGTGCGCGCCTGCTGGCTGTGGGCGAGTGGGAGTCCGGTCTCTGGCTGCAGGCATTGCCTTCGCCTAACATCGGCACACTTCTAGATGACACGACGTTTCGTCTTGCCACCTCTCTCCGATTAGGTGCCTCATGTAATGCCCCACATCGCTGTCGGTGCGGTGAGGCGGTGGACAGCTTGGGCCACCATGGGTTATCCTGCGGCAGGAGCGCGGGCCGCTTGTCACGTCATGCTAGCATCAATGACATAATTCGTCGGGCCCTTGTCTCCGCCGACGTGCCGGCCGTATTGGAACCTAATGGTTTGGCGCGCGACGATGGCAAGAGGCCCGATGGTATGTCCTTGGTGCCTTGGAGGATGGGGCGGCCCCTGGTATGGGATGCAACTTGTGTTGATACCCTGGCGCCGTCACGTCTTCCAAGCACGTCTATGCGTTCTGGCGCTCCTGCTGCAGAGGCTGAAAACCTCAAGAGGCGCAAATATAGTAGCCTTCCTGGAGGCAATTTGTTTGAGCCTTTTGGGGTCGAAACATTAGGCTCATGGGGCCCTAACGCGCGTCTCCTCTACAAGGAGATAGCGGCGCGTCTGTTCGCCACATCACGTGACCGGCGGGTTGGTCTGTTTTTCGCGCAAAGAATAAGCCTCGCTATTCAGCGCGGAAATGCGGCCAGCCTGCTGGGCACTTTTGGCATCGACGACGATGTGGAGGCACTTTTGTATATATAATTTTAATTATTATTTTGTTTTTGTTTTTATATATATTTACTGTAAGTTAGTTGATAAGTAGTTTTAATACTGTAAATAGTATGTAAAATAGAACAAAATAAATTATTTATAAATGTTAATTTACTACGTAGGTAAAGACTTCCTACTAATATTATAAATGTGAAAGTTTGTGAGTGTGGATGTATGTATGCATGTATGTTTGTTACTCCTTCACGCAAAAACTACTGAACGGATTTGGATGATATTTGGAACACAGATAGTTTATAACCGGGATTAACATATAGGATACTTTTTATCCCGATAATCCCGAAATTTTTGTTACGTTAAATACTACGCGGACGAAGTCCGTGGGCACAGCTAGTATTCAATAATTACAAAGGGTAGTAGATATTAATATAAATATTATAATATATATTTGGATAAAGTATCAAAATGCAACCCGCAAATTAGAATGTTATAATGTATTAATCTATCTATGGCATTAGAAACCACTTTTGTCTGAAAAATAAAAAAACTCATTGTAATTTAATTAATATTTCAATAAACTTGGGGGTAAATCTTTTGCGAGTTATGGCGAAGTTAATAATAATATGATGTCTAAAGATACCTACTCACCTTCCTGAGTATTTGCTGCAAGTTCTCTCCGCCAGGTAATTTCATGGTGGCGTCCGGGGAGGCCGGCGCCACGCCGTCGTTCTGCAGCACCGCCCACAACTCCCCGTAATATATCGCCGCCCAATATTGATGGGCGACTGCAGCCGCCCATGCGATTTTGTTATATTCTAGTTCCAAGTAATTGAGCTTCTTCAATGGAGGGCCGGAACTGCGAAAATACAGTAATGACAATAAAAGCGGACTTGAAATTACAAACACACACTTAAATTGTTTAACTTAAATGTTTATTCGTATATATGTATGTATGTATATATATATTATGTACTAGCTGTGCCCACCGACTTCGACTCACCGCACACGATTACTTCTTTGCACGCGGACAAACTCCACAATATCGAGCATGTACTGCACCATTTTATGGTAGAGGACCAGCTCGTCAGCTGGCCGGGAACTCGCCCTGCTCTCACAGCTGTCTTGGACTTTCATATCACATGTTTGATCCCAGATATAGTTGAAAAAGTTGTTTATTTGCGCACCGATAACTTGAACATGTCGATCCGGTAAACAATGCAGAAGCACCCCTACAAGTGCGGGCAATATTTTGCTGCAAACTTGAGACTGAAAAATATATTTTTAGAATAAATTAAGCATGTTATAATAAATAAATAAAAATTCGATAAGATCTTATTCTACTTCATCTTCTTCTTATAATGGTACGAGTATATGCAAGTGGCCAACTATAGTTACGAAGCTTTCATGCCGCCTAAAGGTCTTCAACATGGCTTAACTACTGCGATAACCGGGCCCGACAGCTTAAGGTGCCCTTCTAAGCACGAACGGAAGCGCTCTGTTGTAAATGCCACCAGCGGTCACCCATCCTGGTGTATACCGCCGCGAGCGCTTCTGTTTTCAAAACGAAGTATACGAGGGATGCCTTTTAAGTTTTGTCGTTTGAAGAAAAAAACACAACTAGAACCTTATAGTAATTTTTATTGTTTTTCAAAGTATTCACCACGTAGCTTAATACACTTTTCCATTCGCTCAAACCAGTTATTATAACATTTATACCACTCTAAAGTGGGGGTGTTCAAAATGGCTGACTTGAAAGCGTCGACTGCTTTTTCACCGGACTGGAACCTTTGACCACGAAGACTTTTCTTAATTTTAGGAAATGTAAATAAATCGTTAGGGCTTAGGTCAGGACTGCATGGAGGATGCTCAAGAATTTCTACTTTTTCCTGCTTCAAATACTCAATCGTTTGACGAGCGCTGTGTGAGATTGCGTTGTCGTGGTGCAGGATGATGCGTCGCTTTGAGTTAGATTTTCGAAGTTGGCGATGACTTGTGGTAAACAAACTGTGGTATACCACTCTCCATTAACCGTTCTACGATCTTCAAGTGCAATAGTCGCAATATGGCCGGTTTTTCCAATGAACGTGGCCACCACCTTCTTTGAAGTGCTTCAAGAACGAACAACTTTAGTCGGTTTTGGCTTGTCTTGAAAGACCCAGATTGTAGATTGTTGTTTGGAATCAGGATCGTAGGCATAGATCCAAGATTCGTCACCACTGATGATGTTGTAGACGTGATTTGACTCTCCTTGGTTGAACCTTTGCAGAGTTTTCTTACACCATCTGACGCGGGCCGCCTTGTGATCGTCGGAAAGCAGATGCGGTATCCAACGGCAAACTAGCTTTCTTACACCAAGCGCTTCATGCAAGATTTTCTGAATGGTTGTCCCTGAGATGCCTAATAGAACCTCTATCTCTTGATACGTCACATGACGATCTTCGAGAATTTGTTGTCTCACAGCAATGATGTTATCTTCAGTGAAGGCGGATTTTGGCCGTCCTTCGCGAGATTTGTCACTAAGAATAGTATGTTTACGCTGGAATTATAAATACCAGCGTTCGACAGTCCGCAGACATGGGGCTTCATCACTGAACACAGATGTTAGCTCTTCAAAACACTGAAGCCGTGTCAGGCCTCTTCTAAAGTTGTAGAAAATTATTGCACGAACATTTTCCTTAGGAAGATTCATTTTCGTACGTAACCTGACAGATTCTAATCGACGCTGTGACTAAACAATAGCATTAATCCTAAAACTTTCAATTGTTTTGAGATTCGAAATTTAAACACATTCGAATATAGAACAGTTCCAAATTCAAAATTGCCGGGAAATATGGAAACGACATAACTTAAAAGGCATGCCTGGTATTCGTGAGAGAAGTCCATAGGTCGTCTTATTCATTTAACTTGATTACAACTAACCTTTAACATACAAACTTCCCGCAATATGTCTATATCTTTAGTCGGTGTGGCAATCAGTCGCAGAAGGGCACAAGTGACCCGCTTCAACCACACATCACAGTTCCTGTTGTGCAACACCAGGGCATCCAAAAACACTCCATTAGGAAACTCTGAACAATACTCTTCAACTTTGATGCGTTCAACTTTGGTATCTGAGTATCCCGAAGTTACAGGCAAGAAGGGTTTTAATAATGCATCCTGGACCTCATCCAAATCTGAAATCATCCAAAAACTTTTGTTACCAAAGTTAGAGATGTTATTAATTTGTAATGAACTAGTGGGCCTGCAGACGTTGACCTGTCCCCACCTAGAACCCGATTGCAGCATCATCCACCGGGTCCAATTGTGAATATTGACCATCAACGGATCCACTCAAACATACAGAAAAAAATCCTCAAATCGGTCCAGCCGTTTAGGACGAGTTCAGTAACAAACACACGCACAGAAGAATTATATATTATATATAAAGATTTAGCATTTCCAACGCACCTAAAATATTTCGAACTCGGCGACACTTGATGAAACTACTCAGAGTTTCAATAACTTTGCTGACGACGAGCGGATCCTCGTCAAATATAACGTCTAACAATGACTTGACCACTGTCACAGCAAAATAGTCCTTAGGATCAGAGACTATCAGTTCTTTTGGGTCAGCTGGTGGCACGGTGACCAACGTCTTCAAGTCATATGAACCGATTTCTGACAAACAATTGCAGGCTTCTATTATCGTCTGAAAACCAAATATAGGAACCCAATATAATTAAATAATAAATAAATATCGCCAAACCAATACACCTAACTAAGCAACGCTATGCGGGTACTATACATTGGATTGGGGGATATCCTAGTGACATCCAGACCAGGAAAAAATTACAAAAAGGCGATTTCCGAAATTTGCACCAACGGGAATCAAACCCTCCACTCAATACAGTGATCCGAGCGGAATACGCTCAAATCACTAAGCCAAACGGTCGTTAATTTATCTAGAAGAGACAATTTTTAACCAATCACACGAAAACTGATAAAGTTTATGTCGAGATAGATATTTTTTCCATGGGACTGGTTCCGCCGCATACTCCTATCACTATTAATCCGGTAAACCAGGATCGACAATGGTGTCCAATGATGACGCCGAGATTTGACCCTCGCCGAGTCCCTGGGAAAGCTAAATTGTATTATGGAAACCGCACGAAATATATATAGGTACCTATAGAGGAGTTACCTTATCATCATGAACTGATTTTAATATACAGCTAAGACAATGCACAAATTGGTGGATAACACTCGTTTTGCAGTCCTCGGAGAATCTCTTGGAATCCAACTCGCTCCATAGGTTTTGCACAAACTGTTTATTACTTTTAAGGAATTGACGAATGTTCAGTAGTGTTTCGTGACTAAAACAAACAGCCTCTACGTTTATAGTCACTTGGACGGGTACGTAAATTTTCTCATCCTAACATAAGCAGTAGTTAAAGCACACATGGAATCATAAGAGTCTATTCTTTATTTATTAACAAGCGCGCCAGACATTACTCAGGACGAACAGCAATGGAGGACAGTACCTCTTCTGCGTAACTGCGGTGGACAGTTCGCAAGAGAGAAGGGTTCACTCCTCCATAACTGTTCACTGCAGGGCATTGCCTATCAGTGGGACAGTTAGGAAGGTTCCAAAAAAAAAAAACAATGGCACCGATCGCGCTCACCAAACATTTTTATAAACGAAACGCACGCGAAACACGCTCAAGACCCAAAATTCCTTTAGCTACAATTAAACACTCACAGATAATCAAACAGAAAATGATAATGGTGCCAGAATTGTAATGCAATTACAAGCTTAATAAGATAAGGAATTACCTTGGACACTGCAAACTGATTTTGTAAGCTTTCAGTTTCTCCAAAAATACCGACATCGAAGAACAGTAAACAATGTCGGGTCCAGTTTGCGATAACGAATGAAATAAATCGACTATATCATCAGTCTCCCTCAAACAGTCCCTTATATCGTCATTCAAATAGTCCAAAATTGAACTGCATTCCAGTTGGTAGCCTTCTTCCTTTTTCATTATCAAAACCGGTAACAACTCCAGAACCGATTTCCGCATCACACTAATGTTGGTAGGCAAAAGATATTGCAGTGACATTTTCAATCCTTCAATGTATACACGTAACTCTTTCCTATCGCAGCACTTCCGAATGGCGAAAGTAAAAGATTTACATACAAAATTGCATACAAACACGTCAGAAGGATTGCCCAGGGGGACATTTTTGATGAACGTTATGTAAGCATGCAACGCCAGTGTTTTGTACTCAAATATGTTTTCTTGTACAATATTTTTCCATAATTCAAGCAATATTTTGAAAATTGATGTAGTTTTATTGAGGCAGAGGTACGGAATAACACTTCTATCCGTGAGATCCTGTGAAAAGATAAATTTATACTAGGGATTCATAACGCAACTCAAATATAAGTTCTTCTTAGCTGATTAGAGACTATATATTTACAGTAATATATTACTTACTAGTTTCTTCCCGCGACTTCGTCCGCGTAGACTTAAGTAAAATATTCTATGTTTTAATCGAGGTTATAAACAATCTGTGTTCCAAATTTTATCCCAATCCGTTCAGTTGTTTTTGCGTGAAAGAGTAACAAACATACATCCACACTCACAAACTTTCGCATCTATACATATACATATAAATACAAATAAATAAAATTAGAGTGTCTGTTTGTAATATCAAAATAACACCTTTTCACTATATGTATATGAAAGCACATAAGACACCTATAGCAAAAACGCGATATAATTTTTTTTTGTCTGTCTGTCTGTGTGTTCGTTCCGGGTAATCTCCGAAACGGCTGGTTCGATTTTGACGGGACTTTTTCACTGGCAGATAGCTGATGTTATAAGGAGTAACTTAGGCTACGTTAATTTTAGAAAAATAACATTTTAAAAAATGTGTCCTGTCGCGCGGGCTCAGAACGCGGGAGCGGGCTTGTTTGTTCAGTTATATTCCACGCGGACGAAGTCGCGGGCTCAGCTAGTTTATAATATAAGTAGGATTCTTTTTTATAATTAAGCCGGCAAGCAAGCTTGCGACCCCCTGATGTTAGGCAGTTACTGTAGCCTATACTAAGATGCTTGCAATACCAAAGGCATTACTCGCACGGTGCCCACTCATCGTACGAATCACAGCTATAATAGCTACATTACGCCGAACTTGTGAGAGGGTACTATCCTGGTCGAGCCTTAAGTATACAAGGTGAAACATAAAGGGTATACTTCTTTATTCAAAACTTAACTTTGTAATTCTAAACCTATCAGCTTTGGAGAAAATTTTAAAAACAAAAGGTGTTATGGGGATACAGCTGTTGACAGATTTCACAAGTCTACAAAACCTTTAGTACTTCAACCGTCCCACAAAGCCGATAGTTTTAGATTTGCAAAGTTAAGTTGCAAAAAAAATTGTATACCCTTTTTGTTTCACCTTGTATAAGCTGTAGTCAATTGGGTATAGTTTGCAAATGTTTTTCAAATAATGCGTACAAATTATTCCCTTCTCGACGTGCTTTTAAGTATGTGGTAATAACGAATGGTGGACGGGCTGCTCGCCAAATTGTACTACGTATATTTTCTTAGGTATGATACAAATGTACTTACTTGAAAATGGTCAAGAATGGCTGAAAAAATCCGGGTCGGATAGTAGTAAGTTTCATTTTTGGGTGTTAATTTAACTTGAAACAGTCGCTCCGCCTCCTCTTGGTCGCTGAGATGCGTCGCTATCAGCAACAATATCTCGCCGATGTTATCAACAAACATACTGTTCCATTTGCGATTCTCAAACACTTCACCCATCTGATGTATTATTTTATTTGCATATGACTTTAATTTATTAAATGATTCCGGTTGGTGAACGCCGTAGCAGTCCAGTTTGTATTTATCACTCACAACGTAAGGTAGACATAACAGCATGATGTTAGAAAAACATGTCTGAAATGATCAGTCATTAAATTAACACTGCAGACTGATTAGTTTATAAAATATTTTAATTTCAAAACTCTGTGAATTACTCACCTCAAGCACATCTTTGATGCTCAAATCTTGTGTATTAATTATATGATTTACGACATCACTCTCGGATAAATTGCCCTTTTTGCGCCACAACACGTCTGCCGCGACCAGCCACTTCATATGCACTTTTATGAACAATACTAAATTATCAATTTCAAATAAATACAGCGGCAATTCCTCTACAGTATAGTTGTAGCTAAACCAAAAATGTATCACCGATAATATGTTATCATTTAAATAACTTTGAAGATCTTTTATACCCCCTACTTCAACAATCTTATTTAAAACCTTTTTAACTGCATTCTTATCCAATGATTTAATGTTCTGCACATTGATAACTTGAAGTATTATAAATTGTATTGATGACTTTTTTCCTTGCGCCATGGCAAGGAACGTGTGTAGTACTGTTAAAGTTCTATTCGCAGATTCGTCCTTTAATATATGCTCATTTCCGTCCAATACCTTAAATATAAATTTACCATTTTTAACTGAACAGGTATAATTTAAATAATTTTATCAAGACAATTTATCACCTTGATAAGAATAATAATATACTTACATCAGCCACAAATATGTCCAACAAGTCCATAGAAAGTTTTTCTATGTCGGCGTCTGAATAATTGTTTATAAACATTTTTAATAAGCAGCAGCAATATAGTCGAATACTGTGAACATCTCCCCTAAGTTGTTTGGTGATAGATATCTCAAACGTATTTTCAACGTTGATGTTTTGTTTCCGATTAATCGCGGCGATTTTCGCCACACATTCATAGATATATGAGGCGACTTGCGGCGAATAATGCATATCTTCACAGAGCTTCAAATAGCCCCGAACCATTATGATACAGTTCTCTCTTAAAACATTGTCCTCAACACAAATGTGATCGATTAAGTCGACTAAAATTTTTAAAATGCCTAAAGACACATTGGCGTTTCTGTACCAATCTTTGCAGATGAATTTCATCAATGTGAAGATTAAATCTGCAACAACATAAAACAATATTAAGTTGGAACAGGGGACGATAAAAAACAAATCAATAAAATTGAAAAAATTAATTACCTAAGGGAGGATCTTCTACTGTCGGGGCTTTCAATATTTCCATGCACCTCAACACGCATAACATATCTGATGAAAATTCGTAAAGGTCCGGATTTAAGATGAGTTTTAATATGTCATCTCGATAATCAACATTTTTTCTGCAATATGCGGCAAGTACATAAATACAATTATGCTTTAAGGTTTTCATATTTTGTTCTCTTTCATCGACTTCCGAAATGATATCATTATCACCAGCTTTAGTTTCGGTATTCAGTATGTTATTGACACAATGAAAAAAATCGCCATCAATACTCATACGTAGCGCTTTGCCAAGCTGAGGATCGAATTCAGTAATTAAAAGTTCTTGAACGAGACTGGTTATGGCCAATTTAGTTGCAACCTGTTCGCTGCTACGCAACACGCTCGTCAATGACGAAAACATCGTTTCCATTGCCGTTTTCAACAACGCATACAATTCTGTGGTAATAATTTCCTTGCGAGTTTTTAACTTATACTTTATGATAAGATCAAAGTAAGCCAGTACAACATTGATCAATTTGGTACTTTCGAGCAGTTCGGAATTTCGCCGTACCTTTAAAATGTTTTCATTAAACCTCCTTCTGAAGTATTTTTCTACATGATTTGCAACATCAATAATCATGTCACTTTGTGCGTAAGCGAGTTCTGCAATTTTGGGGGCTATTTTAAGATCTTCTTCGAATTCGCTAAATAAGATGCATTTTTCAATGGAATAAAATAATATTTCACGTAAGTTATCACTTCTAGGCTCCGCAGTACACATCGGCATGGAATGTACGTTTTCGCTCGCTATTATTCTCAATAATAAATCGCTTACATTTGCAACGCGAACACTTAGTATGTCACCTTGTGTCAGCCAAGTAAAACATTCAATTCTAGACTCTGCCGCGCTACATTTGTTATAGAATTTATGGAACACGTGAATCAAAGTTTTCACACTGTAATCCGTCACAGGCATGTCTTTCTCAAAGTACAATTTAATAAAATGTTGAATGTGTTCATACCTCAAAGAACCAGAGTTGAGTAAACACTGCATGATTGTATGCACACATTTATGAGCTGAGTTAATTGCTGTACAGTTTCTGAAATAAAAATTGAAGATGGTGGTGCTAATTTATTGGTAAGTAGGTACACAACTAAACTAACTGCACTGTCGTCCTTCTCGTGTTAGTAATGAAAGAGCAAGACCGATATATATTTTTAAATTACACCATGAACTCACCTTGCACATGTGTTCCACAATGATATCAGTGTGTTGTCATGTTCGACTCCTTTGTTTTTTTGGGGGCTTAAAATGTTTAACGCGGAGCAAGCCAATTCCTCAAGATAATCCCAATTTACATAGTTATCATTCGTTAAAAGAATCTGTATACAGTTGAGCAGAGTTAGGCAGTCACTGGTAGATACACTTGTGCTATAAACTTGTACATAAGCATGCACAATTCCCAGCCTAGAAGATAAATAAAAAATAACATTTGAATGTACCTGGATGTAATGAACCTGACATCGAAATGTCACGTATATTTTTCAAATATTTATTTATTCGTTTTATGGAACGCCTCTCGTTTAAGAGACGTCGGTCGGAAAATTATTTAATACATCAAAGTATGCAGAAAATCACTCACAAAAAGTCCTAATTCCAAAGGGCACTACTACAGCCAGCACAGCTAGTCAAATAATAAACAAGATGAGCTATCCAGACAGGTAACAATTTATATTATTTTCAGAGAGGACGACAGTCATATGTCTTGAGAAACATACCATGGTAGGTGATTTTGTTGCATTTCATTTAAAATGTCATTGAAGGTTTTGTTCATGTTGAAAGTCAATCTTTGTCTCTTTGATGGCTTTTGCATGTCACTTTCGTTCCTTTCTACAACCAAAAATTCCTGAGAAAGTGAATAAAAATAAATAAACCCACAGAGATATAAGTTATGTTACCCCACAAATAACACAATATAGCTGCCTCTATTTTTTGTTTTCATAATAGAGACAACAATATGTTTTGTGTGAGTGTTTTATTCAGTACAAACGAGGCGCATTTTCAACAGATATGATAAGATGGGGAATTACCTAATTGAAATTAAGTAGACATTTATTCACTGAATGAGTGACCTACAATAGCGGCAATAACTTCGGATGTATATTATTGCTAGTCATCATGATTACACATTTAAGATATCATCCTCTATTTGCTGTTACTCACCTGATAATGTATAAATGCTGCCAACCGGAAAAATTGGGTGCAGTGATGCAATACTTTGTCGTTAGGTTTACGACTTTTTTGTAAATATCCCACTTCTATACATATGATTTCGGCAATGCTATTCAAATACTTGTTCCAAGTACCCCAGTCATTAGCGAGGCTACCATCCTCGTTCTGTAATCTTCCTCGTGGATGATGGAGTACAACAGTGTAATTCAATATCTTGAATATTGCCGACTGCAAAAAAGTAAGTTTAGAAAAATAAGTTAAATAAATAATAATATCCCCAGGCTGACACACCAAATAACTGCTTGGCCCTAAACTAAACAACGCGTGTAGTATGGGTACCGTACATTGGACTGGGGGCGATCCCAGTGACACCCTGACTTGGGCAAATTAAGAAAAGGCCATTTCTGAAATTTGCCTCGACGGGAAGCGAACCCGCAACCATCTGGTGCAGTGAGCCGTACGGCCTACGCTTGAACCACTGCGTCAAGCAGTCGTCAGAGATCTACCTAATTACTGATTTTACAACTCTAAATACGCGCTTATATTTACCTTTTTCTTTTGCTCTTTATTTGGATCGTAACATTTTATAAGTGAGGGTAGGATCCTTTCCGTAAAATGGCACATCATCAAACGGCATTCCATGGATAGCTGTAAAATTATGGCATGAGCATGGCACATTCAATAGTTTCAACAATAATACTAAAAGTTTTTATAAGCTATTGCATCTGGTGCCTGACAGGGTCAGAACTTTGCAATAAGCTGCCTGTTTATTTGTATAGCTCTATCCCTCTCTATTGGGCAGCAGATAATATAGTACCTATACAGGTTAAAAAGAAAGGGTATAAGTACTTTTTTTTTCAAAACAACTTTGTAATTCTAACTATCAGCTTTGGAGGAAACCTGAAAAACTAAAGGTGTTATAGGAATACAGCTGTTAACAGATTTCACAAGTCTACAAAACCTTTAGTACTTCTACTGTCTCACAAAGCCTATAGTTTTAGATTTACAATGTAAAGTTGCATAAAAATTGTATACCCTTTTTGTTTCACCTTGTATAGTCTGTAAATAATATACCTATTTTAAAATAAATGAACTTACTGTTTCCAACAACAAGGTGACTATTTCAAGAACAACATCTTGAGCCTTTTTATCATCAGTTACTTTGGTAAAACATTTTTCCACCATTGACAAAGAACTCATCAGTGGTTTTATAAACTGACAATTATCCCTCCCACTTTTCATAATAAGATGAACTAATCGTAGCTTTGTATAGTTGTCTAAATTGAAATCATTAGAGAAACATGCGGCTATACAAACATCCAACAAATCTGGAATATTAATAACATATTCAAATAGACAGTATGCAAAGATATAGGTACTTGCAAATCTCAGCATTTTCTTACCCTTCCAAGAGTTTGGTGTTATATAACTCAAGTAGTGTTCATGAGATAAAATATGTTTAAGTAGTAAACTCAAGTATTCATCTCCAATGGCTTTCACAAGTTGATTGTCATTTAAAATATGAAGACATGCCTCTGTTATTTTATCACATTTTATATAGGCTTTACCTGTAAAATTATAAACATTGATAAGAATATTTATTATTTTCATAAGCTCTTCCGATGCGGGCTCATACTTCAATTCAAGTACAAAGGTACTCTTAAAGAAAAAGGTTTTAATATTTGCAAAGGCTTAAAAATGGCTTATTAGGAGTTGTAATACAGCTCCTAACGTCGTAACATTAATTCATTTTTGTTTTAGACTCACATAGAAAACATGTGTAGAAACAGAATATTGCTGTCAATGTTTAAATACACAGTTTTGTAGGAGTACCAAAACTCTGTTCTTGTGGCAATTTACAGCCTTCTTCCTCTAATACTCTTTTATAAAATGAATGTGACATAAAATGAATAGACATGGTGTTAATACATGTTAAGACATGGTGCAAATACAAGGGTTCCTAGTTTGACTACAGAACCCTAAAAATGAGGTATCTATATTCTCATACTATGACTGCAGTCTGTAGTGAACTTACCTCTATTAGAGCCCAGTACACATGAGTGGAGCAATGTTGAACACAGTGGTCTAATGGCGGTATTGTATGTCTTTGAAGTTTCAAATTTTTCAGCTTCCTGCAAGGCAAGTTTGTTAGCATTTGTATAAATAGGTACTTACCTGAACTCTTTTTATTGGTTATGTAACCATACTTAATGTTAAATTTAGGTAAATAGCAGGTAGCAATAAAACATTTCTTACTTTCAAAATGTATTCATAAATATCATCAAACACATGATTCCAAGTATAGCCTTGCTTGTGTAAAGTATTTTTAGTTAATAGAGGAGGCAAGACACTCCCGGTGAGAAAGTCTTTCAGCAGTTCTGCATTCTTTTTGCGCTCTGTAGCCCGCATAGATTTAAGACCAGTACTGATCTCTCTAACAGATAATTCTAGTTCCATTTTGGTTTGATTTTAAATCTCATCTCAATTATTAGATATCTGTAAATAATAATTGGATACTCTTTATTACACATATATCACATATTATCATATCATAAAGGCATAAAAGGAAGTTGTTGTTATTTTTCTATTATAATATTTACTTATTCATAACATTTATACTTACATAAATCAAGGCACTAAAACCTTATGTACCTAGCCATCAAGCTTTCGGTGAACAGAAATCAAGTCTATCAAGCATTGACCTAGGCTAAGTACCTATTATAATAATATTACTTTTTAATTTTAAGCCTTAACAATAGGGATATTCAGTAAACATCGATTTTTCGAATCACTCGATGTTTTTAATTCGATACATCGAATCGATCCGATGTTTTGACAAACTGTTGATTCACTCGATGTATCGATGTATTTTCATAAAATATCGAATACCAGTGAATTTAATGAAAACTCAGTTTGATCTATAAATCATTCTCATTCATGGTTTTAATTTATATATATAGCTGATAAAAGTTGTCTATACAAATAAATAAAGTTGGAGTGTCTGTTTGTAATATCAAAATAACACCTTTTTACTAAATGCATATGAAAGTACATACGACACCTATAACAAAAACGCGTTTTAAAAAATGTTTGTCTTACTGTCTATCTGTCTGTCTGTCTGTGTGTTTGTTCTGGGTAATCTCCGAAACGGCTGGACCGATTTTGACGGGAATTTCACTGGCAGATAGCTGATGTATTAAGGAGTAACTTAGGCTACTTTTATTTTAGAAAAACAAAATTAAAAAAATGGGTCTTGTAACGTGGGCTCAGAAAGCGGGAGCGGGCTTTTTTGTTAAGTTAAATTTCACGCGGACGAAGTCGCGGGCTCAGCTAGTTATATTATAAAACTGTCATTAAACGTAAGTTATGGGAGTGAATTTAATGAGGGGTGAGAACGTGCGGTTTGCTTGATGACCGATGACGAACTGATTTTGGTTGCAATACAATTTGCGTAAATGTGAACATTTGGGTCAAAGTGTGAATGCTGCTTCGGCAAATGTACGTGTATGGTTGTACACCATGAAAAGTAGTTTATTCTTAGTTATATAGATTTCTTCAACATTCAGCATCCTTGAACACACACAATAAATGTGCAGTCATGGACAGTGCTGGTGTAGGAGTAGTATAATAATTATAACTTGACGCTTGCGTGGAGTGTCAGAAGGCTGACTAGGTGCGGGCTTTGTGGTGTAATGTTATGTTAGAAAAAGTACTCGATTTTCAGTAAACATCGATGTTTGTAACCGATATATCGAAAGACATCGATACACACTTCCGATATATCGCATCGAAAAATACATCGATGTTTTTTCGAAGTGGACACCCCTACTTAACAATCTACATTACTTTCCCTTTTGTTTTGAATAAATTGTTACCTGATTTCAATTATTCTTTCCCCTTTTTTGTGGAATGCTGATTTATTTCCAATAGTAAAACAAGAGAGTTACTTATATATTACTTACAAAATTATGCATTATTATCGTGATTTGATTATCGTTTTATTTACTGACCGGCTTATTAATTCAATGGGAATATTGTACGCAACACCGCAACACAGAGTACATCGTATGTAGATTAGTAGTAGTGGTATTCTTTTTGTATAGTTTTTGTACTGTACTCTCTTTTTATATCGAATTATTAAGAAGAAGGAACTACGACAAAAGTACATTCATACGAAAACTTTGCGTTTGCAAAGCTCTATGTTACGTTACCAGTATACATACAATAGTAGTCATTGGCTCTATGCAAGAAGCTTAGAATACCACTACCACTGGAGAGTGCATGTAGAACTATGGAGTGAAGACAGGTTTTTTTACATTCAAGTCTATGCTTTGTCCCTCTCACACTTCATCTAAAATTGCCATAATAAACACAAAAAATACCCAAACTAACGTGTGATGAGCCAAGATTTCGCAAGTCCATGGTTTTCGTATCTGATTTTTAATGGATTTTATTTACAAATTACTTATGCATCAATTTGAGAACCCCCTTTTGACTTCAGTATTTATTTTTATATAGAAAACAAAAAATAGCTGCTATTTTAATAATTTAGCAACACTGATAGAACACTCAATTTGACACTATGGCCAATCTGTCAAAGTTTTTCAAGCACTTCGCATTTTTAAATTAGTTTAATGTTTAAATAAAAGTGTATTCTTGTAATTTTAACGATGTATTGTGTTGTGCAAAATTGCAGAAGTGTACGGATACCAAACTCAAACATTAAGTTTCACGGGTGATTGTATTTTACGCTAATAACCGTATTTAACCATATTTATATTATTTTTAATGGGAGACATAATAAAACATCAATAAATTATTATTAGTACTATTGTGTGGCTATTGATTAATGATATAACAGTTTCTGTTGTACTTTTCGTACTATATTTTATACATGAACAATTGACCTAAGAAGGGTGACCATCATCTCACTGTATTTCAGATTTTCTGAGTAAGGAAGGATACATAAGTATTATACAAATCATATGCTCCAAAGTCAAAAATATCATCTTATTGCATTTATATGAGTACCCACCATGTATTGTGATTGTGCTAAGTTTATAAGTAGCACAATCACAATAGGTACCTATTTTATGACGGGTGTACACGGGTGTATAGCTAACTTTGCCTCCTGCACGCTTCCACCCTAGGCAGGAGCCGAGCCGGCGCGGCTTTCGGCTCGCATACGTGCTCGCGCTGGTACCGCGCTGTGAGTTAGTGATAGTTAGACCGTCACGCAGAGAACGCGCGTAAGCTCGAATGCCGGTTCTGTTATTTATACAAATAAATAAAATTGGAGTGTCTGTTTGTAATATCAAAATAACACCTTTTCACTAAATGCATAATGCAAGTACATACTCGTACAGTACATATAACAAAAAAGCGGGTTGAAGCGGTTTATTCCGGGTAATCACCGAAACGGCTGGACCGATTTTGACGGGACTTTCACAGATAGCTGAAATATATTAGCTGATATATACCGCATATTTATATTTTTTACAATTCAAGTAATTATGGAAATTGTTTCACTGGCTTGTTTCATTTTTTTTATTTTTTTATGATGAGTGAGTTTGTAACGTGTATCAACATATGTGATGTGACTTAAATGGTTGTATCTTTTGATTGCGGTGACTTGGAAGCTTTATAAATTATTGATTCCTCTTCTTTCTCTAAAAATATGGCCCACTTTGTTTAATAGGTATTTCGCCAGGGTCAAGTTACAAATAACAATAACAAACACATTTAATAACAATACAATACAAAAAATGTGTGTGATGTGATTAACCCTTTGGCATCCGTGATGTTTAATTCGCGCACATCCGAAGTCCCGCGGTCATATGCCGTATCGCGGCGTCAAATTACAAGTGTCGTAAAAAACCCTCTCATTCAAATTCTATTGGCACTATCGCCTTTTTGATGACTGTTTTAGTTTCTTGAATAAAGGGGCCCTATGTTACAAAGTAAACAATCATATTATAACCACTCATGAATTCATTAAAAAATATCACTAAAAAGTCGGGAGGCCGTGCGTTCACTCACCAAGGCGTTAGTGACTGATGAATGAAGTATGATTTCTTTTAGATACAAGCCAATTTTTTTTTTAATACTGTCTAAGTACGTGTGGAATATAATGCCAAATAAGAATAACATTACTTCAAGCAAAAATAAACCATAGCTTTTAAGAAAAACGGTTTTAATTAGCCTGCGTCCTGCAAACACAGTACTGTGCCACCGCACCTTGCGGATAAATAATAAAACTAGCATTAATGTGCCACCGGGAATCAAAGTGAAGTGAACTATGAGAAGTTCTTTAATAAATTTAAATGACCAATGATTTCCATCCGGCGTTGTTAATGTATAATCTAAGAAGACATTTCTAGCAAGCTTTAAAATATGCGTAGCACCTAACAAGCATTGCACATTGTTAACACATAAGTTTTGGAACGATCTTGAGTACGCTTTAGAGATGTCATTTTGTACTGGTATGACATAAGAATGACATTTCTAAGATCGCTCTCTCAGACTTGAGATCGATTTATTAATATGGGCCCGAAACCGTAAGTCCTAAACTTGAGATCCGATGTGGTCACCCTTGAAAGAGGAGCAACAAGCACATGTAACTTCATTCAAGGTCATATTTCTTAGCTTCAAAACATTGTTCGTGATATTACATCCAGTGTTATGTATAAAGTTCTTGGCTCTATGCTTTGCACAAACCACAAAGGCACAAACTGACCTAAAAGTCAAAGATCACCTCTCCTCGTGGTATGTGCGTTTTAAAAATAACGATACCAGGCATCGATGCCACTTGCAGATACCGATATCTGATAACGTTTTACGTTGACAACGGAAACTTATGATATTCCTTAGACCTTTTATATTCAAATTACATGACCAGTTTACAAGGCTTAAAACCGAAAACGATTTATTTTGTAGTCATATTTTAGGATAAATATATTATTTAATTACTTGAAATCGTAGTTATTTCATTGCCAGTACCTAAACAATATTTCAAATAACGCAAACGTTATATCAACAATGTATCGTATCGGCAGCCAGTAACTCGAGAACGGTATGAACATTAATGTAACACTCATGGTAACACTGGTAGGCATCGAAATCAAAAATAACGATACCGCATCTTTAAAAATATCCATAACCGTGCCCGTTATATCGGCATCGTGAATGTAAATAATATCATAAATATATTAAATTAATTAATTAATTAAAGCTTAGATAAATAATACCACAGAACTGCAGGGATTACTTGTAGCTATGTGTATACCACGCGTATACCCACCCGTAAGGAACAGTAACAATACCTGTAAACAACACACAAAAATACCAAAGCAAAACCAACAATTTTTAAGGCCCGTATCAATCTCTTCTTGTTCTTTCTTTTAAAAATTTGGCCCATTCCACTCAATTCTGAGGGCGATCTTTGAAATATCATTCTTATGTCATACTGGTACAAAATCCCAATCTGACCAAGTTTAGTTTGATTGCCAAAATTTGCTTAATGTTCTCCACTTCGATCAAATTGGAAAATATTTTTTGGAACAATATTCCTTTAAGCGGCTTGTGGTAGATGAAGGGCCGAAATCGTCACAGTTGAAAACCTTGAAAACCGTTATACATAAATTTGTAATGTCCACTGCGAAAAAGTTATCTCAAAAATCCAATAGATGGCGTAAGTGAGTAATTCAGGTAATTGGATAGTGAAAATTTTAAATTTTGCGCATGCAATACAAAAATAGATAGGTACTACAATAGTATGTTTTTAAAAACTGGTCCGTGGGAGATGGCTACGTGGCTACAACATTCCGCTGTGTGAGGTATGGTGTCCCTTTCTACCAGTGATACTGTTGACCAAAATTAAGGAATATATTTCATGTTGTTCACTGGAGTAACAGCATATCGGTGAATAAATAAGAAAAAACAAAAAAAAAACCTAGGTAATAAGTACGAGTACCTACATGTTTAAAACCAATTTTAAATCAAATAACAATTTTATTGTGAACACTTGCATACAGGAGTCTAATAGAATCACAATATCCCACATCACGCCGTGATCCCGTGAGTGTAACATAAGCATCACCTGCACGTAACATATGCTTCGCTCGACAGTAATCGAGTGCGGCGTGCAAACGAGATTCTACATCAGATACCCAATTCCCTCGTGGCACATCAAAGTAATGCACTGCTCGAACTCCTCGCCAAAAACGCAATTGCCTTGCACTATGACAGAGTCTCGTAACTGCTACTATTGGACACGACGGTTTGGCATGAGATATCACTTTCGCGGTTCGACCAGATTTAGTCAGACATATTATAACGACTGCACGTGCTCGCGTGGCTAGTTCTACTGCACTAATACAAACTGCTTTAGTCGGGTCTATGAGGGGACTTCCCATGAGTTCTATATTGCCATAAATATTTGGTCGCCATATCATTCTTTCAGCGTGTCTGCAGATAACGGCTGCAGCAGCTAGACAGTGCTCAGCCATTTTCATAGGTTCATAATTTTGTGCAAATTTCTTTAAAGGCGTGTCATAATCAAATTCTAATGATAAAACATCTGCACCATCCAGAACTAAATTAGCTACGTCTGTAACGCAAAGTGTAGGTATTTGTTCGTTAATTACTGCCTTGCATATGCACGGTTTCCCAATTTCATTACATTTGGCTAGAATATTTTTCTGGGCAATAAATATTTTCTCCACAGGAACATCGGTACTCAAAACATAACGATCGACATAAATACCATCTGCTTCTGCTAGAATTTCATCGATATTATCAATTCCGAACATATTATCAATGCAGGCGAAAATAAGTACATGTTTTCCCTTCTCAGACAATATAGCTCTAACTTCGCGAATGTCGTGTCCGGATTGAATATTTGGAACCAATAATCCATCCATATCAGATGCTACCGCCCATAATATCTGTTCATCCATGCTTTCATTCGGCTGTTCTAGTGAATCACTACATGACAGTGATTCAAAACTATCTCCTTGTTTTTTAGACTCATTAATAATGTCTCGTGGTGCTTGAGAGATATGAACGGTCATTTTAGAACCAATTATACCTCCAGTAGCAATCAAACATTCAACGGAATCATCACCAACCTCGGATATTATTAGTTTAACTTTACCAGGAGTTAAACTGCCTATAAGAAGTGTATCTCCTGGTTGTAGATCAGTTAAACCATCATACCCAACGAATAAACAATCAGCAGTTCCACTATGCCGCCAAGATGGATTAGAAGTTAAGCGTACATTTTCATTTTCAGTTAGCTCAATAGTTGCTCCAGGACTACCTTTTAAATTACCAGTTGCTATATCTGGGCCCCTGATATCTACTATAAGAGCTAGAGGATACACATACTGTAATTCAATGCTGTAATTATAAACGGCTTGGCGTATACTTTGAATTATTTGTGAGCAAATCTTAGGATCTAATTCACGCATATTAAGCCGCGCTACTGTCATTCCAGACGCTATTAACCTTTGTATTTTATCCGTATCTCGGTTTTTCATTCCGATATCACACATTAAACCTGTCTGTAGCTCTTCAAATGGATTTTCGTGAATATTTAAACTACAATAGTGCTTGAATAGTGTTGATTGCGGTAAAACAGGATTTTCTTTAAGTGCAGGTAAAGATTCTAGTGGAATATGCCACGGCAATGCCATTCTCTCAAGTTGCTTTGCTTCTTTTAAATATAAAAATGAATATATATCTAAATGAGTATATTTTTATAAAAATACGTACATAAAGCAATCAGAAGTTTTAAACATAAATGTTACAATCTAAAACCTTGGTAAAATACAAAAAGAATACAAAACGTTGTTAAACTGTCAAAATATATTTTTAAATATTTTGAAATCTGACTCCAATCTACTTGGACTCCTCATCTAACGCTATATACAAAAACCATGTTTGTATTGTATTGTTATTAATTGTGTTTGTTATTGCTATTTGTTACTCGACATTGGCAGAATCACATTGGGCATGCCCCAATGGAAAGCGGCCATTAATATTATAAAAAATATATAAAAAAAATGTAAAAGTGAAACTGACTATGAGATAACATACTGATCTGCCACCGTGTCTCCCAAAGAGGTGTCCCCTTAAATGTAGTGTTTATTAGTATGTGCATGCTGCGTGTCCCTTACTAACGAGAGTAACCATTATATTTTGAAATTTGGGGAACGTCCACCGGATTTTTTAAAATCCTATAAACAAAACCCTAACAACAAAATAAAAATAACCTTAAGGTGAAGGCGCCTGTCTAGCCCGCGAAATTCAAAATTTTCGAAGTATTTTTATAGTTTATCCAAAATTTTATCCAAAATGAAAACATTTAAGACAACATTTTGTGATTTGCGACAAACACAGTATGCAGTGCGGTTATTAATACATTTATTTTACTCTAAAACATTTCAAGAACGACAGATAACCAGAAAAACTGGTAATTTTTGTATATTTAGTGATTTACTAGTATCATATCCACCGTGATAATATTTAGAGTAAAATAAATATATTAATAAACGCACTGAATACTGTGTTTGTCGCAAACCACTGTCGCCGCCAAATAGCTTAATTCGCCGTTCAATTAACAGCCTAGGCACTTAACTAAACAGCGCCGTTCAACTAACGGCCTGAATGATAATCAGCCGTATCGTCTTTTACAACATTTAATAAACTGGCTGGCTAATGCTTAGGCAACTGGTTGACATTTAAGTACTACAAAACTTTTTCAAAATACTACCCATTCAGAACGACCTGGATGGGTTTAGCTTAGGGTTATTTTTTATGACCCCACAGAAACCCCACAGTAGTTAAACGTCATCGATCTGTCGCCGCCAACTAGCTTAATTCGCCGTTCAATTAACAGCCTAGGCACTTAACTAAACGGCGCCGTTCAACTAGTGGCCTGAATGATATTCAGCCATTTGATCAAACAGCTAGGCAAATGACTTGGATCTGTCGCCGCCAAATAGCTTAATACGCCGTTCAATTAACAGCCTAGGCACTTAACTAAACGGCGCCGTTCAACTAACGGCCTGAATGATATTCAGCCGTATCGTCTATTACAACATTTAATAAACTGGCTGGCTAATGCTTAGGCAACTGGTTGACATTTAAGTACTACAAAACTTTTTCAAAATACTACCCAAGCAGAACGACATGGATGGGTTTAGGTTAGGGTTATTTTTTTTATGACCCCACAGAAACCCCACCCGGCAAATAGATTCGGTGGATCTAAAAAAAATCGTAAAAAACCTAAGTACCTAATAAAATTATACCATCAAAGTTGTTTTTTTCCGACGCCATATTGACCAAAGAGAATATGGAATATAGAGATATTGACAGTTTGGTGAGTTTCGGCGCTAGGTGGCAGAAAGTAGAACTAAATTGAAATGAACAGGCTAAGCAGGTAATTAAACGGCTAGGCAAGTAGTTAAACGTCATCGATCTGTCGCCGCCAACTAGCTTAATTCGCCGTTCAATTAACGGCCTAGGCACTTAACTAAACGGCGCCGTTCAACTAGTGGCCTGAATGATATTCAGCCATTTGATCAAACAGCTAGGCAAATGACTTGGATCTGTCGCCGCCAAATAGCTTAATTCGCCGTTCAATTAACAGCCTAGGCACTTAACTAAACGGCGCCGTTCAACTAACGGCCTGAATGATATTCAGCCGTATCGTCTATTACAACATTTAATAAACTGGCTGGCTAATGCTTAGGCAACTGGTTGACATTTAAGTACTACAAAACTTTTTCAAAATACTACCCAAGCAGAACGACATGGATGGGTTTAGGTTAGGGTTATTTTTTTTATGACCCCACAGAAACCCCACCCGGCAAATAGATTCGGTGGATCTAAAAAAAATCGTAAAATACCTAAGTACCTAATAAAATTATTCCATCAAAGTTGTTTTTTTCCGACGCCATATTGACCAAAGAGAATATGGAATATAGAGATATTGACGGTTTGGTGAGTTTCTGCGGTAGGTGGCAGAAAGTAGAACTCAATTGAAATGAACAGGCTAGGCAGGTAATTAAACGGCTAGGCAAGTAGTTAAACGTCATCGATCCAAGTCATTTGCCTAGCTGTTTAATCAAATGGCTGAATATCATTCAGGCCGTTAGTTGAACGGCGCCGTTTAGTTAAATGCCTAGGCTGTTAATTGAACGGCGAATTAAGCTATTTGGCGGCGACAGATCGATGACGTTTAACTACTTGCCTAGCCGTTTAATTACCTGCCTAGCCTGTTCATTTCAATTTAGTTCTACTTTCTGCCACCTAACGCCGAAACTCACCAAACTGTCAATATCTCTATATTCTATATTCTCTTTGGTCAATATGACGTCGGAAAAAAACAACTTTGATGGAATAATTTTATTAAGTACTTAGGTTTTTACGATTTTTTTTAGATCCACCGAATCTATTTGCCGGTTGGGGTTTCTGTGGGGTCATAAAAAAAATAACCCTAACCTAAACCCATGCAGGTCGTTCTGTTTGGGTAGTATTTTGAAAAAGTTTTGTAGTACTTAAATGTCAACCAGTTGCCTAAGCATTAGCCAGCCAGTTTATTAAATGTTGTAATAGACGATACGGCTGGATATCATTCAGGCCGTTAGTTGAATGGCGCTGTTTAGTTAAGTGCCTAGGCTGTTAATTGAACGGCGAATTAAGCTATTTGGCGGCGACAGATCCAAGTCATTTGCCTAGCTGTTTGATCAAATGGCTGAATATCATTCAGGCCGTTAGTTGAACGGCGCTGTTTAGTTAAATGCCTAGGCTGTTAATTGAACGGCGAATTAAGCTATTTGGCGGCGACAGATCGATGACGTTTAACTACTTGCCTAGCCGTTTAATTACCTGCCTAGCCTGTTCATTTCAATTTAGTTCTACTTTCTGCCACCTAGCGCCGAAACTCACCAAACTGTCAATATCTCTATATTCTATATTCTCTTTGGTTAATATGGCGTCGGAAAAAAACAACTTTGATGGAGTAATTTTATTAGGTACTTAGGTTTTTTACGTTTTTTTTTAGATCCACCGAATCTATTTGCCGGGTGGCATTTCTGTGGGGTCATAAAAAAAATAACCCTAACCTAAACCCATCCAGGTCGTTCTGCTTGGGTAGTATTTTGAAAAAGTTTTGTAGTACTTAAATGTCAACCAGTTGCCTAAGCATTAGCCAGCCAGTTTATTAAATGTTGTAATAGACGATACGGCTGAATATCATTCAGGCCGTTAGTTAAACGGCGCTGTTTAGTTAAGTGCCTAGGCTGTTAATTGAACGTCGAATTAAGCTATTGGGCGGCGACAGATCCAAGTCATTTGCCTAGCTGTTTGATCAAATGGCTGAATATCATTCAGGCCACTAGTTGAACGGCGCCGTTTAGTTAAGTGCCTAGGCTGTTAATTGAACGGCGAATTAAGCTAGTTGGCGGCGACATATACATTCATACCACTACAACTCTGTATCCACTACAACCGTGATGAAAAGATTGCATTTCTTTAGAATTGGTAACACTGGTAGGTAGATCTCATCCATCTCACACATCTGACGGGTGCCCGTCAGGCATGCATGCATAGCTAATACCCGTTCTCTTGCAAGTATCCTGGGTAGGTACATAAGTATATCCCCCTCACTTCTGAGACCCGGTTATTGATGGCGATATAAATTTATTTACAGTAGATTTTATAATTCTAACACTGGTATTACTGACAATTAAAAAGTAAAAAAGAGTAACATTGAGTTTGCTTGACTGCGTGTCACGTTCGTTTGTTCTTTGGCAAATCTATCGCGTTTGAATTTATTTCGCGTTATATCTTTGCTTAGTAAAGAATAACTAGGTTGTAAATTGTGTATCGAATAAAAACTGTGTTTTATGAACTACGGCCATTATTGTTTTGTCGAATACATAACATGACTACCATTTATACCTACTCTGCGACCGTGAAGGTTGAGAATGTTACGTCATTTTGGTTTTATTAAGTGATACAAACTTAAATATTTTGTTTTTGTATTGAAAAGTGGCTTTAGACCAAAAAAGTGTTTGCTGGTGTGATAGCATTTAATAAGTGTAAAACATCTGAAATGAGTGTAAACGTACATATACCGGCTGCGACAAGATGCCGCCATGTTATTTAGGATTCGCTCGCAGTTTCGCTGTCAACTACGAATCGCGCTTAGCTCTGCTAGCTAGATTCTGAAGAAATATATTTTATCAAATCCGTAAGTAGACTGAAATTCTAGCTTGGTGGTTCTGTGAGTGTATGTAGACCTATATATTAGTTTATACAAATAGATTTCTACCTAATATTATAATGTTTACCGTGGTTTATTGACTGTCAATGCAATGACGTCATTAGGTGTAAGTAGCTCAAATACATACCAACTGATTGTAAAAAGTACATTTTTTAAACACAAAAAGAGCTCCCCTGGCCTCTATACTAGTAGAACTGTGTTCCTCCACTTTGTTCATTGTCTCCTCCATAAAGTTTATTCAAGGTCTCGAGTTAGCCTTGATCACATCACTTGCTAGGTTATTTTTTGTTGCCTAACAATCACCCAACATTTTAAATCATGATTGTGGAAAGATTTTTCAATAATCATCATACTAAGTACCAATTTATCTTTATTTACCAGAAATGTTAAAACAATGTCATAGGGTAAAGTTACTTGAGTGGCTACCTACCTAGTTACATAGGTATTTACCTTATACTATGAATACTATGAAAGTCACATTTACTTCTATAATCTATAATAAGTACTATGTAGGTAATATTTAATTATGTAAACTATAAGCCACATAGAGAATATTAATTTGAAGTAGGTAGGCAAGGACAGTTTATTGTATTTTGGTGACATTTATAAAAGTCCATAGAAAAGTACCTGAGTTATTGTCACAGTCTGCCAATTGTGTCACTAGTACAGCATACCCACAAAACTAACTACCTTCCTACTATTTTTGCACATATCAAATTGAAAACAAGATGTAATTTGTGTGAAGTTAACATTGTAAGTAGGAACGTAACCTAATAGGTATTTATTTAGAAAACTATTTCGAAAGATATGTGAAGTGTGCCCTGTGTAATTGTAAAAGGTGAGCTCTCTATTATATTGGAACTAAAATACCATAAAAAATGTTGATGCAGTGCAGCCCTATCTAATCCTTTAGGGATTGCATGAGTAATGGTGGTGCTATTTACTTGCAAATATCTACAATTTCATACACAAAATTGTGTAATCAATTTAAATTATTAATAGGTACTTAAGCACCACACTTCTGTACAGAAAGTAATATAATTACTAAATAGTGAATGCTAACATGGTGAGGTAACATGTATCTTGATTAAAAGGTGTAGAATTGTGGAGTTCACAACATATAAACAATATGGGACAAAGAATATAGGATATGGGTAAAGAATATGTGTCATTTCATTCCACTTTATTCGGAAACTATCCTTAACATTTCTAGTGTCCATACATCCACATGATTTTACATACAAAAATTAAAAATAATAATTTAAATAATATAATTTTAGCCCTTTTCATGTCCCACTCCCAGGCACGGGCCTCCCCTCAACACGAGGGGGATTCAGGCCATAATCCACCATGCTGGCCCAGTGCAGGTTGGTGGATTTCACATGTCTTTCGAAAATTGGTTAAATCTTCTAAGACATGCAGGTTTCCTCACAATGTTTTCCTTCACCGTAAGCAAGTGATAATCATATAGAATTTATGATTCGCACATGGATTTCGGAAAAACCAAAGGTTCGATCTGTGGTTTGAACCTGAGACCTGGTAGCCCGCAAGACGCGTGCTTAACCAATCGGCTATCACTGCTGATACAAAAATTAATCAAAGATAAAACATTTATAGTGTATTTTTTCTTAAGTTTTGCATTTAGTAAACAATCTTAGCATGTCTTTTTAATGTAATTTGTCTTTCAAAAATATTAAAAAATGTTCTAATAATAATTTAACATAGGTATGATTTTTTAAACCTAATATTATTTACGTAAAATAAAAATTATATATTATAAATTTTTATATTTAGAAATTAATCATTAAAAAACATGCCAAGATTGATTACTCAATCCTCTTCCTAAGGAAAAATACACTAAATATTTCTGTTAGAACTGGCTCCAAAGAAAAGTTTATGAGAATGAACAGCAACATTGCAGGTTCTATTTGAAAGGGAGAATTATAAACATACTAGCTGTGCCCCCCCAACTTCGTCAGCGTAGTATTTAACGTAACAAACATTTCGGGATTATCGGGATAAAAAGTATCCTATATGTTAATCCCCGTTATAAGCTATCTGTGTTCCAAATTTCATCCAAATCCATTCAGTAGTTTTTGCGTGAAGGAGTAACAAACATACATACATACATCCACACTCACAAACTTTCACATTTTTAATATTAGTAGGATAATTATCTATGTCTATTTAAGATCTTTAATACCAAGCTTGTAATTAAATAAGAAGCTTAAACTATTATCAATTACAGGAGGGAAAAAACCAGGACATTAGAACATAATGAGAAATAATTAATTTATGTGCATTTTAATTACTTGTTGTTTGTTTTATGTATAATTTTACCTGGAATTAAATAATGTATTTACTAATGTAGGCATCTCCCTAAATCTTATGCTGTGCTAGTTACCATACACTCTAAAGCTGCCTGTCCTGATTACTGTTTTAAAGAATCGGGTACAATGACAACTTGTTGCGATGAGTGAAATAGAAAATAAAAATATTGGTGACATGCATTATTGATGAAGGGAGACAAATAAAGTATCAATTCAGCACATTACAAAGTATCTGTACTCAACTCTGCTCATAAAATAGAAGAAAATACGTATTATAGGTTGCTACCTACTTCTAACTAATGGAATTGAAACCAATAATGATTTACCTGCGAACTAATTGAACTGATTGCAAAAATTTGAAACTAATGGGGAAAGTATCAATGGCAATGCATGACAAAAATGTTAGATGAATTATTGTAGTTATCTTTGGATAATTTATTAATTTTATCTAGCGGGATTGTAGCTATCAAAAACTAGATTAAAGAGCTGAAGACCAAGTTCAGTGGCACACATTGGGGAAGGCATGTACTATGGACTCTGCATTCTAGGCATAAGTTTCCAAATGTAATGTAATAAGGTGTATAAAATGTATGATCAACCAATCAGAATGTGGTTGCCCTCTCAACAATTTTTAGAATAATCCTAATTCAAGTTGTTCCTAGTGTGGAGTCAAAAGGTGGTTGATGTGGGCTTTCTTATCCCCAGCAGTGGGCAGCAATAGGTTGATGATGTTTTATGACATTGTAATATAGAAATAAATAAATAATAAACATCGCCAGATGAACACACCAACTGTATGGTCCCAAACTAAGCAACACTTGTACTATGGGTACCGTACAATGGACTGGGGGCGATCCCAGTGACACCCAGACCAGGACAAATTACGTAAAGGCCATTTCCGAAATTTTCGAACCCGCAACCACCATGTGCAGTGAGCCGAGCGGCCTACGCTTGAACCACTGTGCCAAGTGGTCGTCAAAATATATATATTTAGGCAAGCAATAAGGTGCAGATGCCAAGGGTTTAAAATAGGCAGTAAAAGTTTGTACGGAATTCCAATTATATTATGCTAAACAAAAAAAAAATTAACCCAGTATATGTATAATGTTCAGTGTTTTTGAGAATTCAACCACAAAGGGTGTTTACACCACAGGGGAAAATAGCCTGTTTGGGAGTCCCAATTTTTTGGATCCTTAAAACATAATAATAATAAATAATAATTGTATTTGGAAAAGAGTTTTTTGAAAATTCTACCCCGTAAATAGGAAATTAAAGTTTGTACGGGGCTGAAATTTTCTGAAGATTAGTAAAGTAGTGAGATGAAAATTTGATCCCTAAAAATAACTATAGGTATGTTTTATGGTTAATATTTATAAATTGACTTTAGCTGTGCCCGCGACTTCGTCGCGTGTAATTTAATTTAACAAAAATTTCGGGATTATTCATTCCCTATTTTATCCCCTTGGGGGTAGAATTAATCAAAATCCTTTCTTAGCGAATGCCGACGTCACAACATCTACCTGCATGCCAAATTTCCGATCCGTCCAGTGGTTTGGGCTGTCCGTTGATAGATCACTATGTCAGTCAGTCACCTTTGAGTTATATATATTTAGATGTTAGATTAGACCTTGGAGAAGGACATATTGCTACCTGTGGTCTCGAAAATAAAACTTGAAAGGGTCGAATAGGCACCTAGGCGATGAAAGTTTGTATGAAAACGCGTTTCGAGTCGTTCCACGCGGATGGGAAAAAGTTAGTAGTTACCTACTAAGTTAAACTGTAACTAAGCGTGTTACATTCAATATATAAAAAAATGCAATAGTCTATTTGAAGGTCTTTGATTACAAATCATGTGTTTTTGGTCATTATTGTCTGTAGGAAGGTTATGTTCTGTATATGTTCGAGCATCAGGAAATCGGTTGAATCTATCTTAACAAGGTTATCACTATTAAATAGCACATGGCTGACCATAAGCTAGCCAATAGTGATATACTTAAAATATAGGGTACATATCATCATAACTATAACCATTGGGGGTTGAGCTACATGACATAATCTCAAATATCAATGGCAATTTTTTGGAGAGCGAAAACTTTACGGATATGCTAATGGCAAATTTTTTGAGCTTACACCTAGTTTTTAAACGAATATTTAACCTTGTTATAGGTATTAATTCGTAACGAGACACTAATCAACGCGACATCGCCACGGAGCGTAAGGATCCAGCGCTCACTAGCGCCAATGACATCAATGAACCATTTATGCCAGTTCTGGCTATTGAAGATGCAAGGTATGTTCAGCTATGTTTAAAAAGGGTTCTTGCACATTTAAATGCCAGCGGCTGCCACTTAGCGTTTGAATTGCACCCTGTAAAATTTGCTCACACTTAATTTGCTCTTCATTTCGAACCGCTACCAGTTCAATGTGAATTGACCCTTATACACATTACTTTGGTGGGTAAATTCAATACAATTTACAATACGCGACATGATGTGGTCTACCTGTTGTCTATGGTATTGAATAACAGCATGTATGGTGCAGCAATTAATTATATAAATCCGGTAATATGAGTATGATCCCATTTTGAGTTTCTGAAATTATGCGCTTAAACATTTAAAAACATTACTAACTTATATGATATTTACATATTTTAGCGCCATATCATCTATCTACATACTAATACATAATTACACTCACTTACTCATAAAATTAAAGAGGAAATCCTGAAGAAAGAAACATGAATTTAGGATAGTAGGTATACTTTTTTATGACGTAAGGAAGCAATGAGCAACGATTTCTGCAATTACAATCCATAATAAATAAATAAATAAATTAGTGGTAAATAGGGGCATAGAAGTTTATATGAACATTTTAAAAGTTTAAAGCTTAAAAAATAATAAAATATTTCAGCGTTTTTGGAAAATCAACCGCTAACGAGGTAATAGTCAATGAAAAGCTTTTTCAGGGGTATTCCGATTTTTTTGATCTGTAAAATATGGGATGATAGTTTATTTGGTAGGTTTCGGTTTTGATGAAGCTATAAAAACGCATTTTAGAATAAAAAAAAAACAGAAAAATCTGCCTCTGATGGTGTAAAGTAGGGGATACAAGTTTAAAGGAAGCAACTCCTAATTGTATAAAATTGGGGGTAAATGTTTCATTCATAGTACATTCAAAATAAATAAATAGGTATGTGTTTGATCCTTTTTTGATATTTGAGGAGAAGAGGAGTGAGAGTATAAGAGCTGTTTTCCATAATGTTACTATTATTACACTCAGACTTATTTAATTCCATACTGTTATTAGGTAAAAGTACCTTATGTATCAAATACTTTATGTAAATAATTTACTAAATAAGTAGGCTCTGTGTTACTTATGGCGTCGCTAAGTCGGCAGCAGCGGCGACGACGGTCTCCATGACTACCCCGGAGACTCAGCATGTCTTCGACCGCGGAGCAAGTATGTGTGCGATCAATCCCGGGCGGAGGAAACCTGCGCCCGTCCGCCTCGCCGCCACCGCGCCGCGCCGCTGCCACACTCAAATCGCAACCATTGCGCACTTTTTTCGCGCAATACGCGTTCATTAAGTATCGTTTTCCTTTTAATTAAAAATCCGGAAGTAAACGACCGAGCAAGTGAAAAATGCCACTTGCACAATTACCTAGTCCCATTTTTCATGGAGCAATAATAAAACATACATACCTAAATAAAAAAAGAAGGTAGGTATGGCACAAGGTATATCCGCAAAATATATTTTTTTATATCCGGACGTTAAAAAAACTGGCCCAGGGCATACTGGACCACGCCTAGGTGTTCTACCTAGCTAGGGTCTGTAGTCATCACTAGCATATTTGGCTAGGTAGGATTTCTGGATTCCTCGACGAAATTATTTAACAAAATAAGTAAAATAAGTGTATAAAAATACCTAGTCTAGAGGAAGGCCAGAAATAATTAGGTACTGCATTCTATTAATTTTGGAGTCCGTAATAATTTAATTAACTAAATAAAACATAGGCTAACTAGTCTGAATTCAGAAGCTCAACCTTTTTTTATGCCGGTTCGAAATTAATTTGCGGAAACATGCCGCTTACATGCTATTACTTACATCAAACATTATTGTTTTCAATGAAACAAGATATTCCGCATTTTGCAATTTTAAAAAGTTTTATGCACGCTAAGTTCAAAAATAAATCGTCTATAAGTAGGTGTCTTTAAAGTCGAGTAGTGGTCTGTCCGACCGAAATTTCACAGCAGCGCCCCTAGCGGAAACGTGCAGCTTTACCAATAGTAGTAGTGTAGCAGTTCAAAACTCATACTAAACCCACTGAAAAGGATATTGCTACTCATATATTCAAATGTTCAAGGTATAACAAATAATATACATATATAAACTGTGCATAAAATATTATTTAATGAAGCAGAGCTTGTTGACGATAACATCACTTATTCTTCGAAACATTCGCGATGTAACTTACACAACAAGTGTAACGCAACAACTAGGGAGGTAAAAAGTACTTGCAGTGCTTCGTCGGTTTTCCTGATCTTGGCATTGGACCTGTTTGTGTTATACATAACCAAAATACAGCAATACGATTGCTTTTTATACCTACCATAATGTTCCAGATTTGTATTGGATTTGAAATAGTTTGAATGTCACATCTAATGTAGGCGAACCAAAATTTTGATAAATTGACAAAAGCAACCTCATGATTTTAAAATACCTTATCAATGATGCCAAACAGCAATTTTATTGGGACTAGCACACATATAAGTAGATGTTTTGTACCTAGATGCACTGAAATTTTGAGAACTTAATTATGATAGGGTGCTTCGTGATGGAAATTGGAGGTGAAAAAATGTTTTATCTATTACCTAGAATGTTCTTAACAGTATTTCAAAATAAAGCTTTGTTCACAAAATTTTAATATAAACCCTTCGACATGTTCGTATCAGCCGTCCAACGAGAGAGACGAAGTTATAAGGAAGAAAGAGGCAGTTATGTATGTTGTCGTACGTCTCATTTGTCTTGTAGCTCGTCCATCTCTGCTGAGCGGTTGATATCGTAGATATCGTCAGAGCCAGACAAACAAGCAAACTAAATAGCTCCCAAAGCTAGCAACTTTTTTGAATACGACGATTGGGGTGATCCCAGTAACATACAGACCAGGGCGAGATCATTTCCGAAATTTGACCCGCACGGGTCGTAACCATCACTACATTGAGGCATCATTACCTACCGTCTCACGTATTATTTATCGTCGTAATGATCATGTATTAGGTATGTTTAATAATCATATATTAAATATCATAACAATAATCATAACAATAATATATAATTAGGTTTATACTAATTATAATAAATAACACGGCAAACTTTACCAAAACAGGAGGAGATTAGGTAGCAAATTGAATACAAGGTGTTAGAGACAATATAATTAGCTATTTACTTTAAATAATTTAACGAGTAGATAGCAAGCAATATTTCAGTGGTAAACCATGTGACCTTGACCCCGGAGCATAGGCCTAACCTGCCCCAAAAGTGTTCAGTTAAAAGTTGACGGTCGATATACGAGAAGATCGGATTCGCGCAAGCGCGCTAACATTGCCGTCCGCCCAATCGATCTGCCCGCCCACGTGACGCAACGCATTTGCGGGGATTCTTTGCGGACACCTCAAAGTCTTTATAATCCAGGACTATAGGGCTCCACGACGATACTTGATCTATGGAATTGCCTTAGGTTATTATTATAATTTTATTCACAATAATATCGATTAGACATAAATTAAGTTAAATTCAAATCATCAAACCAGTGTCCAAAATGGTTAAGATATAATAGGATAGTTGATTTAAGTACCAACCGTTAACACATACATACTTACCTAATTATTCATCTGATGATTTAATGAAGCCGTGGAGAGAATAAATAATTCCTGATAATTTTATTCAGCTTTTTGTACTAAACACGTAACTATTTTACTACTGTAATTACCCAATGTAACTATTTAATTCAGTAAACTGAAGCTTGTTTTTTGATTAGTGAATCAGTCGGTATTAGAAGTGGCAATATTAAGGCCCATCCGATCTCATGTCTGCGATCTTGAGTGCGCTTTTGACATGTCATTTTGTATGTGTAATTTACTTAATAATAGATATAATTTAAGAATGACATTTCTAAAATCATTTTCATACTTAAGATCGGTTTATTAATACTGGTCTAAGACATCAATATCTCGGAAACTATCGCAAAGAGACCTTATGAAATGTACAACTGTAGAGGTCAAATAGATTTTAGTTACGAAAGCGGAGCGGACTGCGAACTGGTTATAGACCGATGGATAAAGATAGGTACGTGATGTTATGATGTACTGTAACACGGGGCCAGTCCACTCGGTCCCCAACCAATATATTACGCCATTTGTATTCTCATTACTTGTTTCATTTGATCAGATTACTTATGCTCCCTCGAGATAGCAGCTCATCATTTCTTGTAAACATGATATTAGTTGAGTTTCATCTAAAGTTAACGGAGCGTAAAATCGTTTGAGCACAAAGAGGAAAGTAGTAGTTGTGTACTTAATGAACAACACTTACGTTGAAGTCACCAAAATGATTTTATAATTGTAATACAATTGTGGATTTTTTTTATTATTCCAACGTCGGAAAATAACAATTACTACTAAGGAACAGATTCTATACCTGTTTGTAGCGGTAACAAATATTCTGTACAGGTGTTTCATGGGTCCAGCAGAATAGTACCGAGCATTGAATTAAATATAAAAAAATATTGAAATGGGAATTCTTTCAATATTTTTACGCCAATTTTGATGAATTGTATGTAATATTTGGAGTACTATCTTGATTTTTAGAATCTAATTTAAGAATTTCGCTTCTGCTAATAGATAATGAAGTTTACCCTGTTTTCTAGGCCTTTGGATGGGTTCTAAGGCCGCGATACAAAAGTTATCACAAATACGTATGTATTATATAAAGTCTATCTTCACTAGTTCTACAATGTCGGCTATCGTATATTGATCGACCGATAATTATTATTTTGGCCTAATGAAACTGCCTGTATACTAGGTGAAACAAAAAGGGTATACTATTTTTTTCTAAACTTAACACTGTAATTCTAAAACTATCAGCTTTGGAGGAAACTTGAAAAATAAAAGGTGTTATAGGAATACAGCTGTTGACATATTTCACAAGTCTACAAAACCTTTAGTACTTCAACTGTCCCACAAAGCCCATAGTTTTAGATTTACGAAGTAAATTTATAACATGATTTAGAAAAAAAATAGGATACCCTTTTTGGTTCACCTTGTATATGTATATGCCCAATTGCAGCCTGATTGTGCTAACAACTATAGTCTGAAATAAATCGCTGTGACATATAGAGCGATCACCAACAGATGGCAAACAGAAAATTTATAAGGTTTCCCAGTTTTACTACGGAACTCCTAACGAGGCGGTTGGGTCCCTGTATCCCATGCGTTAGGTTAGTATATCGAAAATTGATGAAAGCACATTTGATCGGCGACGATCCATATCAAAGTTCATTAATGGCAGTGACAGTCATAGTTGAACAACGAACAAGAACGACGAATATCCACCTATACAATAAATAAAACAATTCAAACAAAGCTAGATATAACTAGGGACTAGGGTTCTTATTATTTATTTCTTTTGGAACCAGTGCCTATTCAATTAATTAGGCGCAGGTACCTAAAAAGTAGTCCTGACGTAGTGTAAAGATAGTGGAAATCAATTTTCAATATCGGATCACGAAAAAAAACACCCCAAGATGGAACCTCCTCCTTTTTTGGAAGTCGGTTAAAAATACCTACCATTGGCGAAATATGGATGTACGGCAGTGAGCCCCTGCCTACCCCCACGGGGAGTACAGGCGTGATAATAACATATTCACCCAGAATCATCCTTAAATTATGCCCTCTTTGGACTCTGCATGTCATGATTCTTGCAAGTGACCTGTCATGTATCTATGTACAACAATATCTCCCATTATTAACCTGGTGGTCACATTTGCATAAGTGTTGGAAAATCCCGCCGATTACCCGAATAGCCAATTAATCAACGTATTTCTCATTCTCACGTGAATCATTTCAGTCGGTCAATGTCAGTAGTAATAGTGAGTTGCCCTGTTTCCAAGAGTTACAGCGAGGCTGGGTTTTAAACTCGATTTCGTTCGAAATAAATAACGACTTTCTTACAGTTAAAAAATAATTATTTTATGAACAACACATATTAACGCGTTAAGCCACATACAAATAAATAAATAAATAGCCCTCTAGTGAACAGAAGATACCGGTGAAGCGGAATTAGAATGAAGTGCGCGCCGCGAGCCGCGGCGGCCGTGCGCCACGTCATTGCCGTGACCCACTGACATAGATCCGCGGGGCCGCCTGCACCGATATCTGCACGCGCCGGGCTCTTCCTCTACTGCCCCTTTACTCTTTTACTCATCATTCGTACTCAATTTATCATCTATAGATGCAATTTTTCACCGTACTTTTATTAGGTGCAAAATTGTATAATTACTTGCCTATCAATCTACGTAAACCGTAAATTTAACAAAGAATCTTAACCTTATTCTTTGTTTAAAATTGTCACATGATTTTCGGTTGTAAGTTGCAAGGCACTGTACTATGGACAGTTGTTGCATTATTTAAAATTAATGCAAGAAGTTGGCAAACCAAATTGATTCACACATGAGTCACTTTTTTTCAAAATATTTTATTTAAACCATACCGTACCATAATGTAGCTTACATTCCATCTAGTATCTAAAATAGTATAAATAAATAAATACTAATTGAATTATGCAATGAATGACCTTGTGATCTAAATAGTGAACTTGACACAAATACTGTTCCATTTCACTTTCATGTAGGTAGCTGTACGAGCGCCTACGTCACGGTATACAAAACGTATGATTGTGTCGCGCGATTAAGCCATATAGGGGTATTATTGGTGAACAATTATGAATAATTATAATGCAAGTAGATGCGTATTTTTATTTTGTATTGAGTAGGCGTAGTGTGTGCCAATTTAAGTCTGCAATGACCTGAGAGTACCTTCCTAGTTACTTAATAACTTTTAAGTTGTATTGGCAGCCAATTAGTTATTTTGGCACCGACTCGCAAAGGAGACCTTAAATTTTTCCCACATTTGTTCCCTTATCCACTTATCTGGATTTCCATTGGGCTGTATCTGTAGTTAACTCAATGATCACAACTACTTTATTAACTTCTAAAATTTGGCACATTTATTTGTTCCCGCTACAAACATGTGCAAGTTACATAATTGATTTTAATTAGTCTAGGGTGTCTCCCCATTTGATGGTGGAAAACAATTAGTTTACTGACTAACTTGGATGTGTTATCTATAAATCGGTATATTAAAATAATTATGAAATTTCTTTGTTAGTTTTTCAAAGTCCCATTTATGAAATTGCGTTCTACAGGACTTATGTTTTTTTGTTGATTGGCAATTATGTAAAATGCGTCACCCTCTCTCTAAATTCTGTATTACCACTGTTTCGAAATAGTGGAAAAAAATCTATATTACAAATAACAGGTTTCACCTGTATACGCTATAATTTTAAATTACTTGAAGTAAATAAAGGTATTTATGTATGAATATGGAAAACTTAGGTGTATTTCGAATTTGATTGTATATTACATTTTGTGTTTCGCAACAAATGGAAGGCTAATGAAATAGCAAACAGTTTTTTTGTATATATTTATATGTCGTATTAGTTCGTATAAGATCGGTTTTATTCGGCAAGTTCAACGTTATGGTCTCAGTGAGCGAGATCGCAGGAGAGCTCGTTTATCTGAGAATGACGTTGGTGCGACTATACTAGCAATACTGTTCAGTCTGTCTGTTCAGTTTCTCACGCCACTAGCCGCCTCGTCGTCGCACACAGTCACCGCCGTCGTCGCCGTCGACGTTCTGGGTCGTGTCGCGCAGCTCTGCCGTCGGTCGTGTTGATAATTTGTAAAGCGGCGAACGAAAAGGATGTGTGTATATCTACGTCTCGTCTTTCAGTTGACTTTCATCGTCGTTTTGTAGCGAACGTTTCGCACGGATATCGATAGGAAATTGCACTATCACTACGTAATAAAGTTATACCATGCTTTTGTCGGCTGATATTATAATTTAACTGTGCATGATCCAAGTTTTAGTAGTTTGATACAGTTGTGTGTCGAATTTGAAGTGATTTCTATAAAGCATTCATCAAAAAGTAGCGTCGCGGCGGTCGTGGCGCAATGCAGTGTATGTTTGGAAGTGGATATAAATTGTGCTGTTTCAAATTGATCCAAAGAGACGAAGATCTCTTAAACAGTGCAGGTGATCGTTGGAGTGCATCTTAGCCATGCTGCCTATGGTACAGAACGAACCCATGCTTTTTAATTGCGGGGTCCATACGGTGAATGCGGCCGCCACTTCACCAGCTACATTACCACCCTCGCTTACATCTGATTCGGATGTGGACGAATTAGTAGATATCTATTTCGATGTTGATGTTGCTGTCAGCACCATACCCAGGTAACGTTCATGCATTGGAGAGTGCGATTTAAACCTGAAGTACCTACTAATTTTATTTCATAAGCTGACAACCAGTCGAAATCTTAGAAATCCTAGATTAAATAACGGAATATTCGTTGTATAACTGGTAATTTCCACCCGTAACTTTAATGCGTATAAGTAGTTCAGGATAAAATACCTATATTTAAAATACGTAGTTAAGTTGCAGGAACATTATAAACCTACCTACGATAGTTTAGATTACTGTCGATAATAATTATTCATTACAAGCATCGCAATGGCTTGATCAATAAGTTACATACTCCGTGTTTTGGTCCAATAGATATAGGTAGGTATATGATGGTAGGTGTCATAATCAGTCAAGTCACAACACTGAACCAATGACATAAAGCACCCGAGACCCAGAATGATTGCGGGTCACTTAATAAAGATAGTGTTAATAATTGTATTATTAATGATAATAACTTGTTAAACCGACATACTTGCGTTAATACTTAATCCTTTTGTAGGTGTGTTTTACTTGCATACTTTAGTTTTACTTTACCTTTACTTCAGTTTTCTGTTAAATATTTTCCTAGTGATATTATGGTTTTATTATCAAATTGTGCAGGCTGGTAGGTAACGTACGTACTTGAACATATTATGACTAATTGGAATGCGAGTTTCAATATGGACGAGAACCATGCTTACATAATTCTTGGTTATGAGTGTAGCGTTCAATATAATAAATTTATAAGTATTCATTTCGGAGGACTATCCTGCTAACACAATCTCGACCTCGCGCCATAAATTGGACGAGATCATGCAAGTTCGAGAATCACCTCAAAACTGGTCAAGTGCGGTTCGGCCTCCTAGAAATAGGGTTCCGCACTATTATCTAGAGAGGTATCTGCAATCTTTAAAACATACACATCGTAGTTATGTGGAAAAAATATGAGTACTGTCAGTACTGAATTTATATAGCATGCAACAAAAAAATCCTTTTATACCTACTTATTTGTCTACCATCGGAATATGTGCGCATCATAAAGATCCAATACTATGCCAAAGTATTATAAAAATATCTCATAGTTACAAATATGAGCATTCGAGATAGGTTCAGTATGGGGAATGTCTGAAATTATAATATTCAGATAGAGTACTAAGAGTCTGGCCAATGAAAGCTGTCTCAAAATATATTCGGGAATGTTGAAAAATACAAAGCTTTTAATCCTCACTGTACACAGCGTAAACATTTCATTCGGCATTACTGCAACAACATGCCTCAGTAGCAATGCCAATGTGAGGGTTCCTACTGACACAGTTACTAGGCTTGATGTCAGTTATTTTATTACTTATTACTAGTTTTTTTGGTATTATATTAAATTGACAAAAACAGTAATTCGGCGAGTAAGCAATACATTGTGGGGAACTATTTCGTGATTTTTGAAAAGTTCCCATATACAACAAATTATCAAGATGATTTTTAAACAAATATATTTGACAGGCTAATCATGTTGCCATAGTAAATTGTATTAAATAATCATGGGCAAATTTCGTTGGCCATACTCTAATTTGTACAAGGAAGCATTTACAAAAAAAAATCATCATGTGGGGTCAGGTACAGGGCACAAAAGCCGGAGCATATCCAGAAACCTAGTTAAAATTAAAAATGTAGGTGGTTTAGCTCAGGGTTTCGTACCTTAAAAGGAAAAACTGAACCCTTATAGGATCACTGTGTTATTCTTCAGTTAAGACGTTTTTTTTCTCAGGAATGGGTTAAATGTTTAAGTTGAAATTAATATTAAATACTTCGGTCTCATGGAGGTTTAAAAAAATCAAGCTCAACACAAGCTCAACTCAACATGTTACAATTTTTTTGAGACTATTTGCGGTATAATCTTTAATTCACTAAGGATGAATTTTGAAAAAATCTATGCCTAAACGCTACGAGTTGATTACCGTTTAATGAAGTTTATATTTTTAAAAATCCAGTCCAGTTTGGTCCAGTTGTTTCATCAAAATCGATCCCCGAGGGTCCTTAGTGTAGTTTTCGCTAGTGTCGGATTTTGTCATACTCAACTTTGAAAAATTATCTCTGTCTGAGGAATTGCGTTATACAAATTGTGTAAGTACTTAAGTGAAAAGTACCAAATTTTGTTATTCGTGCCTCAGTCATTGTTGGCATCTGGATATTAATTGTAGGTTTTACTCTATGTTTGTTATTAGTATTCTTTCTGAGTGTATAAAACATAAACTAAGTAGTATTCTAGTACTAAACTTACTTATTAAAGCCAACATATCATTGCATAAGAAGATGTAATTCATGTTCAATCATTGGATTTTTAGGGATCCGTAGTCGTTACAAGCAGCAAACCAAAAAGTTTTTAAGTTTAAGTTTTAAAAGCTGCTCAGTGAATGGTAGTGGGTATATTGTTAAATAAGTACATCTTTTTTTAATAAAGCAACCCTCCCTATTTACACTGTTTTGCCTGGCAATTTGCTATATTATCCATGTTTAGACAAAGGCACTATACCGGTGGTTTGATAAGCACTTAACTCAGTTCTCTTTTTTATTTAAATAGGTAGGTAGGTGCCGGTTACTATTTTATAAATCAGATAATTATGCTAGTGGTCACGTATTAAATCGAACTACGATCATTGTTATAATCGTTCATAATTCTAAATCAGATATACCACGTGTCAATTGGTTGTACTCTTTATTCCATATTTGGTTTGCAAAATGTATAAAACGCAGTTCACACAAATGAATCCTTCATACTAAGCAGAGCGACCTTACTCGATCTAATAAAATCAAACACGAGAGCTTATAATAAAGTTGCTAGTATAGGTACGCAAATAGTTGCCTCGATGACGAATACCTGTTGAGTAATGATTGAAAAAGCGAAACCTTCGACTGCGGAGCGCTGACAATTCTTACCAACTTTCACCTATTCGAATTCAAGTGTCAACTAAAAACTAAGGTTTACCCACACATAATTATATTGAATACTTACAATAATTATAATTTACATCAGTGGTAAGGTGTGTTTGCTTGAAAAAGAAAAGTTATTTGATTTGTTGAATTATACTTGTTTCAAATGGATAGTGCAGAGAGAATACCTACCTAACTGCGAAAAATCTGATGATTACCTTCGTTCTTATCTAAAATTCAGACAGGATATGAGTAGTAGGAACTAAATAAAGGCTTCAAACATTTCGAGAATTATTTATTATACTATTTCTGGTCACGCTTGTGGCGCGTTGTTGTTATTCCGAACATTATTATTTCAAGGTTGCGCGGCCGTCGCAGTGAGGTTGCGTAGTGGGGCTCCTCGGTAGGCGTCGTTCAACTGGTATCTCTGTCCCGCTTTTGCATTAAGGTTCAGCTTACTCTGTACTTGGCATTTGATATCAGCCGCGTCTATGTGAACATAACTATTCCTTGACAGTCTGTCCATTACGATAGTGTACATCCTCACCTGGTTTTGATAATATGTTTTACCTATAATGTAGTAAGATATCAATAGGTACAACCTCGTAGGTACCTACCTATTTCGAAAAACCTGAATAAATATACGATACGTTAAACGACTTGCTTAGCTTCAAAGATGAGTCATACCTACTCTTGCATTGCAATAATTATGATTGGGGTATCGCCTGCATTGCCAAGAATGCTTCCTTTGTTATTATTCTTTCTTTAACAGTAGAATAGAGATAGATTTGTAGTTTTTACCACCACTCTTGCTATTTTAACCTGCCATATTTAAGTACACAGGTATTATAATAGTATGTATACCTATTTACTCAGAATAATAATTGTTATGAAATCATGCAACAACTTATTCGTTTATAAATTAATCATCATCTCATTATTTTTACTTTTATTGAAACCATCATACTTTAATAAAAGTTTATTTTGTTTGCTGCTTCTGTAGAATTGAATCCTGTGACCTCCAACTGGGAGACACATGGAGGGGGATGCAAGGCAAGATGAGCGTGACAGCGCCGGTTAAGAAGATAAGAAAAAAGTCAGACAATAAGCCACAATCTCAAATGTACGTATAAAGCGCTTGGAATGTGTTTCAGTATATTGGTGGTATATGTGTCTGGGTTTTTGCGATATAAAAACCGTCGGAGACTGTTTGTGTATTTAAATTAAATTTTCATAACAGGTGTAGGTTAAGCACATGTCAATGCCATTTTAGGGTTCCTTACTTAACAAAACTCCAGTGGTGGGGCAATGCTGTGTTTATTGGTATGTCGAGGCTTTTGACTTCAAAACTAGGTACTTGAAATTCATGCTCGTTCAAATTATAATCTTATTTAACTTAAACATAATAACACTTTGAAGTGTAAACACGGTATTTGGCAATTGTTTATACCTATTCAACACGGATAAAAAAAATGTCATAATCCTTAGGTGCTACTGGAGTAAGCACTTTAAGACATGTTTTATTTACCAGATCATTGACAAAAACTAGAGATGTTATCCATGTGCCACACTATTCCCTACCGCGAGCTGTCAACAATCTTATACCTAACTAGCTGTGCCCACCGACTTCGTACGCGTAGTATTTAACGTAACAAAAATTTCGGGATTATCGAGATAAAAAGTATCCTATATGTTAATCCCGGTTATAAGCTATCTGTGTTCCAAATTTCATCCAAATCCGTTCAGTAGTTTTTGCGTGAAGGAGTAACAAACATACATCCACACTCACAAACTTTCACATTTATAATATTAGTAAGATTTCTCAGTAAAAATAATTAAGAGCTGCAAAGTGGCTACTCGCGACAGCCACTCGTGGCGAATCACCGTCAGCTACTTTTCAACTAACTTACCATTTTGTTTGGGTATTAGCAAGTGGTTGTTACAACAAGAACACGTTTACGTCGCAGGCGACCGCGGTGAGCCTCTCGTACAAAATTAATGAAAGTGTTCAGAAGTGGCGGTCTCTGGGCACTAGTGGCGGTCCCGTGTGGTCCATTTACGAGAGTCCTAAATTTTTATATGACAAATGTTTGTTTGTTATTTGGCAACGCTTGATATTTCTTTTCGCCCAAAAGTTTGAAATTTAACTAAACGCTGTATTAAATACCATATTATTATGGAACTTGAGTCCGACTCACTTTTTTTCGTAGAGAATTGACCATGGTTATTTTTTATTAACTAACCCATCATAAATGATGAGATCTATTATGGCATGTGAGAGTGCTTGGTGTGTATAATTAATTTATTTCATACTTTTTGTGACCTATATAATTTTAAAGAACTGCATAGATGATAATAATGGTAGGGTAAGCGCGAGGATGATATGGCTGTCCGAGTTGAGGACTGCCGAACAGAGTTTTCAGGTTTGGATCTGTTCGTAGCCGACGACGCAACATATCCGGCGGCAGCGCAGTGCGTCCACTAACAGATTCAGGTGTACAAAACGTACGGTTGTTATTTGAAGACTTTCTATGATGGAGTTATATAAGAAATCTATCAAAACACCGTATTGATGCTTATCTACTAAATACGGTCCAAGTGCGTTCCGGGCCACACACAGCGTAGGGTTCTGTAGCCATTTCAATAACGAATACCTATTTATCTCTAACTTAAGTCGTAAATAAATATCCCGAATCATTGTTGCTGAAAAGGTAGTTTTTCAAAATTTAGGTTACAAAAATTTGCACTCTCTCGATCCAGGTGGTTATTATTTTCACTGGGGTTTCCGAATGTTCTCCGCCAGTATATTCGCTTCGACGGTCATTGTTCACAAGTGTGTCTATCTTTCAAGTAGAGTTTAAGTCAAGTGACTTAAACTCTACTAAAAAGGTCGGCGGCTTATTAATTTTTCATTTATTTATCATTTATACACTATATGGATTTGTCAGGCGGGAAATAATTCAGATACAGGAGAAATGCAAACCAGCTTAAATTTGTCATTGTAGTCCCTTCGTAATAATAAATAATTACGTTGGTCGCTTAAATTTGTATTAGCGCCATCTATTGATGCAGCTGGGTATAATTTACAATTTATCAATATGAGCAGCGTTGGTAAGTGGTACCATCTATTGTCCGTATGCAACTATGTATGGAATTTTCGTAAACAACGTCTTCAAGCTTAAGGTCTCTGTGGAACTCAAGTTAAAATTTTGAGATTTGTAGCTTTAGTGTTGTAAATCTAAGTTTGATTGAACTATCTATTTAAATTAGTTTGGTCAATATATTATCACTAAAGAAGGAAAAACTGCGCTGTTTACAGAACCCTAACTACGCAATTCGTGGTCTGACACGCACTTGGCCGGTTGATTAAGAGCTAGCCATAGTGCGGAACCCTGAATATATGAGTTCGGCGCACTTATATAATTTTTCTTTTAAATTTGTGTTTTATAAAATCTAAACATCCTTTCATCCATTCAAACATCTCTCTATATCTACTTACTAATATTTTCTTCCCATTATTAATTATGAACTAATTCATAAGGTTATGCACATAAAAATAACTAACTGTTGCTCGTGGTACTTCGTTAAAATAAAAATCTAAAAAAGTCTAAGTTACTCCTTATAAAATCAACTATCTGCCGGTGAAAGTCCCGTCTGTCCGGCCATTTCGGAGATTAGCCGGAACAAACAGACACAATTTTTTTATATAGTTTTTTGTTATTTATTTATTTATTAGAACGGTCAAATTAACCAATTACACGAATAATACAATACAAAGCAACAACAATTAAGTATAAACAAATTAGAAATATAAAGTTATAATTATGTTCTCTGTATATGCATTTACTAAAAAGCTATTATTTTGATATTACGAACAGGGATATCAATTTTATTTATTTCTGTAGAAGTGGTTTAAGCCTTCAGTAGAAGGCTTACTACTTATATCCAAAACTCATGATTTAATTTCCTGTTTTTGACAGCTCTATATTTTTTAAATGTATGACTTGATATTCTGGCATAAATTACTAAAATTAATATTCGCATTAGTTATTAAATGCGTTATAAATATGTTTTTATTTAATTTCAGAAACAAGTGTCACAACGAGAAGCGGCGACGGGAACTTGAAAACGAAACGATAAACCAGCTCGAGGAGCTCCTGGGAACCTGCCTCGCCGAGGTGAAGCAGCCCGATAAGAACGGGATCGTGCGCGAGGCCACGCGGCAGATCCAGGAGGTGCTGCAGCGGAGGCGCGAGTGCCCCGGCGAGTGCCCGCTGCGCGCCGCCCGCTGCCGCTCGCCCGTGCAGGCCGGCGAGGTCAGCTCCACGCAGGCGCAGCCGCCCTGTGCAGCACTACATTACTCGGAGCTCACCACACTTATAGAGGTATTCTTCTATTTGGATATCGTTTTGCAGAACGGGATCAAAGCACATGCAATGCTGTAGACCAAAACAAGCCTTGTGTTAGTAGTTCTAGGTTGGTTTCAGTTCGAAAAAGTGTGTGTGAGTTGGTTCCATTTTGCAAAACTAGACGTGTAAATTTTTCTCACAGTGGCGTTCTATAGGAATATTCTGATTTAGGTGCGCCTCACTGCGAGCATACGCTATGATGAGTATTCTATTGTCTACTTGTATTAAAGTAATGAGCACCTACGATGAAACGAGCTTTAGAAGATTCTGAGGAAGTTGTTGCAACAAGCCTTAAATATTTAGAAAAATTTCGCCAACGAATACTTGATTCGCAACAAATGTTTAGAATCAAGTAAATCCTCGAAAATGAACATTTTTTCTAGTTCGAACCATGACTTATAATGACAAAGTAGGTCAATTTAATTATAAGATAAGAGAATCATTGTCAGAACAGATAATTTGAAAGTGTTCGATTAGGTCCATATTTACACTTACAGTAAAATCCATTTGTTATAGGCACTCAAGCACTACACCGGCAGCCTCGGATGGGTTTTATTGGAAATAAACTCAAAGGCAGAAGTGGAATGTGTTACTGAAAATATAAAAGACCTCATTCTGCAGGACAGAACAGAGATCTACAAGAAATCAATTTTCTCTCTTCTGCATGTGAAAGACCATGCTAAATTGAGACCGCTATTGAGAAATATACAAACGTTTTCCTGGGGTTCAGGAGAAATTGATAAATTCCAAGCTATACAGGCTCGTCTTCTCATCAACAACTCCAATGGGACTGATAGTGCTGGGTGAGTAGGTACTTCTTATCGTATAAGCTAGTGCCGGAGTTTTCAGGCTGCTCCAAGGCCTCCGACATAACGACTGTGATAGCCAACGACTGACAGCTGAACGTGCCTTCCAAAGCACGAACGGAACGCTAAGTTGTAAATGTCACTCGCGGTCAGCCTTTCAATTGTTTACCGCTTCGAGCGCTTCTGATTAGGAAACATAGTATGGGTGCATTGATTTTTCTGAGAACAAACTTCATTGGTGAACTATCTCGGCTCCAATTAAATTCATGCTAGAATGGTAAATAATGCCAGTAGGATTTTTTATGGTTGACACTTTCCATTATTATCACTAATAAACAGGTTATTTCTTCACACATCACTAGTTCGCGGTACTCCGCTCAAGCAGGTGATTTATCAAAAGACTATGAATGCAGTCTTACTTATTTAATTTATTGTCATCCTCAATGTTTCATCCTAAGCTTTGATTTACCAGATTTTTTAAATTTATGAATCTTAAAACTATTGCCAGTTTGTTTTAAAGGAATAAAAAAGATGTTAAAATAAAAATATCAGCTCGGTTGTATATGCTGATATGTGCGTATTTTGCGATTTCATTATGATAGTGCATGGACGGTGACGGTCGAACGATAAGAGGCCGATTACATGAACACCCGAGCATTGCAAGATTTCTGTGTGAAACTATTCTCAGTAGGTATTTTATGGACAACGCAAAATAAATCAATAATGTTCATGAGTCAAACCAGATAACATAACTTTGTACTCATAGGTATATAATTTATTTCTTATACCAGTGAAAGGTGTAGTAGTATAGCCATTGAAATTAAAATGTTTAAACCCTGCGTATGCCAGAGCGCACATCTAATTGAGACATGATGGTTTTTAGGGTTCCGTAGTACCTACGAGGAACCGAAGTGTATTTCTTAGTATGTAAAGGTGTCTATAGATGTCGGTAGTAGTATGGAAACAACTTTAGTATTTCAACCTGTGATGTGAAATTTTAAACAGATTCCATTCAATAACCCGGAACCCTTCATTGTGCTTGGCTCGACAAGCACTTGGCGATTTCTTTATTGTGCTGCGATTACGGCATACCAGTGCTCGAAAGCCGTACTACAACCTTAAATCAGAAAATATAATTATCTCTGTAATGAATTTGTTTAGGTCGGTAAAGTGTGTGATCCACGCTGCGCCAGTGCGCGGCTCGTCCTCGGAGGAGGCCGGCTCCGTCATGTGCGTCATCCGGCGCTGCGAGGACGCGTCGGCCGCACTCCTTCCCGGCGACGGCGGCCCACCCGCCATCACCGCTAAGCACTCCGAGAATATCGTCTTTAGATTGGATTGTAACTTCACTATTCTGTGTGAGTATACATTTGCGGCCCGACGTAAGGCTTAACATGTTTTTTGTGAAGATCATTAATTATCTATCGTCACTTTTGTTACAGCCTGTGATTTAAGTGGTGTGGAAAACTTTATAAACCCTTCTATACCTCTCGCGGATACTCGTTACTTGGAACTAGTGGAGAATAGTGATCGCGGCCGCGTAGCCGCTCACCTGCAAAAAGCCGCGTGTCTTCCCGCGCCGCCCGTCATCAGTGACCCGTTTCGGTTGCGTTTCGCGCCGGATCGTCCCTTCATCAGGGTAATCGCTCGATCGCGCCTCTTCAGAGCGAAACCGTCGTCCGGCGACCCCGACTTTATCATGTCCACGCACACCGTGCTCGACGACGAGGAGATGGACCTCCTCGAGGCCGAGGGCCCGCGCCCGCCCGTCGGCGGCCCGCTCATGACCTCCGTGGCGAACGGCGAGTCGTCCGCTTGCGAGTCGCGGTATCGATCCAGATCTCCGATCAGCGATTCGAATTTTTCCATTAACGACTTCGACCTCGAACCCTGGACGTCGACACTGCTCGGGGACATGACGGCCGAAGAGACGAAGGAGCGCAAAGAAAACGCGGGCTCGGGCGGGTCCCAGCCGGCCACGCCGCGCGCGCCGCCCGCGGCCGGCTCGCCCGCGCCCGCGGAGGAGCCCAACCGCCTGCGCACGCTGCTCAGCAAGAAGCCGACCGACGCCGCGCACAACTCCACCAACCCCATCCTCAAGGTGCTGCTCAACCAGGAGGACGAGGACGCCGCGGGCAGCGAGACGTCCGCGCCGCACACGCCGCACACTCCGCACACGCCGCACACGCCGCACACGCCGGCCGCCGCCATGTCGCCGCTGCACTCTGCGCAGGCGCACGCGCGCCCGCCGCACCCGCCGCACCCGCCGCACCCGCCGCACTCGTCGCACTCGTCGCACCCGCCGCACTCGCACGCGTCCTGCGCGCCGCATTCGATGCAGCAGGCTCATCACAACAACTCGGACGTCCTGCTGAGGGTGAGTCCGCGAGTCGCCGACCCGATTCGCCGACTCGATTCGCTCGGGAGGCGCGGTGACGACGATGAACGTGTGTTGCAGATACTGAACGATAAGTCCGATGAGGACCAGGAGGAGCACAGAAGAAATACCGGTGACGGCTGCCGAGGAATGTCACAGCCCAGCGTGCTCTCCCAACTGCTCTCCAGTAGCAACGGGCCCTCCGGCAACGCCCGAGCGCAGGATGGAGCCGATAATTATCTAGAAAGATTCGCCGGGGTGAAGCGCAAGTTTGAAGAGAGCAAAATGGTCAACAACGCTAAGAGAGCTACGCCTGAAAACCAGCAGGTATTATTACATAAATGTTTTAAATTAGGTTAATCAGCCTCACCTATTTGAGAGCTTCAGACCGCGACGGAAAATGCGGAGAGGCCAGGAACATTACGTATTATGTGCTGTGCTGTCAGCTCCGAATGTACGTGTGAAATAGTTTCTAGCTAAACGGTAAACTTATAAGGAAATGACTAACGACAGATACGAAGATGTCTCGTTTAACGTCGCCTTCTCTGATCAAATAGAGTCGAGTCGTATTTAAAAGAGTCGAGTCGTGTTTTTTCCTCATGCTCTTTTACCGTGTCGGGCAAGAGATCTTGTAGTATGTAGGGGAGGGTCAGGTAGAGCAGCATGGCTAAAACATTGACACCCAGCAGGTGACATCGAGCGCCGCCCCCACCGCGTCGTCGGCGGCGTCGTCGACGGCCAACAGCCCGGCGAGCAGCAGCGGCGGCGGCATGAGCCCGCTGTGCCAGAAGAACCAGATCCTGGTGTCGCTGCTGGCGCGGCAGCAGACCACGCCCACCACGCCGCTGCAGCTGCCCAACCCCATCCTGCGGCCCGCGCCCTACGCCGCGCCCGCGCCGCGCGCCCGCCACCCGCCGCCCGCCCGGAACCATTCCACGCTCTCCAATATACTCACGGGCGTTAACAAGTGAGACATGCCTATATTTGTATGAGATTTATACCTAAATATTTACCTGTCATACTTATCGAGACGCACGCATCGGTGCACATTCACCGAATATCATTATTCGGTTGTTTAATACGTGTTTTTGACGTGTACCTGATGAAACTAGTTCATCTTTTGTCACCGATTAGTATTCGACACATCCACTTAGTTAATCGATATTGTACCTTATACTGTACGATAAAATTAATTAACTTCGGTCTTCTATCGTCCGTACGTTTTATATCGTCCGTTTGATATCATTGTGGAGGCAAAAACGGTTAGGTATAATCGAAACCAATGTCTAAACAGCCGGGTGAACAACGTGAACGGCGGGCCGGGCGTCCCGTCCCCGGCGGCGGGCGTGGAGATGGGCGCGGCGCAGAGCCACCTGCAGATGGTGCTGCAGGGCGGCGGGCTGCAGGGCGGCGCGCGCTACCCGCCCGCCTGCTCCGCGTCGCCGCAGCCGCCCGCCGCGCTGCACTACGGCAACACCGCGCCCTTCCAGGTGTACGCGCACCAGCCCATGTGAGTACCGAGCGCGCCCCGCCCCGCCCCGCCCCGCCCCGCCCCGCCCGCCCCGTGCTGACGCGGCCCGCTTGCTTGCAGCAGCGGCAGCTCGCGCGCCGGCGCCGACGGCGAGGTCCCCCCCGACCAGGCGCTGTCGGACCTGCTGGATGCTGTCATTGAAAACATGCCCGACTCCGAACGACCCGCGCCGGACGTCAACGTACGACAGCGACAGGTGAGTGTATCGTTCGTTGGAAATCCGAATGGGTTTACCGTGTAACATTTATATATTATTGGAATGCTTACACCATTTTATTGTAACAAACTAACATTACTTTTAGTCACAACCGAGGTATCCATTGTGTTGAGACTAAAAGAAGAAATTAATCCTAAAAAATCTGTGTGTATTAATTTATTTGTATTTTTAGGGAAAGACTGAGAAGAATGCAGTCATCAACGCGATCAGGCAAAGTTTGATGCAGTGTGAAACGGTCACTAAAACCCCCATAGTGTCGAGCCCTGGCGCTCCGCCGGTGTACTCCGTTCAGAGTCCAGTAAGACGAGTCCGCAGTTCTTTTGTATTTTTAATTATTCATCTTCGATGTTGCTTGTCTTATGTGCATGAGCTAGTACAATGTGATTGCTACCTTTACCGTCCGGATCCATCGTTCTAATGCAGACTGCCGAGCGCCGGCTAGATCTTTTATTTTTACGAGAATCAAAGCTGTTTCTGCAAAATCGTGTGAGTAAGCGAAGTCACGCTTTACATAAGTGGTACAAAGTTATTGCACTCCAATCGATGGACTTCTTTTTTATCGTTCGCTCACATCACTAACACGAGATTTTAGTTTGAACGGTAAAATAATTTTGAAAACTAAAAATCACGACAATACAGACTTCTGTATTTAATTTCTGACGAAATATTTTTGACCACTAAAAATCACAATAATAAAGACGCACATTTAACTTCTGACGTCTTCACCGTAAGTCAGCGCGATTGCGACAGACAGAGAAAGAGCGTTCATTAACTTTTCCTTACTGCTCGCTTTTACTCGGTCATGCTAGATCGGGCTGGATGGAACCTGCGCTCACGGCCGGTGTAACCCATACACACTACACTACTCAGTGTGGAGTTTGCTCAAAGCGACGGGGGTGTGTGCAGGGCTCGTGCGGAGTGGGCGGCAGCGGAGGCGGGAGCGGGGGCGGGGGCGGCGGCGGCGGCGGGGGCGCGGGCGGGTACAGCGACGGGGCGCGCGCCCGCGCGCTGGCCGAGCAGCACCAGCACCGCGCGCGCCTGCTGCAGATGCAGCGCTCGCAGCAGATGCTCGTGTCGCCGGAGGTACGTTTCGCCGTCTATTGCGCTATTCGCGGACGGACGCCGTATATTCACTCGCGTACCGTCGCTTTTGAGTCGACGGTTTGAGTATTGAACGGAATGTAATTTGTCCTCTTATAAGATTACTTTATTATGTGTACACATTATACAGCGGTCCCCGTACTAAACACAGACTTGAATCGCGGGGGTCAATAAATGGTTTTCTATCTGTCATATTATGTTTACACTAGCTGTGCCCGCGACTTCGTCCGCCAGTAATTTAACTTAACAAAAATTTCGGGATTATTCATCCCCTATTGTATCCCCTTGGGGGTAGAATTAATCAAAATCCTTTCTTAGCGGATGGATGCCTACGTCATAAAATCTACCTGCATGCCAAATTTCAGCCCGATCCGTCCAGTGGTTTGGGCTGTGCGTTGATAGTTCACTATGTCAGTCAGTCACCTTTGAGTTATATATATCTCTTTCTATGCTGTTCTTCGTGTTTCATTTATTTAACACTAGCTGTGCCCACGGACTTCGTCCGCGCGTAACAAAAATTTCGGGATTATCGGGATAAAAAGTATCCTATATGTTAATCCCGGTTATAAACTATCTGTGTTCCAAATTTCATCCAAATCCGTTCAGTAGTTTTTGCGTGAAGGAGTAACAAACATACATACATACATACATCCACACTCACAAACTTTCACATTTATAATATTAGTAGGATTTTACGTTCGATTTGCACTATGCGATATAAGGCGAATTATAATATCTTACTTTGGTTCGATCAGGCGGCCGAGCAACCTCAACCCGACTTAGGATCCACGATCAACGCGCTCGTTTCGGCGACGCCTCCCAACGTGGCCCTGACTCGCACTGACTATCATCACTTATATCATCCATCCGGTGAGATCAAAGTTCATAACGTAGGTATACGTATTTAGACACTTACCAAGCGAAGACGGCCTTATAATTTCGTTACATTTTCAGGTCAAATGGGTGCAAATTATGGTACAAATAAAATAACTACTTCGCAACAGAATCCGATGCTCACTCGACAGCTCAACGTGAGTATCTATATCAATCAAGCTATATCAATTGGCCAGTTTTCTAAAAAAAAAAAAACTCGGTCGTTCCCGTTCAAAATGGACTGACATTGCAAAAGTAAAATTTTTACTGAAACGGTATCATCGACCCTAATGGAACAAAAAAAATGTCAGATATCCGGTGATGGATAAATCATTGGTGGAGTTATTTCGGTACTGGAGGACTGTGTGTGTGTCAGGTGGCGGGCAGCGCGTACGCGGCGGCGCTGCACACGCCGGCGGCGCCGCAGCCCTACCCGCGCCAGCCGCGCCCGCACCTAGGTGAGCGCCGTTCTAGCCGCAGCCCCCGCCCCGCGCGGATCGGTCTTGTCACTAGGGGCGGCCCGCAGTACTCTTGGCCGTATCGGCTGGATTCGAAACTGAATGCTGACCGCCGAGACCTATACGTGCGATCCGTAAAACCGTCATCAAAATATCATAGATACGTAAATAGTCGCAATACCGATCCGCTCATTTACACATAATTATTAGATAATTTAAGGGATATTCTCACGCTTCCTTTTAATGATCAATGTTTCCTTGAATACAACCAAAATTTAATATATAATGTATTATTATAATTTACTCAAATACTGGACAACATTATTTTATATAATTTTACGGATTTATCGGGTTTATTTGTTTGTTACGTAGTTGACGTTTCGAGCGCTTTGCAGCACCCCTGGTGACAGAATCACCAAGGTGTTTGGATGTCCTGACTATATAGTTATACCTGGGTACCTCAAATATCTTTATAATATATATTTTTAAATTTATTGTTGCTCTTAAAAAAATATTAATAAAATGTGTCAAATAAGTACAAAATGACGATATTAATATAAGTATAAAATTATTACATAGTGCGATTAACAAAGTCGTCCTACTATAAAGAATGCACACTCTACTCTAAAGAAATTGATCATTAAATTGAAAAGTGATAACGACCTAGCCCTCGGACTTATTTTAAAGGTGGCGACTGACCTCGCAGAATTTTCTTATACTGCGTTGCGAAGCGAACATGTTTTTTAATATCCTCCGGCTCAAATGCAATGCAATTAGCTGGGCAGGAATTCAATACTCGTCGACAAAAGACTGACATCAATGTGACTGAATTCAGTGTTAGCAGCTTCAGATGACTCCTTACATACATAGCTATACGTGGCTAGTGGATATACCTACGTAACCTATAGCTACTTAAGGATTTTTTAGATTTTATGATTTACAAAAGGGTTATTTGAGGAACAACCCTAAAAGCCTCCGAAACATACATTGGGTTTTTCTATTGCTTAATCATGTATGTTTTATTATCATATTATTCTGAGATAGTCTGAGATTGAGAAAAGAGAGATTAAAATTAAAAAAAAATAGTGTTCTATTATCGTACCATTGCTAACACTGACATTGATTGGAATTCACATGTTTTATTATCTGGCTCCGCTCAGAATAATTGCTACTCTAAACGCGTTTAGAATACGGTTTAATTTTGCATCCCTCTAGGTTGCAAGCTACCCAAGCTAGGCTAGGAACATACAAGTTTTGCAATGGTTGGTACAGCTACACGCTGGTAGCTACGAGCGTCGCGCGGAATTTTTGGCGGCGTAGTAACGAAACACGCATTATGAATGTTAAAATACGATATGACATTACAAATCAGTCTCCACCTTTAAATGCAGACATCTGTGTACTGTGTATTTGGAATATTCTGGCTTTGAGCCATTCTTGTTTAGAAAAAAACCAGTAACAGTTGTTTAATGAAGGCCTTTTCTATTTAGATGAATTGTTTTTATTCAAATGCACAGTTCTATGTAAACGTGAATATGAAATTGTTTGTTATTTGAATGAGTAATCATGGTATTAGGTACTGTGTTATTATAATAAAAATACTTTTATGATCTAGTATATCAATCAATACATTTTGAAATAACTTAACTAACAAATTCCGCTTCAAAAACTTGGATAGGGGGTATCGTTTTATATTCTATTCAATATTTCTATGGATTCAAAATGGTGGGTTTCTGGTTTTATTTATTTACATATGATACGTCGTAGTTTTGCTTCTTTTAGTTAATAATATGGTATGCAACAAGGTGAATTGTTATTTTTAAATTGTGGTCCAAATATTTATCTGATTGTTTCTATCGTATGGCTTTTCAGTGAAACAAAGTATCTTTCGAGGTAGATATATTTAGACTAGAATTTGCCAATCGATTTTATTTTACTTCTGAGCATGACACTTTCGAAATCTTCAGCATGCCCCGTAGTCATTAGCGGTAGCTCGCCGTCCGAGTTCGGAATTCTACCTCCCGGAACTTAAACCGACTTGCATGCCTCCGGCTTTATTATTCGATATTTCAAAATCGCGGGCAGCAGCCCGGCAGGCCGCGCTCCCGCCGTTTACAATCCGCGATCCCGACGCGACGTCTCGGTGGCCGGCGAGCCGCATCGAATTAGGTAGGTCCGGCGGCGCCGCGCTCCCGGCCCCTAGTTATATAACGCGGCGTGTGTGGCAGTGGGAGGCTACTACGAGGAGAGCGGCGCGGGCGCGGGCGCGGCCTACTGCGACTACACGCGCTGCACGCCGCTGCCGCCGCACGCGCCGCACGCGCCGCACCCGCCGCACCCGCCACACCCACCGCACGCGCCGCATGATCATCAGATGCCGTGTAAGTACCTCTTCGCTCTCTACCCTATCGCTGTCGACGTTCAAGCGTGCCGCCCTGGGACGTTTGTTCTGGACTTCGAATCGAACGCGACCGATCGATCGCTCGCCAGGTGAGGGTTATCAGAGTCGCCGTCGGATCCGTCCGACGGTTCCGGTGACCGTTTTATCTTTCGATAACTATCGCTCTGCATGATTAATGATGATCTCTGCATTCTCCGCTTGAATATCCTTCGCTTTTCCGAATGGTTTTATCAAAAGTAGCGTGCGGCGAATCTACTGCAATCCTTCCATCCGGTTTATATACTTCGTCGGTTTCGGTACGTGTATATATAAATCAAATACGAGGCTTGGTGTCTCACGGTTGATGTCGGAGCGGAGTGTGCATTGTCGGCTCTAGGACGTAGACTGACAGCATACGTGGCGTGTGTCAGGTGCGGGTAACGGCGGCGCGGGCGCGGGCGCGGGCGCGCGCTCGGAGTACGTGCGCAACGAGCTGCGCGCGGTGGTGGGCGCGCGCTCGGCGCGGCCGGACCTGCACACGATGCAGACGCCCGAGATGGACCAGCTCATGACTTTCGACATGAACGCGCCCGGTTAGTATCACCTTTTTTCGTCATATTTCGTGACGTGTGAATCCTCTAACACGTGGAATATAATGAACATAGTTAAAGAACTTTAGGTGCGATACGTCATTAGTTGCTATAAAATAATAGCACTAATAAGTAAAAATATATTTTCTTTGAATCTTTATCGCAATTCAGCAATGATTATTTTTAGATCCTATATTTTTATTGTCTTAGGAAAAATCGACACCATCAAACATATTCTATCGAAGCCTAAAAGCCCAGGGCACATTCATTGCTGCATTGAAATAAGTTCATATAACAATCCCTGCTAAGGAGTGCTATTTTAAAGCAATGTTATAAACTTTGAATTTTAATATTATTACTATCAGTCATAATATAATAATGTAATTTAGCCCTTTTGACGTCCCACTCCAAGGCACGGGCCTCCCCTAAGTGCGAGGGGGAATTAGACCGTAATCCAAAACGCTGGCCCAGTGCGGGTTGCCGGATTTCACATGACTTTCGAAAATGGGTTAGATTTTCTAAGACACGCAGGTTTCCTCACGATGTTTTCCTTCACCTTTACTATCAGTTAAGGTTAAGGTCTATTATGCTTTCTATACAACGTGTTAATGTGATTGCGCAAAACTTGAAATTTCTTCAATAACGAAAGTAGAAAATATAAAAAAAAATTATAGAATTTTTAAAAATGTTTTTCAGATTTGAAAACAAAATATTTTTAACTACGCCTCTTTTTAAATTTACTTCTCTGTAGTCTTCTTATCAGAGGTGAAGGGGTGTTGTTGTATCGCACGATGCGACTCGGCCACATTGATTCCGCCGGCCTTTGCGTCACGGGGGCATGTATTTGTTTTTTTTGCAATTTCGCAGACAAAAAGGAAAGCAAATATCTTATTTAGTGATCCGCGAAAATACATTTATATAATTATATTATAATATAAATAAGTTAAGTAAATAAGTCTGAGCTTTTGCGCCATTTCATTAACCCGTTGTATACGAGTATAACGTTCTCAGATATGTCGCCCGCCAGTGAGCGCAGACCATTAGATTGATACCTACCATGATTAGATGATATATACGTTTATGGATATTATTTAAGATAAATGAAACGGGCCTGAGGTTAACATATTTGATTACAATTCATTTTAGTTGTACAGTCGGGAACACAATGTAAATACATATTTTTCAATTTAAGTCCTAGCATATTAATATTTTATGTACATGAATTGAACAGGGGGTTACAAAAACGTTTAATATTGTTATTTCGTAAGAAATAAAGGAATTTAAAAAACACTAATTTAATTTATATGTATTATGAAAATAAGATAATTTTCGTATATCCATATCCACAGTGAGAAAAAAAATACACCAAATGATTTTTGTAGTTCCTAGTATTCCATACCTAGCGCCGTTTGTGTGATTATAGCAAATAATTTCTGAATACGCATCCCATGTAATTAGAAAGCGTTTACTAAAATATCATAGGAGAATATTAGGAAATTCGAAAATAATTTGTTGTAGGTTTTTTTCCCAGTGCATTCGGTACCACATGTATTCAATCCACTGTCGTATAGCGCTCTTTAAAAGTGACGCGCACTATGTTTTTGCCAGTGTTAAAATATGTTAGAAATACGTTCCAAATGATAGTCTCGCAGACCCATAAAAAATATTTGATGCGAAAACAAGGCATTTAGTGAAAATATCAAAACATACATGCATTATATCCGAATATTAATAAATATCGCTAGGCAAACTAACTGTATGGTCTTCAACTAATCCACGCTTGTATTATGGGTGTACTGGAATGGTCGAGCAATGTATATACTTTTGTAAGGGCTTCTTGATTATAACAATACCAATGATGATGAGAGCGGCTAATTAGCAACAAGACGTTAGGTTCCGCGTTTCCATGAAGGTTGTCAGTGCAGGGGACAACCACTGGCAATGTATACGTGTTGCGTACGTAGGTGGCGGCAGTGTGGTGGGGGGCCGAGCGTCCTCGGCGTCCACAAATTCGTGGGAATCGCGACAGAGCAACCCGGTAAGCTTGGGACGCGTTAAGCGAGTCTGAAATATCATCTAGTCACTTCACTACTTTATCGGTTTTCATTATTTTTGTAGACTTCCTTATAATTATTACTACGTATGAGTCTGCTCTGCTGCGTGTGTTGTCAATTCGATCATCTTGGATCTTAGAGGCTGATTTAGAGTGATGTACCAACATTGGCTATTCACTGTAGCTTATGCATATAAAATATGACTTGAAGGCATTGAGAAGCAATGGATATTTTGAAGAAAAAAAACTGAATACAGTAGATTTTTAAACCATTAACATGCTCCTAGTTATACACCTCTCAGACGTATCGTTTTCGGATGAATTAGTAAATGACGGAATTAATATCAAAAATCGCTTGTTTGCACTCACTCGTCAGCGTTGATACCGCCATTCTAAGACAACTCAAGCAGTTGCATAAAAAATTGCGATTGCTATTAGTTGTTCGTCCGGCCGTGACTTAGTTCGAATCTGAGTTGTGTAGTACTATACCTCTGAATGCTAAATATATAATCTGTTTTACAATATTTAATAAAAACTGTAAAGGTGTATTACAACATTTCCGACAAATACATTTATTTTGTTCTGTATGTTAATTTTTTTATCAATCGGTCAACCCGATTGTACAAAATAATTGTAAAGTTTGCAGTTTTATGTATAAAAACTCAGAGCTAAGAGCGTGTTAATGATTTTTATAATCACTAGGTGTGTATATTCTTACTTCATAACCATAAGTTACGGATGACTAATGACGAGCTCAAATTGGTACATTCCTGTTTTTGATCAAGCTTTTGTGATGTGATGTCTAATAATGTTCTAAGTACACTACATATTTATGTAGTGAAAACTATTTTTACGAGTTACGTACTTTATCGTTTTAAATAACTATCTTAGAGATATTGGTGAAAACTTTAAATTACACCGGCTTTTAGGTATAATAAAGAAAAATAATTGCTTATGAAAAAATTGGGTGAAGTCGCATGCGCATTATGAAGTGTGGTGAAGGTTTTGTGACGTGGTAGGTAGTAACAATACAACAGTATCATATTTTTGCGATATAGTTAGTATGCTTATTGTTCGCTTATAAAATATTTTTTAGACAATAGTTTTCTTTGATTCAGTTTTAGTAGATTTTAAAAGTCAATTGCATGATGGTATTTGACCTACAATCGGGTTTTAATTTAATATTTTATAATTACATTACGATGTTACGAGTAGCGATGAAAAATTAAAAAGGATTTATGACGAAATGTATAGATAAAGGTACTTTTATTTGGTAGGTAATCGATAACACAATATACCTAGGTGCGTATCAATCTGCGACAGATGGTGTCAAGATGGTAATTGGACCAAGAAGAGGAACGCGGAGAGTGTTCGCCTCACTTAAGTAATAAGCGCTGCGCTCTGAACATAGACTTGATTGATAAATTCCCGCGTATCTACTCATACGGGCCGGCGACACGTTTAATCAAACTGAGCCCTTCTGAGTTGGCCAACAACACCCATGAAAAAGTTAATCCCGTGACCGAAATAACGAGTAAGCTCTTTGAATACAGAATACTACGGAGGCGGGCTCGGTGGAGGCGGCGTCGGCGGCGGCGGCGGGCGGTGATGAGACGCAGACGGCGGGCGGCGCGGGGCCGGCGGGGGCGGGCGCGGGCGCGGGCGCGGGGGCGGGCGGCGCGGGCGCGGCGGCGGCTAAGGCGTCGCTGCTGCAGAAGCTGCTGTCGCAGTGATCGCGCCGCGGGTGGTCCGCGCCTGCCGCCGAGCCGTACACGCCGGAGTTTGCATTTATTATTTTCTCGCCGATTCGGAAAGACGTCGATCGACGGTTCCGACGCGAGGACGTCGTCGTTCCGAGTCACGGTCTACGTGGTACCTCTGCGGCTGTAAATCTCACACTCGTGAGTCTAATTTAGTATATACACGTATTTATAGACGTCTTCGATGTAGACTAGTAGTGCTAGTGATATTTTTCGAGTTGTAAAAATCGTTTCGTCGATGATATATTTACCTCTGAGTTCTATAAGAAATTTTAAGAATGATCTTTTATAAAATGATCCTTGTAAGATTGTATCTATCATTATTTTGCTCTATTTTAACGAGGGACGATACGTTTCGAAATTCTTAGGTAGCTTCCTGTGACGGAATAAAAATAGTGTTTACAAAAATATCCTTATCGACTCGTACGTCTAGTACACACACATAAATGTACAATAGAAATACTGCGTGCAATATTGTATAGAAATAAACACATATTTTGGCGTTGTGAACGTTATGTATTATAGTATGAAAGTCAGATGTTACCTGTTATGACAAAGTAATTTGTATTATAGTACCTATATGACGAGACGTCGAGTAAAATGGTTTCTCTTAATGGAGAATATAACTTTAACGTGTAAATAATATGTTGTTAAATTATATCTGTTGCTTTATTGTAAATATTTTGTTAAACTATTTCATTGTGTTTCGTGTATGATTCAATATTTTTATAATTTAGACACATCCGTGATATAGATTCAATAATTACGAAGCTTATTTTTTTGTGTTTTATGATATATATCTGTTTTGAAAATTATTTTTATTATCTATGTGTAATTTCAGAAGTGCTTGAAAATCATTAAAATGTAATTTATCTATTTTCTAATACGTCAGGAAAGTTTTTTATGATTATAACAGAATTTGACAAAAAAAGAGTAAAGCCCCCTTGTAAAGTTACTGATAACTATTAAAATGTAAGCCATCAAACATCACAAATTACTCCATCTTATTTTCGCTAACAGAACGCGTGAATATAACCTGTCTCGATATGAAGTAATTAAATAATAAAAAGCACCGCGAATCGTTAATAGCTTTAAATATCAGGAAATGACGTGTACCTAAATCCTCAATGCGATTATTCTAACTCAAGTTGAACAGCACTGTGACTACATCAGAAAGCGCGTTGCACGGTGTATTGCTTGACGGTTTTTTTGACACGGATCAAAGGCGCGCCATGGGTTAACGCGCGCCATGGGTTAACGCGCGCCGTTTAGCCGAACCTTTAGAAAGTCTAAAAAAAGAGCCACAACTAAAATTAATATTGTAGTGCACTGCTAAATATCAATTTTAAATACCAGCCAATTCACAAAATGAGACTATCAGATGTCTATGAAACGCGAGGGTTGCAATTAGCCTAGCATTACTATTACAATGTATGAAATAAATATCATGACGGACATAATATTGGCAGACAACAAATAAGGCACGCAACTTCGTACTACGCGTTTGAAAAATATCTAAATATGCATAGATTTCATATCTACTACAGATTACCGTCATACAATTAATTCTCAACAAGCTAACTTGTATAAATACTGCGTGCGAGTCGGTCGCGGCGGAAGGTTAATATGTAATTCGTATCGATAAAAGTTTAAAAAAAAATTGCTTCCAGCACGCTTTGGTTCGAACGTCACATGCTATAAATATTGATAAAAACATAAAAATCTTTTAACTATTTTGTTACCTTTTGACAAGCTAATGATGAATCGAGAAAATAATGTTTATCATTAAACGCGATAAGTAAGTATATCTGTGTGTATAAGTCTAAACGGTACGGTGGATGGTTATGACCTCAATGTGCAATGTGAATAACATCAATGTTGAATGTCAGCGCTAGTTACTACGTACTCAATTTTAGGCACAAACTATTAGCAGTGTTTACTTTGCCATTTCAGGCAGTACCAACAAATGTTAAAGAATAAATGTAGTTGCTCTGCGTGCTACGAGTCGCCGAAACAGGAGTTCCTGAGCTTGTACTGCTTGAAATGGCAATTTGTCGTTAACAAATTAAGAAAGCTAGAATTGCACTTTTATTACCTAACTATATTAGTTAATGTATGTTAAATTTAAAATTTAATGATAATACGTTAGTATAAACATATGGCTGTAAGACCTCTTGGGTGTAATGTGTATCCTGACAACGGTCTAATACGTGTATCTTTAAAATTAAAAAGTATCCACTCTTAGATGGTTTAACATTGTTGTTAAAAGTTTAGAATTGTTGTTCCCTAATTTTTAAAATTGGGACCACATTTGAGCCTGATAGCCTCTACAAAAAGTGCAAATTTGATAACGTAATAATAGTGGTCCCGTTTATCGGACACACAGTCTGACAATACGGTAATACTTGCTGGCTAGAACTAAAAATCTATTGTTATACCTTCCCAAATATTCTCTGAACTAATACGGCAAGTGGGTTTCAACCAATGGCGATTGTCAAATAGAGTACTTAAAGCGTTTAGGGGGTTCACTCATCTTAGAGCATTAATTAAATATGTATTAAGATTTAAAATTGTAAGTCTTCTAATACCTGTATATTTGTTAATTTTTCGTACGCAATATTATCACATAACCTTACCGTGAAACACATAGCACCTAACGTAGGTACATTAAAGGAGTATATTGTGATGTGTTATACCTAAATGATGAACGTACAAAATATGTATAGATAACCCGTAAACCAAGCTAAACAAGTAAACTGTCTATGAAATGTAAAAAAATATTTTTATACCATTACGAAATAGTTTGAAGCGTAGCCATTGACCAATTTAATTTGTCACCGTTGTTGATAAATTGAGTACTTAATGTAATATTTGGGCTAAGTTAACTTGTAATGTGAGATAACGAAGCTTTACGGAATTTGAAGACCATGGAAATATAATTCATTCCAGTAGATCCTTGTCGGGTCGGTATAGAGATCATGTGCTACTCGGTAGATTAATTTCAAATGAATTAAGTACAAGTGATGGCCTTGTTACACGAAAACTTAAGCAAACAATCAAGGAAGTACTCTAAATACATCCACAATGCATAAAATATATTGGAATCAAAATCTATTTACTCGTAACTGGTCGCTAGATGGAACAGCATTTAATGCCGTCATTTAGTTTACGATGTCTCGATGAGAATTAATGTACACAAATATTATATTTTTTGCAGATTTACGATGACATAACTAATTTATGTTATCAAGACTATGATACCGTTACAACACGTCCATTGCATGATTGAAGCAGTTGTTTTTCCGATGAATGTATATAACGAAGTCATGCCTAATAATGCATAGGTGCCTGAAAATTATAGATAAATGATATTTTTTCAATGCCACCTTTTTGAAAAGTAAAATGATTATAAATATTGAAATAGATTTTAGAATAATAAATGATACTAAATTATGCATGATAACGAATAAAAAAAATAAGGCAACCGCATAGATTCTATTAAAATAATTCTAATCAAGATTACCTATTACTTTAAAATATCGAAATCATTGTAAATAAGCAACATCGAATTTAGAATTGATGCATTCGTATGACCTTGTATCTAACTTTTTATTGATAAACATGAACAGTGATATACCTGAAAGGTTTAAATATGTATGAGAATGCCTTGAATAAAAAATATTATAATAGTGATGCCGTTTAAATCATTGGGTGAATTTTAGTCTTCCAAATCACGTTATTCAGACTGGATATACAGCCACAAAGACCTCGAAGAGACTGTAATTTGCGTCATATTAAGTCTCCCTTTACTACATTTTTTACTTTTATTTAGTCAAAAAATCCGCATCGGGAAACTACCTCATAACACCTACCAATTGCAGTTATTATTGAGATAGTGTTGCGCACACAGCGGGTGGATCACTTGCCATGCTTATTGTCATGCACAAAAAGTATTATGTTTAACTTGCCAACAAGTTTTCTGAGGGATCTGCCATTATCAACAGCTGTTTACATACATACGACCACCTGGGGTTATTAGTGATTATGAGCGCTACTTATATTATTGAAATATATTGAACTTATTTATTTTTATTATAAAATACTGGCGATATTGATAATAATGGCGTTTTCGAATTCGTATAATTTTATATTACTTTTTTAGTTAGGTACCTGAACAAAATTTTACTGCTATTATTCTATTATGTAATTATCAACGAAAGCGAATACTCCCCAAAATGTATATTTTAAAAACTAATGTGATTTTATGTATGCTGGCATACCGCTTAATTTTGTCGTTGGTTCCTTGGGTAGCTACGTATTGCAGGAGGGGAGCAAATGTCATTGTCGCGATACGCACCTAATAAAATTAATAATACAGTTAACCTGCACCGCGAAGTAATCTCAGGGACTGATCCGGCAGTTAGCCACCTCAATATTAGACCTTGGTGTAGGTACCTAATGGATTCCAATCAAATTCAATCTTACTATTTTTTAACGAAACTGTACAAAATTTGCTACTTACGACGTTAAGCCGCATGAATCAAGTTTGGGTGAAAGATTTGCAGATGATAAATGTTAGCGTGTGCAGATTTACATAATATAAGTATTTTCCTAATCACCGTTCGAATGTTTAATATCTATGGAATATTCAAAATTAATGATTGTCGAAAATATTATAAGAGCATGATAGATTTTACATACTAATTAATAATAAATTTCTGGATAAATTGGTATATCTATATTGAAATGATGCATATAATTTGGGTATAATTCTAAGTAAGATGATTGAATTTAATTTTTTTTCTTTTTGTTAAGACAATTTGACCCATTGTCACAGAGTAAATTTAACTAAATAAAGTATAATTAATTGGGTCCAAAATTCCATCCAATCTTGCAGAAAATAATACAATTGGACTGCATTAACAAAATGTGATATGTCGATGTGTAATAGAAATATGTATTTTTTTATCATTCATAAACTTACTCTGCGGCAGGGGCCTGATAATAATATCACTATGCGTTACAAATATCAAGAAACATAGACGTGTACGGGAGTCTTTGTTTCTGGGGAAAACATAATTAGTTTAAAGAAATGAACTTTGTTATTCAGTCTTATGTTACGCGATGAAATCAATTTATTTTATAGTTATTGTTTTTTTCCTATGATTATAGGACTTTCAAAAATTCCTCCACATAGAGGTAAGTTGTGTGATAAAAATATTTATTATAGTAGGATGACAGTCGCTAACACAGCGAGGCATTCCCGTACGTTACTGATTTTATTTTTTGTATAAAATCGTGCCTCCTGCCTTGGCCTGTCGTCTATGAACAAGGGTATTTTTATATTGTGAATATTGCTTAGGTTAACGTTCTGTTATAATATTGCTATTGTAAAACTAATTATGTTTTTCGAAGACATTGCAAAGTGATTTTAGGTTGGTCTGGTCACTCGCAGAAAGGCATTTGAAAGTGCGCGTTTATTAAAACAATCTAGAGCTCTGTGTGTTTCCACGGTAGATTTCTGTCCATTTCAACATCCAACATAGAGTTACTCAAATACAAATTAACTAGACACATTTTAAAAGTATGTAAAAAATTTACAAAACCTAGTCTATTGATCAATTGTCTTTTTGTGGGTTGCCGTTATGTCTGTGTTATTTAGTTCATCAACATGTAGTTCGTTAAGGCCTTTTGTGTTGCTGTGCATTTCTAAGCAATGTATGTATGTTTATATATTGTAAATAGCTAAAATACATTATATTTTTACGATTAGCATACACAACCAAAGTTGTTATGAAGTGATGGTTGATTAAATAATAAATATAATATAGGACGTTATGTTTACTTTAGAAAGATACAAAACAAACCTGTACTGTTGCAACGTCATCGTCAGTACATCCGATGTCTTGTAGACTTTTTTCACAACCGCCCTGATATTAGTAAAATCGAATGGTTATTTTCTTGCACAAAATTGGATAATCAATTGATTAAAAAAACAAGGAGTTCGTGTGGCTTTTACTCTATTTGTTCCTACTAGCTTGTTCCCGGATTATTTACCGTTTGGTAAATTGTCAATTAATAAAACCTACACGACACATAAATATCGTCGAGATATTTTAAACTTCAATACATATTTATTCATTGATAAAATCAGGCGTTATGAGTACATAACATTAAGTTGTATTTTTTTGTACATTTTAGATTCGAAAATATATAATATCTAAATAAGATGTGTTTCTATTTACCTATCCAATCATCCTTAATTTAAATCCCCGATGCAACGCAAAGTGGGGAGTTATGTTTCGCCCGCTTCGTCTGTCTGTGGGATCATAGATCCCGAATGGATTAACCATTAATATTAATGGATTAATGCCTTTTTCCTGCTCATTAGTTTGTATTTTATAAGACTGTCGATTCAGACGTTTTCAATACATATATCATCGTGGGTTTGAGATAAACTATACTTAAGCTAATTTAACAACTAGGTTAGGGCGTTCTAGAAAGTGGCGAACTGGAAATTTCTTTGAAGGGGTTGACAACCCTATTTTTAACATTATTCTTTGAATTTCAGAGGAAAAATACATAATAGAAACGAACCATCTACTAGCTGACAATAACAACGGATACCTACTTACTGTTTCTTGGATTCGGAGTAGGAATAAAATTCCAAATGAGATTTCATGTAAGATAGGTAATATGAAGCAGTTTTCGAGATACCATATACCTAGGTGAAAACAGCGAAAATGTGGATGCCCGTCAAAATATTTCGTTCCGACTATTGAGTTTTTTTAACACGGGTGTGTAGGTAATTTGCATGTTGGTAATTTTAGTAATTAACGTCGCCGCTGCTCGGACGCAGCCCGGCCGCGCTGCGCTGTGCGCTGGCAGTGGGGGACCGACACGCTTGGTTTGGGGGCTGAGCTTTTTTTTGGGTGGGCAAAGGATAAAGATTTAAAACGCCTCGTTACTAATTTCGACATGTTAAATATTTTTTTAAATGCCACTACGACAATAATTATCGCCCTGTCAGTGGCCAGTTCAGTATTTGTATATCACTGTGTAAGTGTTTCTGAAGTCATGAAGTGGTTGCGGTTATTTCGAAAGAATAAGGGATTACAGCTGGCCTCTGCACAGGTATGTATTTACAACGGATTCCGAAAGCTTATCAAATAACTGGTAGAATTTCATGCCTTTAATATCGGACTTTTGCGACATCCTATATAGTATACTATTTATTTTAAACTACTTCAAAAAGGCTATTAATTCAATAAAATCCCAATCAATCAAACCCCAAACCGAACGCGCAGACTGATCAAAATTGGCAGAAATGTATACCTACATGTTCTCTGTGTTATTCCTGCCATATCGTTTTCTTGTTCCTACCTAAAAGAAAGAAAGAAAGATGTGATCTTTCCGCAGACTATTCGGACATCTGTCTATCGTATAAGTTTCCTCAACAGCTATTACGTACCTACTTGCCAATAGCACCAAACTAATTTAATAAGAAGGTTAATTATAGGTACCTACTAATTTACCTAAGCTTAGGTACATTAATGTTATAGGTAGGTACTACTACAAAGATACTTCCCATCTATGTACTATACCTACCTATAAAACATGACGGGAAGGAAACGCACCTATCAGCCCTATGATTATTGCTAAATGAACCCGGTAGATTACGTAAACGTTAATTTGGTTTAATGAATGTATTCACCAACGATGAAGTAAATTAGTTGATGAGGTCAGGTTTGAAACTGTGCCGAACATAAATTGTTCTGAATATGACGAGATGAATAGGAACGTTGACTATGCACCTACAATGTTAAAAAGGTACCAATATTATACAATGTTCAAATTCAAGTCGGTCGTCGCCGCCGAGCTGGCCAAAAAAATGTAAAAAAATCATAGAATCTCCAAAACGGCTGGACCGATTTTGACGGGACTTTCACTGGTAGATAGCTGTTGTTATAAGCAGTAACTTAGGCTAATTTTATTTTAGAAAAACAAACTTTTAAAAAATGGGCCCTTTCGCGCGGGCTCAGAACGCGGGAGCGGGATTTTTTGTTAAGTTAAATTCCACGTGGATGAAGTCGCGGGCTCGGCTACTAATTTATACATTTTTGCATCACTACTCGTTGGCCGTGGTATAGGTAGGAAATACCTGAACGCGATGACGACTATTAGATTGTTCGCGTTGTTTAGGTGCCGCGCCTACCCGCCCTTTCGAGACCGTCCCGCTGTCCTGGCGGGGGGCGTGCGCGCCCGAATGTCGGGAGCGTTTGGGATTTTATGTTTCTATCCTGGAAGCTCGGGTGGCCTGCCTGGCCTAGTCAAGAGGCGCGCGGCCGGTCGCACGCACGCATGCGTGCGCTCCTTCGTTAGCACGGATATCGTTATCTTGCCTTTCAACGAATACAATACGCACAATAACAATCGCAAAAAAATTATAATGTATGCGTACTCTCTAGGAAATTTACCATATGTACAAATAATTATGTTGTTACCTGTTACAATTTTTTACCATTAGTGGAGGTGGAGTGTAGATGATAAGCTCACTAGTGCCAAAACAATCGTACTTAGCGAATCATGCCCTGGAGCTGTCCGTGGTCTCGCGACCGCCATCAGCGACCAATCATTGCGGTTAGTCCGCCTCTACATTTAATATCACAGGTTTGTTTTTATTTTAATCCCTTTACTTACATAATAACCATTTCTTAGATTCCTTTGTGCCTATACATTTTATATTGGCGTGATAAGTGTGCGATTAAATTTATAATGTGCGTGTGAGTATAACACCGGTTATTTTGGAATTAAGTAAACAGTAACTTATAACATAATGATTATAGCATTGTTTATACTTAGGTAGGTTGTAAACTGAATTATAATATGTACTTATTAAAGTTGAATGCATACAATTTTAATGAGTCACAGTTGAATAAAAAACTACTTAGGTGATGCGTCTAGTGTCACACGCTCTATATTTTTATTAAGGGAATTCGAAGATAGTGATAGTCAATGAACCCATTACGAAATTCATAAGTGACAGTGTGGCTGATGTACCGATTCGAAAGTTACAGTAGGACAATCGGAGTGTGATTATGGTTGTTCCAGTGAGACGAGATCCCGGGAATGTTTTAATGGATTTAAAGTGATGCTCTTTAATATCGGACTCATAAAATGTTTCCATATACTTAACGCATGCACGACGAACCGTCTCAACTATTCCATAATATTACGTTTTACACCGACCCTCTAGGTATTTTAAATATTCAATATTTCAGAGCTAGGTACCAACTTATTGGTCTCATTCAAGATTTTTAGGGAGTAGGGTAGATAAGTATATTGTAGAGGTGACCAAATTCAATAGACTGAACAAAATTAAAGGAGAAGAACAGCGGATGCGTCGCAATTGTTAACTTTTGCCAACAATAACATATTTTCTACCTGCTGTAATTTCTACGTGAAATGCAATTTCTAAGTTAATTTTTGTTATTCAGAATCTCAATGGCTTGCTTACTCTTAGCAGGGTCTTTGAAATTGTAAAAATGTATTTTTTTTCAACGAAGTATTGTCGATGTTTACCCCTGCTGACCTGAGGTGGTGCGCGGCGATCAGCTGGGTCCGCGGCTCAGTCAGTCGGCGACACGGCGCCGCCGGAGCAAGCGGCTGCTCGTATGTTCAGCTAGTGGATAAGCTCGTGCTTCTCACGTAAATATTATCTTCGCAATACCCATTTAAGTAGCTCATATTATTTTATCACGATTTGGCCCAAAAAACTTTTGTGTTGTGAAATGTGCATCATAGATAAGATGTTACAATGTAGGTAATTAAAATGAATTAAGATGCCTTGGAACTGTTTGTGGGGATACGAGCCTGCTGCACCGGCGTGCAGAGTGAGTGGACCGCTGCATTTGATACTTCAGGTATTCTTGTACTACCATTATATACTATTCTTACTTCAATTATAATAGGTATTGAATATCTGCCTATGTATTATAACCCTATATTAGCTGTTATATTTTAATTAATGTACCTATGTAGGGTTATGGTAATTCAACACAGGTATTCCTTGCAGGATGTGATAGAGCGACCCCCTTGTGTGTTCAGCGACATTTAGTGGTTTCCGAGATACGTATTTCCATATTAGTGATTTTTTATAAAAACCCAAACACTGTTGAATCAGTTTCAATTTAATAGGAGCTTATTGTTCATAATTGTCATAATAAAGCGGTAGGTACTTATACATAATACGACAAATAACTAGGACCTAGTTATTTTGTATGTATAAGTAATAGGAAGACATGAATACAGTTTAAGCAATAAGATTTTAAAAAATTTTTTTGCTCAAAGTAACTATTCGTACTGTATGAGTTTCTAAGAATTAAATCATTTTCTAAAATCTATTTATACTAATAATGTATAGACAGGGACATGAACTTAACAATAATTGTTATTTAGTTGGATGTAAACATATAAATATATTTTTGTGAAGGTTTGTGACTAGAGTTAGTAATTATGAATAAAACACAAAGACGGGATGTAGTTTGATCACAGCAATTGCAAACAGGCAATAAGTCAGATTTGGAGCATCCTCTTGTTACCAAAATTGAATACAGTCAGGTACCTAACCGACATAAAGGGGAACAGCACTAACAAGTAGTACCTAGTTGATCCCACCTTTAGGCACTTTTTAGAAATCCATATAAATTTTGGATAGAGATACGTAAGTAGGTAAATGAAAAACAAACACGTGTATCGTCAATCCACGTCAGCCAAGGCGCAAGGTAACCGCATTACCCGATTGCAAGTGACAATAGTAGGTATACTTATTATTTCGATAGTGGCAGTGCAATAATTAACGACGTCGATTAAAAAGAATCGATATATTTAGTACCTGCCTGCCACCGTAGTATACCATAGTTATTTTATTGTTTCATTAGGTTACCTTGGCAGGTAGCAGAGCTAACGGTAGAATGCTAATGTGAACTGAGCTCGTAGCAATGTCGCATGCGCGCTGTCCGTAGCTTCCCAAAGCAGCGCTTGCGCAACAACGTGAGCGCGCCCACGGTCCGCGGCGCGCGGCGTCACCGACCGCCCGGAGGCTAACCCGCCTCTGCAAAACAAATTTCTCCACAAGTTCATTGTCGACCAATACTAATAATGTTCACTTTATAGGTACCTTACATTCATCTATTTCCTGACTTACTTACAATGATAGTTTGTAACTTTATGTTACCCACTTTGAGTCAAATACTTCGGTACCTACGCCTGTTATTATTGGGAACACTGACTAAACTAAATGTTTTGCTGTCCTCCTCTTTTTCGTAATATATAAGCAGGCAAGTAATATTTTACCTAGTCTACTTATTTTCGTTCAGACAGCCTGACTCGAGGTAAAAACACAATTTAATTTTAAACATACCTATTGGACATATTTAATTTCTTCAAAACTTGGCTTCAGCTCCTCTACTTGATAGGGGTCAGGGATAGAGTTGGAATACCTGCAATAAATTACTTTAGAATGAATACCTACGTAAATAAATATTCTAAATAAATAATAATAATAGTACATTGTTACACGAGTGGTGAAAGTGACTTATTTCGTCCCGAGACACTGGCGCCCGAGCGTAGCGAGGGCGCTAATAGTTCGAGGGACAAAATTCTTTCACCCGAGGTAAACACTGTGCTTTTCATTACGAATACAAGGAAAGTAAAAATAAAAACAGGAATTGGCTGAAGAAATAATACAAGGAAGTATGAACAATACTCTACAACACGAAAAAAAAAAGATTGGATTGCCGCCTATTTTGTTTATTTTTCGTTGGCCGGCCAACTTCATTATTAAGCAGAGAGGTGTTAACTAAAGGAGGCGTGACGTGCTTCATTTTACTAATAAAAAATTCTGTCAGATTTTGGGGGGGACGAGGTAACCACTACAAAGAAATGATGCACAATTACTAAAAAAAATTTGTGTCATTATGAATGCACACTTAAATAAATATTCAACACTAGTAACTTTTACGCACACTAATCGGTCAAATACGTCAACATGCAAGAATTTACGAGTGTAAGACACAGAGTGCAATAGGGAGAAACCAATATCAATATTTCTAATTAGATATATCGATAGTTTTACTTGCTCATCATCACAAAAATATTGCATAGACGTGTGCATTTCTTCATCTAATACAAAATATTTTGTATATTTTGTATATTATGGTATCTTATACAGTACGATGATTTATCGTTTATGCAGCATTACTTTAAAAAAATCCCTCGCTGTGGTAATGAAACATTTAAAAAAATAAAATTTTACGACAATATACTTACAAGGTGAAACTTCTACTGCATCACTTATATACTTCACGTGTATATATCAGTGAAATATTTTTTTAGAATCATGTCAGTAGAAGTATAAATAAAATACTCATAAAATATCAGCTAAAAAATAATATTGGTACGGCATTATCTACTATTTTTTCGTCGTTTATTAGATAAACATTGGAATTGCGACGAATCAAAGTGTACTGAACAAATAATACTTGTGCGAGTAGGTTCCCAACCCCTCTTTCTATTGCAAGATTTTTCCCATTAGGTTTTAATTGAGGGTCTTTGGGAAATCTGGAAAAATAGTGGAATAATGATAAGTAAAAAAATAACAATAAGTAATTATATTTTTACTATATATAATTTAAAGTAAAATATAATAAAACCTCCAAAAAATATAATTTTATCGATACACATCCACAATCATAAATTTATCACTGCCGCAACACTATTCAAAATGGCGAACTCGAGATACCATACTACACTTTTCAATTATTTCGTACTCGATTGTTTAATCGATAATGTTTTCGATTTTATGACATTTTATATTTTATTTATTTTAGTTAGAAATAAGGGATTATTTCAGAGAGGTGTTAACTAAAGGAGGCGTGACGTGCTTCATTTTACTAATAAAAAATTCTGTCAGATTTTGGGGGGGACGAGGTAACCACTACAAAGAAATGATGCACAATTACTAAAAAAAAATTGTGTCATTATGAATGCACACTTAAATAAATATTCAACACTAGTAACTTTTACGCACACTAATCGGTCAAATACGTCAACATGCAAGAATTTACGAGTGTAAGACACTAAGTGCAATAGGGAGAAACCAATATCGATATTTCTAATTAGATATATCGATAGTTTTACTTGCTCATCATCACAAAAATATTGCATAGACGTGTGCATTTCTTCATCTAATACAAAATATGATTTATTTTGTATATCATGGTATCTTATACAGTACGATGATTTATCGTTTATGCATTACTTTAAAAAAATCCCTCGCTGTGGTAATGAAACATTTAAAATAAATAATATTTTACGACAATATACAAGGTGAAACTTCTACTGCATCACTTATATAACTTCACGTGTATATATCAGTGAAATATTTTTTTTGAATCATGTCAGTAGAAGTATAAATAAAATACTTACGGCATCAGCTAAAAAATAATATTGGTACGGCATTATCTACTATTTTATCGTCGTTTATTAGATAAACATTGGAATTGCGACGAATCAAAGTGTACTGAACAAATAATACTTGTGCGAGTAGGTTCCCAACCCCTCTTTCTATTGCAAGATTTTTCCCATTTGGTTTTTTGGAAATTGAGAATTGAGGGTCTTTGGGAAATCTGGAAAAATAGTGAAATAATGATAAGTTAAAAAATAACAATTAGTAATTATATTTTTACTATATATAATTTAAAAGTAAAATATAATAAAAACTCCAAAAAATATAATTTTATCGATACACGTCCATAAACATAAATTTATCACTGCCGCAACACTATTCAAAATGGCGATCTCGAGATACCATACTACACTTTTCAATTATTTCGTACTCGATTGTTTAATCGATAATGTTTTCGATTTTTATGACATTTTATATTTTATTTATTTTAGTTAGAAATAAGGGATTATTTACACCAAAAACACTTACATATGAAACGTTACTCCGTTTTTTTGTAGATTAGAGGTGTTTGACCTCTTCTTGCAATGGTTTATAGCGCAGGTCGGCATTTTTTATGGAGCACCTTTCACATCGAAAACGATACTGACTTTGATTAAATCGATTCCATAAACACTTTTTATAAACGTGTTAGACCTTATTGTTCTTATACCTTGGCAGAGGGGAATGATCATGTAAGGCTAGTCCATAGATAAATAAATGGTCTAAGTTATTAAGCTATTATTTTTCATTTTGATCTTAAATATTTTGCCCAAATCTATGTTATTTTAAAGAAATTGTTGAAACTAAATTATAATTAAGTCATTTAAAAATGTATATTCTTTAATTAATACTTAACTTTATGTTATTTCAATTTTACACCGTGCTGTAATTGAGTGACTGTAGAAAAAGTTTGAACATGGTTCCATAGAAATGTGAAAATGGAACTAGTTTTTTTTATAATTTGACAGCTGTCAGTTGAAGGCGATTCTCCCGGGCCGAAAAAGTATTACTTTCGTCCCGCTCCTCAGGCAACTTCAGACCTACTTTCAGAGTATGAGTAATGAAAAATACATTATTATTACATTACAAAAAAAAAATATTTTTTAAAGTTATTTGTAATAGGCAACAGTGTATCTACATGTAAATAGGTATACGTATGGCGTTGAAAACGAATCAATTGTGTTGGACGTATACATTCAAGTTTTCTATCTAGCATTTATAAGTTAATTAAGAGCATGCGGGGATGCGCGTGCGCCTCCCCGTACGGACAATGAAGCCTTTCAGCGGGCGGTGCCTTTGATATCTAACGTAATTAATCCGATTATGTACCTATATAATACCGATGAGTTTCGCTGTCTTACTTGACATAACAATATATTTTATTATAGTTAAGTACCTGTCTACATTGATGATATGGTAGACAATAATGAATTTCACACACAGGCATAAGATATGCAAAACTAACTTCCGCTTTTATACGATCCCAAACTTTTCGAGGCGTCAATTTCCTGTAGTTTTTTCGTGAACTGGCTTAGTCATAAGTCACTGGTACGAATAAAATAAAATATACGTAACCCCATAACTCTTAAGCTTAGTTATTAGGCTCTTAAGCTGTAGAAAAATGGCAGCCAACAAATTTCCAACAATAGGGAATTTTTTTTTCTTTGAAAATAAAATGTAAAGGATTATAGGTCTAATAGGTTTAGAGATATCATAATGTTTAAAACGTCAATGCCAGTTGTGTACCTACGTGTGACGTCCTAGGACTAGGTAGCCTAGGTTTTTTTGGGTCCCTTTGACAAAGGGTTACTCATTTTGATTTTTTTAGCTAAAACTCACATAATAGGTAAGTAATCGACGAACTAGAAAGTTAGGGGTTTTGTCAAAGAATGTAAACTAACGCAATGTTTTTTTTATTGGCCTTATTTATTATTGCTTATACATAACTCCAAACCTCTTGTCTTTCTAGTCATTGAAATCTCATTGTAGCAAGGACTCAAGCGATTTTTCGACCCATCGATATTCTCTGTTACCTAAGGTTGTAAGTCATTATAGTCTGTGAACATGTAGGTATATCAGTGAATTAATAAATTAGTGTAAGGGACAGCCCCGGGAGCAGGGTCAAAGGCGCGAGTCGGGCGCAAACGCGTATAAGTGTCCATAGGCGATGATTTACGACACATTCCTGCGCAGCCGCGACGAGGATCCATCACTGCGCCCGCGCCGCCCGATGGGAACGAGATTACTTACTTACTATTACACACGTTCCGCTGGTGACAGACAAAGCTCTTCGTAACACTATTGTTCGGCCTGTCTGGGAGCAGATTAGTTAGAGCGTTTTAACAGTGGATTGGTCATCGCACCCATAAGTTTATGATATGAATAAACAAACAATGCATGTTTAGCATTATTTACCTAATAGAAATGATCCTTATTTATTTTCTAAGTGTTATAGTAGGTAAGTATAATTGGGTAGTCAGTATAAAAACAAAATACCTTTTTACAATAACATTTTTGGGGCTATACAACGTATTTTATGGATCTGTTATATACCGATACAAAAAGTTGCTTGTAGATATATTGTACTAAGTGTGAAAAATGTCGGTCATAAACTGGGCACAAGTACCTATCATTAAATTACGCCTGAAGGTTGTCACAATGTTTTGGGCACATGAGAAAATTGTTTTTTTTCACATAATTAATGCTAATAGCTAAACGATTAAAGTTAACACACACATTTGTTGTAAGTATTATTAAGGAAATAAGTAAATTGTCGTAAAGATCATCATTGCAATTTTATGAGTTCAGATGATTTAGTAAGAAATACTCTAAATAACAATAAAATTGCAGCCATCCAAATATAATAATGATACCCAAATCGTTTAATTTGGAGCGACCTTACTAAAATGTAAGCTCCGCATCGGGTAAGCATTGAAAACATTTCATTTCTCGTTTATATTCGTAATTGCGAGCGGATGTTTCGTAACCAATGTGGAACTGCCCAACTGTGGAATGGCCGAACCGGCTAACTAAAGCGTTTGACCGGAAGAACGCGTGATCCCGGCGGGCCGCGCTCGCAGGTACTTGACGATGCCTCTAATGAACGGCGCAGGAGGCGCGGTACGGCTTATTATTGGTAATGCGCAATACATTACACACAATTAGGTCGGCTGTTAGCTATAATTGCCGCGTGCCTAGTCCGTGTTTCGTAAAGCACGCTGTGCTTAGGAAACTGTGCACCCATGATGCAGGTATGAGAAATACCGTCAATTTATGGAATTCTAAGTGGGTATAAGTACCTAAGGGTCGCGATTTATAGTTTGACGCGTAGTAATAAATTCCACTGAAATATCTGACAAAACGCTGGAATATGAGGAATTTCCTTTCGCCATTTAGGTTGTAATTTCTTAGATAGGTACCTATAGCACGCCGGATAGAGTTATTAACGTGTTCTATAAATTCAGTCTTCTTTAAGGCTAGGTACTCTGCGACGACGGATACACATTTTTAATTATAAAAATAAATGTAGGTAGGTGCCTAAATACAGATGTATAAATGTATTCCTTAATATAATATCAACAGTGTAGAGCGCATGTCGTCCTTGGTGAATTAAAAGCGTATCGTGAACCGTGAACAAAAACTTTGAAAGTAAGTAGGTACACCGTGTTTTACGGAAAGGTGCGTATAATGTTACCTACACGTATAAAATTTCGTTGCTGAAATTCAAACGGTCATTCAAAATACAACACCCTGGCAAAAAATCTTCACGCCTCGCGAAACATGCCCGCCAGCTGTCAGGCAGACGCGCTTTGAAACACACGCTCATTGGGTACATCAAGGCATCATGTAGATATTGCGGAGGTTTCACAGATCGCTTCAACATATGGACCTGGCGGTCCTAACGAACTACATTAAATATTTAAACTCTAACATGAATCATAATACCATATGAAAGGAACCCATAAAATAAATTTTATTCCCTTATACCTTATACCTACATAAACAGAGTTTTAAAATAACTTCGGCCACCTGGTGAACTCTCGACTCCCAGCTTCGAGTGCAGGGCTCGTGATTTATGGGGCTTCGAGCTCGACACAATGCCACCGCAAAATAACCCTTGACTATTTTTTTTCTAGCCAACAAATTGTCGTGGCAGCCACTTGAAGTGGCAAACTGTTGCGTTTACTCGCGTGTATCGAGAATGCGATTATGCGCTCATTGAATCAACCCCTATCACAATACACTGCAGCAGGGGTAGGTACAATGCCAACAGCGGAGGTAATAAATTAATTCGTTGCTGTCAAAATTTACTTTTATGGCGAGTATGTTATGGTTAAATTTAAAAATATATTTAAATTTAGGACGGGTTAGTTAGTAGCAAACTACTTGTAGGGTAATAAGCTATTTGAAAATCATATAATTACCATCATAAATACCTAAAAGGTTACTATGCACAGGGTTGACTGTATATAAATTAAGTGTTTATAACAATAAATAGTTAATCTTAGGGAACACCGAAGCTAATGTGTGTGTGTGTGTGTGAAGCTAATTTGTGACTGGAAATAACGTTATTATAATTATTACTGAGCCATAGTGGCTGTGGTTAATTGTTTAAATTTCGTAAATTATTAACGTTTGAACGATAATCTGAAATGGCCAGATGAGAACTGGTGTGTAAACGTTCTTTATAGCTGGCGCCTCTCCCCTCTACGTGGGAGGCCACTGATCGCTTCGGATTCTTTCATGTGAACTAAAATGACGGAATCATTGTAGAGTGGCTACGTTTAAAGAAGATTTCAAAAGGTAACGAAGTCTTCCGGATGCGTTTTAGGACTCTATATTAGAAAAAATCTCAATGATGTTTTTAGCTAAGCCTTTTTATTTTCAATGGGAAGGTTGGTAGCAAAGATAATTAAAGGACCCTTTATTATTAGTATACGCACGCTTTTTAGTACTTAGTTCATCAGCAACAAACCCCAACCAACAGTTCCAGAACGATAACTAAGTGACTCGGTATATTAATTATTCCAAAAGATTTTAAGTAGGAATGTACCTACGTACCATTTAATAGTACATTGTTACATGAGTGGTGAAAGTTACTTATTTTGTCACGAGACGGGGTTTGGCGCCCGAGCGTAGCGAGGGCGCTAATAGTTCGAGGGACAAAATAAGTCTTTCACCCGAGGTAAACACTGTGCTTTTCATTAGGAATACAAGGAAAATAAAAATAAAAACAGGAATTGGCTAAAGAAATAATACAAGGAAGTATAAACAATACTCTACAACTCGAAAAAAAAAATCGGATTGCCGCCTATTTTGTTTTTTTTTTCGTTGGCCGGCCAACTCCATTATTTAGTCATTATTTTTCATTTTCATCTTTAAATATTTTGCCCAAATCTATGTTATTTTAAAGAAATTGTTGAAACTTAATTATAATAAAGTCATTTAAAAAAATATATTCTTGAATTAATACTTAACTTGTTACTGTAACTATGTTATTTCAATTTTACATCGTGCTGTAATTGAGTGACTGTAGAAAAAGTTTGAACATGGTTCCATAGAAATGTGAAAATGGAACTAGTTTTTTTTTTATAATTTTACAGCTGTCAGTTGAAAGCGAAACTCCCGGGCCTGAAAAGTATTACTTTCAACCCGCTTCTCAGGCAACTTCAGACCTACTTTCAGAGTATGAGTAATGAAAAATGTATTTCTTTCTCACAAATTCCGCTACCGAGGATGCATACGTACCACAAAAGCACCGCTCTTATGTTTATTGAAATGAACGCCGAATTTTCTCATCGGTACGTAATCGCTGCATTTCAAATAATATCACGTCTCTACGATTTTTTTTTTTGTGTTAGCATTGTTTGAAAGGGTAGTGAGAATGTTTGAGTAATTCTATTATACTTAATTGATTTGTGCCGCATCTCTATGGAAACTTAAAGTTAAGCAGGATTGTTCACTATGCTAGTAGGTAATATTTAGTTGGTTTTAACAATATTAGTGAATACATTATTTATGTGAACAGTACCTACAGTATTGTATTATATCAAATCTCGATGTAGATATAATTTGTGATGTCTTGGGAGGTTATTGGGCGTTCTCATCCCCCCGTCCATCCATTCTCTCATCACGCGCTGTCATCGCCAGCAATTAAGTTGTCACTGTCACTGTCACCAGCATTAGCGTAAATGCTCCTCAGTGTTGTTTAGTTTATAGATGACGAAGTTAATTTATTGTAAACGGTTCAAATCGAGCCACTAGACGCTTCGAAAGTCGTAGCCTTGCAGTTTTTTTTATACCTATTGCTTTAATGATTTCTTGATTTGTTTTTGGTAGAGCGCGCGGTGCAATGCACAAAAAAGGCGAACCTCATTGCTCCTAATTTCTGAATAAGGACTGAGTGTTTGGACTTTGGACAATAAGCAGTACCTATGTATGGTGAACTAATTAGCTGACATCATACTCGCAAGGTTCCATTTATTAACATACAAATTATCGCGGTTGTTGATAATTCTGTAGATACACAGTGTGTACTTACAACAATTAAACATGAAGTTTTAAGTATTTAACTTAATTCTTACTAAATTAATGTAAGTTGCAGTAATTCGCGTTGCGCAAGTTGGCTCGGGTGTAAACCGTATTAATATGTGACGTCACATCGCAGTTTCAACACTCTATAAACAAAGCCGCAAGCCAGACTCCGGCACACATTGTGTGCTCATTTCCAGGACAAACAATGAATATCATTTTGGTAATAAATTTACATACGACATGAACTGAGCGGGGGGTCTTGAAGACGTATTTTAATATTTTTATTGTAATTTTAAATGCCGTCTATGACCTCTGCTTTCTCTCAATCGTCACGGATGATCGACTGATGATGTACGGCTATTATTACTTAACCCGTATAAGTGAAGATTTAATTTAATTGAAGCCTGTTCCGGTAAGCACCTTTAAATGAAGACGAATAGAAATTTGATTAACATTTTGAGGACACAACCCTACATAATTCGTATATTTTAAAAGCTCATTGATTTCATAAGGCATAGTTTGTTTTGTGGATGCGTATATAGGCATCATCGTCTCTACCATCGAAGGATATTGAGTGACTAGAGTTTGAGGTGTTGACAGGTAAATAGAGAAAACATGTCTATCGTATTATCCGCCGCTATAGCTAATAATTATACGTTCAACCGGCCGCATGTTCGTTGGCCGGGCATATTTGACTTGACACCGTGGCGGCATTTCCCCGTGAGCGGTACGCACGCTGTCCGGAAATTCCTCAGAGGCGAGCTATCGATACAAATAAATGGTGTTGGACTACACGAGGTTCGGCATGGTACAGCACGGGTGGTCCCATAGAAATGGTAGAAATACTGAGAAATGTTTGATTGAGGCTCTGTAGATTGGGATTACCTATAGCTGTTAAAGGTATAATTTTATATACCTACAATAGATCTATAAATTGAAATTCTACATTTGGGTGCTTATTTAGAGTAGAATAAGCGTTATTTTGCCGTAATATGAATATGGTATAGAATGCCGGTGCAACAGTTAACTAATATAGTTCAATGAATTCCAACTGGAATCGGCGTGCTGCGTGACCGCAGACCCGTATTGGTTCCTATTCAGTTCCTACATAATCAAATTACATTAATGGCTGTTTGTAGACCCCCGGACCCACGCACGTGAGGTACCCACTTCGAGTCAATAAAGGTTGAATTGGTTCCCAGTCGCGTATCATGTATAATCATGATTCAGACTTTCTTCGCTATATCCTAAATGGATATTGTAACGAATTGTGTGATTGTGAGTAATGCGAAAAAATATATTTTGAAACCTTGATAATTTGTAGGTAATCCTTCTTATATGGGTCGCTTTAAATAGGAACTAGTGATGCATGACTTCATGACGCGAAAGACTTCTAACTAACGCTTGCCTATGAATTCGTTTTTAGCGTTGTTTGAAACATTCGTTGGAGAAGCTACTTCTAATGATAATTAAGTATAAGACTCTACAAATGTATAGGTAATTTGTAGGATATCAGTCACGACAATAATTTTATAATTATGTAACAACAATTCCAAATGTATAAGGATAGGTATATTATATACTTGTTGGTATCTCGGTATTTATTAAGTCATCTCATTTATCATGCCCACTTATCTTTATGTCAGATCGCCATTGCAAGGATCGAGAAGCAGCAATCCCGGCGCGGTCTTTCTCTACATAGTTTATATTTCATAAATACCTTAGCTTAGACATTTCCCCTTCTGAACTAAATCAAATAAATAACGGAACTTGAAAGAACCTACCTCTGGAATAGGACCTACCTATTTGAAAATTCATAGAAAAATGTGTAACTGTAAACGTTTTAAAGAGTAAAACATGCACTTATGTACTAACATACGGTTCTATTACTAATATAATAATAATAATAATTTTAGCCCTTCTGACGTCCCACTCGTGGGCACGGGCCTCCCCTCAACACGAGGGGGATTCAGGCCATAATCCACCACGCTGGCCCAGTGCGGGTTGGCGGATTACACATGTCTTTCGAAAATTGGTTAAATCTTCTAAGACATGCAGATTTCCTCACGATGTTTTCCTTCACCGTAAGCAAGTGATAATCATATAGAAATTATGATTCGCACATAGATTTCGAAAAATCCAGAGGTTCGAGCCGGGGTATGAACCTGAGACCTGGTAGCTCGCAAGACGCGTGCTTAACCAATCGGCTATCACTGCTCTAAATAAAATAAGGAACACTACACTAATATAATAAGGAATTAAATCTAAATAAAGAAGTGGTTGGGTATTAATTTCACTCCATAACACAATGAAAAGAGATTATTTAGTTTACTATATATCACGGTCTCAAAATTGAGTTCAGTAAATAATGAAATTTTTATTTACCTATATCAAACCACCCAGGTTCAATGCATGTAGCAATACACAAAATTATAATAGTGTTGATATCAACGCAATATTAACATACGTCAAAGGCTTGCACCGATAAATGGGTTCAAAAGTGTATCGAACACGATTATTACCATTCCAATTGCATGCACGTCGTAAACGACTAAAGTTTTATAACATTTCACCTCAGCCGTGGGCCATCACTTAGCCACCCCTGGGTGAGGGTTGCTCCCTTATTTTGGCCGTAAAGTAAGGGAGTGGCCGGTCATCATCATCACTCACGGGGGCGATGTAGGCAATATTAGTTTATAACCGGAGCATTTCCTCCTGGTATCATAATTTAAAATAGGTAGGTATTGCATTGCTGCGTTGTCACGCAATCTTTTCTGGGGGTTGTCACGTGATGTTACTAACTAAATTAAATTAAAGTAACAATTACATTATCTTGCGTTTTCCTGGAGGGATTATATTATTCTCAATCTCATAAACTGCCGGTATCAAACAGTTAGATATATTGAAGTTGAATTGAAATTGAGAAATATATTGTCTCATTATATAGTAATATATCGTGGTATATACACATTAATTAATTAAATAGTATATTATATTCTATCATAAGTGAATTTGAAAAAAAAGAGTTTCCTAGCAGAGCGTGGTTTCGATCCACGGACCTCTGGGTTATGGGCCCAGCACGCTTCCACTGCGCCACTCTGCTCTTGACGAGTTGCGCGAAATTAGTTACTACATGTTTTTATGTCTATTTTTGCCTATCTTCGGTGTCTTCATTACATTTTGTTTCTTGCAGATCAATATTATGCAAAATGCATCATCTGTATTTATAGGATCGTCAATTTATGCAAATTAACATAATATCATATCAGTAATAAAATATATCGTTAAAATGTGCTAAGAATGTTAATGCTAAAGTATCTATATTAGGATCACACTCAAGGTGCAATAATGATTGCGTAATGTTTTCTGTTCAATAGATGATTCATTGTTTTTTAAATAGCACTCTAGCCAGCAAGTCTTAAATTGTTATCATCGCCTTTTGATCTAGCCTTGTGTTGTCCTTATTATCTTCCTAACCTTTTCCCGCGACTTCGTGTCCAAGTAATGAATTTACCTTAATTAAAAGTCATATCTGTCTGCGTGAACCGTTTCTACTTAGATTGGCTCAATTTTACTAAAATTAGTTCAAACATTGCAACGGGTCATTTTCAAAAAATAATCATCTAATATTATCAAATTGTCCTTTATGTATATGTTATCACATAAACAAATTACTTTCTCAGCGTTTTGTGAAAGTACATTATTCATAAAACATGTAAGTACCTATTTAATAAGAAACATCTAATAAGCCACACATGGTTTGTTGATAAACGTTCAGCGTATTTCGAGTTTGTATTTTTATTTGGATCAATCGAACAAAATTCCGAACGTAGCCGTAATCCGCTTCTCTTCGGTAGGGTCCGCTGTAGTTTAATTGGTTGTTGTAATTCATTAAAGTCACTGACCGCCTGGCGGCCGGCTATTGTTACGCTTAAACCAATTCCGATATCTACTTGCTTTTGTGTCTCCTTGAGAATACATTTTAAATATTTATTTAGTTGGAAAGTTACCTATATTGGCGATATTTTGTTGGAATAGCTGTGAAGTAAGTTTTTTTTCAATTATAATATGTAGGTAATTATCTTAAAATTCTTGGTTCTACAATTTCAATGTCTTTCCTTTTTGCCCCAAACAATCCTGGATTTTAATTAAATAAGGAACTTAAAATTGTAACAGGAACAAAATTAGGTTGGTAAGTACTAAATACACCTTTTATTCGTTTCTGTGGTTGAAAAACATTTGGTGCTACGTTTAAATAAATTTCAATAACAACAATGCAGGTTTTGGTGTCTCCTTGAATTTGAATATTCACAATGTGTTATTTTCTTCGCATGGCGAAAACACGTCGTTATTTATTGGTATGTTATCAGCACCAGCTGAACACTCGCGCCAGTAACTAAACAATAAAGATAAGGCGAATGTTCGATTATTGGGAAGTAATACTTGCATAAAAATATCAGTTCTTTATATCAGGAAGAATTATACATAGGTTGTACAAAAGCTAAAGCGGAGACGGGGTAAGGAAATAAAAAAAATCTATACATATAAGATAATTATCAAAGTATGTTACTTTAACGCAATTAATTGCTGCATCCAAGACCAGACGATATTCCCTTTCCTTACAAGCTAGTCACCTCGGACATGTTCAATGATGTCACTTTCCATTCAGCAGTTTTAATGAGTTTCTAATCGATTAAGCGCAATGTATGACGTTCACGTAGGTACTACGAATTAATGTACATATGTAAGCAACTAGAAACACTATGTTAATGGTAGGCGATAGTCGCGGTGAGTGCCAACTGCCAGCTCGCGGAGCCAGGCGAGGCGTGAGACAATTTTGTACGGCTTATAACGCCTCGATATTAAACGGATGTCACGTACACAGGCCTTGAGAAAGCCTCGGCCGCATTGCCAGATGGTTCCCGGCCCAAATATTATTGATGTGTGCCGACTATATGAAGGATGGGAAAGTCTTAGCATTCCACCGCCCAATGAACGGTTGGGAAATTCACGGGATGCGAGTGAATCGGCATTGTGTCGGCACGTGCGGAGCTTACGAAAGTTTGCCGCAGAGTAAACAGATAACAGTGAAAATGGAACATAACGCGACAATAACATCGCTTATCAGTAATCGTAGCCTTACATTTTACACGCTGGAGACATCTGTATCTGCTTAGTATCTCTAAAATATTTATAAATCTAAACTCATTATACTAAACTATATACAGGTTGAAACAGAAAGGGTATACTTTTTTCAAAAGTTAACTCTGTAATTCTAAAACTGTCAGCTTTGGAGGAAACATGAAAAACAAAGGCAGTTTCAGATTTACAAAGTTAAGTTGCAAAAAAAAATTGTATGTATCTACCCTTTCTGTTTCACCTAGTATACGTTTTATACGAATATTCGTTTTATTCGTTTTATACGAATTGTCATGATTCCGCTCATTACATTCGAATCGAAATATTTGATAGATGCAATATTTCATAACTTCAATGAACAGTTAATGTTTAATGAGGAATGCGCATTTATATCGAAGATAACAGTAACACGACACAACCTCGCTTAACCCGTCTTTAATCATGTGGCATTCATATCTATGTAAATTGCACTCTCGCGCTGAATCAATGTTATTTGGTGTTACAGAGAGTTATCAGTAAAAATGATATTCATTAAAAAACAATAGAGTTTATTATTAAAAGAGGACCGCGTTTCGTTGATTTATCGTTCCGACCAAAAAAGAGCCCTTTTGTCTTCTGCAGTGGCGGCTTCCATCACACGTCGGACGATCAAATGTTCTGTGTACGACACCAAAATGATTATTAATTATATTTGAGCTACAAACATAGCAGCATTTTCTTTGCATTGATGTTCCATTTTCATTCTAGGATATGCTAAATCTACAATATCCAAATACGTATCTCGGATTGAATGCTTTACTAAATTTCAACTACATGATATTTGAGTTTGCTTGAAATATGGAGCTATAAAGGTATTCTTTGTATTATGTACCTAATTAAGGTACATACTTCACCAATTCAATCGTAAACGAACTCCAATAATATATCAGCAGCTCTAGGTGTACCTACCTACTTGGGGGGCTCTATATCTTCATAATGAATTGATATCAGAGAATCAAATATGTACTTTAAAACTAATGGTAACGTTTAATAGCTAAATCACCATCGGATGTCCACATCGGTGAGGGGATTAGAAAGGATCTACCCCCATCCACTTTTTTATAAAAACACGCGTAGGCTGAGATTGTTAAGAGTTCGTCGGAAGAAATAACTCACGCTTCAGAGACATCCTAAAAAAATATTTGTTGTGACAGGACCCACACAGGAAACCAAAAATCGACATTATAATGTAATACTCACTGCCGCAATGAAATATAAACAAAGCGGCATTTTTCACAGCATATGTTTTTAGAATTCGTTTGTACTAAAAACAAACGAGTCTGTAATATTAATTTTGTATTGTTTCACGTAGAGGGTGCTAGCTGCCTTGATTACTGTGGGTTGGGAGCGGGCGGCGGCGGCGGCCGCACCGGGCCTCTGCAATTACCGCAGGGATATAACGAATTACTACATGATGAATACATTTCCGAGAATTAGGGACGGCTTAAAGTCCACCGCAGTCGTAAGACCCTAGTTTCAAAACACTATTTTGCAACTTACCTAAGCTACTGAAGGTAGAGTTCGTTATTTATTGCGGAAAGTACGGCCTTTACACTTTATTTACGATCACAAGAAGACTCACACTACATTTCCGTTTGAGAGCCATCAGAAAATAGAGATATCGTTTGTCGTGAGAATTGGATAGTGTTGTTCGAGTTACAAGATGCGACCAGCTGTTCAATGAAATTTGATTCAATCGGTTAATGGGGCGCGTGTAATAGATGCATTGTGAGATTGTGTCGGTCTGCCCTTTCAAGCTACCGTGTAGCATTGTGTAGGAGATGCGAGGTGTGTTTTTTTGCCGTGAAGCGCTTGGCACGGGCGGCGCGGCGGACGCAGTTGGTCCTGGGATTCAAGCAGGTGCTCCTGTAAGCACGTGTCTGACGCGTCTCTATGGGCATAATTTGAACACAACGCGGCATGTGGATGTAAGTATGTGTGAGAGATGCGTGCATGCGTGTATGTGCAGCGGCCCGCGCGAGATGTAAGATGAGATTTTTTATAGGCGAACATAGGAATTCGGCTCGAAATGTTTACGAAATTGGTAGAAGCGAAATAAAATGCTGCAGCTGCTGATACAATCGAAATTACTTTTCTTGCTTGGAATGCGTAGGTAATATTATACTTACAACCAATCATAACGTGACAGAAATGATTTTAGAATCTTTCGTATTACGCACAGTAGGTATAATTGTAACTTCTAAACCATCTACAGCTACTTGCGTTAAAAGCACATTCAAGTGCTCTGGTCGGACAGATAACATAAAGGAGTGATTTATTTCAAACACCGATTTCAAGTACATCGTCCATATCTCATGTGCGCTGCAAATGTGCGGCGCCAGGAGCGTCGGCCGTCGGCGTCTGCGCAGAAACCAATGACGTCATTCCCTACAGCACTCTGACCCCATACAAAGACTGTGTTCTTAACAATTCGTGCGTAAGTACTACTTACACGTAGGCTGTCTGGTCTAATGGAAACTGAAAACAGATGTGGCGGCTATCTGTGAAATACCCATCGCAAATAAATAATAATAGGTATTTAGGTACCTACTTATATAAAGATAATAAAGAACGGCACGGTTTATTCAAGTGACATTGCTGTGTAGTCCAGAATTCTAAGAACATCCAGCTCACAAAGGTTTTATGTTTGTCTACTTATTCTGATTTCTGACAACTCCGGGCGCCTTAGAAACTTGGACAAAACCAAATCAGGCCATTGGAGAATCTCGTATTATTATTTACTGTACATGAAAAATACAATTCGCAATATGATAGCATCGATAAGAAAATAATCAACTTCCCTTCAGAATAAACAAGGCGAGATCTGATTTATTGCCGTCAGTTATAATTTGCTAACGAGTGTAGAACATGTCAGGGCTCCCGGATAAAGATCATGGCCCACGAGTCGCGTTATTGAATGCAAATCGCTACACAAACGAGTATAGGGGCGGAGATAGATTGAATAGAAACTAATTATTTACTCACGTATTGTTCTGTCGGCGACTGCACGGTCTGTGTTTTCTATGCAAATAGAGAAAATCCTTTTAACGTGTGGTACAATTGATGAGGCTAATTCTCAGTTCTAAGTTCTTCTCCAGAAGATCGGTATAAAGTATATATCTAAGCGGCATTTCGTACAGTGAGTGAGAGAGCCGGAAGATTGCCATCCCTCTATCCCACCTTGAAGAAATTTTACGTTGCCGATTCTCCGTCGTAGATGACGTGCGAGAAATACCATTGGTATTGCAAACGTCTATAAGCTACGCTAACTGCTTAACATCAGGCGAGTCCTACGCTTTTATGCTGACCTTATAAAATATGTATAAAAAATATTCCATGCCAAGAATGTTATAAATAAGATATCTAATTTTGCGGGGTTGATTAAATTTTAGAGTCGCAGCAATAGTGTTAAAATCGTATAGGTGGCAAATTAAGTATATCAAGCTTGTTATAGTAAAGTGTGTTCTATCGGGCTGAATGGGTTCACGTCCCACCTTTCGTCCATTGTCCGGCTAACGAAGGGCAAGCTGGGCAGGTAAGGGCTGATGGCCGGCGACCGCACCGCGTCGTAAACACCCGCTGGCCGCGCGGGCTTACCTTCTACAATGGGCTGTCATTTCACGCGCCCATGTTAAACGCTGTCTTGTCTGCAATAGCCTGCAGCTATTTGTTCTTGTTACACTGTGGGAAAACATAGCGCTTTCTATAGAAGGATGTAAGGATTACAAACTTTGTCCTCTTTGTTTGTCGTTAAGACATCAGCGTGTGTGACGGTGTCCCTTTTTTTAAACTTTTACTTCTACTATTATATTACCTACCCATATAGGTATATTATAATTATTTATGTACTTTTTGTATGTAGTAAAATATGTAGGTAAATATTATTTAAGTACATTGTATAAGAGAAAGTTCGTTATTTAATTAGCTGGGTTAAGGTCAGATAAGTAGGAGTTAGACAGGCACTACGGACATAAGCAGTTACTGAGGTTTATCTTTTTGTACCTACACCCAGGATTTACAACAATAAACCCCATAATGAATGGATGTTAATGAAGCTAAGTGTACACGATAGCCCTGTTATGAGCGCTAATCAAATCTCGGATCAATTAACAGTCCTGTTATGTTTTTGTGTTTAAACGTGAGTTTCTTTTTTACAGAAGGAGGGTGTTGGTCAGGCGCACACATTCCGCAGTAAGTCGTTCCGGAAGCCGCGGCCGTGCCACTGGTGCCACCAGCCGGTGCATAACCAAGGATCTTGTTGCAGAGGTATGTCATCTTTGCCTTCAGATTTAATTCCCTAAGCACATTCAATAAATATAGGCAGGTACACGGTATATTTGAAATATCATTCGATTCCTTCGTACTTTATATTGAGTTCTTCAATTATTTATTGCCTTGTCGGTTTGGTAGATTATAAGCAAAGTGGGTTTCACTGTCTTTATAAAATAGCTGCTAGACATTTTGACGACAAGTCACAGGACAGGATTTGCATTACGACAAGCTGACATTCAAAGGTCACTGACGGAATAACAAACATCAAGAAGAATGTTTAAATTAAATGTCACGTTCCTAAATTCAAATGTTTGATGTTCGACATGAAGCGGGCTGTAAAATGATAGGCATTTTCATTGCAGCAAATATCACGGATAACGACCCCGGCCGTGGCGTTTTTACCGAACGATAGATGCATACAAAACGTTCGTACCGTGTAGAGCTAGCTAGATCCATATGTGGCTCTAAACAACGCCCACCATTTCCATATTTTAATGCATGACGAATATTATATTTATAAGTAAAAAAAACAGTACCGGCTTTGGTAGAGTTACAAAATTTTGGTCATGTTGCTAAACTTTTGTCGACACTCTCATCTACCTCGTGCAATATGGTCCTATTCTGGAAGTCCTGGCAAAGTCTTCATAATAACAAGGTAGATTAAATATAGAGTCACAAACATAATAGTACGTAGAGTAATGAAAAGACCATGAATCTGTGTTCCTAAGATCGTCATTATCAGCAGGTCTCGTGAGCTAAATTATCTTAGAAAATTCACAACAACACAGAAACAGGCAATTCTAAAGCCAGATTGAATTTATCTACCTACTTAACTTGATTTAGGGCCAAGAGAGGTCAATTAAACTTAATAATACTCTATATTTGTTTCAGTTTGCAAATATGTCTGTCACACAGCATGCGAGAGTAAGGTACGTATTCTGAGCATGAAGGAACTTACTTGTGCGGCCTTATTCCCTGCATCGGAATGCATCTTGCGTGAAATCAGTTATGTGCATTTTATTAGATTATTCCTTGAACTATGTATCGGTACTCCTGCCAAGTTTAACAACTGTAGGTACTTAGTTATCCACAGTACTATAGCATACTTACATTCCGAGAACCAGCGTATTTATGAATTGGAAATAATGTAAGTTTTTTATGTTACCTACCTGTCTTTTAAAAGCATTACCGAGAGTCATTTCCACGTACGTTTTATGATTATTATGACATGTAGAAGTACTTACCTACATTATGAATGAACACAATACGTAGCGCCCTCTATCAATGTCTCCACATAACCTTGTGTTGCTTATGAGCATAGCGCATACGCACGATATGGTGTCCTGTACTCGGACATTGTAGAGCTACTGACTGATAGATGGCGCTCGTATTACACTAGAATAAAGTACCGCGGACTGTACTATAGGTAGTACTTATAAGTAGATAATTTTTCGGTGGTAGAGACTGCAGAATAGTTAATTGGTTACCTTTTTTTCGTATACTATAGTCCGATATATTCCTGTAGTCGTCAGAATAATTCTTCTTTTTAGTGGTAAAAAAACACTTACCTATCTATACATTTATGTTGCTAAACTGATTACTTCTTCGGGTTTTAAGGTAACTTCCATTTTTAATTTAAATTGTTACAGACACAAGCAAATTTAGACAATGAAAAAAACGTAGCAAACGGACGCAAAGAAAACCGTCTTGGGTCTTATAAGGTTCTGCCTACATGTAGAGACAGTTACAATTTCTCTACAGACGTATTTATTATCATATAATTGATGTACACGACATGACCACCGTATAATTCTACTTGAATAAATTCGTACTGGTCCACTTAAAATTATTCATGAAATAGATAATATACCGGTTCTAGCTTTCCATGGTAGAGCAACAAGCTCTGATGGCAATCGCCTGGTCGCCCCCGGTCACGCTTCCATTGTTCCATGTCTTACCGAAATTGGACACTCTACAAACAATGCACGCTGTTATAATGTTTTGTTACAAATTGCCCGCCCCATATATTATGTAGAAATAAGCGGACGACGTTGATGAGGTCAGGTTGTACATTTTAGGTGTATTTCATTAAGTGTTGCTGTATTCGTTGTAGTCACTAAACTTACTGAAAGCAAGAATAAGGTACTTTTAGTATAGGTATATACCCCGACAGTAGACACGTTCTACCTAGCAAAAATGTACTTTTTGTCTGATTGGGTTTGGGCACGTATTTATCTAGTAGAGCGCTTCATGGCACGGAGATGTATCCAAAAAAGTAAACGTCTTTGGTGAATGTTTATTAATTGCTTTGCGAGCATGTCTACTCAATTTGAGGTTAAAACGTTCTGGTTTAATCTGAGATCGCAACCCCTGAAGCGTCGTTTGCTTCCGAGGCCGGTAATTACACGGCAATCCCGCGGCGTCTCTCACTGCTAAAATTAAACATTAATTATTATATAACGGGCGCTTTTAATCGGCAGTTTGTTAAATAAACTCTTAAGATTCACTATGACCAGACATGATTTTTTTTTTCTGTTGCTTCATAATTACCTTGTTATAGTATATTTCAATTAGTTTCCAGAAGCGTGCAAATGAAAATAAGATATGGCTGACAATAATGTCTGCCTGTATTATTTCGGTAATATTGACTACATTATGTAGATTTAAAGCAAGGCAGAGCAAGAGACGGGTGCAATAATTGCTTCTCCTTCTTCTTCTAAATATTCATGTCTAATAAAAAATAGTGTATCATCTACATATAGATATGTACTAAGAAATAATATATTTAATATATTATTTCTTAGTACATATATATATATATAATAGCCGTATTTTGTAAAATAATATGCCTCCGGTGCCATACTCTACTTTAGCAAATGATGTTATGATCCTGGTTTAACTTTAACTATAAAGGGGTTCTCTACATTTGGTCCAGTAGTTAATCTTAATGATAAGATTGTACAGGGCCTTATCATTAGATTTAGTGGTCATAAAATAATGGTGCCAACTCTATATGCTTAACATAGCATCATTTACGTGAGTAAAGTAACATTGAAAGAAAAATAAACCTATGCTAAGTATGTATGACATGTAGAGATTCATTATATTACGAACTCTTCGCAACTGTTTAAGTCAACAAGCGTTATCAGAAGAATTATGAGTGTCGGAAAATATACAACGTTTCATGATGTGGTCACTTTCTTGTGCTTGTGTTCATCAAAAAATAAGGACAACAATATAAATAAGTAGGAATGCTTCGCCTGTGCAAACTGCAAACTCACGGATTCTTTAACGTGCGGTGTTAAAACAGTGGTGAATATAAAATCGCGTCTTTTCACTGTGTAATAGTAATCATAACTGTTTGGGTCCCTAATATTTGGAAAATAATTTAGTTATTATTCGGATACGGCCCGAATCCCCCTTGTAGTGAAGGGAGGCCCGTGTCGAGGAGTGGGAATTCAAAAGGGATATTTTTTTATTATTATGCGTTTCTTACTGGAAAATTATTTCTGTAGAGGCATGCATGTCTCTCTCTCTAGCTCAAAAAACTGAGTATCGTTAACTGGCAGAAACTCCTCTTTAAGCTGCAATTTTCAGTCTTATTGTCAGGTTGAACGTATCCGCGCGGCATCTGCATTGCTAATGAAACGTGTCCGTGTACCGGTGTCAATACTCATTTAAATTCTTGCAAACAATGTTCACTTGAACCTTGAAAATGTACGTTTCCTTAAATTTTAAATTTTATGTATACCACGGCCAACGAGAAGCTGTACGAATAAAAATGTTCCAGCTTAGATCATTGTGTTTGAGTTTAGAGTCTATCACCGCCGGACTCGCCTACATTCGGGTGGCATCTTATAAAATCGTGGTTGATTAAAAAAAGTTACCTAATTAACAATAAATGAAGGCGAAACATTAAAACTAGTAATTATATAAAATAATCTATTCATTTTCGTATCACTTCTCGTTGGTATAGAGCTCGTGTTTCAGAGTTATGAGGCTGTGCATAGTTGTTGTCGTAGCGCGGGTCCCGGGCTGCTCAAGTATTTATGAAACAATTCTTTATGCAGGATCACATTACCAAAATTAGTTCCACCAAAAGTTATACCAAAATTAGTTCGGTAGTAATTTGTTAATCGTACCCATTCTATTCATACAGTAGCCAGCTTGATATTTATTTATAAATATTATCAAATTTTTACTTACATCTTATTGTCCCAAAGTAGTATTCTTTTGTTATGCATAGACGCATACAGTGGCGATAATGTGGCTATCGCGCGGCTTTTAACGATATCCCGTGGCGGATAGAACATCCCTCGCATGACCCACAGATCCAACAATTTCGCACCGCTTAAAAAAATATAACTACGTAGAAAAGCAATAAAATCCAATACCGACATAACTTCGATGATACACCGCTGTTAGTAATAAAGACACGTAAAGAAATTGCCGAACATTCTGTAGGTACTGCTATTAACAAAACACAGAGATCACTTGAAAACCCGTTACTTGTGCTTTTTAAATGTAAATTGAATCGTAAAGTGCTCGTAAATTTTACTGCGCGACGTAGGAGTACGGACACGCGAACGGATTCTTGGACGCAACTTACATTTTGTACTGCGGACTGAATAGTACTGTGACAATAGACACAACATAAGGTTAAATGGTGTGGTGCAATGTCTGGAATGAATAAAATATCACAAGTTGGATACATCTGTATGTAAGAGAGAATCAAGATTGTGAAACAAGTGACAAAAGCGCCGCCACCAGGGAATCGGTAGAGATGGAGAGACGGAAATAATCGATAACGACTATTTTACCATCGACATTTGTTCATATAAAGAGGTCGGCAAACAAGCGTTACGACCCGCCTGATGTTAAGCAGTAACCTTAGCTTATAGATGCTTGCAATACCAGTGGCATTGCACGCACGTTGCTGACCTGAAGAGGATGCCTAATGCAACTTCCTAGATATAAGACTTAACGCTAACTAAGCGTTTAATTGATACAAGCTATAATGAGTACTTCTGAGTGTACATAAGTACACAAAAAGTCCATTAAAAACCGACGTGTATGGAATTCGAAACGGTGTTTTACGTATTTAAACAAAATATCGATACATTCAGTAAAGTCGATGAATTGTACACCGTCTCTTGGAAGCATGCATATCGGTCACACAATCACCAATATCCTTCTTTTATTCTCTGGTTCGGTCGTGTGAATTTCGACACAGGAACATTGATTTTATGAGCGATACATTAGAATCCAAATTTGCAAGAGGCACAAAGCATAAAAACCCCACAAAAATTGATTGTATTTGTATGTATTTTGTTTAACACGCCTTGAAAATAAAATGGCGTAGAAACGAATACACCGTTTATTACAAATTCTTCTGCCTTTTATTTTTATTAAACTTATAACAAAAATTGTTTTGTTAGACATTTTATCAGTATTACTCATGTCTAGTAATATGTCTGCCTGGGTGATAATATAATAGGAAATGTCCACCTCACTTTGTTGTCTGTTCGCGCTACTCTCGTTACCCACTGAACTAATTTTGATTGACGCTATTCTGAAAGAGTTTGACTCATGCATGTAGAGAATTGAATGTTTACACAGGTTATTAAGTTAACATTTTATGTAATTTACTGGCTAATTACTGAATACTAGTTGTTTCTAGAGATAGTGCGGTCGAATCATTAAAAAATTAATAAGGGTTTCCACACTTATCAATCGAACGTTGCTCTTTGTAGAAAGAAACTGCCGACACACGTCTGACGTCTCTATCTCATTCTAATCATAGATCGATAGTAGGTAAATTCGTGTGATATTACACTAACAGAAAAAGGTAGGTTATGTTCTGTTCGGTAGGTAGGACAACGTAAGCTATTTCATACTGAAAGTCCATTGAGGAGAAACCGCATATTGGTTAATTCATAAATATAATGCGACTTTACATTCATCGGAAACATATAATTGTTTTATTTTTGACACAGATAATAATTACAACGTCGTTGTGGACACGAACCCGCTACCACGGGCTTAATGTTTTAAGTAATTACTTAAATTAAGTCCACTTTTAGCACTTCGAGGTGTAAAAGCAGGCGCCACGGATCTGATAAATGATGCTTGGGTAATGATAAGATTAAAGTCAGTAAGTAATACTTCCCCGGGGCTATGAAAGTACGTACTGTTCCACCGGTGTCGTTTAAAAAATATGCTAATTTAATTACCTACAAATGATGCGGATGTTTATGTTTCTTGTTTATTAGAAGGGTCTAAGGGTCAACGGTTCAATTTTTGTGATTGGGGAAACCCAGGTGGTTTTAAGTTGAAATAAATGTAAGAACTTTTAATAATTATTACGACCAGGGACGGACTGGGAGTGACTATCTACCTATACCTATTCAATATTGGCTAATCGAATTTATTTATGGAACAAAATATATTCATGCTAAATCAAAACTGTTTAGATTTCTTGTTAACAAGTTGGCACCTAATAAAACGGGTTTTGACACTGCCGTCGGGTGGCAGAACGCAGCAAATAAGTTTGTCGTAACATCGCGTATGTTTTTATTTCGTAACACTATAATCAACACTAGTTTTGGTCAAATTTGTGATACCAGAAACAAACAAGTGTTCATATAGGCAATAACCATTGGAGAATAAGGGTTTCATTGTGCATGGTGCCGTTAGTTCGAAGGCAACGGGTCTCGCGTGACGCGTGACGTCATCCGGCACTTGTGCAAACAAACTGGTTTCGGCAGACACCTCATAATATTTCATGCCCCACAAATGCTGCGATAACAACGGACAACTTTTGTTGTTTCAACGGTACCTAGTCACCGATCACCCCAAATCAATCGGCTTCCGGTAATAAACACGCTTACGTTTTGACGCCGTTGTTCGTAATCAATTTTAATGAATGAACCGACCATGATGTAGTAAGAAAGATATGCATTGTTTGCCGAGCGTTTCGTTAGGCGCTGGGTTGGCACTCGGCAAGGCGTGAGTGAAACGCGCGCAGGTGCGCGGGAGCTGAATACAGATTAATGTTTTATTGTTTCGCTATCTACTGACAGAATTGACAAATCTTGAAACTGCAAGCTTTATAAGCGTTTACGTTTATTTAATAAGTAACTAAACATTTATTTCGGAAGAGTCTGTTAAGAAAACCTGTCAAAATGTGAGATAGGCCTAAACCGCAAAACTTTATTCATCCATGGTTCTTAACGACTAGCATTTGAGTTCCCACAAGAAGTACATTATTATTACAAATTCTTTGATTAATACTTATCTATGTAGGTACTAAAAATATTAGTATCAAAATACTTACCTACCTACTTAGGTATAAATAGGTAAGGTTTTATTTCTTATCCTTGTCGCCTTAATCCTAAGCTAGTAACTTACTTTACTTACACGAAGTTATTACGTCATTTGCGTAACTATGTCTAAGTTAAAATTTGAAATCCTGATATCTACAAGCAAGTTATTTAAATATGAACGTTATTGACAATAGGTTGAAATACCATTTACCTACCTATAGGATTACATCCCCGGTAATAGTGTACGTGGAAGTGCAGTGGAAGCTGCATGCGAGTTGCGGCGGGCTGGGGCGCGGGCCGCGTCAGGTGCAACGGACGCAGTGCGGCGCGCGCGCAGGCCGCGCGGCGGGCGCGGGCAGTGCCGCCGCGCGCGCCGACTGGCCCACGCGCACGCGAATTTTGCGTTTCGCGATACACATTCGCACGAATTCAAACGACGCCGCATTTTCAAACAAAATCCTTTTATAGACGCAAAGCTTAATTTGCTCTATTAATAGCGCCGCCCGGTGGCAAGCCGTGCTCTAACTAGTTCGAGAAATCAGTGCATATGTTTTTGTTATGTATAAAACTTGAGATATTAGTTTATCTTTGAACTGAATAAGGAGAACTGAACGCTAGGCGTACATCTTGGGTGATGGTTTATTTAATATTATTACACTGGCGCTTTCTGGTAGTGTGATTTACTTTGCACACCTATATGGATATGACATTGCGGTCAAAAGTACAATAGCATTAGATGAGGTAGGTAACTAAAAGTTAGAATTAGTTATGTTTACTTGCAAATACGTTATGTTGCACATGTATTTGTAGAAGCTCTCATACTGTTGGTAATACAAGCTTTCTTGAACTTCGACCTCTACGTGCACTGCAAGTAAGCATGTGCCTATTTAAAAATACGGTACAGTTTAGTTAAGTACTATACTTGTGTCTTGTACCTTCTACTGTACTTTTTTGTTCTAAAATTATTTTTACCACATACTTAAGTGAATTTATTTTAACAGCAGCTGCTTCTTGCTTTTAAAAAATCGCTGATCTTTTATTAGAATTCATACAGCTGTCTTTTCTATAGATTATTCCAGATTTTTGACTGATAAGTGTAACGTTTTTCACTTCAACACACATTGACACTAATTACGAGCAATTTGTATAAAAACGCCGCGTTCAAGGTGAAAGCGATTTGTCGTTATCACACCAAAATAGTGCTCGATACTGCCAATGACGATCGTGTGCGATAACACTGTTGTGTTTCAGTTTTATCGATAACCTAACTCCTTGAGTCACGTATGCCATTGCTCAATCCGCAGGTGTACTGTAACACTTTGGCGGGTGATTAACATTGTTATTATTAAATACGCCACGTTACATAATTATATGTTCAATATCCTAATTTCTTGGAAATCTAAACGCTAGTGTACGTTCTAGTTCGTCGAGAGCCGGTTTAATGGTGTCAAGTGATTATTAAGATGAGGACTGCGGGTTAGCGGCGCGCTGAAACAATGTATGTAACACAACGCTAATTGCAACAACTGGAGGCATTGGCGATAGTTGTTGAAAAAGTGTCATGAATACAGTGCGACTTGTTTTTTTTTAAATTGTGAACTTTCAAAGAACATTTTGTATTTAAAGTTTTAAAATTGGTGATTTAAAATGTATCACAACGGTCGGTTGGGGAGCAGCAGCACCTCCACATCGTCCGGCAGTTCTGATCTTCGGGTGAGTTTAATGACCTTGATGTTAAATTGAGGACCGCTTGGAGCAGTGGTTTGGGCGTAGGCCGCTCGGCTTATTGCACCAAATCCAAGTGGTTGCGGATGCGATTCCAGTCAGGGCAAATTTCTGAAATGGCCTTTTCGTAATTTGCTCCGGCCCGGGTCTCACTGGGATCGCCCCCAGTCCATTTTACGGTACCCATAGTGCAAGCGTTGCTAAGTTTGGGACCATACAGTTGGTGAGCATAAAAAATGTTCGTACTATATCAATTTAACTTCACTAAAGTTACCGTATAGTCATCCTTTTCATACTAGTACAGTGAGCAAGACAAATATTTTTGATGTATCAAAATTGGTGAAGTCCTGACTTTATGAGAACTGAATTAACACCATCTATTTGTATAGTAATTGACTCTGGCGTTAATTTACGGAAATCCATTGTAAAGTTATTTGGGAGAAGAATTCGCGCACTCACCCTCGGCTTGGTATAATTTTGGCGGCTGACAAGCCGAAGGTAGGTCCTCCAAATATTTTTTATTTGTTTGGATTTCTACTGGACTCAACACTATAATGCAAATGACATAGTATAAAATAATGAAATGAACTGATCATAATTTGGTACCTCGTCTGATCATAAGTCCGTTGAACATAAATAAAAACGATTTACCGAGCAAGGTTAAAAATACTTATCCGAATTGATTGTGTGTGCGTAACCTTTCGACATGGTTCAAAGATTACCGACAATGATACGAATAATGATAGGAATTACTGACAATGACGTCGATGTCTACGCCACTGAGACTGGTCGCTCCGACGATTGAAAATAGTTAAATACATGAATTAGAAATTACGGCTATGCAGACCGAGAATGCGCGTGCGCCGGTTCGATGCAATGCCCCGAAGCGGTAGCGACCGTTCGGTGCCATACCGATGTTAAAACAGACATTATTATCTCTATCCACCGCCGCGCTAATAATACTTTTTAGGTAACAGTTTCAATGAATTAATTTATCCATGGAGATAAGACAAATTTCATGATACCTACCCTACAGTGGTCACTTTCAAAGGTCGTTCCTCAATTTGAGAACGGCGTCTATTTTAGTTTTTCGCATTATTTATTGCCAATTGCTCGTATAGCCTTTACAATAGGATACCTTTACTCTCAGGATATTTGACGCATATAAAATACTAGCTGTGCCCGCGACTTTGTCCGCGTGGAATAGTCACACCCTTGAGGGTAAAAATTTACAAACTTTCAATGTCATATTTTTTTATCGAATCAACAGCTTAAAAAATAGTTCAAGCTTCTAGCTCTAAAAATGACGGTACCTCCATACATCTTTTCATCCACTCCTTTCAACCCCTTAAAACCCTTTTTTCCATTAAAAAGTAGTCTATGTGTTTTCTCAGGCTCTAGACTATCTGTTCAGTAGTTTTGGCGTGAAAGCGCCACAAAACAGACAGACAGACATACAGACAGACAGAGTTACCTTCGCATTTATAATATTAGTAAGGATTACATTGAAGTTTGATATTAAAACATTATTTATGGCCGCAATCAAACTGGCAACTTTCTTTACGGAATTACACTCCTCCAGCTACGCAGTACTATCTAATTGAGAGAGCAACAAATTAGTCCTACTAATTAGTCTTACCAACACGTTCAGCCGTGTTGTGGACATTATAACACATTTTCCCATTTGCCTAGAATGCGGATTGATACTCGTCGGAATGTAGTTAGGGCTGTTTTATGTAACCGAACTCTGGAATATCTGCGCGAGTGTACCGCGAGTTTCCTTCGTCCACTGGCGGCGGAGTCGCGATCGATGTTACCTAACTTTTCCAATATAATTTAAATATGTAGGTAAGTTTATAAAGGAAAACTCCGACTGACCTCTGAATATAAAATCACCTGGAGGTTTTCTTTAGCGTTCTCTATGTCAATCCCGACAATACAGTTCGTATTGGAATGCGGAGGATCGAATGCCTATTCCAATGGGTTGGTCGATATTTTAAATGTCGCCCAGTTTCCGGGCACACTGCACTCCTCCCGGCGAGGATTAAGCATACGACCGGTCTGAGTGACGTTTTTTATAGTACTTGTTCTAACAAGCGTAGGACCTGCCTGATGTTAAGCAGTTAACGTAACCTATAGATAGACTAGCTGTGCCCGCGACTACGTCCGCGTGGAATTTAATAGACAAAGTTTCATACAAACTTTCATCCCCTATTTTATCCCCTTGGGGGTAGAATTAATCAAAATCCTTTCTTAGCGGATGCCTACGTTGTAACATCTACCTGCATGCCAAATTTCAGCTCGATCCGTCCAGTGGTTTGGGCTGTGCGTTGATAGATCACTATGTCAGTCAGTCAGTCAGTCAGTCAGTCAGTCAGTCAGTCAGCCAGTCAATCAGTCACCTTTGAGTTATATATATTTAGATGGGAATATCAAAGGTATTGCATGCACATCGTCGACATGAAGAGGGGTGGGACAGGGGGAGGGGAAGGAAGGGGTTGGTCTTCCGACTCTCTCACTCATCGTACGAAACGCACCTATAATAGCTACTTTACGCTGATCTTCTATGAGAGGGTGGATATACTGTCGGTACTAGCCTGGAATTTGCTAATTAACTTGATAATAGTACATTGTTACACGAGTGGTGAAAGTGATTTTGTCCCTCGAACTAAACCCGAGGTAAACACTGTGCTTTTCATTACGAATACAAGGAAAGTAAAAATAAAAACAGGAATTGGCTAAAGAAATAATACAAGGAAGTATGAACAATACTCTACAACTCGAAAAAAAAGAGATCGGATTGCCGCCTATTTTGTTTTTTTTTTCATTGGCCGGCCAACTTCATTATTTTGCCATTATTTTTCATTTTCATCTTTAAATATTTTGCCCAAATCTATGTTATTTTAAAGAAATTATTGAAACCAAATTATAATTAAGTCATTTAAAAATATATATTCTTTAATTAATACTTAACTTTATGTTATTTCAATTTTAAATCGTGCTGTAATTGTGTGACTGTAGAAAAAGTTTGAACATGGTTCCATAGAAATGTGAAAATGAAACTAGTTTTTTTTAATAATTTGACAGCTGTCAGTTGAAAGCGATTCTCGCGGGCCGGAAAAGTATTACTTTCAACCCGCTCCTCAGGCAACTTCAGACCTACTTTCAGAGTATGAATAATGAAAAATAATTGAAATATGGTTCAGAAGATAGCATGATATAAACGTTTGCCTATAAAGAGTTAATAGAAAGAAACAAATGAGAAAGTAAGAGATAACAACTATGTATGTGTTTGTACCCGACTCTAAACGAATTTCCACTCCAAAGCTACACTCTGCTCTGTCACAGAACAAATCTACTTTATGTTCCTTCTCTGAATACATTTATTTAAGGTAACTTTGTTTAGCCCCGTCAACTAACCGCATCGTAACAAAGGTGAAGCTCGTTTTAAACCGGCCTTACGCCGTGTCAGTACAATTCATAATTCTGGCCAGTTACTCGTGTAATATATTATGGGAAATCTTTTATCTTATCGGGTCCATGCAATCATTCATGCCGAAACAGTCTGAAGCACCAACAATGCAAGGTCGTTTCGCTTGTTTGCGGAATTTCGCGAGCCGCCCGCGCCGCGCCACTCGCTCGTGCGATCCGACCCAGCAATATAATATTATGAAAAAAAAGAATGAGCGAATTTAACTTAAAGTTCCGTTGGCAAAGATGAAAGTCGGGAGAAACAGATATGTATGTACGGGGCATATTTGTGAGATAAGTTGGTGAGGTTGGCAAGACAGGCGGCGTGCTTATTTATATCTGCCTCTATACTTTACGGTTGTCTGTGGTATTCGCTGATTGTGTTAGTTTCTTTGCATTATTGCGATGCTAAGTCTATGAACGGTCACCTACCTTGTAAAATGCTTGAAAATGTTTACCAATAGGTAGGTACCCACCTTGTTATATTATTATAAAGAGAAATGAACAATGAGATAAACTACGTATCTGTGAATTAGTATGACTGTCACTGTATCTTCCCCTGTTCGGTAAAAATGTCGAGTCATAACTGTGCCCGAGCCATTTTCCTGTTTCTTTTGTTCTCGGTGGCTGTCCGTAGATTCATTTTGTTTTCGGAAATATCTTGGAATTTAGTAGCCAAGGTTTTTTAGAACAATTTTTATTTTAGTCAGAGACTAGCCAGTCTCAGAATAACGTTCAGAATAACGGTTGGTAATCTAATTGACGAAGTGAAGTACGGACGGAAAGAGCTTTCCCTGCTTCTAATTAACTTTATAAACAGTAGTTATGAACCTATTTTAATTAATGGGACATAACCATATATAGCGACGGATTTTATATCTGTAAATTTTATTAAAAGGTTCAGAGAAGGTTGAGAGTTAGATGATTTGAATTCATGAGATTGATTGATCTTAGGATTTGAAATGTTTTTCTGTTTTACGTATGTTTTGATTTATGTAAGTAGATACCTACTTATAATACCTACTACTTAAGCGGTCATTCACACGGGTAACCCGGTATAAATAATTTCCGGTATCATTAATATCTCTGTATCCGGATGTCAAATACGACAATTATTTGTAAAAAAAGTATATAGCTACCTACCTACTAGACAAAACGTCGTCAGCTTTTTCGTGCGAATGACCGCTAAGGTGCGCTTAGTATAAGGTCCACGCAACTTTAGAAACACCATGCCTATTTCCCTAACTAGGTGTTTTAATATGTAAGAGTATACATAGATACTAAAATGTGCGTAGCTATGTATTTCCTTAATTGTTATAATCACAATATTATACTTAATTATATTATTAATTTCGTCGTCACGTAGTCCGACTTCTTTCAGATAAGGAAACTAATAAATATACTTTGAATCGTATGATGTCGATATTTATCGCGTATCTCGCAGAGCTGCGACGGCGCGGCGGTTTGTATTCCAATCGTGTCGTAATTATAACAGTTCAGATGTATAAAAACATCAATGGACGCCGCATGACCCGGAACTAGCCGTCAATCACTTCGGACTGTAAATTTAGTAGTCCGTTCGCGCTACCTACTAACGAGATCGTAACTTAGTTTAGTGGGCCGGACTATGTGTTGCCGGGTTTATAATAATTATTTTATTTATTTGTTAACATTCTATTTGAAACAATATAAAGGGATTGAAAATAGAAACCAATCAGGAATCTATCCCGTAGAACTTGAAACATAGGTGTTACCTACCTACTAACAGAATCTTGGACGTTGGTAAAATCTGTATAAGAAGAAATAACCTTATGAAAAAGAGTAGAAGGTAAGTCATCAATAATTAGATAACTACCCGATATTTTAAAAGAGTAAGGATTAAAAGATGATCCGGCAAGATACTCAGCGGGCTTGTCTTTATATATTTTGTCATATTCCTTTAAAACATAAATCGCCCGTTGCTCATGTAGTTAAAAGGGTAGTAGATATTAATATAAATATAATAGCTCCAGTGTGTATTGCAACAACATTGTACTATCCTCTGATAGGTACCTATATCTTATAATGTACAATTAACGTACAGTACAGGCAATCCGCAGTAAGAGGTAGTCCAACAAACATCGCGTGCTGATTGTGTTGGTTTGCTAATCGCCTCGTGACAAGCATATTTTTTGCTCTAGATTTAGGTTTAACCATGACTTGGCTTGTGAATATAAAAAAATAATTATAATCGATTTCTTGTCAGCGTCGATTTAAAAATACTTAGTGAACCATATCGGCTTAGTTTTATTTATTTGCTGTCCACTTTGTCCTGATATGTTTGGTATTTGATGCAATAGTTACTTAGAAACATTTTTTTAAAACGGCGCATTTTTGACTCTCAAAATCAATATTTGAAATTAGAGCTTAATTCCTTTTTTGTTAAAATTAATAATTAGTAAGTAGTTATGTACTTATACAACAGGTAAACATAATAATACCTACTAAGCTACGTTATCAAGCTGGTCATATGGTTTTATAGAATTACTCTCCCAAATAAACAAATTTTAATTTTCCTACATAGCACAGCTATAATGTTGCTTCTGCTAATGGGAAAATAATTTCAAACCTTAGTTACACGCAAAGAAGCAGGTAGATATTACCGAAGTAGATTACCCGTAATCTACCTACCTACCTGGTAGGTAGGCTCTGCTTGATGAGATTCATAAAACATTAGGAGGAGCACCAGAGCGCAGCAAATTTGTGTAAATATAACAACGTAAATGACAATAGAATTACAGACAAATATAAAAATGCGTTTAAAGTTCCCATGACTCAAATTTGTGGCTTTCACAATAAAATGATTATATGGGTCGGATGGTAAGGCGCAACGAACCAAGTAAGAAAAGATAAACAGCGCCAATCCAAAAGGCGGTATATCTTTGTGTTCGCTGTTAGTGTCGTTTATTCTTTATTGCGTTGATATCGGACGTCGATGTGATACGGAGAGCGAGTTTTTGCGCATTTTGATTTCACCCAAATATTTTGGCCGGTCCCTTCACAATTTATCGCTCGCGAAGTGAAGGTAAGAAAGTACGAGTCCATCTGTCCGACAACACCTTAATTTATTGAGACAGCCGATGCGATGTCATCTCGAAGAATTGAGACGTACGCAGCGCGGCGGACACCGCGCGCATTCAACATTAACACTTATTTAATCCCACGCGTTTCGCTTTAAATTGCACCTTAAATTATACTCAACGCCACCGATGTCCTTATAAGGTGAATTTTAATGTAATTCGAAGAGTCTCGACAGAAAGGCACGACGATTGAAATACTTAAAAACATATTTTTTTTAGGTAAGGTACCTAAACGAAATTGGGTAGATACATTTGACTACTAGGTGAAACAGAAAGGGTACTTATACTATTTTTTTGCAACTTTACTTTGTAAATCTAAAACTATCGGCTTTGTGGGTTTATAGACTTATGAAATCGGTCAACAGCTGTATCCCTGTAACACCTTTTGTTTTTCAAGTTTCCTCCAAATCTGATAGTTTTAGTATTAAAAAGTTAAGATTTGAAAAAAAGCATACCCTTTCTGTTTCAACCTGTATAGATTGATTATAAAAACAGTAAAATGGACAGATCAATCTATTTCTAAGTACCGATGAAATATGAAGTTAATTTATATACGGTAGTCAATAATAATTGATTCGAATGATCCGTTGCGTTACTTTGAGCTGGAGTTATATAGGTAGAGGTAGATACCCATACCTTCAGATAACTTTTACAAAATTATGTCCGTCAGAGCTGCGCAGAGGCCGACGAGAAGGGACCACCCCGTGCCGTGCAATTAATAAACATAATGCTTTCTAATTGCGGATAACTGTCAGACGCCGGTAATAGGACACTCTTGCTCACCAGCAAGTAGTAAAAATTATAACCATACCACACACATACTGAGAAGTGAGAAGTCTGATTGACGTAATTTGGAAATAAATCCTTGCTCTTCTTTGTTTCTTTTCTGATACTAATCCTTAATATTGATTAAGGTAAGTGACTTAGAGTATCGAGTAGATCCCAGGAGAGATCTGTTATAAGTCACATCAAAGTTAACGTCGTATTTTTTCCGCAATCCACATTCCTATTGACGGCAACTCTTTGATTCATCACTCGTCAATAGTGATCTAATTTTGTATGGTGCGTGGCTGCGAAACATCTGAAAGCTTTGAATGAAAATAAACTGTATTACTTATAACATCGCCATTTCCTGATCGGCCTAATAAACGTAGGTAAGTGAGGTTCTGGAGTCGATCAGCCGACACGAATGGGGCCATGCGCGGCTTCTCCGGGACTGGGTGTGGTGCCCAAAGTTTATTTATGCCGCAATAATGACGGCGTGTGCAGTGCTATCATCAGACTTTATTTCTACTAGTCCATACAAGCAAATGGATAATGTTGTCCCTATTTCTTGCTGCCTAACATAAATCGGTGTAAATGTTTTGACGTGACAAACACACGGTAACACGCCTATCAGCTACTAGGTTATCGTTCCGACATAACAAGGTAGGTAACAAAGGCTTTATTGCATCTACTACTGCTTCAGTAGGTACCATCTCATTATCGTATCGAATTGTTTTCGGCTTCATCCTTTGTTTTGTCTCGGTTTCGTTAATTTCACACCTCGCAACGTAGAACAATGCGGCGTAACGATCACGGGCGGCCTTAGAGGAGAATCTCATTAGTCGCGTGAGTGAATTATGTTAGAGCGCCGGTGACCGATGCCCGGCGATATGTTAGCCGCGAGGGCCCTCCTCCGCGTTACTTACCCCGTGTGTGATGAATTTCCTGAGCTAATGGAAAGTAATGGCCGATGGGCTCGCCGGAGGCCGCAAGGAAATTAGCCTTATCATGACTCGAGAAAGGGTCAAAAGCCATTTTAAAGTCCGGAAGCGTTCGTGTCAAGTTTATGTTGCATTGTTATATGTTTAAGGTAGGAATAATTATAGGTAGGTAATTATTACATTTTTTATCATATGACCTAGTGGCCAACTGTAGGTAGGTAGTGTTGAATTTTTCGGGCCGACCGAAGGACGAACGGAAGTGCTCAATTGTATATAAATGCCACTGGCGATCTTTCATCCTGGGGCCCAGCTATGTTAACCGCTGGCATCCCGATCAACTCGCAATACGTTAAAATCGTATCGCGTATCTGAATGCGTCAGTTTTCACCGATTTTACGGTACGCCCGAAAGATGCGAAGCTTTATAGTATAAAGCGTAGGACGCCGCAGCTGCCACTCTGTATACCTATATATGGTATATTGTGCAAAGATACTGACGTCATCGTGTAACCCTACTGACGCGTAGCACGGATAGAGTGGCTGCGAGTGGGCAAGCGCCCCTAACGCTCGTATAGAAGCTTCGCTTCAAAACTGACATATTCAGATCCGCGATACGTCAGTTTTGACGTATTGCGTTCCATCGAGATGCCAGTTGTTAACGGAGTTGAGCCCCTGGTTTATACCGCCACGGGCGCTTCTGTTTTGGGAACGTGGTATTATAGGTACTCAACGCTAAGTTTAATACTTATTAAACAAAAAACAACCCGAAAATATTACTGAGTGGCCATTATGCTGGCTGACCATGTAAAAGAATTGCCGCTCATTTATTCGCCGGACAAAGTGCCTGTTAACACTTTCGAAGATGAGTTTTATAATTACATCGGCGGCGTCCCCTTCTGTACATAATATTATGGCTACGTAGATAGTGTTGTCATGGTGGCATCCCTGTAATTTCAGCGTGGATTTATCTTATGAATTATTACGTGTTACTCCCAAGTATTCTCAGTACCATCCGTAATTACACAATAAGCAGCGAGTCTTACAACCGCGATGTATTTTCATGGAAAACAATTACAGAAAATTATGATGCATTATTCACGATCTTGCTGCGTCGTTAAAATATTGGTTATGCCTTCGATAATTATGCACATTACGTAGTTATTCATTGCTGCTACGTAGGAATCTATAATTAATCTTTATACGAGTATATACAATATTTTTATATAATAGCCGTCAAGGCGGCAAGGCATCAATAGCCTTCTGGTTAGAGGGGCCGCCTTCGTAGCTGAGAGGTTCCGGGTTCGATCCCCATCCTGGCCATTAAACTATTGATGTGAGGCCATTCCTAACACAAGCATTAGCTTGGCTGGAGAATAATAATAAAAATTAAAAAATAGCCCTTTTGACGCCCCACTCCTGGGCACGTGCCTCCCCTCACTACGAGGGGGATTCAGGTCGTAATCCTCCACCCTGGCCCAGATGTAGGATAACTAAATTAAAACAATCCTGCCAAATGCTTTCAAAAGGTACTAAGGTACTATATTATACTAACTTGTTATTTTATCAAGCTAAGGTCACAGCGGTAGATATGTGTGCCGAAATGCCATCTTGTTTTCCTTAAACACACACCGAATTATCTAGTCCTGTCATCAGTAATTTGACATTCGAAAGAAGAAGATAAAACATGGTTTAACAATACTATCTCTACATCATGTTTATTAATAAGGGAGTAAGTAATTACTTACTTATATCTATATATATAAAACTCAAAGGTGACTGACTGATCTATCAACGCACAGCCCAAACCACTAGACGGATCGGGCTGAAATTTGGCATGCAGGTAGATGTTATGACGTAGGCATCCGCTAAGAAAGGATTTTGATTAATTCCACCCCCAAGGGGATAAAATAGGGGATGAAAGATTGTGTGAAACTTTGCCTATTAAATTCCACGCGAACGAAGTCGCGGGCACAGCTAGTTATTTAATAAATTCATATTACCTACTTACTTACTGCCTGGTAGAGATCACTTTTAGTGATAAGGCCGCCCATTTTCCACTTTCTGTGTAAATATGTAATAATTTGTAGTGTTTTGTTTTCTAGTGGTGGATGAATAAAGTATTATCTATCTATCTATCTACTTAATCGTAAAGTTATTATGTACGGTGCATGTAATGCCTATCTAATGATGGCCTCAGGTATAACTCCATACCTATTGCTTTAAAGCACCTACCAATGTTGTAGTCTATTCAGAGTGGTGTATAGGTCTCTAGCTGGTTCCCTGAGGGAATTCTGTTGAAGACAAATCAGCATCTTACCGCCAGATCGAGACTCTGATTATCTATTGAATAGCGTAATAGGACGATTTAACCGCTGGATGCGTGATATTGCCTTTCTCACGTACTTATACCATGCTAGCCACGAACCAAGAAACATTAGCCTTGGTCGTTGTTACGCTGCCCAAACTAGCCTAAAGCGCTTTTACTGTCAATAAGCATCAAACAGTAAATACGCTTTACGCTGGAATTGTGTAACCTAGTCCACCCCCCGCGAAAGTTAATTGAACATGTTTTCAAAGGTACATACTTTATCGAATACATCTCTCTTCCCTCCAGTAGTAAAACGAATCAGCCCTAGGCCCTTTTATAAGCCATACACTACTTTCACTTTCCCGCCTTATCTTTGAGTAATTTCGGATTCGTGAACAATCATTTCCACCGTAAAGAGCGGTATTGTTCTGTCGGTATTGTTAAAACTAGGTGTGTTGTCTGACCAAGTTCAAATTTGCCACATTTTACCTCGACGTAAATTGTAGCCAAGTAGCCAGGGCAACGGTGTTATTCATATCAATAGGTTACGTTAGGTTACTACAAATTGGATTCTCAGATTCCTTTTAGATAAGTGCTTAAATATAGTTACCTATGAAAGCGCGGGTTATTTTATTTAAGTATAACTTCTTCGTACGCCCGAAACTTTAGGTAGAGAAATGAATGTAATACTTAATAGTCTTTGTAAATACAAATAAAATACAGAATAATATACCTATGTCATGGCGGTCGGTAGCGTAGCTGTTGTGGTCCCAACCCTACACAGATCTGTCCATGTCAATGATAAATTGAACGTATTGACTTAAATATCACGATTGACGATTGATTGCGTATTTAGACGTCCCAGTACGTACATACCTCAATTTATTATTCATAAAGTTACATTAGGGACTATTGTTATCATTTTAAATAACTGATGTATACTTAAGTACCTAAGGTTAGGAATAAGATAAAACAAAAGAAGGCAGTGTTCTTTTGTTTTATCTTATTCCTAACTAGCTGAGCCCGCGACTTCGTCCGCGTGGAATTTAACTTAACAGAAAAGCCCGCTCCCGCGTTCTATCTAGGCCCGCGCGACAGAAGCCATTTTTTTTGTTTTTATAAAATAAAAGTAGCCTAAGCTACTGCTTATAACAACAGCTGTCTACCAGTGAAAGTCCCGTCAAAATCGGTCCAGCCGTTTTGGAGATTACCCGGAACAAACACACAGACAGACAGACAGACACAAAATAATTTTAAATCGCGTTTTTGTTATATGTGTCGTATGTACTTTCATGTGCATTTAGTGAAAAGGTGCTATTTTGATATTACAAACAGACACTCCAGTTTTATTTATGTGTATAGATTCTGCTGGCATATAAACTAAACTTTAGGTACCTACTAAGTGTATCGCCGCCCTTGTCATGATCATAAATGATAAGCAAGACAACGATGTTTTAGTTAACTAAAATTTGGTTTAGTGTTGATTTGTGGACAACAGAATCGGCACCATTATCGAAGGTTAATGACTCGAATCTAAACCTAATGTTCTCAGTTTTTTCTTGCGGTTAGTTATCTATATCTGTTCAAAGTTATCTAGCTATGTATGTATCTACCCGGTTTTTGGCAAGGTGAGTCGGAGTATCGAATTCTCAGTGGCACAAGGTCGATGCGCCCTGAGCCCGGCGGCGTAGGCAGTTCTCTTTCTAATGGTATATGTAGGTACGTGCTATAGATACAGTGCAGATTTCGTACCTATCTCGCATCGGCCTCGTTTTGCAATGTCATGGCTCTACCTAGAGCAGCATTTAAGGTATTTTTGAGTCTATATTAAAATGCTTATTTAAAACGATATACATGCTTTAATATTATGGCAGTGGATATTAGTTAAATAATAAATAATAATAATAAATATCGCCAGACAGACACACCAACTGTACGGTCCCAAACTAAGCAAAGCTTGTACTATGGGTACCGTACAATGGACTGGGGGCGATCCCAGTGACACCCAGACCAGGGTAAATTACGAAAAGACCATTTCCGAAATTTGCCCCGACGGGAATCGAACCCGCGACCACTATGTGCAGTGAGCCGAGCGGCCTACGCTCGAACCACTGCGCCAAGCGGTGGTCATCAGTTGTAAATGGTATTCTTTCACAGTTATAAGTAGATTAAAATGCTGCTGAAATTTTGATGTAGGTATACAGCAATAAGATGTCAAGCATAAAATGTGTCAAGACTTGATAATATTGTTAAGTAAACAATCTAGTTTATGTCAGGGACCAACTATAATGACCTTATCATACCTACATACTACTATACTATACTGTACTATACTACTATTGTGTTATAACATTCGGCTCTTCTTCAGAATTAATGATTGCAATGCCCTTTAGCACAATCCAAATATTTAATTAAAAACTTTTTTCATAATCCGGACCCCAATATACCTCGTCGGGAAGAACACAAGCAAATGAAACCGGCCTCTGTGATGTCCTTGCCGTCCCTCGGGAGCAATTGACCCACTTAATGGAGCATCGGGACTGTTTGTTTCAGGTGGCCGGAGCTGTGGAGCTCTCAGACTCCGCCAACACCGCACAAATATTGGCCCAAGTTCAAAATTCAGTAAGTACACCCCTTTTATGCCGAGTAACTTTTTGATTAACAACACAAACACGCGGGGACTGTAATGAATATTGTACACCATAACCAAAACCGGTACCATACTCTTAACTGCGTTATTATCATAAAATATATCTTATCAACCCCTATTGAAATTTTATAACTGTAATAATATTAAAATCATATCGCGTGGAACGTTAAATTGTTCCGGCACAGTGTGTTTAACTGATAATTGCAGAAAATGTATGGTGTAAATATGAATACACTGTAATTATTTCGGAGGCATCTTCAAAGGCTCTCGATCGTTAACTTTTGCATATTCGGCTCTCGAAACCTCGGCTATGAGCTGCGAGATATGGCTGGTATAAGGGCCCCTTTCGGGCTGAAAATTGCTGATATTACTTCCCATTACGATTATGGGACGAGCAAGAAAGTGGCACGACCGACAAGCGGCGCGGGTCAAAACGTGGCGCTCGCCGCCAATAGCTTCGTTTTCACGCCGTTTGGTAATTTTTCGGAATTGGAAACACTACCCTTATATTTATGCCTAGCTCGCAGAGTAGCAACTAGACTGCAGAGCAAAATAGCTTTAATAAAATCGTGGAGACGTAAGTGAATATAACGGAAAGTATATAAGGTAAGGATTTACATATCCTACCTACCTTTATTTTTTCTTTCTTCTGTGTTTGTTATTAAGGATATGATATATATGATGAATATGATGATCTAGTTTGTTCTCCGAGCTTTGGCGAGCGTGGGTTAGCTCCCACCAAGGATTTAGAAAGCTCTAACGACAAATCAAACATTAACATGTCCATACTAACGCTACATTCCTGCCTCTACATTCCTTTTCCTGTTTGATGTTTATGCAAACATTTTGAAAGGATTAAACTTTGTGGGAGTTCAAAAGTCATAACGAAGTTTAAAGTCAAATTGTAATTTTGGAGCCAAGTTTATCCTTATCCGGCCCCCACCTATATAGGTGGAGTGGGGAGCTAAACCTTCCTAAGTTTTAGAACTTTTTTCCAAATAATATCAATCATATGTTGATAGATATATAACTCTCTATTGCAGACATAAACTGATAATTAGAATATTACTGAGGGTTATGTTACTAACAGGTAAGTATACAGAAGATTATTTGGGTCGGTGACTAGTAAGCCGGTTAGGCTAAATCGTGATACGACTAGATCTCGATTGGACTAGATATCCTGATGTCTAGGTATGTCTCGAATATGTAGATTGTTATATATCTCAATATACCCTGATCGCGATAGCATTAGATAGCGTGACTACCACAAAGAGTTTAATTTTAGCCCTTTTGACGTCCCACTCCTGGCCACTGGCCTCCCTTCAACACGAGGGGGATTCAGGCCATAATCCACCACGCTGGCCCAGTGCGGGTTGGCGGATTTCACATGTCTTTCGAAAATTAGTTAAAACTTCTAAGACATGCAGGTTTCATCACGATGTATTCCTTCACCGTAAGCAAGTGATAATCATATAGAAATTATGATTCGCACATAGATTTCGAAAAATCCAGAGGTTCGAGCCGGGGTTTAAACCCGAGACCTGGTAGCCCGCAAGACGCGTGCTTAACCAATCGGCTATCACTGCTTTTCGGCTATCACTGCTTTTCGGCTATCACTGCTAAAACAAAGAGTTTATTAACCGGTATTTAAAAAAAAAGCCATATAATGCAAACAAATCATTTCAAATTGTGTGTTACGTAACACTGCAGATATTCAAGTGCCGGTTAGGGCCGGCGATGTTATAACTGGGAATAAATTTAACATCAGGCATCCCAATTTAAAAGCGTTTTAGCTGTTATTGGCGTTGTTAAAATATTAAGTGAAATAAATTGCCGTCTCCCCTCGGGGCACGTGGGTCGACTTTAAATCAATATAGGTAGGCCTTATTTTGTTCTTGGAAATGATATATTTGCAAAGGTCGCTAAGTGTCGTTAGAAAGGTATTTCTATGAACGAGGTCGTATAAATTTCTATAATGGGTATATAGGTAAACCTACCTACTATAATTTTTAACTCGAAAGTTAATATATAATTTAGTACTGGTAGGAATATAGACATATGAATGACATTTCCAAGATCACTCTTCAACTTGAGATCAATTTGTTATGCGCCTTAGACATTCTCATTTACACTTTTTATAACAAAAGACGGTTAACAAGAGGTTACCAAAAGGGCTTGTGCTTTGCATTATCATTCATTACATATCAATTCTTTTAAATTCGTAGCCTACAATATCCTTCCCTCATAATTTGATGTTATTCATTTGTTCAATTGTAATAATTGACATGTGTCAAACATGCCAACTCTAGCTGTTCCAATTTTAGTATACTGTTTATGGCAACAGCGGATGCCGCTCCATCGCTCCGTGTGCAATGAGCTCTCGCAAAGCAAACGAAATTTGATATGTTATCCCATCGTCTTCACCTCATATGAGGTGTGTAAGTCAATATTTGATAAAACTTTATCGATATCTAAACAGTGGCAAATCGATATCTAAGCTTTGCCTTGATTCAAATGCGTTAGTCTCCGACTCGGAGATCGTGACTTGCAATAATCGTTTCGTAAAAGGGCTTAATGGGTGTTGATGTTGATGGTGATGAATGTCCAAATATTTGGGGGCGGGTTCGCGTCTCGCGGTGTGAAGGTGACGCGCGGCGCCGCGCGGCGCGGCGGCGGGCAGTGCGCGACGCGCCCGCGACCCGGCCGCACACCGCACGCAACCACATGCGCTGCCGACGCTAGCCGCACGCGCCCACAAACTGTTCATATGGCGCGAACGCCGGCGATTTACGCGATTTTACCATAAAATCGCGGCTAACCCGCCCGAGTGTCGCGTTGATAACTGTTTTCTTTGGATCTTCAAAGAAAATTTGTTCATAGTGTTTTGTATAGAAACGCTACTATGTTGTTCGCGTAACTTGCGAGTGATAAATTGGACAAACGTCTGAGGCGAGAAGTGACATTTGCGCAGCGCCGACGGCAGCGTCCGCCGAGATGAAGTTGTTCAAGAGGAGGCTGTCGTTCAGCGCAGATAAACAGAAACAGGTTCTCCGGACAGACGATCCCTTTGAGCACGAGGTACCTACTCACAAATACCATGTCTAGTCGTGTATACGGGACTCAAAACATTCAATTATTATGCACCCATATAGGTACTACATAAAACAGTAAACTATTGTATTTGTGTCCATCCCAGCTTTGATCGCCGTGAACTGAAATTTAATTCCAAATAGGTAGGTACTATAACACAGACTTATAAACACTACGTAAAAGGTACACACTACTGACATACCTACCAGAATTTTGTTTTCAACATTAGCATACCTTTGCCTTAATTAGTTCGTATAATTTACCTTATTATTATTGATAACGATAGCGAGCCGGAAGCGTGGAGCGAAACAAGCGTCGAGTTTCTCAAGTTGTTTAAAATTATATGTTTACAAGTAGCGTCGGTGATTGATAAGCGTTATATTAGCGTGTTTTTCTCTACTAGACGCTGGCCGCTTTAGCAAAGCAAATTGAAAGGCAAGGTTATCTTATCAGGCGGAGGCCGCGGCGCACCGCTCCGCTGCGTTTGCTCATACGATTTAACATCGCGAATAGAATATACCTACACGACTTCTGCTAGCCAACTCTACGTAATTAGACTTTTAAATATATTCATAGATATTAGAATGCAAAGTCCATATTATCTCAGATCTTATGAAGGCTCTCTTATTTCGATTTTTGTGGAATCATAAAACTCATCGATCATTTTCGCTAAAATTAAGTGTCTAACGTGCGCGAGCGTCGTCCTTTGCACCTTCTTTAATTAACTCTTCGAAGCATCATATTTTTTGCATGCGCAACCAGTGACTGTGAACAAAACAATAATGATCCTTATAAAAACCTTCCATGAAGAATATATTCTTTCCTTATTCGCCTCTGTTTTTCGTTTGGCCTTATCTCAGATCTTTGTAATTCTAATTTTATAACCTAATAGGCATTTATGATCTCATGAGTGCGATAGCTACACGTACCTATACGCTTGGCTCTGTTTGTACAGATGTTTAAATCCGCACGTCAATGCCGAACGCCAATAAAACAGTAGCTATACTTATACTTACCTACGAGTCTACAGGATTACTGCGAGACGAGACACAGCTAGTCAGTTATCCATACGAGCGTAAGACTCTAATGGGCTTTTGTCTGATGTTGGGGTACTTACAAAGGCAAAAGATGACATAAAAGGATAAGAGGAGTCCGTGGAGGGAGAGAGCACGAGAGCTGCGGCGCGCGGTGCTCGGCCGTTATCAGCGGACGCAATCGCTTTGCGAATGTTCCCTGACCAATTGTCCTTGGCCTTTGTTGTTACGTGATCAAATTGGATATCGTTTTGCAGAACGGAATCAACCCACATGCACTGCTGTAGACCAAAATCAACCTTATGTTAGTGGTTCTAGGTTGGTTTCAGTTTGCAGAAGTGTGTGTGGGTTGGTCTTATTTTGCAATACTACGTCAAATTGTCATGTTCCAGCGGGACTTATCGACGAAACATGGGTTGCTTTTTTCCTTTTCTTGGCTTGTCTTTATGTAAACGTCAATGAACAAGGTCATGTAGAGGTGAGCAAACATAATGTAGTCGTCTGATGGTTATATTGTATCAGCGATAGGTGAATATTTCCAGTATCTACTTGTTTCCATAATACAAGTTCGATTCCTAACTATTGTGGGTGTTTCTTAGATAACAAATTTTAGGATCTGATTGGTAGAAACGCGACCGATATTCGGCGAATTGAAGTGGATAATGGATATTTTCCTAATCAGATATTTATTTAAAGTTCATGTTAATCTACTAAGTATATCAAATACATTTGATTAAGATATTTTCAAATAAAAAATAAATATGCGATTTTAATAGCTGTTTGCTTTAGATGAGAATGTAGGTAGCTCTACTTTCCATCTTCTAAAATATATTAAGATGTAATAGTTTACTTTGCTTAAATTAAAAGTATTTTAATATGTATTATATTGGGTCATCAATACATTTCTAAAATAATTTTCAGTAAGGAAACAAAGAGTTGGTTACAAACTTTCCTAACTATCGTCTTCTTAAAATGTAGAGTAGATTTACTGCATACCTCATTTTAACAGCGTAATTGTTTATTGCCATCAATCAGGGCAACCTTCCTTTTATGTACGAAGAGCGTAGGATGGAACGTGGATTCTATTCAATAAATTTTACCTTCTCTCTAATACCCACATATTCAATACTTTCCCCAAATTAAGAACAAGAACAAATATTGGAACTCATTTTCTAACACCTACATAACATTGCAAATACAGTTAACGTGATACTATAAACATGTTTATTAATTTACAAATAACAAAGGTATGTTGCTGTCTTCGTCTATTAATATATTCTATTCTTATAATATACCTTAAATTGATTTGGCTGTCCGCCAACGATGCATAATGTTTCCAATAATATATGTATTTCCTTGTTTTTATCTACGGAAATATTTAAAACACATTACGTTTTTAATTAAATTTGACGCACAAAATCGATTGATAAATGATATTTTAATTATACATGTTAGTGCCTATGTCACTGAACTGATTAGAACATTATACTGAAACGTGTTGATGACTCTATTTTATTTATGACAACAATAAATAGAGCTAAGAATATGTTTTGTGTGAATGTTTCGTACAGTGCAAAGCAAAGGTGAGACAAGAACACGGATTCTATTCAAATCACACAAAAGTTAGACACCGTGGTGTGGAACTTGGTGACGTAACTGATCACACAATGTACATACCAACGTTATATGTGTTAAGCGTGTAAAATTCCCTGCGCTTGGAGTGCATCAAAGGTCGCCACGGCGCGTTTCACGCCGGGCGTGGATAACTTTATTAATTCCTCTAGTTGGCTTATCTCGCCGATACGTGTTGAAAGTAGTAACGAAATGTTAAGTGCATGCGCCCACGCACGCGCCTGCTCGACTCTTCCATCGCCGGCTGCATACAGCCAAGCAGACGCAAGCTCACGTGGGATGTTTATTATCTTATCTATCTGCCAGTTAATCTGATGTGCTATTTTAACACAATGTAGAGCAGCGATTTTGTAATAAGTACCGTTTAGAAATTTACAGCAGGTCCATATTATGAGCAACATCACGGCTTACATGATGATACTGATTATATTGTGTTCTTGGTACTCTATGTGTGTACGTACCTACACCATGTCGAAAGTAGTCTGTCAACGAACACGTCATTGACAGAATGTTGATAAATGCCCTACGCACGATTTTGTTTGAGGTCTCCTATTCTGTGGACTTTCTTGTTTTACATGACTGTGACTAACATAATTAAATACATACCTACTTACATAGCTCGGAAGGAAATTATTATATTTAATTAATAATTATTAAGGAAAATTATTTAACTTTTATCTATTATCTATACAAATAAATAAAATTGGAGTGTCTGTTTGTAATATCAAAATAACACCTTTTCACTAAGTGCATATCAAATTACAAACAACACCTAAAGCAAAAACGCGATTTAAAAAAAATTGTCTATCTGTCTGTCTGTGTGTTTGTTCCGGATAATCTCCGAAACGGCTGGACCGATTTTGACGGGACTTTCACTGGCAGATAGCTGATGTTAAAAGAAGTAACTTAGGCTACTTTAATTTTAGAAAATCAATTAGGGTTCCGCGTAAAAAAATAAAAACACATTAAATCAAATAGTAGCTCCGAAACGGGTGGACCGATTTTGACGGGACTTTCACTGGTAGATAGCTGATGTTATAAGCAGTAACTTAGGCTACTTTTATTTTAGAAAAACAAAATTTTTAAAAATGGGTCCTTTCGCGCGGGCGCAGAACGCGGGAGCGGGCTTTTTGTTAAGTTAATTTCCACCCGGACGAAGTCGCGGGCTCAGCTAGTGAATCGTATAATTTGCTTTCATAATAATTATTTATTTAATTACTCTCATTATCACTAGTTTCTTCCCGTGTGGAAAATGTGTAGTAACGAAATTTTTAAAATTGATTATATTTGTAAATTGTTTTTTTTTTATTCGCTCTGTTTCTTCTCCTAGTATGTACCAAAGATAGGTTTTTTTTATAAATCATTTCGCTAACTTGCAACACCAGTCTCAAAATGTGTATGACGCGAACAGCACGCGCGGATTGGGAAAATGATTAAAGTAAATAGTTTTTACGTAAATGTAGTCCTAAAGTGAACATTCAATATTCTGTGTTATTACACTTGAAGTACGAAAGGCAACGCCTCCAAAGTTATCAACCAATCATTATTCAATTTCACCCCAATAAACTCGATGGGATCTGGGTACGTTCGCCACATAAATCAATCGCCCTGAGAACATAGAATTAAAGCCAACACATGTGGCTAAAGTGGTAAGGAGTATAAGGTAATCGTCTAAGATTTATTATAATTTAATGGTTATTGGAATAAGAAGTTTGATAATTATTTACATCTTGTAGATGCATCAAAGTGAGACTATTTAGGATACCTAGTCGTGACGTGCCAAGCGCCATTTTCGTTGTGTTATAGCCGATATCCTGCGCCATTGCTGTTCGCATTACAAAGATGTCCAGCTGAGACACCTCGGACGTGATAGGAATGGTTGAACTCGCGTTATGCCCGGAAGAGCGGGCGATCTGCAAACATAAAGCAAAGCATCTTCATGTATAATGCCTGGCTCGGTAAACAAATTGACGTTCAATGGCGACGAGGAATAAGGTACCAGAAAGTAACTAGACTAAATAACCGAAATACACAGTTATTGCTCATGTTAGACAAATGTGGAATAAATTCTTGAAATTAATTATTATTTGTATGCATATGCATAGTGCACCTAGGTAATTGTACTTCCTTTATCCCTTTTACAGCATATATTTATGAATATACCGTTATTACAAAACTTTTAGTAAAAAATACTAATAAAAATACAAGGAACTACAAAAATATTTTGCTGCCGTATTTTTTTTCAGTGATCTTGTTGAAATATTCTTTAATAATTTACTAGCGACTCGCCCCGGCTTCGCACGGCTTTCTCTACTATTTGCAAATTTAATTAGAATGTATTATACATATAAACCTTCCTCTCGAATCACTCTATCTATTAAAAAATCCCGCATCAAAATCCGTTTCATAGTTTTAAAGATCTTAGTATACATAGGGACATACAGACAGCGGGAAACGACTTTGTTTTATACTATGTATTGATGTGTTTGGTACAAATATTTCTAACCGACATTAGAAACTCAGGCGCTACAGATTCTCTCCTACCGTGCAAAGGGTCTCGGCTCTGGGGTATAAAGAGGTAACGAATTGTGAAATAGTTCACACAATGAAACGTGTCGTGTCCGAGCCATGAATAGCATTGAAAGAGTAGCAGTTGTGATTTGGAGTCTCAACCCGGATTTGAAAGCTTTTGTTAGCAGACAAGGCTCCGCGACCGGCGACAATATCCGCGTGGCCAGCGTGTCTAAAGGCTTATTTCTCTTTTTACAATAACTCAATCTGGTAATTGTGTCAAAGGGCCTTTGAAGAAACTGTCACCTTTGAGTATTGTAGTGAAATAAATGCTTATGTAAATGTAGGTGCCTACCTACACCAATGTAGCTAAGTCGTGTTTTTATTTGAAAATGAATAATATGTAACATGTTAAGGCTTAAGAAATTTATACCAAACACCAGACGAAATGATTGAACCTAACCACCAATTACTTGTAGTTGCCGACCTTATAGATTATTTTTAAATGGAGTAGGTATCCAGGTCCTATAATTTGATAAGGTAGGTACGTTATGTATAACTACTACCAGGGACCCAACAGTTAGATAACAACAGACTTAGGCACTAGTACTACTGCAATCCAAATTATTTTGTTTGATTTTGCTAGTATTCCTTATTATAGAGCCAATCATTGTCTATTTAACAGGATAGAGCGAGGTTTTCGGACACAAGTTGGCAAATTCACCGGAATTGGACGCGCAATGGGGACCCGCTCCCGCTGTCGCCGCCGCCCGCGCACCCTGCGCCCGCGCACCCTGCCCCCGCGCCGCCCGCTGAGATGGCCGCGACCCTGCGGTCAGATCAGAACGGCATCTATGACACCATCACTGTAAGTATAATTATCATTGTCCATACTAATGTAGTAACTAATGACTAGTCCCGCCACACACTCCAATCCTGTGACACCTGTAAGCCAGGACCGGCCGGCAATGGTGACCATGACCAATAATCACGCCAAGGTTTGACCTTCAACGAATCCCGCGGAAGAGTTAAATTGTCTTGAAACCTGCACGAAAAGAATCGACATCCCTTCGTTGCAAAGCAGAAGACAAAAATAACTGTATGGTAAAAACGGTTTGAAGACCAGTTATGATGCATCACGGATCTTAATTCGACTAATTGGACCTAAACTCGTGAGCTGATTATACTTGATTCCAATAATAGGTATGGCAATAACATATAAACGCACGGAAATTGTTCCTGGTTTCCACGAGGTCTGTGTAATAAACTGCTCCAGATGTCACATGAAGGCTACTTATTTAACATAAGTGGTCCGTTCGTTTTGCCAGAGACTATACTCCCACAGGATGTGATGTTCAGTTTGTTTGTGGACATTATGCATCATCGACTAAATGTGACCATAACTTTAGCCCTTTTTGACGTCCCACTCCTGGGCACGGGCCTCCCCTCAATACGAGGGGGATTCAGGCCATAATCCACCACGCTGGCCCAGTGCGGGTTGGCGGATTTCGCATGGCTTTCGAAAATTGGTTAATCTTCTAAGACATGTAGGTTTCCTCACGATGTTTCCCTTCACCGTAAGCAAGTGATAATCACATAGAAATTATGATTCGCACATAGATTTCGAAATATCCAGAGGTGTGAGCCGGGGTTCGAACCCAAGACCTGGTGCGCGCAAGACGCGTGCTTTAACCAATCGGCTATCACTGCTTGTGACCATGTGTAATTTAAATTCAAATCTCATGCACAAAATCAGCATTGTATAGGTACCTATCATAATATCGCAGCCGAAATTATGTTCCTTATTACCTCGTGGAACACATTTTATTAAACACGCCACAGCGGAATGCGAAATACCTACTTGAGGAGATTCCTAAGCCTACATAATTCCATAAGTGATTAGTCTTCTCGCCGGTGGAAACTTTAATACCTAACCGACCCGGGTCCCGGTGGAACGGCCATTAATCTTCTGATTTGCTTTTATCTTTTTACATTTGTTTCATCGGATCAGTGTCTAATTTTTATCAAAGATACTTTATAATAATAACCGCTTCGATAAGAGATCTAACTTTAACTTTAAACGCTGTAAGTTAGATAAAAACGTGAGTTAGGTGCATTATTAAATGTATACTCGTGTTTTTCGGGCCATCGTTACATCTATTGGTATGTAGGTATATCCATGTTTTTTATTTCTATTGAAAGTTATTTATACTCTTTTATTCTTAGATATATGTATGAATTAGATGTGTGTACCTATACTTAAGTCGTCAGTAGAGTTTTCTACGCATAAAATTAATGATAAGATCGCGTTCGTTTATGGAGTCGTAATTCTAGTCATTATTGCTTTATGAAATTGTGCAGTTAACCGTGTTGACTATTTTATTATGATAGAGAATTAAATCTATGCAGTATGAACTATTATACGAATGTGGTATTAAGCCTTGAATCGGCATGGAGCGACGGAGTCTGCGTACGCGCTGGCCTCTACACGACGGCGACATAGAAACCGAACCTCGGCTTTCGAACTATAGATTTGCATTAACTGGTCATAAATCATAATCCGCCGGCTCAGGGCCGCGGCCGGAGGCGTGCTCGCGGCCGCCAGTGCCTGTTGTTTCGTTAATGCACCTTTGTGCTGGCACGCTCGTAAAATGAGGGTTAGTGCCCGGAGACCACCGCCCGCTGTCACTAAACTCCGCTCTTATATGTTACATAGATTTTATTTTCAGTTACGCAGACATTCGTTGCACGATTGTGTAAAACTTGTCCATGGCGGCGGCGCTCAATGGTTACGTACCATTATTGGAATTTTATGCCTGTGACCACACAAAATAGCCACTAACAAAGATATAGCTAGCGGCTATAAGGAAGTACCTACCATTTGTTTACGACCAGAGATAATGTCGTTACTAAAATGTGTGAATATTTCTCCATTTCGGTTCTATGATTGCGAGAATTGTTATTATTTCTGGAGTAGTAAATGTTAGTGCGTCGGGAATCGACAATATCGACAGAACTCGACCGGATGTAGACACCGTTTAAACGCGGCTGTTCACAGTCCCTAGTGACCATTGAACACCATAGAGCAGGGCTATTTGTTTCCCAACACCCGCCCACGCGAGTAATGTCGCGCGTTTACCTATATATACACAGTCGTATCTTTGTAGCTTACTTTGAGAACATAAAGTATTAAAGTTTACAACTCAGATGAGCTGTCAAATATCAAGAGGATGGTATTCCCGGGGCACGCGACTAGCGAGCTACCCCTAGGTCGTTTACGGCAATTTCCGGAGCGGCGGAGTGCCGGCCTTCGACGAACTCAAATGGGGCAATTGTGCGGCAGAAGTTGATGGCCGCCGATGCCCCACACCTTCCGCACGTAATGATGATGCTTCAGTTCACTTTTACGACATCACATCAATTTGTATTAACTGACAATTTAACAAATTATCTGAAGAGGTACAAAACCTGTTTGCTGTTTTACCATCAAACAAAAATGTATGCTATTTCGGCGTTTGAGATAGAGAAGATTGGGCGCGCATTTTTTGCGAAAATTTACCGTTTGTCTGCACGAATGTTTCGAATTTCTATAGACCGGAATATATTGCCCAATCGCCTAATGCTAATTTGTTCCGATTAAAGAAGAATAAATATTTTTCGCAATATTGTAATGCACTGGTGTCATGCAGAAGGCAACACGCATTTATATTGTAGATATCGAAAACAAGACTGTTAAAAGATAACAGTAAAAAAACTGACTTTACATTCCGCAAAACTTTCGAAAACTTTTTACTTAAACATTTTAAGGCATAAAGTTATAATAATCGAGAAGAAAGCAAAGCGAAATTGACAAGTGGACATCATTAGAAAGGAACAGGTCGAAGAGAACAAATAAGTATTTTCTTCGGTTGTACAGTTCAGAAGTAAATCGCGAAGAAAATCACACCGGGCGCCATGAATAATGCATGCGTTCAAAGAAAGGGATACGCAGATGAGGGCCGTATTTTAGCTGCTGAATTCAAGAATGAATAATTTAGAATGCCAAACGACTAAACCTTTAGATTTTGTTGCGCGATATTCGTGAATTCCCAGAATTTTTACAAAGAAACCTTCACGAACACTACCCCTTCTATATTATGAAATTGATATATAAACGTGATGTACTGTTGTGAGTTATACGTAGGTTTTAGTGACGACTGTCATGTTGTTGTTAGTAGCATAGGAAACGAGAGATCGATGCCTAGTTGGTTTTATGCAAGACTTGTAACTCCTCGGCCCTCGCATTAATGCAGTTGATCACTACCTTCTTGTGGCTTCGCACGTTATGTTGAGACAGGTGATTGGTGAGGTCACCATAGGAAGCATAGGGTGACGTCATTACGTCGTAACTAACAATCTGACATCAAACTATCGTCTCAAAGACCTGTATCCTTATTGCTACCAATAGAGTTTATGAACACCAATACAAAATAGTTACTTATTGTGAAATTATTTATAATAATATTATTATAAATAAATTTAGCCCTTTTGACGTTCCACTCCTTGGCACGGGTCTCCCCTCGCTGCGAGGGGGTTCAGGCCGTAAGACCTGGTGCCCGCCCGCAAGACGCGTGCTTAACCAATCGGCATCTCTGCTGTGAAATTATTGATCACACCGAAATAACAATGGTAAATAATTCTTCACAGCATACCTACATACATTCCGTAACAATTAGCTATGTTTGTCGTAATTCTCAGGTTTTGGAATTCACAATAGTGTTGCAACGTTACACAACGCAATATTATCTATTCAGTAAGAACAACTGCTAGTAGCTACAAGAGTTTATGGAATTTCAATGCGTTTTGTGCGGACAAGCTCGGCCACTCAGCATTGTAAATAGTATGATCTAATCAGAGGCGTAGGTAGCCCATAGTGAATTTTCTAGGCGTAGATAATTCTAACGTAACGTGGTGTCACAATAAGTAGCTTACTGTACATATATATACCTAAATCAATTCAATTAAATACAAGTTATTTTACATTTTGTTAAGTTAATCGTTTTGTTTGTAACCACTAGCGCAATAAAGAATTTTTAAATATTCTTTAAGAAACAAAACTAACTATACTATGGCCTCTTCCTTGATTGGAGTAATGCTAGTTTAATGAATCAATATTACATCATCAATTCGGAATGTCGTCTAAGATTGATTTATACTGTGGCGTCAATTTGTAAATATCATTCGTAACTACATAATATAGGTATGATCAGTACATCTTTTCCTTTAATTATTTCTTGTCCTATTACTGCAGGTATCCCACTTCTGACTAAAAGCCTCTCCTTTATTTCTCTACCAACTCCGGTGTCCTGTGGTAACCATGTCGTTCCACGATATGCTTGGTATGTCCAATGTGTGACGCAGTGTGGATTATTAAAACAAGGTGTATAGAAATATGTGTGGGACGGGTTTAATCCTATTAAGTAGTAATTACGACACGTCATTATGAGACTCGACGTCAACTCGAATGTCAATAGGTGATCTTTTCGCCATTGGGACCACCCGCCGACAGCAGATACCGATCGGACATCAGGTGTCGGGCAGGCCCTCGCCGGCTGCCGTCGCCGTAAATAAGATTCGACACTTAGACAATGGACGACCCGACCCACAGACCCGAAGATCGGACGATACCGTCCCTCGCAATCAAAACATTTCGAATTAAACAACCTGTTCCTAGCTGCCGTCGGTCTGCAAGCGATATCGTTGGTCTGTCATTATTTGGGGTTCTGTACGTCATCTACTAAAGATACAAAAAATAGAATTACCCAGATAAATAATTTATACTCTAGCCCATACCTTTTATTTATTTAGGGACGAGTGTCTCCATCTGGTGCCTCCTATCTCCTAAATAAAACTTGAACAAAAATAATGATTCGTTGGCATTATTAAGTAGGCAACATCTTTACTCATATTTATTGCCATTCGTGTAGAGGTACCTCTATACATTACTTTTCAGTGTACCTACATTGTTTTCAATTTTAAAATCTACAATTTAACAAAAGTAACTTATTAGTTACTTTTTTATTGTTTATAATTAGGTACAGAACACAAGCACTATACATATACTGACTTAACGAGTGTTTATAGATATCATTTCCAATAAAATTTTATCACAACTTGTAAACATCGGCGATTTCAATTTATATGAACGCTAAATAAAATAAATATAGATTGATGTGGATCGATATGGTGTAATTAATACAAATTGCTTTCGGCCATAAGTGGCTGACAAAGGGGCCGCTGGATTAATGTTAGATAACTGATTGGGCGGCTCGCGAAACTTTCTCACGATAGCCGAGTAGATAGGCCGGCGGGCCTGCGGCGGGCGGCGGCGCGGCGGCCTATCGTGCCTGCTCGCGGGATCGTGGCAAAATATTGTACTTCCTTCTTCGAGATAATATTGTTTACTCGACACGCTTGGGATACTTAAGTTAAAAGTTCTTGGCGATCCAAGTAGGTACTTGAATCTGTGCAATCCGTAACATAACATCGTTCCTAAAGACATGTCTTCATTCCATAGTTTGTCAAGTTTTTAAGGGTTTTAGGATGCTATTGCGCCTAGTAATCGGCGAGTTTACGATTAGATTAGTGTCGGTTATAAATACATCACGTCGCATATTAAAGCTCGTAAGTATGAGAATTCATTTCAAATATTTATATGTTCTTTGTTTCTCATAAATCAGTTCCTTGTAGGTGCCGTTGCATAATGCATCGCGCTCTATATTAAGGACGCGTTTATCGGAACTGCGTTTAAAAGAAACATACGGTTGAAATAGAAAGTTTATTCCGAAGAAATGAAATGTTATGTAAATATTAAGTCTGTGCGTAAATATTTGGGCAGCAACTAGCCGCCGTGCGTTACGCTTACATTAGTCGCTTTTAGAAGTAATATTTACTTACGTGGACCACTTTCAAAAGGCTCGTTGGTTATCACTGCACTTGTAGATTCACGCGGCATAAACTCGATTTAAATGGACTCGGTATTTATTTATCCGAGACGCTGCAAACGCAACGGGTAAGTGTTAAACATATCTACAAACTTTAACTGCTTAACTATCTTGTAAAGTTTTGTGTTACTCCAGTTTATAACTTTTTTTTGTAATGTAACACGGTTGACTTATAAAATGGCTTTGCAAGTGTTTATTAATCTTAATTAATTGAAATGAACCCTGTTTCAGCCTAACATCTTTATATTCTTACTTTTGCGTTGTCTGCATTGCCATTGAATACGTTTCTTTATGGAATATGTTTCTACAAGATGTTGTTCGAATTGCTTTTTGTATTGGGCTTGACTTCACTACAGTATATCCTGATACGTGTAATTCATTTCCTTTATAAGAAATGTGACACTTAAAATCGGAAACATTGCTGCGAAAAATGTTAACTAGTATCAACTTAATTACAAGGAAAACAAAATATATAGCTAGGTGATGACAAATTTGTGCAGGCAAATAATGAAAATATTATTTTAAGATATCACGTTTAAATCAATGAATTAATTAGGTAATTCCTTACATTTACGGTGTATTACGAGGACTACGGCGCGATTGTAACTCCTCGCGGTCCGACGCGGCACGCGCGTTTGTTTACGGAAGCGAATCACCGCGCGCCGCTCGCCGCCCGCCCAGACACCATACACTAAACACGTGAATGAACTGCCAGGTGATTGCGTAATATTGAACGCTTTTGGCGTTTATGAAATTCTGAAATAGATCAATAAAATAGCAATAGATGTATGGACTGACACTAGAGATTGACCATATCATCTTTAGTCTGTGTGATTTTTGAATCATTCACCTATTTTATAAACCTCAGCGTTACTTTTATACTAGAATGATTTTCTTTATAATACAGACAACAAATCAGAAAAAAAACGGTATAGCGTACTAATGCTAGATATACATTTGAATACTTATCAACGTTTAACTAGATGGGCGCTTTAGCCTTAGTGAATGACGCAAGACACAAGTAACCTATACCCTACGTCGCCATAAACTCTAACTAAGCTATGTAAAAATTACTGCGTCGCAATACGGCTACGGCATTGCAATACGCACATTTACCGCCCGCCGTCGTCCGCCCCCGAGCCGCACCGCCCGCCCTAATGACTTACTGTAAGTAAACACATGAATGAACTGCAAGGTGATTACGTCATGCGGCCCGTTCCGTCCGCCTTGTAAAAATAAAATACATAGATCAACACGCGTTATTTTTAAGAGTAGTAGAGTTTAATGTAAAATTTTTATTAGTAGCTCCGTATCAAAGGTTAAGTATAAGTTAAGTAAATTATAATTAGACCTCTATTCATCATCTTGATTACTATAAAGTACTATACTGGGTTTTTTTCTTATGATAATGTACTTAGATAAGTATAATGATGTTATGTTGCGAGTTATTATTATATGCGAAGAATTCTCTGCTATTATAGAACAAGTAATCAAGCATATTAAATTATTATTTATTGTTCTATAACCATAAATAACTAACTCGGTTGACTGAAAACTATGTATGTATATGTACCTAATCAGTTGTAAGCAGTGCACCCGAATAAAAATAATAGTGCAGGGCGTCTGCGGTGGGACGTGTGCACGAGTACACTGCTACCCATTGCGTTATATCATCCTGATCTTTTTTGTTGAATAGGATATTCTAGTAGGTAATTACTTATTTTACAAAAAAATATAGAACAAAGAAATTGTTAATTTATTGGTACTTACTCTTAACTATTATAGGTACCAATCTTCTATTTTATTTTATCCAGACATGATATCCAGTTTATTACTTATTCCTAAGTATTATAGCCTGCATGAATAACAGACTAGAGTTAAGTTTTGGAGATGGCAAGAAAACATATTTTGATTTAAGTACCTACTTATAAAATAGAATACTTATATAATTTACCAGTAATTTATAAATATAGGCACATAGAAAATAAAAGGGTAAAATACATATATTAATCGTTTAATATTCGTTATTTTTAATAGTTTGACATACGTATGCATAAAGGGTAAGATGGTTAATATACATAAGTTGGTCGTTATAGAGGTTGATGTCGGAGGCAATCTAGTGAAGCGGGATAGGCGGGACGATTTATGCATTGGACTTCATATACTTTTCCGGGACTATCCTGCAGAATCCGGGACCGGTGGAATGCCTTTGAAAATGTGAATGCATGTCATCACCGGTGTGCAGGGCGCCGATCAGTGCGCGTCCGTTGCCTAGCAACGCGGCGTCGCCAGATCTCCGAGCGCCGGGATGCTGCGGCGCCGCCAGCCAGTGCCGCTCCCGACGCCGCGCGCGACGCCCCCGCACTGTACACTACCGAAATATTCTAGTACTCGCATAATATGTGCAATTAACTTGACTTCGAAATTTCAGTGCCAAAAATATGTGCAGTTTTTAGCCAACGGCAATGTAGAATATTTTTGCTTATTTTTTATTTGAACATTTATGTTGTTTTGGATGTGTTTTTATTATAGTGGAATGAAGGTTTCAGTTTCTAAAATGATTGTATATGGGTACCTACGTACTTAATACGGTTTAATCTTAAATATATATAAAAATACTGGAGTTTTCAGTATCTAGCCACTTTTCTTTAGGCTAGTCTAGTGCTAACTAGAGTGTATAGAGATTCTTAGGGACTTTCGTCTATGAGCGTTCTTGTAGTCTTGTAGTAAGTCGATATGTAGAGTCGAATTGCCCAGAGGAACATTTAGAAAATATTCCTCTCATGTTCTCATTACCTAATGCAATAGTTATAATGGTAACTCAACTAAGCCAAAGATAAGATAGAGAACAATACTGCGGGATTTCTTTACCGTGATAACAGCGCTGTAAACTGATAACGAAGCAAGAGTTTAAATTTCATTGTATTTACAGGTTTAAAATATAATATCCTATCTATAGCAGCGCGTAAAACATTTCGGACAGAGTATATTTTAATATTTTCATATGTTATTACTAATTTTTGGTAAATAATTATTCATAATTATAAATAAATTACCCGCACATAATAAATATAATATAGCTAAAATATTCAAAGAATTGCTTCAATCGGCCGGACCGTTGCAATCACGACTATTGTAAGCAACAAAGCTAAGAACTGCAATGAATAGTCCGCGACTAGACATCGTCTCGATGACCGCTGATTCTTTATGTGACGATCTTTTATTTAGATGAGCCGCACCCCCGAGGTTATTGACCCCGTGCGTTCGGCACGCGTTATGAGGAAGGTCAGGGTTAGCTGCGGTGACGTGACAATGCACCCTTTAAACTTAACTAAAACGCTTCCCTAACTCTATAATGCTATAGGCATTATACATATTGTTCTGTGTAGAGAGTTGTAGAGATTTTATATAGGTACAAATAACTGTTCGTCTAATCAGCCATTATTACATATAAGAAATAAAATTGCTACAAATTCTCACGGTTGAGAATTTACTTAGTATTAGAATGGGTATGGTAATGTCCAACTGTAAGAAATTGGGATGTTTACATAAACATCCCAATTTCTTTACACATGTACGTAAGGGTAGGGTGGTCGCGGATGTGCGGGCATGGCGCAGTGCAGCGAGGGGGGTGCATGCTCGGGGCGCCCGCCCGGGCGTCGCGGCTCTTCCCGCTACCGCTCTTTGAGGCTGACCTTTGTTTTTGTTACCACGCAAACATACTCTGGAATTCTCTCCTACAAAAACATTCTTCCCTTTTTTACCCAACGAAGATCACGGCGCTATACCTTTTTAAGTTATCGGTCGGTAGCATCAGGTGCTCTATGGTTTATGTAATTACTTATAGAGAAGTTTTTTTATCATGGACAAGAAACTAAAATAATATTTTTATAATTTAAAGGCGAAAGTGATTAATGATGATAGCAAGTTAAATGATATCGGGATATAAGACCGAATTGATGGTCCGGGTGAAGTGTGTGTGTAAAAATGAGGATGCGCGGTGGTGGACGGGGCGCGGAAGCTGCGCGTGCGCTGCACCGGCTGGCGTTCGCGCTGTGGCGCGCAGTGTTCTATCTGCAGCGTGCACCGGTGCGAGGAGCCCGCGTGCGGTCGCGCAGCCTCGCGCCATCTACACGGACGCGGACAGCGGTGTGTTATAAAAACAAAAAACACTTAAAAATTTATCCTCAAAGCAATTGTCCATAGGTCCAAACCATGATGTTCCGAATTAGGATTATAAGAGAAAACGCACTCTCTAGGTCTCCTCCATTAACCTAGCTGCCAAAATTAACTTGTTAGTAGGGCCACATCAAAATTTTGCAAACTAACTACGTCTATTACTTAGTCATGTGTCATAATGAATTAATTACCGTATATCCGGACATTAATCTTATAAACTACAATATACGCCGATAAACGCTGCAGTAATCACTTAAGCCGCACCTAGCGGAGGGCTCATTTGTCAGCTTTATTGAACTCGATCCGTCCATCCGATCGCGATATAGCCTAGCTAGAGCCGCCCGCAGAGACTGTAGAGCACTACAGCGTAGAACTTATAACACCTATCAATCTATACAATATCCGATCGAAGCAAATAACAGTACATTATTTCCTAGTAATGATTAATTGAACTCCAATATTTAACTTCAGCAAAATTACCTAACTATTAAATCCCAGCTGGCATTGTACTAGAAATAATATTGCACAGCCATGACTCATGCCGATCTAAACACAGTAAAAATTTTTACCCGTCTACCTACACAGCTCGTGTTACTCAACGATAAATAGTGAAATTAAACGCATTTCTCAATGCCACGTTACTTTAAGACCACGGTATTAATATTTCTTTGAAATGGAATCCCATCAGCGCCGGCCGAAGCGCCCGACATTGAGAAAAAATGACAAGGATTAAATTACTACGTTTGATTTCAATTTAATGACAGGTCGACCTCGCGCGGAGGTTTTCAATGGTTTATTTTGCAAGACTAGTAACGTACTTATATCGCGTTTGGATATTAGTTATGCATATGTACGTGAAATTGTGTTCTATTGTTTCAGACTCGAGCAGTGAGCGCGCCGGCCACTCCAGCGGCGCTTACCTTTACCCGAGAACAGGTAATAAAACCACTGCAATAATAACATCTAAGCACGTTTTATTACAATAAAAGGATCAAATGATTTCTCTAAATACTAGTTTGAATCTAGTGTCGACTGGAATAGATAGAGCTACTTGAAATATAACTCGTAACCTACGTGCTATTCGATTACTATTTCGATAAAAAATATTTAATGCGCATACGGAGTATCCATAAATCTAAATGTTCGTAGTTACAATTCATAAACATTTTATATAAAAAATAAAACAATATTTTATTTTCAATAACAATGAAAATGCATGTTACATCAACAATCACGTAATGCGTATCAAGGCGATTGAACAAGGCCGAATGACCGTGTCTTGAATAGTACGTAATGTAATCATAACACATCTCGCTGGCAGGCAACCAAACAGTTCCTGAACTCTCCGCTCTACATTATCCTCTATCAAACCTATAAAATAGATAAAGGTGACTTTTAGTTTGTAAGTTTCATGCATTATACGATATTCGCTCTTCGGTAAAGGTACTTATTATGTAAAACATTGCTATATCTCTACTGCAATGTAATATACCTACACTAGTAATGTTAAATAACCAGTAAATAGTTTTGTTGAACTACGTATTAGGGCTATTATTTTCGCAATTGCCTTTGATCGTCCATGATAAGCAACTTTATAGACCGTCAACACAAATAAATGTCTTTGTGCTTAAATAACCTTCATTTACATACATATGCATCGAGCAGAATAATCGGATTAAAGTAATGAGAGCTGAAGCCGCCGTAGAATGAAGCTTTGCGTCGCCTGCGCCTACGCACTGCTTGAGACACTTTCACAGAGTTGTGTATGGTGCGCCTACGATCCCATGTTGGAACTGACATAAACACAACAAAGCATGGCTAATCTCTGCGGCGTCATCTTTCTGCGGCGTTCTCTATTATTACTAATAGTAGCAACTAAGTCACATCTTAAATACTTTCTGATCCCGGCAATTAAATAAAAACACAATTTATGCCTAGATTTCCTTTTTTCGAGAGAGCTGACGATTACAAGTGTTTACAGTCTTTCACTTCTCACCCCAGTAACACGTGTAGAGCTTAATCCGAGAGCTCCTAAAATAACTTAACGAACGCTTGTGATTTATTACAATAACAAGATCACTTCCCGATCCTTTGACCTTGGAATTTTATTTTTTTTTGCATTTTTTTACTTTGATAGCAAAGTAGATAAAAAAAAATTTTGGCGTCTCTCTAAGCATATACTTGAGTCAATAATTTAAATCTAAAACTTAAATAATTATAGAAACAATTAGAACTTTGTTGATTTTTCTCAGAGCGGGTCTCGTTCGGCGAGCTACCCTGGTGGCGGGGGCGCGGGTGCAGGGGCGGGAGGGTCCCGGCTGGACCTGTGCTACGTGGCGGAGCGCATGCTGGCGCTGCACCTGCCCGAGCGCGACGCGCACGCCGAGGCACAGGCCGCGCACATGCTCTCCAATAAACATGGAGAACATTTCATGGTGAGTGATATACTTACTTACTGATTTTGGTTAAGTCAAATCATTTATTTTGTTTAGGCCCACGAGGCACTAACAAATTGTAATTTTGATATCTTTGTATCGAAACGCGACCTCGATTGAGACGATACGGAAAGTAACTCAGCGGGCTTGTTTTGTTTTACCGAATTATTATTTCATTTAATCGACCGTTGCTTTTATTTAATAGGTAATATTATATGATTTGTAGGTGTTCGAGGTGAGCGGCGGCGAGGGCGAGGGCGATGGTTCTATCGCGGGGGCGGGGGCGGGCGGCTCCGCGCGCGGCGTGTTCGGGCGCGCGCGCTGGCTGGGCTGGGCGGGCGCGCTGGCGCCGCCGCTCGAGCGGCTCTGTGCCGCCTGCAAGCACATAGAGAGCTGGCTGGCAGCACATCCGAGGAACGTCGCTATATTGCTGGCATGGTAAACTATCATTGCAATATTGTTATATTACTAAGTGCAGTAGCAAGTTCACTTTTTATATGGACTGAGACGAATTACTTTCCTATAATTAAATACATTGGAGAGGGGAAGACTACTCTATCTGCTGACTTCCTCATAATATAAATTAATATAATTTTGCAACTATGGATACCTGCGACAGTGAAATAGCTGCCTTTTGACTAAAAATATTTTTAAGACAACACTATAAACCAAAACTTATTATGTACGAAAGCGACTAAAGGTCTGTCTAAGGAATGAGCAAAACAAAGTGCTGCTTATATTACCTACATCATATATTTTTTTAATAGTCCACTTCTGGGATATACCCAACTTCCTTCGTTGGCAATTGATATTGATCTAAGCACTCCTTGGAACCCCATCAGTGTAAATTTCACGGTATAGCTACATGAATCATCACACCACGTGTGTCGCAGGGGTAACCGCGAGCGGCTGGGCGTGCTGGTGGCGGCATACATGCACTACTCCGCGATCTGCGGCGCGCCCGAGCACGCGCTCGACCGGTACGCCATGAGGAGGTACCTCGACGACCGCGTGCCCGTCTTCCAACTGCCCTCCAATAAACGGTAAGAAATTCAAACACAGTCGCGTTTCTTACTAAAGCAGGGTCGCTGAGCACGAAGAATTTCGTACAATGACCTGTTATTACCTGTCTCTGTCACTCCCGTGTAAATCTAATACGTCTCGCTCACACAGTTGCCGTGAACTGCGTGTGACCGGCAACTGTGTGAGCGAGACGTATTAGATTTACGCGGGAGTGACAGAGACAGGTAATAACAGGTCATTGTACGAAATTCTTCGTACTTAGCGACCCTGCTTTAGCACATCAACTAACTACACCTTTTATTACAACTCCAATCGGCTTACCAGCTTGTTTTCCAATTTGTCCAGACATCTATATACTATACAGGATGTATCAAAGTCAGAAATAATAATTTAGGTACATACTGCTACAGTATGCTAATATTATGTAGATGATTAGATGAACATTCTTATGCCGCAACACGAAAGTTATGACTAATATTCAAAGGCCCAAAAAATATAGTTTAGTATATTCTGTCTTCACATATAAATCAATCTCAAGTGTTTGAGCGATCTTGAGTACGCTTTTGACGTCCCATTTTGCACTGGAATTACAGCTTACACTGCTTTCTAGGTGCAGTGTAAACTGCGTTTATGAGTAGCAGCCTTCTTTTATGAAAGGTAGCAGCCACCAATATTCAAATTGAAGAACAAAGTGCTCGAATTTCTAGCTATAGCTCGACTAGTCTAGCACTAGCCTACTGATATTATAAATGCGAAAGTTTGTGAGTGTGGGTGTATGTTTGTTACTCTTTGACGCAAAAACTACTGAACGAATTTGGATGACATTTGGAACACAGATAGTTTATAACATTACCTGGATTAACACATAGCATACTTTACTTAAATGTACGCGGACGAAGTCGCGGGCAGCAACTAGTTGTTTTATATATGTATTTGATAATGTTCCGTTTCGTGTGCAGCTACATAGACACATTCGCGGGTCTGCTGGCGGGCCAGATCCGCGTGAACGCGGCGCCGCTGCAGCTGACGCACGTCAGCGTGGCCGGCTCGCTGGCCGCGCCCACCGCTCCCACCATCGCCTTCCTCAAAATATACGAGAACTTCGTCTGCGTTTACACATCAGGTAACGGTGCCATTATTGCTATGGCACAGTCGCTAATCACGAAGAAATTCGTACAATGACCTGTTATTACCTGTCTCTGTCACTCCCGCGTAAATCTAATACGTCTCGCTCACACAGTTGCCGGTCACACGCAGTTCACGGCAACTGTGTGAGCGAGACGTATTAGATTTACGCGGGAGTGACAGAGACAGGTAATAACAGACAGGTCATTGTACGAATTTCTTCGTGATCAGCGACCGTGCCATATCAATCAATTAGTTAATGCATCGTCTCGCCTGTATTCCTCGAAGGGGTGAGCAGGGGTGCACTAAGAGGTGAAGGCGTTTTAATGTGTTAATATCAACCATATTATAATGATGGCATTACAAAAGTGTCGGTCTTTCTACAAACCGTAGGGTAATAACATTTTTGTGTATGGAATTGTTCGATAAATCGGCAGTGAAATTTACTCGACTCCTAGAAAGGTTGAAGTTGTAATTGTTTCGACATCAACTAATTGATGAAAGCAAATTCATCTAAGTCAAGCAAATGAGTGAGCACAAAAAACCCATACAAACGTACATAGAACTTCCTACTTTTTGGAAGTATTTTTGGAAGAAGTTTCTGCGCACTTAATTGTGGAACTACCGATCATGAAATAAGTTTAAAAAACAAATTACTTAATAGGCATATCGATTAAAAAACATCTACTTACAGGACTGTACATGGTGAACGGTGGCGGATGGACAGTGGGCGTGGGTCGGCTCGCCCTGCGCGGCGACGTGCTGGTCCGCGCGTACCGGCGGCCGGCGCACGCGCAGGCCTCGCGCCGGCACCTGGTGTTCGCCTGCCAGTTCCACACCTGCGCCGTCGCCGACCACACACTCTCATTCACCAAGAACCAACTCGACCACGCCGTGCATGGTACACAAATCCATTTTTTTACTACTAATTTATCACTGCACTAAATCGGTTCTTGAGGTGGCTGCCCGCCACGGTAAGAGGAATGGTCAATTATCATATGTGCAGACCTGTATTGTCGCTTTGTACTACAGAACGATTGATAAATCTGTATACTTATCCTATATAACATAAACAATAAAGAAGATAATTTAGGAAGCCAAGCTAACTAAGCCTTAAAGTCTAACTGAAATAACAAATTGAAATCGATACAATATTCGTTTGTAGGCGTCTTCTGAAGTATTAATTTTTGAATTGAATATCTTCTGATGATCTAGATAATTCGAGTTTGATTCGCATTATCATGAATATTCTCTATTACTCAGGATTACACGCAGTTAGAAACCTAAAATATTCTGAAAAATCCGGTTATTTAAGGGTTAACGGTAGCCCCACGAGTTGGGTCTCTGAGGGCAGAGAGATCAAGCGCATCAGGGTAGCCTGAAAGCCGAACCGAAAACTAAAAGTTCCATAACTTTACTAAAGTCAGATAATCTTCCAGACCCCTCGTTCCCGAGCGACGGCGCCGTGGAGCTGGTGTTCGCTAGAGGCGAGGGCGGCGGCGGCGCGGCGCCGGCACCCACGCCCGCTGCGCCGCTGCGCGCCGCGCCCGACGCGCTCGCGCGCCAGGACTCGCTCGAACACCTCAGGCCGCTCTCCACGCTCACCGACGACGACCCTGGTGAGTGCATACACTGTACACCTCCTATAGTACATTAACAGTAGGTTCCAACGCGTACTGCAATACTAAACTATACAAAGCACGAGGCAAGTCTCACTTGCGCAGAGAAAAAGGGATTTAATGGTCCGTTTCGTGGGGTAGTGAGCGATGAAACTCTATTTCGCGTGAGTGGTTCATCAGCAGATAAGCGAACCTGTCACCGGTATGGGTTCAATAGGTACACTCCTGCAAATATTTTTATGGATAAACAATAAGAACTGCATGTTTACAAATATGGACTTACCACAGTACCACCTACCACGTATGCGATTCTTCCATCAATATTATTCTCGTGAAACATGAATGATCCACATCTGATCAAATGTTTAGAATGTCTTCAAGGATTACGTTTGTGATACGTATTAACAGTATAGTATGTAAATACTATGAAATTATCTATGTTAGGTAAGTATAGCTGGTTTCTATCTGTGAGTTTCAGCATAATAAAAAGGCTGACAAAACCTAAATTACAACTATTTGAACGATTGGCTCCACTGCATTTTATTAGCTTAACATCCGCTCCATCTATTCCTGTTAAAGCTGGCTAAGCTTTAACAAATCGTAGGAGCGCCACATGTGGCTGCGAGGAGCGCGGCCAGCACATCCGAATGCCATAACTGGCAACTTTGTGATTTCACAGCCAACAAACTTGCGTAATTGCCTTCTCACTGGAACTAAGTGAAAGGGGAACTATTATGCACATCCTGTGTCATTATATAGCCGTATTAGTTACGCTTTATAATAAACAAGGCGATCGGTGTATGAAAAGTTAACTCAAGAAAGTAAATTTCAGTTAATTGTAATACCACTCTTTTGTTAGGCATCAAGGTGTGGTGGAGATGGTATCGTAAATAAATTACCTACCTACAAATAAGAAACAATCAAGATATTTGACCTTGCACAACAATATTCGAAAATGGTTTTAAATTAACGTAATAAAATTATACAAATCAATTCAAAGCATATTCAATTGTAATCAACTCTGAAGAACCGGAAACCTATCGACATAATATCCATACTTTTGTCGGTAAGACACATTAGAAGTTACCGTGTGCCGTAAATCTCGGTTAAATGTGTCATCAGTGTTGACAAAGCGACCTAACTACACGGTTAGCGGAGAGGTCGCGGTTCGTGTGGCGGCATGCAGGTGTCGGGCTATTTTAGCGTCGGTGCCGCCCGGCGCCGCGCCGCCCGCCCAGCGACCAGTCGCCGCCCGCCCTGCGCGCCGGGAAGTGCGCGCCACAATACCGACATTATAAAACTCGTTTTACTTTAACATGACTAAAAACCAAAAAACTAACTCAGTTTTTTTATCACAAAACGTTAAAGTTAATTATAGAGACACGTGTGATTTGTACCTAAAAGAAAATAAAGAACATTGTACGGATATTTCAAAGTTGGCTGTCAATACCACAATTGAGGTGAGTGGGATATTCATTTTCAAGTCGACAAAATGTTAATTAACAACTTTTAAACATTCACGAAATTTTATTAAATGTGTTGTTCCACATATCACGTATTGTATGCTGTTTCAATATGTGATTGATTACTCGTGTCGAGGCGTCCACGATTTGCTTTTCATTTCGAACAATAGTTGATCTAAAGCGAACAATACACTGTGTTAGTGCTAACGACAAACGAGATTGGGATCTGTCTGGCGCGCTTGGCCGCTAATTGGCCAGCGTGGAGAATCGCTGATGTATGTCCACCGCACTCGGCAACGACGGGCCTGCCCTTAGGCCCGCCATTCGTCACACATCAACTTAATTCGACTCGAACGAATCGGGATCATCTGACACGTACGGCTACATGTACAACCACGGACATGGCTAAAGCGCCCATCTAGCCCGCGAAGTTTAAATTTTTTTAGGTATTTTAGAATTTTTTCAAAATCCGACAATAATAAAAGGCACATAATGTAATTCGCGCAAAAAAACTGTGTGCAGTGCATTTATTAATATATCCAACTTACTCTAAAACATTTTATAAACTTAACACAAATGAAAATAACTTTATGCAGATATTAAAACAAGTACTCGCCGATAATTTGTTTATTCTTCGGATTGATGTGATCGGGGCCGTGGCCGAAGCAAAAGTGAGCTCTTAAGAACAAACACGCGGTCACCCACTTTTGCTTTTACAATGTTGCCACTTCAAAAAATACACAGATACTAAAAATAATTCCATTAAAAATCGATTACTATAAATCGATTAACAATTGACAAATAAAAGTAGGTATAATTACTACTCACATCAAACTATACATTGCAATATAATGTAATTATATCGATATATCTAACATTCGGCCATTCTGACCAAAACAAGTTTGTCCTCAAACTGAGCAATAGGTAAGTAGTTTTCTGGTTAATTCATTATACGCAACCAGTCTCTCATTATCTCTTACTTGATGTCAATAAATGTTTCTTGTAATATCTGCAGTGGCTCTCATAGCGCTGTCAACAAGCCTATACAACTGCAAGACTCCACAGTGATACCAACTCTTCAGATGAGTGCCTTTATCGCTAATAACTGGCAAGCTTATCTGTGGTTGACTCCATCACCGCCCAGTCTAGAGCTTTACCAGTCATGTGACCACGCAATTTTACCAATCTCCAAATACTATTCCAACAGTACTAACTAAATTGTCTGCAGTTGGCCTCATTATCATGTAGTCAAGGGCTTATTTAGCCGCACGGCTACCTGATCATGCCAACCTACCAGACACCAATACTAGCAATACTAATAACATATATCTGCAGTTGGTCTCATCACCATTAAGTCAAGGGCTTATCCAGCCTCGAGACTTCCTGGTCGTACCAATCCTACCAGACTCACAACGTTATTTTATCATTTGCGGTTGACCCCATCACTGCTAAGTCGAGGATTCACCCAATCCAAGACTCCACTGTCGTGTCAATCCGCCAAGTACCACCACAGTAATTACTAATAATTCTGTCTGCAGATGACCTCATCGCCGCTAAGTCAAGGACTTACTTATCCACATGACTTCTTCGGCTGTGTCATCCTACCAGACTCATCATTTAGTCACGTAGCCAACTGATCATCACCATTCAATAAATCATTTCATCTGGTTTTATCAGTATACATTAAGTACAAGTAGACTTTAATATTGTTTAAAATATTAAAACATAAATAACAATACACTTAAAAATTCAGAAAAATCATCGAATAAACTAAAACATATTGCTGCGTTTGACATAATACTGATTCAACATTATGATCCTCATATTTAATTATTACAAAATATCTTAATTTATATATATAGAATATAATGATAACAATAATTAATATACCTGGAGAAAACTAAAACATGTTTTCCTTAATTAAATCTTATCAAATCAATCTCATGTTAGGCCAGATTCATCATCTGATGTATCACTATCTTTATTAGCTATAGTGATCCAAGGCTGTATACGATCCGCCGACCACACATTCGAATATTTACCTCTAGTAATTTGAGACCCCGGGATGCTGGATACTTCATAGCGGTCGTTTCCTAATACTTTGCTAATCCTAAATGGACCAGTATACTTTGGAAGTAGCTTACGACTCTTTCCATCATTAGATGGTATTGCTTTCAAAATCTTAACTAGATCGCCTTCCGAGTAAATTTTCGCGGTCTTCCTAGTCTTATTAAATTTTATTCGTTGTTCGGCTTGATCGTTTTCAATATGTGCATTAATTTCTGATCTTATAGCTTCTACTGGTTTATCATTTTGTCTAGTTTGTATAATAGTATCACCTAATATCCCTTCACCACGATTAAGGGGACGCTTATAGAATAAAGCTTCAGCTGGGGTTTTTCCTATTCCCTTGTTAAGTGTGTTATTAAGACCCCATTGGATTTTCCCTAAGCCTTGATCCCATTTATTATCGTCTACCTGACCAGAATAAGCCCTAAGTGCATCCAATATGGTACGGTTATAGCGCTCCACCTGTCCGTTGGCCCTAGGGGCAGACACCGCATTCAGTACGTGCCGAATTTCAGATTCGGTGCAAAATCTCTTAAATTCTCCAGAAGTGAAACAAGAGCCTCGATCCGTAATGATTCGATATGGATGACCAAAAGTATAACATACATCCTTAAGTGCTCTAATTGTGGGTTGAGTCTTGGTATTACGTAACGCTTTGATAATACAAAATTTTGTGTATCCATCAATTATAACTAAAATATATTGGTGTCCCTGAGTGCTCTTCACGAATGGACCCAAGTGGTCCGCATGGACAGTATGAAATGGAACATCAATCTTCGGAATGCTATGTAAAAAACCCTCTTTGGGCCCTGCCGGCTCCTTACCAAATGCGCAGTGCAAGCATGATTTTACGTATTTAGTGATAAACTTATTCATCTTTGGAAACCAAAAATCTCTTTTTATTTTCTCTAATGTCTTTTCCACTGAAAAGTGACCTATGTCATCGTGGTTGCGTTGACATATTTGCCATCTGGCGCTTTTCGGTACCACCCATTTTAGATATTCTCCTTGTTTGCGATATAGTCTATTATTTTTTATGAGAAAATTCTGTTTGATATCTACAACCTCTTTATATTTAGGATCTTCTAAAGCTGATCGTATGTGTTTTATTTTGGGATCCGCTAATTGTAAACTAAGCAACCAGTCATCTTGCGAAATTAGCATAACGCGAGAGAGATGTTCATGTTTGTCACTATCATCAGAACAAGGAAGCGGGTTCCTGCTAAGTGCATCTACGTGTTGCATTGACGTCCCAGGCCTGTACTCAATTGAGCAGTCATATTCCTGTAACGCTATCCACCATCGTGCTACTCTGGGTAATAGGTCTCGTTTCGTAAAGGTAGATCGTAAAGCGCTGCAATCAGTTATAATTGTAAAGTGCTTACCTAACAAATAAACTCTAAAGCGATTTAACGAGGTGATGACAGCTAGAGTCTCCAATTCGTAAGCATGTAATTTTCCTTCATCTATCGTAGTTTTGCGGCTAAAATATGCAACCGGTTGTAGTTTTGCGCCTACAGTTTCCTTTTGAAGTAGTATGCCACCTAAACCAATCTGCGAGGCATCACAGTGCAGTTCAGTTATGTAGTGTGGGTTATATAATGCCAAAATAGGCCGTTGAATGAGTTTGTCTTTAAGACGTTGGAATGCTTCTTTCTGTCTCAGTCCCCATTCCCACGGAATGTCTTTACGCGTTAGGTCAGTCAGGGGTCGCGCGATCACCGCAAAATTTTGGATAAATTTCCTGAAATAGCTTGCTAAGCCTACGAATTGTCGCACCTCGTGAACATTTTTTGGTTCTGGAAAGGATCGCACTGCCTCAATTTTTCCCGGACCTGGTCTAACTCCTTCCGCTGATATTTCAAAACCGAGATAGCCTATCACCGTATCAAAAAAACGACATTTCTTAATGTTTAATGTAAATCCCGCGTCTCTTATCAATAAAAAGGTTTTTTCTAATTTATGTATACACTCATCAAATGTAGCGCCTGAAATCAACAAGTCATCCATATATGCTATAGCGCATTGTTCTTGCGCCTTACCAAGCATTCTGTTCACAGTCCGTTGAAAGACTGCCGGACAATTTGCTAACCCAAACGGAGCTCTCTTAAACTGATACAGCCCATCGGGTGTAATGAACGCCGTTAAATGCTTACAGCTATCTTTAATTGGGATTTGATAGTATCCGCTAGACATATCTAGGCTCACGAAAAACTTGTTTCCACTTAGTTGGTCCAATTGGTCATCGATACGAGGTAATGGATAGAGATCCTTAACGGTCTTCCTATTGAGCGCTCTATAATCAATACATAGTCGGTAACCACCGGTTTTCTTTGAAACTAACAGAACAGGACTCGCGTATGCTGAATCTGACTCCTCTACTATATCATTTTCTTGAAGTTCCTTAACCATGCTACGTACAATCTCCTTTTCGGCATAACTCAAACGATACGGGCGGTACACTATAGGTGTATCATCAGCTAACTTAATATCTAATTCATTAATAGCTGTACATCCTAGTTCTGATAAATTACGAGCAAAACAGTCGCGATACTTTTCGATTAAAGTGAACACAGAATCTTGTTGAGCAACAGTCAAGTCTTTATTTACGTTAATATCACTTTTACTAATGGGATCTAGCAAATTTGTTTTATAGCAGTTAAAATTATCTTGGCATGGTGAGTAAATATGTGTATAATCAGAAGAAGCAGGATGTGCTCTAATAACCAAAAAATCTTTTACAAAAAATAGGGGTTGACTTAGACCGTGAACATTTATAACTAATATTTTAAATTTGCCATTTATGATTTTATAAATCCCTTCTTGTATAATATATTCTGTGTTTCCTGTACAACGATAACTACCTTTAATATAAATGTCGGTATCTTTATGATCTATAGAGTAACATTCTAATAAGTCTATATTGCGAATTTCAGAGTCAGATGCGACATACAGCTCGCATTTGTTACGCGTTAAATTATCAATGTCTATTTTCGGTAACTCTGAATTAACAATTCGAGCAAATATGTTTAATGAGTTCTCAGTTTTCGTGATTATTATTTCGGGTAATTCTGTGAAATTCTGACCTACTAAAATAGGTTTATGAAGGTGGTTGTTTTCAACAACGTATGCTATAATGTCAGCCTCAACTGAATCGATACGTAACCGGAATGAAGATTTACCTAATAATGGTACACTTACATTTGCAACACCACGTATGGATGGAAGACAATCCGTGGCTATTATTAATCCTAACTTGTTAGCAGTCTCCTGCGTTATGAGTGTACAATCACTACCCAGATCAATAAAGGATTCAATTTCGTGCATATTATTAATGATAGCCTTTTTATGGTATTTCAGGTTAGTAGGGGTGGCGCTATTTACTAGTAAAACTTTCTTTTCGCTATTTTTATTAGTATTACTATTTTTACGGAAACACTGGATACTCGTATGTCCAATCCGTTTACATTCGTCACATTTGATAAGCGGCTTGGGGCATTGTTGTGCTTTATGCCCTTTTTCTTTGCAATTATAACACATAAGAGAAAATGGTCTTTGAATAATCTGAGAACCGATTGTACGACACTGAGAAGCACTGTGTCCACTTTTGTCACATTTATTGCACATTAGATTACTTGTGGGTCTACTTTTATTCAAATTTAGGCATCTATCACTGTCTTTTTGCTCCTTACAAACGTCCTTCAAATATTTAAGCAGATCTTCGGTTTCAGTAAAACGCCCTGAAGATGCACTTGCATGAATAGTCCTGTCATCAATGCCGTGAATAATGCAATCTACCGCTCTTTTTCCGGAAATACCGCACGCATTTAATAAAATAATTTTGTCGTAATAATACTCATCTAAACTTTCTCCTAATTTCAGACGACGCTCAATCATTTCCGTTAAAATGACACCGTAATTTGTTTCACTGGGAAAAGCCTTACGCAAGAGTGTTTGCCATTGTTCCCAATTGTGCGAAATAGATGTTTGACCTTGATACCACTTTTTAGCGTTACCTACTAGTTTTGGAAGTGCGTAATGCATAATTTGCATTTCGTTCCAACGATATATTTTCGCACATTCAGTAACTTTGGCTAACCATAGATCAATTCGGTGGTTCTTCATTGATGGATCGAATTCGGGTATCATATTAATATTTATATTCATAGGCGATGGCACATCAGGTCTAACAAGAGATTGTAATAGCCGTGAAAAATCAATAGGGTTTATTAAGATATTAGGGGTAGCAGAAGTGCAGTACTCACTTGATGTCCCAGGTTGTGGCAGCACTGATGTATCAGGTTGTGGCGGCACTGATGTCCCAGGTTCGTTGGCACAGGGGATGCTCGTTGCCGCCCGCGCGTCCGTCGCTATTGTGGCGGCTGGTGTAGAAACTAACTGCTGTTCCATGCAACTTGTAGGGTAGTTTTCTTCTACTTCAAACACTTCCGTCGCCGACACGGTGGTGTTTTTAGTTCGTCCAGTTGCAGATTCTCTTGTATATACACGAGGATTTAGTCTATGGTCATTAACATCACTCAATGATTCTTCCGATGAATAATATCTTCGTATTTTTTTTCGCTTAACCACACGTTGGGTTTGTGGGTGGTCTAAGCGTACTCGCTTACGACCCATTATATTTTGATTTCTTTAGGTCGATCACACTTCTGATATAAACTTAACACAAATGAAAATAACTTTATGCAGATATTAAAACAAGTACTCGCCGATAATTTGTTTATTCTTCGGATTGATGTGATCGGGGCCGTGGCCGAAGCAAAAGTGAGCTCTTAAGAACAAACACGCGGTCACCCACTTTTGCTTTTACAATGTTGCCACTTCAAAAAATACACAGATACTAAAAATAATTCCATTAAAAATCGATTACTATAAATCGATTAACAATTGACAAATAAAAGTAGGTATAATTACTACTCACATCAAACTATACATTGCAATATAATGTAATTATATCGATATATCTAACAATTTCAAGAACGACAGCTATCCAGATAATTTGGCAATTTTTGTATATTTAGTGATTTACTAGTATCATATCATCCACCGTGATAATAATTAGAGTAAAATAAATGTAATAATAAACGCACTGCATACTGTGTTTGTCGCAAATCACAAAATGTTGTATTAAATGTTTTCAGATTTTGGATAAACTATAAAAATACTCGAAAATTTTGAATTTCGCGGGCTAGACAGGAGCCTTCACCTTAAAAGTGTACAGTGTTATTAAGTTGTCGTCACTGAGTAAGTTAGTAGTCAAACCGACGGTTCAATACCTCTATCCATTCTATACCTCTTCGCCTACTTACTTTATTTTAGTTTTGTACTGAAGTGGATATTTATAATTTGCTAGCTGACCCTACAGACGTTGTCCTGTATTGAATTTGAATAGGTATTGAATTCAAATTGTTCCGCACTACTTTCTTATTTTTTTATTTCATAAGAACCATCTCCCGACAATAAAAAACGCAACAAAAAATAATTAGCAAAATCGTCCCATCCTTTCACGCGTGATGCGATGACCAAGGAAATAGAAATTCATTTTTATATATCTAGACTAGACTAGATGATACGGATGCGTACTTAGGTAAACGCTCTAATAAGTGATCTTTTTTTATTTTAGTAAATACATCGCGCATCTGACTCCATTGCCTTTTAAACTTTTAATAGCCTTCGTACGACACAAATAAGTATATTGCAAATTTGAATCCAAGCAAAAAGTACCTAGCGCTAATAAGATTATGATTATCTGCCCGTGTACACGTACTACTGCTAATTTATTTACGTATGACGTCCGGTCTGTACCATGCCTAATGAATTTTTATATTCTCACGCAAGGCTATGTTTACACTGACGTCATGTTGTGCTGTGCAAAATACATTTTTATCGCTTGTGATAGATAGGTACTGTCGAACTTGTCTCGAATTATCAATCCGCGTGTAGCGTGTCCAGTGAGCGAGCCGTGGCCGAATCGAACACATGACATACCAACACCTTCACTTATTTTTAAAGAGTTTTTACTCACAAAAACAAGTGTGCTTAATTGTTACTAAAGTGATGTTACACACGTTAAAAGTTAATAGGTTTTGATGAAAGGATTCTGTATGGTTTTGTGATCTTGAATCGTAAAAAAAAACGAAAATAGTTCAACAGGAAAAGTTGGGGTAGGTACCTACATAACTAAGTCGCGCTTATGTTTTATGTTGCGATAGCGAGTAATGTAAGCTTTTTAAAATAAATAATTGTAGAGTGATACATGATGTTTCAAAACTTGGAAATAAAGCTTGGAGGTTTGGACGGCTGTCGGATATAGAATTAAATGTCACAACTCACAAACATTTAAGTCGAAAATAGAACAACACCCTGTACAGTGATGGTAACCAGTATGGATCGAAGTTTACCCGAGTTGCTTGCCCTGACATTACGGCATATGTCCGCCCGTCGCGGCTATCAGTTTATCGCCGGAGCTTTCATTTGATGGACAGTCAATACGAGTGGTGTTCCCGGCGCGGACGCGCGGATGTGATCAGTGTTGCCCTGGATTAAGGTTGCTATGTTTATTTTAACTAAATAATCAATGCGCAATGTTATTCACTAAGTAACAGTTGTAGCTCTACTCTTGTACATGAACGATGTAGATTATTATAATAAAAACAATAGGTTTCCCATTCTCACACCCGACTTTATGTTTGCCAGCTTAATGCCCGCTCCACTCGGTTGTTCAGGAGCCTGACAAAGCTTAACGATGAATTGAGATGCTCTGTCATCTAAGGCCTATATTACCCTAAATAAATCGACCTCAAATCTGAGAGCGATCTTGGAAATGTCATTGTAACGTCATACCAGTACAAAATGGCATGTCACAAGTATAATCCAGATCACTCTCAAACTTGAGATAGATTTATTAGTACGGCCTTGACTGTATTTTCCAATAGCACGATAGATCAAACCGTGTGAAGTCAGTGTACATATTTAGTAACCTACGATATTGTCTCATAACAGGAAATTGTTCGTGTTATTAACGATCCTTTAGAATTAAGTATGAGGTAGGGGAGTTTTGATTTCGATTATTGGGCACAGTACTGTGATTTGTGTTAATACATATGAAGGCACTATATCATCCCTATTAAAAAACCGAGTGAAATAATTTCACCAATTCGATGGTAAAATTGATAGCCACAAAGCTTGACGCCAAAACCGAGCGAATTAATATGCAAATGGTGCACCACATTCTTCGCCAGTAAAACAGGTAAAAGAGCTAAACTGGTTAGAATTCGGAGCTAAGGTTGGATAACGAGAACAGAAAGCCAAATGACCGGTGCGGAATAATAATGCGGTGGAGAGCTTAGGTTCGCGGAATCGCGAGGCGGAGCCGCCGATGACATCATGACCCGCGGACACGCTCACCTCCAGCAACGACGGTTATCGCGTAACCGTTTGTTTAACTATTTTTATACTCCTCTGCGAAATAATTACATTGATATTGTGCGAGGCTCTACTCGTTAATACTTCCCCTTCGAATGTCATAAAAAAGAAAACAAAAGAACGTCTAATGTCTTAATGCACCTACGTGTGAGCATTCGATATCCGATCGGAAAGACCCGTTCGCCTCCCCGCGGCGCAAATGTAATCCATGAGGATTACCTCACTTAAAAAGAGTCCAAGCACACCTATTATGAACTATGTACATTAAGCATAATCAATAAGCAACTCTACATAGAATTAAGTCGTAGATAGTTTATAAGAATTTCAGTTAAACTTTTATTAAGAGAACGTCATTATTAAAGTCCAATTTCAAGTCGTTAGAACTTTATTTGAGAACTTTTTTATAATCAAATCGATATAGAACTTTTCTCTGTCAAAAAATGGTGTCTTTTTGTCTAATGGGAATGATAATTATATTAGTTAAACAAATTCTCTAGCATGTAATCCTTATTATGGAGATGTCAATGTGGTGTCAATTCCAATGGAGGTCACGGGGACTCCATTGGGATAATCCACTCCAAAACTCCAAAAACGTATCGTGAATGTGGAATACCATGTGGATTTAGTGGCCTCGCTCCGACAGTTGGATTTCCAAAAAATCCAAAATCCATCCACCGATGTGGACTAATTCCATTGGCGTCCGAATGAATGAGTTCCTTTAAACTTACAAGAATGGAATTGAGTGGCGCCGCCGCGCCCCGGGCCAAACAGTGATCGTGAGTGTGGCACGAATTTGGACGTTTTCCACCCACTTCCACCGATGTGGACCAATTTCAAATGGATTCCCCGTGAATGTCCTCCTTCATACCTACTGCTATGTTGTGCACTGACAGCGTGTCTGGTGGGTGTGACACGTGTTCGTCTCACGAAACCACGCGTCACGTCACGGTCACGCTCATTTTCCTCGGCTAACGAAGTTAAAGCCCGTCCGAAGCAACTTATTGTGACGTGTCTAATGGCTCTATCTAATAAAACTAGCCCCGATTTTATGGCCACATGAACATCTCTATAGGTATATTATGATACCCTCTATTTTTATGTTCACAAGGAAGTACTTTAATTGGATTTGTGCAACAATGAACCTATTCAATATAGATTGACCAGTAAACAATACTGGAATAGAACACCATTTGTCTTTGTCACAATGGTAAATTATATTTCTGGTTCAATAAACTTCCTTTTATTCGATTAACTAGCGAAAAATAAAATTATACATTTTCTACAGCTATTAGGATGACATGACGCGTGAAGCGGGCGTAGGGCTGGCGCGTGGCCGAGGCGACGCTGGGGCGCACATCCTCTTCCTGCGCGCGCGCATGTCGCAACAGTACCCCCGCTCCACGCGCCCGCGTTATTTTCGTTGACATCACAGAAATAAACCACATCTTCCTTAACAGCGGCCGACGGTCACCAGACGCTGACGTTAATATATTTACACTAATTGCGTTATTGACAGCCTTACATTTAGTTTAAGTTTCGAAATCGAGCATCGCGGAGTAGACGCCGGCGCCGCTCGTCAGACACTCGTCTTTCCACACTTTACCAGCGTGCGTAACGTAAGATCACATATTGACTGATGATCATAGGATTACAATTACAATTCTGTGCGACGGATTTAAAACCCTTAAACCTTGCCTTCGGCAGTAAAACGAACTCGATATGCAAATAAGGCTTGCAAAGATGCTGCCCTTCCTTGTTTGCGTTCCGTATTTACACATTTTGATAGTTTTAAGCGTCGCTGTTTGTCGAATATAATTAGTGGTTTAGGCGTTGTGTCATAAAGTTATCATTATCAAGTTTAGAAGTGCAGGCGAGTTGATAGAGATATTTTAGATCTGATAAACCATTTTTATTCTGCCTTGTACAGGTGATATAAGGCTATTCATTTTACTTCAGGCGTGTGTGTGTGCGTATGATCTGCAGGTACCTTGACTTAGAGGTAGTTTCCTTGTTGGGCTTCACCTTGAAGCGTCGAGAGTCGCGTTTGGTTTCTGCTGTGAATATTACACATTGGCTGCAGCTCTACCAATATTACGCGGTTTTCCATGGGTCAACATAATTTGGATTTTATCCATCTATTTATACAATTTCTATTCGCTTCATGCGCGGTGTTGAATTGATTTATTATACATGCCTACTTGATGTCCGTAAAAGTATTCTCTAGTATCTATTATCTACAAACAGTAAAACTGGACTATAACCTATTATCGTTTTACAATATGTTGTGTAAGACGTACTGTTGTAGATTAGATTTGTTTAAGATATTGTTTCAACATAAATAATATTGAAGTTTAAAGTAGATCTCTCGGCGTCAGATCAAACAACGCGTAACGGCGTATTCTAGCTACTGGAATAACGGGAAGTGAACTTAGTCCTTTTTAGGATGCTGTCCGATCTCGGCGATTGTAACTGCACTCGCCAGCCAATCAGACGGCGTACGGTTCATTAGATAACCCGCTCCCTGGATACTATTATTACGTGTGAATATGTTAATTATGAAACTAGTCGTATAAGTGACATGCTAATTGATTCTGGCCCCGTAAGTACAAAGTGCAGTAGAAATTTATACACGTGCCCGCACAGACAGCGGCCAGAAGCGATGAGGCGCCGTTTATTGGAGCGAATCGAATCCAATTTAAAAGCTATTCGTAATTAAACCGTCGCCAAATATCGCGTTGTGGCCGCACCTCCGTCATCTTTATAATAACAATAGACGTTTTTAATGTCCCACTCCTGTGTACTGTAATACTTAAAGTTATGTAAAAAAATTAATAAGGTAGAGAATGTAAAGGTATGTAAAGTGAGGCAATTCGGTGCAGGTGAGAACAACGGCAGTGCGGAGGGCTCCGGCTCAGGGGGTGAAGCGGGGGAGGCGGGCGAGGGCGCTGAGGCTGCGCACACTTTCGGCCCCCTCGACGGGTCCATCTACGCGACGGTGGTGCGCGCGGGCGGCGGGCCTTCCTCGCCACTCACCGCCTCCATGGACTCGGGCATCTCGTCGGCGGGCCGCCGCGCCGCGCCCAGCCCGCCCGACGAGCTGGACGCGCTGCTGGGCGACATGCTGCGCACGGTGAGCGCGCTGCCCGACCCGCCGCCGCCGCAGTCGCACGCCGACCGCCAGCCGGACATACCGTACCACGCGCGCGCCGACTCCGCGCCCTTCACTTACGGAGCGCCCGGCCTGCGACCCGGCATGCTGCGCGCCTCCAACCGCCTCGCCAGCCCCGAGCTGGTGCGGCGCGCGCTCGGCGTCGACCGCGGCTACCGGCCCATAGAGGACGATGACGACCGCACGGTCACCCCGGAGCCGCCCTCGCCGCGGACGCCGCTCTCCCCGCGCACCCTCCGCAAATTCACGCACGAGGATGTCACCACCACCACCACGCCTGTGGTACAGCCACCATCCGCGGCCTCCCCTGTGCTCAACGGAAGGTCAGTTTATTTCATAGTTCCTTTCCATAAAATAAATAGATTAGTAATTTACCTATCTATAAATTGAAACCTTTTATTCTTATGGTCTAAAGATTGTCAAGTTTCAATTAATTAGACATACCTTCTTAGGGGCATTCTAATCAACAACAACAACTTAAATAAAGGCAACCTTTTAAAACCAGTTTCCATTTGAGATGTCATTCGATGAAAATGAAGTCGTTCCGCTGTTAAATTAAATTGAATAAGAAGTGGGACTGGGTACAACAAGCGAGCAATCGTAAAAAGGACATACTTAATTAATAAAATTTATACACGAGGATTTTGAATCAATGAAGCTGAACATTTGTTACCTTGTTGTTTTATTCCTATTAAAATTAAAAAAATACAAACTGTAGATACGAGTAGGTATGTACCTACTTAATTAAAAAAAGGTATCTGGTGGCAATATCGTAAACATGTGTTCTTCCTGTGTAGGCGTGAAGGCCGCGCCTACATCGTACGCCGAAGAACAATGTTTACATTATAAACCTCACTATTCAGATTATATTTAGCAAAACCAAGTTTCACACAAAACATCAGTCCGCGTATTCTAAACATAACAAATGGGAGTCAGCTGTTAACAAAAGTGCAACATGGTGGGCGGTTGGGACAATGCCGCAGAATTCGGTCGTGTGCCGAGATCCCAACAAATTGCTTGACAACAAATAACAACGCGGAGCGTCTTGTGAACGTCCTCTCTTAATTTATTTAGCCGCGTTCCGCTCGACCCACTTCACTGTCAATGAAGAGGAGCCATAAAATATACCATACCCAGTGATGGCCATTACACCACTCTCAGGGCCCACTCTAATGTATTTATGGCTTCATGATTGTAATTTCGAACACTAAGTATCCACATCAAAGACACCTTTAAGATTGATCTGAGGAGACCACTTGTTATTCTAAGCCGTTCACAGAAGCCTTTTAATACCTTTGTTAGTAGATATCACAGACAATGGCAGCACCAGTATTCGAATAATTGTTGTGCAATTGTACTAAAATATGCCTTGTCGTAGTAATAAGACTTTTTTGTACATTATGGCATAAGAGAATTACTGAAGTAATTTATACTTAGAGATGTGTAGCTAGCACATACAAACCGTTTTCCTGATGATAATAAATTATAATAGGTCATTAATGATGACAGCTTCGTTCTCAGCGCCGTTAACAGTCTGATATTGGATTTCTCGAAATAAAATATATGAAAAACAATGAAGAGCTACCATAGCATCTTTGTTCGTGTTCGTGAGTGATCTAGTTGATCGCTAAATTGATAAGTACGTAGGTGGCGGCATCCCGTGGGTGTTAATTGGATAAACTTTATACAGTCATTACAATGAAAAAACAAAACAATTTGAATTGTACGTGTTTCTCAATTCAAGGTGTATCCTTATATTATTCGCGAATATATTCATGCAATTATAAATACATAGGTATAATTAAAGGGCACGCCGTTACTTCTATATGCATATATACCATTCGTTTCTATATGTGTATTTTATAAAAAAATACTTGATCAACTCAATTGCGAGTAGATTATAGTATATTATAATTTTTTTTAAGTTAAAGAATGCTTACCATAGAAAACTTAAACCTTATCATTATCAGGGACTGACAAAAAAAAGATAAGTAAGTAAGTAGGTAAGTACCTACTACTAACAACTGCGTCTTTGTTAACGCACGTGCTTAAACTTATAATTAATAGTAGTGGTCCAGAGCTACTAGTACATTATGGTTATTATCTGAAGCGCCGCGTGTGGCGAGAACATAATGCCCTCCTTTGTCGCGATATCGAGCACACAGTTTATTATGTCTCGTAGATTCCTCGTCAGTTATGCAATTTTCACATTGAATGTAACTGTTACAATCAACACTGACATTCTTGAAATACTCGCGTGAATAACAAGCACCTACTTACGGAGTTATTCTCAGAACGTTTGTTTACGGGACTCCACCATTCATCAATAAATGAATACCGCCGCTGCAGACGTGAATAAGTAATCTTATTTTTAACTATAAAATCGTCCTGGTTCCCGCCGAGCTTTGAATCCGATTTAAAATTTGTTTATCACAAACTAGAAAATCTTAATGCAATGACGTAAGCTCACTGCATTATTTTGTTTCTCTATATTACGAATAAAGTACGATAGATTCCCACTTGCTTATTTTTTTACATACAAAGTACCCAGCAATTGATCTAAATAATCATTCATGTCTAGCACAAAGTAAACAATAGGCAGTGTCATGGCGTTTAAAGGCTCCCATCAAAGTTGATTGACGTGGCGGTAAATGGCACGACACCGATATCTGTGTTGTCAATCATATCGTTATAATGCATTGTAATCATAGCACTTAGTGCGAACTGTGCTTTTGTAATAGTACGAGCTCGCATAAAGCTCCACGCACACGCATAAATCATGCTGTACCGACTCCATTACAAGGATTTTTGCTACTTATATCTTTGAAGTTGTCTATTGTTGGCCTCTTACCAATGATCGTTTCGTCTTAAGAAAAGCTCTACTGCCTTCATTTCATAAAATACCGAGTTATTTTTATGGCACTGATGCTATGTGTACCGATACCAGCTTAATACCTTGAGAATTGTTTGCAATACGTTAAGAAACGGAAGCATTCTTGTCCTTAATTGATTCGACGATAGGCGTGGGCTGGAACTGAACCAAGTACCTACCAGTCTGTTTGTTCCGCTACATTGCTCGACGGACGCTCGTAAGGTACGCGGCTCTAACCGCCTGTTGCGAATATTGATGCGCCGCCCGCTAAATTAATGGCTTCTTAAGTTTCCAGCTATGGTTTCCAGTCAAATTATTGACTGGGCATTACCATTCTTGGAACTAACTAATGATATGGTTACTCTTAAACAGCAGTTGAAAAGACCTTTCTATTCTGACCATATTTGGTATAATATTGCCGATTATATTTTAATAACGTATGAAAATGACGTGTGAGTACCTAATGATCAAGATTTTAACTGTTAAAATACTTGTAAGTAGTTAAGTTGTACAATAGTGCGCATTGAGTGTCAACTCGCAATTCTCGATTTGATTTGGAGCGATGGCGTGTGATTGCGTCGCCGCCATGACCCAAACAAGTTACTATTTCGAGATAAACGTCGCCATAAACGGACGGGTGTCGACCGAGCCCGGCGCGACGCGCGCGACGCCCTGTGCGCCCGCGCGCCACATGCTGCCCGGCCCGCTCCACCAGACGCTATTTACTTTCTAATAAATGCCGCTTTGTCCTTTAACTTCCCTCGTAATTACACAATGTTTACGTTTCAATAAAAACATAATGTCTTCTCCGAAAATACATGTTTACAATGCGTGAAATAAAAACAATATGCTAACCGCATTCCATTCTGAACGGAAGGCGTTCAATATTCACATTCATCTTACATTACCGTATTAGTATACGGTAATACCTACTCGCTATCCACCCACTTTTCAATGCGCAGAACGCGTCTCCAAGGTTTTTGCCATAATAAGATCACACCTTCCAGATCTATACGCGGCAAAAACACGAGAAAACAACCGGACAATAAACAAAAAAAATGATTTATTTTTGTTGTTGGTGTTAAAAAAAACAGTGCCTTATAAAATGCGGTTACAAATCTTTGGAACAGATGGTTGAACGGCGAAGTGGAGTGGGCGGAGCGACCGCCGAGCAGCGCCCAGAAGACGATACCAGAGAATGGGACCTGGAGATCGGCAAGCACGCTGGGGTGGCACGAGACGACGCGGGCCCGGGAGCCGCGGCGCTCCGAGAGTAGCATGGAGACCAGCTCGGGCCTCACGTGGCTCCAGCGGCAGCAGCAGAGGCTGCGCGAGAAGAAGGAGGCCAGGGAGCGAGTCGCGCGACTGCCGCTCGAGTGGGACACCGCACCCTCGCGACACGTGCGCCGTTCAGCCAGTCATAGGTAGGTACCATTCGAAACTATTCCACTTTAGGACCTGTTTCGTCAGATTTTAATCTCAATCTTGAGATAAAATTGTGAATGACAAGATAAAGGTGTTGATAAGTATCCAGATGGAACAAAAAAAACCTTAAAGACCGATAAGTTAAGGATCGCATAATAATATCTAGTGCAAAAAATGCGGGACTGAAAATCATATCTATGCAAAATTAGATTCTACATTATGATTATAGGGTTTTTATTTGTTTTATCATTGCAGAGTGGACGGCTACACCAGTGACACGACAGCTTTCGCTGACGACGACGATGACTTTAGCGTGCCGCTGCACGTGAACACGCGCACGCGCCTCAGGACCGACAGCACCAGCCCACAAGCTCCAGACAGGTTTATTTTTGGTTTTTAGGTTCCCTTCCTATTTCGAAGACGTGACTGACCTATATAGGTACTACATTTATTTTGTTCATTAATAATTATTTCGTTCACTCTTATTTTTTAATCGTACCTAATCGTTTTTAATTGAAAACTGAAGGTTTCTTAGCAATGGCGTCAGTATAGGTGCCTATTTGCATAGCTGTCGATGAGTAATATCCGTTTTTCACGCAGCTAAACAAGCTCGCCGTCACATGACATTGAATAAGTTAAACCACGTGGTCCCGTACCTACTTACAATAACTTAGAATTATAATTAACATGAATGAACGGGACTACTCACAGAGGTTATTATTATAAATTACCTAGTAATAATAATGATACGGGTATCCATTCAATGCGAAGTGACTTCAGGCCATAGTCCAATAGTCCAATACACATGGGGCAGTGCTGTTTGGTGGACCTATTTAGAGAACTTATATGGTTTTCTAATCGTGAGTTTGCTCTGGCGAAACATGTTCAGCGATTTATTTTGTTGGCTATTTTTTGGCAACACAAAATAGAGACAATATTACAAATCGATGTAAGCGCAAACCAGGGGTAAGATAGGTACTTATGCTGTTTTCCCCACGTAGTTTTCCTCAACCATTTAGCAACTTAACATTTTTATACTGATTTGGTTTGGGGTTAAAATAATGATGGTTTAATATATTTTCAGAACCTCATCTAGAAAATTCATGTATGAAAAGATGACGATGCGCGAGTGGAGTGCGACGGGCACCCCGCCCAGCACCCCCGCGCCCGGGCTACTGTCGCTAGCGGAGCCGACGCACAATGACACCATAGTGAGTAACGACTATTATAGAAGACAAAGTCGCACGGATTCCTAACTGTCCAAAGATTTGATGACGCTCATAGATATCCTCATTCGCGACTGTTCAATCCGAGGTCCCAGCTACCTCGAAGTGATTTTGTTTGTTTAACCCACGCCATTCCGGCCAATGATGCCGAATCATAATGCCCACCAGTATAATTTCTTGATAAAATAAATATCTTAAACACTGTTCATATTACGTATGTATATTTTACAGGAGCGTGCAGAAAGCTGGTCGCGCGCTGAGTCTCGCACGGAATCCCGCACGGAGTCCCGCGCAGAGTCCCGCGCAGGCACGCCAGCTTTCCCCACACACCCGCGCACGCCCTACCCGCCCACGCCCACGCCCTCGCTCAGCGCGCGCCCGCCGCGATCACCCTCGGTCACCAGGTGAACTGCCATTTTAAATGCTCACCTGTGGCAGCGCAAATACAGTAGTATAGTGATGACTTATTTAAGCAAAAGCGCTGAACCATACATCTCAATAGCCATTCGTATTTTAGGCCTGGATATTGTGCTGGTGGTTGTAACTGGCCAGGAATGAGTTGAATATTGATGGAACTCTTGAAGTTGTACCTACATACTTAGGTTTTAATGAGGATTCTGCGTATTTGTTCGCTACAGAAAAGAGCGCGAGGGTAGTCCCGAGTCGGAATACCGCGCGTTCAACGGCAGCAACGGGTCGCGGCGGTCGAGCGCGAGCGGCGGCGCCGAGCCGCACCACGTGGCGCCCGACCGCGTGCGCTTCGCGCGCGACACCAGCCACTACTGGTACAAGCCCAACATCTCCAGGGACGACGGTCAGTACACTTCCACATCATTTTTATATTCTAAGGCGCTGCGCAAACACTTTTGTGTGTGTGTTTTGACATTCTACTTTTGCAAAATAATGAGAAGCTCTTGTTTCCGACACTGAAACGCTCCGGCGATTGTGAATACCCTCCCAGATCATCATCGAAATTGATCTTCTTTCAGAGAATATTAATAGAAAATTGACTAAGTATAATAATAACATGAAGTAGGTATAAGTAAGCAATAAATAACGAGTATCAATTTGTCGTACAGCGGTATCAGCACTGATGCAGCTGGAGGAGGGCGCGTTCATAGTGCGCGACTCGAACTCGTTCCCGGGCGCGTTCGGGCTGGCGGTGCGCGTGGCGGGCGGCGGCGGCGCGCGCCACTTCCTGGTGGAGCCCACGGCGCGCGGCGTGCGGCTGCGCGGCTGCCCCGACGAGCCCGTGTTCAGCTCGCTCTCCGCGCTTGTCTACCAGCACACCGTCACGCCGCTGGCGCTGCCCGTGCCGCTCCGCCTGCCTGATAGGTGACTAACTACGTGACAATCTAAATATATATAACTCAAAGGTGACTGACTGACTGACTGACTGACTGACATAGTGATCTATCAACGCACAGCCCAAACCACTGTCGGATCGGGCTGACATTTGGCATGCAGGTAGATGTTATGACGTAGGCATCCGCTAAGAAAGGATTTTGATTAATTCTACCCCCAAGGGGATAAAATAGGGGATGAATAATCCCGAAATTTTTGTTATGTTAAATTACACGCGGACGAAGTTGCGGGCACAGCTAGTTAATATACTATTATTTTACGGTTGTAGAACCAAGCTGTACCTAATTGTCTACAGCTCGTGAACGGGCTGCCTCGACCCGGGTAGTACCACACTCTCACGGAAGATCGGCTTAAAGTAACATTCATAGTTGCGTTTCGGACATTGAAAGAGAGAGCCCATAGCCTACAAACCGCACTTACTGACTACGCCCATCCTAAATCAGTGGGTCAATCACAAAAACTATAGACACATGCAATTTTGCATAGTAGTACCTTATAACGTTGGTGAGCGCTGAGAATGGATTTTTGAAAATTCAGTCCCTAAGGACATTAAATAGGGGATTCAAGGTTATATAGAAATCCTATCGGACACATTGTTAGTACTGGAACAATTATAGTAGCGTAGATTACTAACGAAGCGAGACTCCTACGTATGTAAACGCAAGCTGCGTCCTGGGCAGGGACCCGTGGGCGGGCGGCGGCGCGAGCGCGGCGGCGCGCGCGCTGCTGGCCACGGGCGCCGCGTGCCACGTGCTGCTGCTGGGCGCCGACAACACCGAGGCGCTCACCGGGCCCGCCGCCGTCAGCCGCGCCGTCGGCAATCTGCTCATGAAAAAGGTTCGTTATCAACTGAGTAAGAAAAAAAATCTGCGCACCAGATGTCGCTTCACTACTGTCCAGTGCCACTAGCAAAGTCCGCGCCAACGTGGTGCCACCCTGCGACATTTGTTGCCTTCATTGGTCCCGTTAGCTTGTACCAGTTTTCGTAATGTTGCTATGATAACTTTGCACGTAAAAATTATGGCTTTGAAACGGTAATACTAACTACTCAATACAGTAACGCACATTATTTTTTTTTCAGATAAGATAAGACCCACCCTTTGGGTTAATCTCTTTAATTAAGTCATACAACGTTATAGACAAAGCCTTCTCTTTAATATCTTGGTACGCCCCAGGCGGCGGCGCAAGTGGTGCACTTCAAGGTGTTCGGCGGCGGCATCACGCTGACGGACGCGGCGCGCAAGCTGTTCTTCCGGCGCCACTACCCCGCCTCGGGCATCTCCTACGCCGGCATCGACCCCGACGAGAGGCGCTACACATACATCGACAATGGCACGCAAACTGAGAAGTGAGTGATACAAACTGTAAAAAATAATAGCCGTATTCAATAAATATTTAAGTCAATGTCATCTTGTTCCCATAGGTACGCGTATCTGACCGTTAACTTGAGCCAGGTGAGCAGGCAGGGCTAGCTGGCCCACTCGCTTCGACCAAATGGATCGCTCGATCATATTAATGAGCTGAGGAACATAAAGCGACCCTATAGGTTGGGCCGCCCGGCTAAAGTGACGGTCACCCTAATTATTAGGTATATTTACTAACGTTTTGACACCGAGTAGGTACCTATGAGTAGGATGAGAATAATAGTAGAATAGTATCAGAAACTGTTTACATAGTTTGAGGTCCGTACCAAAGAGTCAAAAAATAAAATAGGGTGCTGATTGATAATATAATTCACAGACGAATATTCGCGTTCGTGGCTCGCTCGTCGTCGGGCGCTGACAACCAGTGCCACGTGTTCGCCGAGCTCGAGCCCGAACAACCCGCGACGGCCATCGTCAACTTTGTTAACAAGGTAGCTATCTACGTGAGTAAGAAGTGGCTAGTATAGGTTCATTTCCCGTGTCCCTTCCGCTTTGGAAATGCAGATTAAAAGCAATGAATAGGTACTTATTGATACATATTAGCCAACTAATATATAATGTTCATAAACATTTTTTTATGTTTTAATATAGGTATTGTCAGTGTTTTTAATTTTGTATATTTATATCAAATCGAGAAAAATGAATAACAATATATCTAATAAGTAATAACGACAAAAATCTTATCAATATATATCAATACAAAAGTTTATAAACATTAATTAAGTTTGGATCATGTGCCATAGCTACTTATTTTTGACATCAACATGCAACTATGTATATAGAAAGATATTGACACAGATGTGCAGAACTCTGAGCCACATTGTTTCGTTTGCAGGAAAGGGAGCGGTGACTAATGTTCCTACGTTTTCGAGATTGCATACGTTAAAATTTGCAGAAAAAGTCTTGTAGGTTGACATACAGACTCACCAGATTTTACAAAATGACTAATTATTATTTCGATTGCAGGCTCTGCTGGGAAACATGCAAAAACGTGACATCATATAAATTCCAACGGCGAGGTCTGATGAGCTATTGGTTCGTTAATACTCACAATCTGATATACAATAAGTGTCAAACACATTGGGATGAAAGCGAATAAATGTAATGTTGTGTTGTACCATGCTACAATGGAAATATTATTTATCCGTAGATAGATTATATATTAAAAAATAAAATGAACTTGTTTATGACGATCCTTTCATTTATAAGATTAAAATTACAAAGATTTTTCTCTACAATACGCTTCATTTTCACCTAGTACAATTAACAATGTAATGAGTGTTAAGATAAATTACATAATATAAAATATATATAAATTATAACTTAGTGTAGGGATGGAACTAACTAGTCTCATATTATTTAATATAGAGTAGTGATATAACGTGTGCCTAATGTTTAGAGTATAAAAACTAAAATCAGTGCATGCTATGATGAAATTCCTCTACTACTCACCAACGGCATAGTGGGACAAGGAAAGTATGACATCTTTATACTAGATTTTCATCGGTCTCACCGATCGCCAGGCATGCATCGATAGGCATGGTTTATGCATAGCTTGTTTCCATATTGTGATTATTGCAAGTCTAAGAGCGATCTTGGAAATGTCATTCTTATGTCATTCCAGTACAAAATGACACGTCAAAAGCTTACTAAAGACCGGTCTCATACTTGAGACTGATTTGTTATTACGGACCTCAGTTCGGCTTAGGCGGCGTAGCTATGCCCAGCATAGCCATACCTACGTAGGAATTAATGGGATTATACTTGTCATACTTTTCTCGTTTTACTATGTCCACGTCGACTAACCGCTCTATTGGAAAACGAATGTATTGCAACCAGTACAACGAATATACGAATAATTAATAGTACAATGCTTGTATGTTAATGACATTAAGATACATAATCTAATGATTGTGGTACCTACCCATGTAGAAAGATTTCGAAATTTATAAAATGCAGCTTTAAAATTGCAATGTTTTAATCATCATTCATGCATTAGGTATTTAGCTTTTATTAAATACATATTATATGAAAAATATAAAATACATTGCCTTAATACTAAGCTCAGGTGTTAAAATTTGGGATTATGTTTATTGAAATGTAAACTTGTTCATAAATTAGGTAACAATTATATTTTAATCAGAAACAGAAAATGCCTTACCAGTGAATGAATTAAGAGTAGGTAAATAACCTAAGGTATTTTAATATGTGTCATCGTGCCCAGTTAATAAAACTGTAACAAATATTATAACTGTTGTAAAATGTATTTATTGGGTAATTACACTCGTGAAAATTAATTCAACGTGTTTTATTTATTCTAACACTAAGCAGCTATATACCTACCTATGTTACAAGTGAAATATATTACCAGCCTTCTATATTTCACGTTCTTGTTGATTATATTTTATTATCGTTTTTCATAGCGGTTCGTGAGCAAAGTTCGTCTAAATACAGTATACATTTTAGATACACGATTTGTCCACCGTTCGTTCCCTATGTTTAGTGGTGTGGTGTCGTTTGGCCGACATGTGCGTGCGTCAGTCGTCCGAGCGCCCGAACCGCAGGTGGCCGTAGTCGTCGAAGGAGTCATCGCCCCTCGCGGCGCGCCGCAGCAGACCATAGTCCCGGTACAGCGGGCGAGCCCTCAAGTCTTCGTCGTCCTCGGGCAGGGCGAAGCCTCTCAGACTGGCGCCATCACAGCACCGCATCAGAAATGCCAGTGCAACTGTTACTGCCATTGCCACGATCGATAACAGTCGCATCTTGGATTTGTTGCAACCTGAAAACAATATAAAGAGTCAGTAATATGAAACAGTATTTAATATCCTTTAAGGATACTCTGAATAGGTCAGGCGTGAGTGCTGTAAATGTTGCGACCAACATGACCATGTGGTGTAGTACATACGATGGTACTGGAGACTTTAAAAAGGGTGATGTGCAAATGATTTTTCATTACTCATACTCTGAAAGTAGGTCTGAAGTTGCCTGAAGTGCGGGTTGAAAGTAATACTTTTCCGGCCCGGGAGAATCGCTTTCAACTGACAGCTGTCAAATTATAAAAAAAACTAGTTCCATTTGCATTTCACATTTCTATGGAACCATGTTCAAACTTTTTCTACAGTCACTCAATTACAGCACGATGTAAAATTGAAATAACATAAAGTTAAGTATTAATTAAAGAACATATATTCTTAAATGACTTAATTATAATTTAGTTTCAACAATTTCTTTAAAATAACATAGACTTAATATTTAAAGATGAAAATGAAAAATAATGGCTAAATAATGAAGTTAGCCGGCCAACGAAAAAAAAACAAAATAGGCGGCAATCCTATCTTTTTTTTTCGAGTTGTAGAGTATTGTTCATACTTCGTTGTATTATTTCTTTAGCCAGTTCCTGTTTTTATTTTTACTTTCCTTGTATTCGTAATGAAAAGCACAGTGTTTACCTCGGGTGAAATACTTATTTTGTCCCTCGAACTATTAGCCAAACCCCGTCTCGGGACTAAATAAGTCACTTTCACCACTCGTGTAACAATGTACTAATAAACAGCATTAATTATCATGTTGCAAAGTAGGTAGGTAGGTACCTAAAAAAGAATATATATCCAAAAATCCACTCACCAGATCGCGAAGAAGGTCTGTGTTGGAATGAACGAGTAACAACAATAACGGCCTTATATAGGTACAAAACTCACCCCGTGGAAAAACAACGCCCTCTTCTTTAATATTCCCCTCACTACCAAAGGCTGTCTGCTCTTGTGAAGGTACTGCATAATTGACATATTTCAATTATTCCGACCGAACAAATTGATCCCATTAGCGCACTGTAAACATTTCACCCTCTATTCTTTTTTTTATATACATTGAAATCTTTTTGATTGAGAGAAACAGCCTGGCTTTTTAATTTCATAGCCTTCATCTTTATTTTTTTATTTTGATACAAAATGTATAAAAAAGAGATTTGCCGCGCTTTTATTATTAGTGCGTCACATTATTATTTATTATTTTATAACAGAGCAACTGAATATTATAAAAAATGGGTATAACCAACACGGAGTTCGAATCATTAGAGCAGCAACTTTTAGAACTTATTGGAGAATTCACTTCAATCACGGTGCGTATCTTCCAACTTTATTTATTTCACTTACACCTGGGTGTTTGTACTTGTTAATATATACCTATACTCATTCAACCCCCGAAGTATAGAGAACCTGTCTATCTACCAATTTACCCTTAATTCTCAAGATTTTATATCCAATGACTAATGACTGCCGACAAAATAAAAATTGGTAGGTACTTATATAAAGTAAAAGTTATAAAGGCAGGAATATAAGTACTATGGCCGTGTAATAAAGGGTTCCGTTGCGATTAGGTAATTTATCTCTTAGGGAAAAAAGCTAGAAAAGACTGATCTATAATCTGAAAGAATGACGTTTGAAATAAGGCATCTGAAACTCGTATCCGCGACACCTTGCGTGCGGAGTCGACGCGCGCGGAGGCGGCGGAGGCGGGGCGCGCGGCCGCCGAGCGCGCCGCGGCGGAGGCCCGCAGCGGCGCCGACGCCGCCACCGCGGCCGTCTCGCAGGCCACGGCTGCGCTCGCGCACGCACAGGAACAACTCACCGGACTCAAAATACAATTTGAGTTGTCGGTAAATACCGATCACACAATGACATGTCCTCTTTGAAGACAGGCATGGGTGCGCTATTGTTAGTGACTCGATGCTATAGGACTTTTATTTTGAACATCTAATTATGTCGCCGATGCCTTAGGTTATAGTTTTATGGTTTAAGTTTAGAGTACACGAATAGCTTAGTATGAAAAACCCAATCTAGGTAGGTATATTTAATATCATGTTCATTTATTTCTTTATTCAACAAATTGGTGGCTCGATGAGGCTCTAATGTACTATCAACAACACTATCTATCTAATAACTAGGTGGATTGTGAAAAAGTACATATTATAAAATGCTTTCAAGGTTCAAATATCATTGCAATCGTAAATAATGAGCTACAAAAATAAGTACCTATAATACTTTTTACCAACTCCGAAGACGTAGCACGGATTTCAAGAATGACGCGTGCAAATAGTCACATATTTATCAGGAAAGACAGCGTGTTCTTCTAGAAGAACGTATTGCTGAAATGGTGAACGAAATCAATTCTTTGGAAAGAGAGGTCCAGCAGCTAAGACCGGTGCAGGCAGCGCACACTTCACTGCAGCGGCAGTACATGGAACTACAGGGGAAAATTTTGAAAGCCACTGAAGAGGCACGCAGGTATCTACTGCCCGTATTAATAAATCTATTTCAAGTCTTTGAGTGGTCTTGAGTACGCGTTTGACAAGTAATTTTGTACTGGGATGACGTTAGGATGACATTTCCAAGATCGCTCTCAGACTTGAGGTCGATTTATTAAGACGGGCTTACCTACATCTATACAAATATTTTTTTTTGTCTGTCTGTCTGTCTGTGTGTTTGTTCCGGGTAATCTCCGAAACGGCTGGACCGATTTTGACGGGACTTTCACTGGTATATAGCTGATGTTATAAGCAGTAACTTAGGCTATAACTTAGGCTTATTATAGAAAAACAAATTTATAAAAATGGGTTTTGTCACGCGGGCTAATAACGCGGGAGCGGGCTTTTTTGCTAAGTGAAATTCCACGCGGACGAAGTCGCGTGCTCAACTAGTCTTCAATATTTTTTTTATATAACAAGTCGGCAAACAATCGTATGATCCGCCTGATATTAAGCAGTTATTGTAACTTATAAATGCTTGCGATTCTAAAGGAATTGGACCTCCTTTGCCGACCTGACGGGAGTGAGACAGAGGGAGGGCAATGGACGGGAGGATGGGCCTTTCGGCTTTAATAGCAACTTTACACCGATCTTCTGTGAGAGAGTGGTACTATTCCGGTCAAAGCAAGTCTTCATTCATTGGCATATACAGCTTGGCTCTTTCTTGGCTTGGCAATTTCTAATAGCGGATATTTACTCATTCACGAAATTTTTGCATAGGTACGTACTTACTTATGATGGCCCTTACGCAGGAAGGTACACAGGTCCACTTATTAGCATAGAATTGCAGACCATTTAAAATGCCCGTTTTGTTTGGCACACCATTCGCATCCTTTTAAGTCGAGTCACGATGCATTTCCATAACAAAGAGATATATTGTATAGGTAATTTAAATAGGACTGAGGACAATGCAAAAGTACAATGAGTAAGCAGCAGATATTATACCCAATCAAAACATATCTGATAACTCTCTCGTCAAAAAAATGTACAAATCAATAACCATTAAGTAACAATTGAAAATAGGGTCAGTATGTTACCCAAAAATAAGAAACTAGAGAAAACTCTCTGTATCAGAGAATCGTGTCGACTTGAAAGCGAACTCCGGAGAGTAGAGAAGTGTGCAGCGGGCGGTGCGGAAATACGTGAGCGTGCCCGCCTGGCCGCGGCTGCGCACGCGCGGGAGAGACGACTCACGGCTGCCGAACTACAACACACTAATCGAGAACTACTCTCTGCTAATGGTAATACCGAATAATGTATCAAATTTATATTACTAAATTTACTAAATATTGCAATTTATACTCTCACCAGAGATTTATGTAATAACTCGATCACGATATGTATGTTTGTAGAAATATATTTAAGTATTTGATATTTTTCCAGAACAAATAACAAAACTCAAAGCTACAGTGGCCGAGCTTCAACTAAATTTAGCTGCATTTAACACGCCAGCGCAAAAAACAGTAGATCCAGATGTGGAATCTTTAGCCGAAGTGAGGGCTGCCTTAGAAGCGGAGAAAGCGGGCAGTGCTAAGCTGGAGGAAGCCCTTGCATCCGCTTTGGCTGACAATGCTTCCTTAGCGGCTCGTTTACATGCTGTTGATAATAATGACGGAGCCAAAGCATCTACGCCACCAGATAACGCTACTACAAACATATGTCCAATTGATTCTTTTCTTGCTGAATGAACGATGAAAACATTCTGATTTGATCACGGAAATATTATATTCCGTTTTTCTTTGTTACTTATGACCTTTAATAAATATTGAACTAAGAATAATTCTAAGGTACTATAATTCAACAAATATTTTTCCCAATTATTCGTCAAATTATTAAGTGTTTGTGTGCCCACAGACGGAGGTATTTGGTGCAAGAATAAGTTAATGAAAATATTCATTTTACGTAATATCTACCGTCAAGCTTAGCTGAGCGGAGTTTCATAATTGCGTCACTCGATGATGACTTATCGCACTGTTATAAAAACCTTTAAGATAGTAAGTGTAGGTAGTCAGATGAATAGATATCTATTCATAAACAACATAGCTTCATTATAAAACAATGTGGGAGAAGACGTCGAACAACCATTTGTGTTTGAAACAGGTTTTATAATCGCGACTCGCATGTCCAAAACTTAAAGGTCATTCGGTGTCTTCCAAGAATGAACAAAATATTAAATAATTTTACTTTCATAACCATTTGGAGCAATTTAGTTTAAAAGGAGCTAAACGTACAAAAAGAGTTTGATTTATTTATTGTATAAAATTAGCAACATGCAGAGTCACTACCATCGTGTATTTACACAGAATGAGCTAGTAGGTAACTACACTTCTTTGATGATACCCATGTTGTTACAAATATTCTAAGAATACTAAGATTCATTGTCTATGCTATTATTGTGAATTGTTGCACTGAAACTGGTTCCTCGGAATGCACTCGAAGCACTTCTATATAATATCACCCGCCATCTGAGATGTGCGCTTCGCGTGTATGATAAACAACCAGTATTCTATAGAACCACTCGGACAAGCCTACAAACGTCTAGTTACGACTTTATTGTTAGAAATTACGTGTAGATACAAATACATAACTATAATAAATTTAGCAAGCGATGTGGGCGTTATGTGAACAACTAAATTACAGTTACAGTTTGCTTTACGTGTCAATAATTAAAAATCGCCAAGCGAGGACAGTGCATACTGGCATTTCATTAACTCTAATTTCTCAACTGCATTTCTGATGACTGATAGCTGTTCAGCTTTTACCTATTACTTTTGAACGATCGACTTATAATCGTTGTATTTTAGTCTATTACATATCGTACAAAATATGTTTATGAAGTCGTAATTTCTTCAACTAGAAAAACAAACAAAAAATTGCGGAAAGCAAACCTACCCACTTATGTCGGAATGCTGATTTGAATGGAAAACAGTTTTACCTCTAGATATCAACCGCTATTGGGTAATCATAGATTTATAGGTGCATGTAACAATGTAGCCGGTTTTAGAGCATCTACCTTTGTAGAGCTAGAGCAGGTAGAGTGGATGCAATGTGAGTACCTCGCGGCGGTGGATTTTCGCAAGGCTTCGCGGCGCCCCACCTGCGGCCTGCGTAGGCGCCGCCGCCGCCGCGCTCAGTCGACACTGTACTGGCGCGGACCCGCGTCGTGCCAATCTGCCCCAAGCTATGTGCATCCGAAACAAACGCCCTGTGATATAGTGTTAAGTTGCATTTAAATTAAGTGTTGTGAGTGACTGGATCGTCTAACAGGTGAGGCCGGATGGATGCACCCAAACTGCATTTTGTTGTGCGTGCGTAATCTCTATTTTTACGCGACTTGAGAGACGAGATATTAAGTTAGATTAAGCTTGAACGTTACGTCAAGTTTGGCAAACAAAATATTTGAGAAAAGCACATTACTAGTAATGTTATGCTCGCGTAATAAGAAGGATATTCAGTAAGTAAGTACATATGCTTTGTGTAGAGTCGCTTTCTTAAACTTAAAACGAATGTTGTTGTGCACGGAGGTAAAGAGCTCGAAGCTGGGTCTAGAGAAAGTTTCTTACAACAATGCGTTAATTTCTCCACTTTATAATGTATCTGTATTAAAACTGAATAGTAAAACTCTAGAGTAAGATGTTTCTAAACATAGAATAACAAATAAAATAAAATTGTGATGATGTTTTTTTTCCTTGAAATAGTCAACATGTTTTGCCATATATATCGGTTCAAAAAGGCTGTTCCGCCCACGCATTTGTTGACACAGTGAGTCAGGCCCAGTGGGACACAAGGACACAGCTCCACACGCTTGTACATGACACATGTGAATTGAATACATAGCTAATAACTCACCCACGACATACTCGAATAAATCTGCAGAAACCTTGTGTTAATGGATTGCAAGGAAATATTATATTTTGCATGCTAATTCTAATATTCACGTTTTGTGTGTATTATAAACCAAATTGATGATTTTTTTATATTATTATTATATAAAATACCGGAATATAGGTATGTAGGTATTCGTAATATGTAGTTCTTCTAAAAGCCTTGACCAAGTTTGATTTGTTTTGTACCTATATATGTACGGAATCCCGAAATTACGCTAGCGAAAATGCGTGCAAAAACGAGTAGAACCAGAAAAATTTACATGGTAGGTACCTTTAACTCTATCTAGTGTTAAGATAAAAGCGAAATTAAACGATTGGCTAGGTACCTTGTTTATTTATGTAAATTTCATTTGTAATAAATATAGTTAACTACCTATCTATTTAACAGTAAAATTATTGATTTGCTTATAAGTCTATATAACTTATTTAAATACAATAACATAATGAGAGAGTAGGTATGTAATGTGTTGTTCTTGGTACTGCAATGAATGCTCACCATATATAGAGCGTGACCATTCAGAAGGCTGTTAGGATCCCCTTCATAGCAACGTAAAAAAGGTAGGAAGGCATATTCGTGAGATATTCATTTTTAAATGTAAATGTTGTATCAAATACAACAATAACAAAACACAACAATCTTCATTGTAACGGATAACGGAAAAACACTTGTTTATTAAAGAAAATTAAGTTATTAATAAATGATTACAAACTTACTAATTATTTAAAAGTTGTACAAAATTTGGCCCATGCGGAAGCGTACCCAAGATGCTAGCCGCATTCCCTCGCTGGATGGCTAGAGCCACTCGCTGAGCGAGGAAATGCCCAGCCCTTGGGTCGCCGGTTGCGTCGACCAATCTTTTTGATATCTCTTGAACGAGATTATGCGTGATTGGACCCCATGGACCTAGGGTAATTGGAAAATAAATATAAATCACTACCGAGTCTAAGGGCCTATGCACACCACGTTTTTCAAACGCGCCGTCGACGCGCGTTTGTAGCGATACAGACGCGATAAGCACGCGAGTCAGACGCAGCCTGTAGATCTTTGTAGGATAAAAGCGCGCCATCGACGCACGTTTCTAAACGCGTGTCGACGGTGCGTTTAAAAAACGTGGTGTGCACAGGCCCTAAGCTACTTTTTTTCGAAAAGTTACTCATCCGAATCTTCGTTCTCATTGGAATTACTAGCTGAGGAAATTGGTGTCTTATTATTTTTTTCCTGAATAAATCCAATTCTATTGATTTAGGTAATCATACTAATATTATAAAGAGGAAAACTTTGTTTGTTTGATTGTAATGAATAGGTTCCGAAACTACTGAACCGATTTGAAAAACTCTTTCACTGTTGGGAAGCTGCACTATCCCCGGGTGACATAGGCTATAACATATTCTCAAAAAAATTAGGGTTCCTTACTAAAACTTGAATAATGTAACCGCAATGTACCCGTGCGAAGCCGGGGCGGGCCGCTAGTCATTCATATAACAGAATCGCAAAGTCAATAGAAAGTAAAATGATGGAAGTAGTTACTTATAAAGCTATTGCTTTACAATTCAACCGTTGGAAATCATAATAATGTATGATAATATTTTTTATTTCAGAATGATGACTCAAAATATTTCGCTATTCTGCTTCATTGTAGTCTTGACAGTACCAGCTGCCGTGCAATGGTGAGTACCTATCACAGTAGTACCATACTTACTTACCTATATTTACCTACCTGCATATTATTTTATGTTCAGTAAACGTTTAACTATAGTGACTGATCACATATGTGTTATCTATTCATTATTTTATTACCCTACGTTCGCCCTGGACGTAACATGTTACACGAAACATGTTGTAGAGACAACAACATGTTTCGTCCCGTGTCAACGTATAGAACATTGCATTAAGTACAGCTACAGTGCATTTTTTTACCAAATAAATAAATAACAGGATAGTGTCTTGTAAATTGATGGTCGCCGATACATCATCGTAACCATCATACTATAGACTTTACTAATCAATCAGGGTAAGACATTACACCGTCTGTACCACATGAGTACCATCGGGAATGGGAAAGCGATCCAAATCACGCTTAGACGACCGCTTGGCGCAGTGGTTCGAGCGTAGGCCGCTCGGCTCACTGCACATGGTGGTCGCGGGTTCGATTCCCGCCGGGGCAAATTTCGGAAATGGCCTTTACGTAATTTACCCTGGTCAGGGTGTCACTGGGATCGCCCCTTTTTTTTGCGATGGAAAAATCCTTTATTGATCCCCTTCCGCCTCGGGGGAGGCAGAGGGGGTCTGGGATCGCCCCTAGTCCATTGTACGGTACCCATAGTACAAGCTTTGCTTAGTTTGGCACCGTACAATTGGTGTGTCTGTCTGGCAATATTTATTATTAGGAAATACCCGTCAGATAGAAAACAATACCTATCCATGACCTGTTCCTCAGTATGTCGGTAGTGGGGCCGCGGGTGCTGCGCCCCTACAGCTCGTACAGCGTGGCCGTGGCCGGCGGCTCGCGCGCGCACTCCCTCTACGTGGCCGTGGAAGGGCGGCGCGCCAACGGAGAGCACTACACGCAGGGCCGGGAGGTGCAAGTCCAGGCCGCCGCCTCCAGGCTCATCGAGCTTGAGGTACCTAGACCTACCTATGTAGATCAAACCTCAGTTAACTCATGCTGCGACCCTCGACAGACCCCCAGACTACCTTAATTTCCCGGCAAGCTTTGCAAAACATAAAATCAAACAGGACATCACAAAACAGAACGAAAATTTCTACCAAAGGGCCGAACAGGGACAACATACCAGGCGTGTCTTTGAAAACCTGAATTCCATAGCAGAACTCTGGTCCATAACCAAACCCAGTTTCAGCCTGACTCAAGTGCTAACCGGGCACGGCTATCACCGCCAATACCTACACCGGTTCAACATTATTGATTCCGACAAATGTCCATGTGACATCAACATAATTCAAACCATAGAACACCTCCTTGAACAGTGCCCACGATACGCCAGGCACAGGTTAGATCACACTAGCCTGTGTGATTTCAATAACATAGATCCCTTTTCAATCACCAATCTACTCACCAACATTTCATGCCTCAAATCTTTCGAAAAATTCACGAAGCAAATAATTTCAAGTCTCAAAGAATATAATAATACATAAATATACAAAAATAAAAATAAATTAAAAAACTAAAGAATGAAAAATAATTTAATAATATATATATATATATATATATATATATAATTTTTATACACTAAAACCATACTAAAATAATCTTATATACACACGAAAACAAGAAACTTTATATTGGCCGCTGATCACGTATCCCATTAGCGAGATCATCAGCCAAATAACTATAAATCTCATACACCCTGTCCTAAAAATAAAGGCAGAGTGAAATAAAAAAAAAAAAAAAAACTCATAGTGTACGCTTTACCTATTTTTTATAAATGTTCATGGCATATTGATGTATTGCTGAGTAAAATAAAAAAATAAATGGCGCATAATTAGCCCACGATACTGACTAGAGCATAGTAAATGGTGAGAAGTGTGATGTCATACTCAATAATTTACTTATTGGATATCCTCAGCTCCCAAGTTGACAACTACCTAGATATACGTGTAATAATATTTCTTGAATAGGTACACTTGTGACCACCAATAGATATACCCCTTTACACTGGGCTGTTCGGAAAGTATAACGTAACGATTCAAATAATGAATACCTAGATAAGTAGTAAAATATCTGAGACCTGTGGTAAGAAATCAATTTGAATAATGATTACAAAATGATTGCTTGAAATTTATTGGGTCACACAATATGGAGTTATGACAAATTTGTATCAATACAATTGACTGTACCAACCACAATATTGGAATTAAAAAAAGTGATTCCTCTGCGAGCGAACGTGACTATTGTCGTTTACAGATCGGCGACCCTGGTCCCGGCCAGTACGCGCTGGTGGCGCGGTCTACCTCAGGCCCGCAATTCTCCTCGTCCGCACCGCTGCTCTACCAACCACGCAGCTTTTGCGTTTTCATGCAAACAGACAAACGGGTCTACCAACCTGGAGATACCATTAATTTTAGAGTCATCGCCTTGGATAAGTGAGTTGTTTTATCGAACACTTGTAGGTAAATCGGTACCTGCCCACTTTTCAAGCTTCACTGATCCCGTGACACGGCGATTACCAGACACCCGAAGGCTAGCCCGAAGGTCACAGGTTTAATTACCTCTATCTAAATTAGAATACAATAAATACTTAACGATCTAAGATACGTCTACCTAACTATTAAATTGGCTACGTCTATACATACTTATCATTATACACACGCGTCCTTGTTCCATTAAAAGAGGAAAACGACATCCAAACGCATTAAAAGATTCATTGAGATCACGAACCAATAGCGGTGCGGCGAAAGACACTTTCGTTTTCGATACCATCACCGCTACAAGGAGAGTTCGTGCGAGTAAGATTACGCGAGATTACGTCGCGGTCGTTGACCCCGGTATGCGCATACGCAGGTACCTGCTGCCGCTGTCTACCACAGTAGACGTGAGTATTCTGGACACGGGAGGCTCGCCAATAAGGCAGTGGGCGAGTGTCAACCTGGACAGGGGAATACTCACGGAGGAACTGTTGCTGGCCGACGAACCAGCCCTCGGAGAATGGACCATACAGGTAAATACATTCACTTACGATAATGACGCTGCGACCTAACTCATATGTGCTTGCTCTAGGTCAGATACAAAACAATCTGCGCAATAGCTCGGTATTTCCTCATAAGTATTGTCTTTGGTAATTGAAAAGTAGTTTCCATTTTAAGTATAGTAGAACAATTATTTGTATTTAAAACTGGTACTTATTCTAATCCATTTCAAGATCATAATATCGTAAATCGTAGCGCACACGTTGATTGATAACTTTATTCAAAAATATTAGTAACAAGTGTGATTATCGAACATGCCGAGTCCGGAAATTGTCGCAACCTTGGAATACTTGTTGAAAAGTGGCCGCCTCCGCGATGGCCTTAGCAGATAGGTCGCGAGTGTACGATGTGGCCGCTGTGCAGGTGGAGGCGCGCGGCCAGACCTACTCGCGGCGCGTGCTCGTCGCCGACTACGTGGAGCCGCGCTTCCACATGCAGATCGACATGCCCAAGGAGATCCTCTTCAGGGATGGCCGGTTCGACATCAATGTCACCGCTAAGTACGTTCATTGACTGACTACAGTTACTACACACTGCACTAAGCGTTTCTAAACTATGTAATTATAATACTTTATTTGGAAACGTCAAACTAACAACCGTGTTGCTTCGCTTCGAGGATAATTGGAGTCTTCAAGTCATAACATAAACAAGCTTAGATAATAATAAGCAACATTTATTATTAGTTAGCTACGTTTGTTTTTCGCATCAGTACCTACAATAAACTAGAATGGAAATTTCTCATTAGTTCAAACAATAGTACATTGTTACATGAGTGGTGAAAGTCACTTATTTTGTCCCGAGACGGGGTTTGGCGCCCGAGCGTAGCGAGGGCGCTAATAGTTCGAGGGACAAAATAAGTCTTTCACCCGAGGTAAACACTGTGCTTTTCATTACGAATACAAGGAAAATAAAAATAAAAACAGGAATTGGCTAAAGAAATAATACAAGGAAGTATAAACAATACTCTACAACTCGAAAAAAAAAAACGGTTTGCCGCCTATTTTGTTTTTTTTTTCGTTGGCCAGCCAACTTCATTATTTAGCCATTATTTTTCATTTTCATCTTTAAATATTTTGCCCAAATCTATGTTATTTTAAAGGAATTGTTGAAACTAAATTATAATTAAGTCATTTAAAAAAATATATTCTTGAATTAATACTTAACTTTATGTTATTTCAATTTTACATCGTGCTGTAATTGAGTGACTGTAGGAAAAGTTTGAACATGGTTCCATAGAAATGTGAAAATGGAACTAGTTTTTTTTTTATAATTTGACAGCTGTCAGTTGAAAGCAAAACTCCCGGGCCTGAAAAGTATTACTTTCAACCCGCTTCTCAGGCAACTTCAGACCTACTTTCAGAGTATGAGTAATGAAAAGGAATTTTCACAAAGAAAGCTGTCGTTTCTCATAACATTACAGAAAAACTCACCATACCAATTGAATGAAGGAATAGGTAATTACGTAAACAATCAAGTACCGTTCGTAGACGCAATGCGATGTTGATCTAATCAATCAATGGCACAGAACAAAGAATAATTTAAGCGTATTGAGTAACGGTTATTGAATAAACATGAACAAACAAAGCGAATACACACAAAGCAGTCGCCATAATCAGTTACCTATGGAACATAATAATTAGAACCCCTTCTTTTAAATCTAACTCAAGTTTTAATAATATTCTCGCTGTCGATCATGTCAAATGTTGCATTCGTACTTAATTCCGATTTGATTCACAGACACTTCAACGGTCTACCGGTGCGAGGTGAACTCACCATATCTGCGTACCCAGTGTTCTTCTCCGGATTACTGCAGCCCGTGGTCTCATCACCCACGCGGAAAGTGATCGACATCAGCGGCCAGACACAAGTGACATTCGATCTTAAGACTGACCTCGACCTCGCAGAGGATGCGGCGAGACCACTCGTCGTCGAAGCTGTTATTGAAGAGAAAGACACGCTGATAAGACAGAATGTGTCATCGAGGATACTTTTACTAAGAGCGCCGTATAGACTGAAGCTGACCGCGCCCGACTACTTCAAACCTATGCTGCCATATATTGTGCAGGTATGTTTGAATCAGTATGACCCTTTAGAAAGAAAATATTGTAGCAAGTAGCTGTAGGTATTGCAAGCAACTTTGGGTGAACTTTTAGTTTGAAGAGTATACCTCAAGAATATCCATTTCCTGGTCGACTATAGGTCGATAACAATGATCCTATCCTCTTGTATTGCAGTATACAAGGGTGATTAGTGGAACTCCTCGAGGAAAGCCAACAGCTGGTCATCTTAAAGCTTGATTTTGAAGCGAAATGTAGACAATTTTATACATAACTAGCTGTGCCCCGCGACTCCGTCCGCGTGGAATGTTGACCACCCTTCACATTGAGGGGTATGAAAAATAGATAGTAGCCGATGCTCAGACCTACCCGATATGCACACAAAATTTTATGAAAATCAGCCGAATCTTTTCAGTGGAGTATGGTAACTAACATTGTGACACGAGAATTTTATATATAGGATAATATTGTTGACAGATCGAGTTAGTGGACTCATTGGGGAAGATTATGGACGCGGGTGGTGACGTGACAGTGGAAAGACTGTGGGACGACGGTTCTCCAGTGAATGTCACGACGGTAGCGCTAAGCAAGGGCAGCGCTACCTACACCATCGTCCCGGACCAGGCGCACATTAATTCTACACTGAATTTAGTGGTGAGACTTGAGAAAAAAAATAGATACCTACCTTAATTTACTGCTATCATTTTCTGTTCCGGCCAACTCCATTACTTGTAACACATCCTAGTAGTAAGTCCTGTAGCTAACTGCCAACGCCAAAACTCATGTAAGACGGGCGTGTAAGGCACAGATAGGTACCTAGCTACCTACAAGTTACATTCTTTATTCGTTCTTAATTTGTAAAAAATCACATCTCTCTACTCCTTTTCTAGATTAAGTATAATGAAGTAACAGATCGTGTAGTGAACGTGCAACGCGGTGCGTACTCGGACGGGCAGTTCCTCACCATGGAGGTTCTGTCGCGCAACACTGGTGTTGGCGACGAGCTGCGCGCGCGCATCACCGCCACCGAACCCATGGACCTCGTGCACTATGCTGTCATTGGCAGGGGGGACATCCTCGTCGCAAAAACTCTTGAGGTTACTTAACTGTGAATCTTCACTCTTTTTTGGATAACGGGAAAATGCCTCCACGTCGTCGTGACAAATCTTGCATGAATGTCATTAACCCTTGGTTTGCACTGGACGAAACATTCACTATTTTTCGTTGTCATAAGATAGAGACAACATTATATTATGTTGTGTGTCAACCAAGATACAATGTCAACGGATTGCTTAAAATTCTTCGTTCGTTCTTTGAGAACAAAAAGCCCTACCTATAAGAAGTAAAAGTTATTTGACGGATGAATAATTTTAGTGTTATTTTCTAGTTGAGTCCAGCCCGAAGTAGCGTGGACGTGACGGTGCCGGTGGCGGCCGGCATGGCCCCCGGCTGCGTGCTGCTCGCCTGGTACCCGCGGCTCGACGCCGTGCGGAACAACCTGCTCTCCGCCGCCCTCTACGTGCCGCAACGTAACCTCTTGCAGAACAAGGTACCTACGAACCAAATATAGCATCTATCTCATATAAGTATCTTTCTTTGTATGCTCTCAATGATCTACAAAAGTACTAATTGTCAGCTCAGTTCACGAATATTCACATGGCACATTACAGTCACAGCACGCGTCTTCGAGAAATGAACGAAGTATACTTCCCGGTGATAACCTGTGGACCTAAACTACTACTATCGTTTGTTTGCAACAGATATCGCTATCGCCAGTGTCGAGCACGGGAACCGGTCCCCGGCCCAACTCGCTGGTGGAGCTGCGCGCTGCGGGCGGGGCGGGCGCAGCGGGCGCGGCGGGCGCGGCGGGCGCGCGCGTGGCGCTGCTGGGCGCGCCCGCCGCCGCGCGCGCCGCCGGGCTCGCCGCCGGGAACGGACTCGGCAGCGGGCTCGACATGCACACGGTAACTATTACTATCGTAGTACTATTCGAGAGAACACACTCACCTTTTGATATACCACGACCAACAAGTTGTGATACGAAATGGTAATAATAATCTTGCAATTCAAGTCGATTCTAGCGGTCATTTTATAAATTCATGTTTCGTTAAGTTTCGGAAACCGTAATACGAGTATTAGTTTAAAATAAATGAAGGCGTAACGTGAGAAACAACTAAATTAATTAAAAAAAAAACGATTTATTTTCAAATAGTTTCTAGTGGACCGTGTGTATACACAATTCTTTATTTACAGATCGAACGAGAAGTGGAAAGTTTCAGTGGCTTGGCGCATTCGGTGTACAAAAACGAAGACCATCTCCCATCAATGGGCATGGATTTAGGTGGCTACACCTCTTCCGATGTCTTCAAAGTAAGTTTACCTCTTATTTAGCGATCGTCACGATCTAAGTGATCCTAGCAATGATCACCACTTACTGCATGATTCTCATAACACGTGCGTTACTGTGTTTATAAGATGATATAACTTTTTTCGTTTTATTACAGAATGCAGGAGTTGTGATTCTCACAGACGGTGTGATCATAAAGAACAGTCCCGATGGTGAGTTCACGTTCCTCAGCCCAGAGTGTATGCAGATGAACCTCGTCCGGACTGATTTCGAAATTGCAGTTTGAGTACAGTTGCAAGTCCGTTTGCAATCGGTGTGCAATCCGCTCGTAGTCACTGTGAATCAAAGAATTTGTAATAATAAGACATTATTACATTGTCATATTATTACAAATTCTTTGCTGTGAATAGATAGATCGTTTTTTTTATAATACATGGGGTATTATAAAAAAAAACAACCGACTTCAAAAATATCTGCGTGCTAAAAAGAACTAGGAACTTTATAATTTATTTCATTTGGAGACCCTTTTAAACGCAATCAATTTTCAAAATCGGTCCACAATTGACGGGGAAATCGGTGAATATTCATAATAAAAACGAAAATAGAACCTAATTTTTTTTGTCGATCAAGTTTAAAAATAAAATAAAGAAAGGAATTCAATAAAAGAAGTTCATGACTGTGTGCCAGAGGCGGCCCCCACGGAGGCAGGCGTGGAGTCCGGCACGCGCGCGCCGCAGGCCGGCCCCTACGCGTTCAGCCGGCTGCCGGCGCCGCCCTCGCCGCGCTACTACCTCACGCTCGCCTCGCAGCCCACCTGGATGCTCGCCAACCTCACCCTCGGGTAGGCATGGAAATGTTTGCTACTTTTAATTCATTTTCATAACGTGAATTTCATTACGTGAAATTATAATTTTATTTCACTGTTATTTCACTTGTGATTTTTCACAGTCAATGATGTTATTCATAGTGAATTTTCACGATTACACGTAATCCTAAGAAGTCACTGGTCGATGATTTATCATAACCTTATCATGCAGTACCGAAAGCTTCGAGAACAGTCTACCTATATCGGTAGAAGGCGCTACTTATGGAAACCTATATAATATAATTTTTCACATTCTACCTGTGGAATGTTCCATCACTACCCTCGGATAAGCTTCCGGTTTAATACCAATGAATCCAATAGTACATTGTTACATGAGTGGTGAAAGTTACTTATTTTGTCCCGAGACGGGGTTTGTCGCCCGAGCGTACCGAGGGCGCTAATAGTTCGAGGGACAAAATAAATCTTTCACCCGAGGTAAACACTGTGCTTTTCATTACGAATACAAGGAAAATAAAAATAAAAACAGGAATTGGCTAAAGAAATAATACAAGGAAGTATAAACAATACTCTACAACTCGAAAAAAAAAATCGGACTGCCGCCTATTTTGTTTTTTTTTCGTTGGCTGGCCAACTTCATTATTTAGCCATTATTTTTCATTTTCATCTTTAAATATTTTGCCCAAATCTATGTTATTTTAAAGAAATTGTTGAAACTAAATTATAATTAAGTCATTTAAAAATATATATTCTTAAATTAATACTTAACTTTATGTTATTTCAATTTTACATCGTGCTGTAATTGAGTGACTGTAGAAAAAGTTTGAACATGGTTCCATAGAAATGTGAAAATGGAACTAGTTTTTTTTTTTTATAATTTGACAGCTGTCAGTTGAAAGCGAAACTCCCGGGCCTGAAAAGTATTACTTTCAACCCGCTTCTCAGGCAACTTCAGACCTACTTTCAGAGTATGAGTAATGAAAAGTACTTTTGCCACCAGGCCGGCCACGTTGCAGGTGGTGACATCAAGGAAGTTAGAAATAGGTTCATGACTGATATTTACCCTTGATGGTTTAGTCTATTTCTTCCGACCTCGTTATATTAATATTTGCAGTGCCACTGACAAAGACTGAATATGTGAGTGAAGTGATAGATATCGTCACCTCAGTCCAATCAAGCGACATCTGGTCAGCAGATATTTTTTGCTCCAATTATTTTCTTTTCTACAAAAGGTTTGATCATGGATTGATCCAATGCATGATGCCCGAATATTGCCGAGCTGACTTTTTGACTTTTTTACAGCAACGATGGCGAAGGCACAAAAGAGCGTTGGACACCAGTCACTCCCGGCGAGTACACTGTGGGTGCCTTCTCCGTGCACCCCACGCTCGGGCTCGGCTTGGCGACCCCGCAGCAGTTCACCACCTCGGTGCCCTTGTCCATGACTGCTGAACTGCCTCCCACACTGCAGCGGGGAGAGATCCTCGCCGCGGTGATCATACTGAAGACCACGTTAGCAGTAGACACGACCGTGGAGGTGACTTTCCACAACACCGACCAGTACTTTGAATTCGAACCGCTCGACAACGAAATCGATTCTGTTAAAAGTAAGTTCCACTTTTACTTTTAAACATTCGTGATACATCGCTATTTCACGCGACATATTTTAAAGTCATTCTACATTCATGTTTCAATGAAGAATATGAAAATATTTTTGTAGTCATGGTAGGCGTGTGATGAGGACAATAATATAATATATCGGTTTTCTCCAGAAATCGAGTTGTACCGTCGCGTGAGCGTGACGGTGCCGGCGCGCGGGCAGGCCAGCACGGCCTTCCTGGTGTCGGCGGCGCGCGCCGGGGTCGCCACCGTCTTCGTCGAGGCCAGCGGCGGTGGCGTGTCCGACTCGCTCTCCAGGACCGTCGACGTCAAGGTGATTCATAAGGCTTACTGTATCTTAAACATTTATGTTACTAGTGACTAACTGCGATATATCTGCTGTTAAAACCTGCTGCTACCTTTGAGCTTCTGCTGGCAGCTGCTACGTTGCAACGTTGTCGTCGAGAGTAGTGATGAGAAAGACACAATTGAAGACCATATTATATACTGGGTAGTCTAGATTCGGTAATAATATCTGATCGTGTGTCGCGGGCCGGCAGGACGGGTATGAGGAGGATCTATGGGCGTGGGAGTTGCTGGACGCGCGGCGCGGCGTGGCGCGCGGCAACGTGTCGCTGCAGGCGGCGCGCGGAGCTCGCGTGGGGCCCGCGGCGCTGCTGGCGGCGGGCGACCTGCTGGCGGGCGCGCTGCGCGCCGCGCGCGGCCCGCCGGGGCCCGCCGCCGACCCGCCGCTGGCCGCGCGCCCGCTCGCACTCGCCTGCGTCGTGCTCGACTACTTGCAGGTAAGGCGCGCTGCCCGATATTACGCCACATTTATGTCGACAATTGAACACGTTTCTATTAATTGTTATGTTTATTATTTACTTTATCCAAGTGAGAAAGTATTAGTTAGTCACGCAACGGAACCGTAACAGCATCTGAACCAAATTTAGTTTATAGATGTAGGTAAGTAGTTCATATCAAAATTTGCGCACTGGTGAAAAAAATATTTCAAATCTTTCAGGTGTTCTTTTATACTTTATGACTTTATTCATTTAAAACTAAGTAGGTTGTGCTTACCTACTCACTAGTTAATTTTGCCAGTTATTTACAAGTAATTTACGAATGTAAACAACTTTGTAAGCTAGTGACATCGACTTATTATGTACTATAACCAGCTTACAATGTTATTAGTAAGTACCTAATACCTATAGATCGTAACATACGCAATTAACTTATTAACTTGCTTAAATAAAACTTACAAATGTATCGCCCGCCTTAAGTGCGCTCTAGACATGCTATGAGGGCTCGCGACGAGCGCTCGTTTTGATGTGGTCCTGTACGAGCATCAGCGCTAGAGGCGCATACCTTAGTTAGTACGCCAGAAACGCCTACTCAAACGCACGTAAAAATAAATTCATAACGTAAATTATTGTCATATTATTAAGCAACCCCGAGGGGCACATGGTTGCACTAATTCTACATTTTGACAACACTAAAGAGATGTGTGTTTCCAGGCGAGTGGGCAGGAGGAGGAAGTTTCAACTGAGAAGGTTCGTGAGCTGGCGGCGATAGGCTACCAGCGCCTGATGGCTTTCCGCCGTCCGGACGGATCCTTCGCACCGGAGACCGACGAGGACGCCGAGGGAGATGTCTGGTAAACACATCTCTTCACTCATTTTCAAACGAAATACTTAGATTACCTTAGATAGTGGTCCCCTTGAGTAGGTACGCGTTAGACTTGTTATTTTGTACTGGGATGACGTTAGGATGACATTTCCAAGAATGCCTTCAGACTTGAGATCGATTTATTAATACGGGCCTACGTCTATAAATGACCATCTACTTAACTCATTGACATTAGACCTTTAAACGATCCAATAAGATTGGAAGTCTGGGCCTAGAATGATGAACTAGAATGATGATGATAGGTATTCAAATATCCATCGCTTGAAGCTGGACGTTTAGGGGCGCCACTGAGAAGTAATGACGAACGGTTGGCGCAGTGGTTCGAGCGTAGGCTGCTCGGCTTATTGCACATGGTGGTTGCGGGTTTGATTCCCGCTGTGGAAAAATTCGTAATTTGCCCAGGTCTGGGTGTTAATGGGATCAAGCTTAGTTTGGGACCATGCAATCGGTGTATCGGTCTGGCGATATATGTGGAGATGAATGAACACTCGCAAATTGCGTACTGAGCCCCCTGGGAAAGGCTTCCCTGAGAACAATGTGGTGACGTCAGGATGACGTCAGTGGCGGCGCGCTGGCTGGCGCGGTGCTCGCGCTACGTGGCGGTGGAGGCGCGCGCGGCGCGCGACGCGGCGCAGTGGCTGGCGCGGCGCCAGCAGGAGGGCGGCGGCTGGCCCGCCCCGCCCCGCGCGCCGCACGACCCCCGCGCGCAGCGCCCCGTGCCGCTCACTGCGTACGCGCTCATCGCGCTGCAACACGCCAAGGTGAGCGACACAGCCTCGACACGTGACCTGGGGCCCAACTCTGTTAACCGCTCGCATCTCGATCGACTCGCAATACGTCAAAACTGACGTATCGCGTATCTGAATGCATCAGTTTTCACAGACGGTTGAGACCCCAGAGCATCCTCATCTTCACGTCAGATGTTTCTGTGGCAATCGGCCTATACAGCTCTTTTTGTCACCTGCCTTGTAATGAATATAAACTTGGTGATCTATTACCGGATCTTTTTCCTTCTTGATAAAATTCGTAGAGATCCCGAGACAACTTAACTTTACCCCGAGACTCGTCAAAGGTCAAAGCTCGGCGTCTTTGTTGGACACCGCTGTTGATTTATCATATCGACAAGTATATTTCACAGTGGTGAAAGTGTGTGACGGGCCTTGTCTCAAAAATAATAATCTGATTAATTGACTTATTTCTATATCATCTAAGATCATACTTAATCTGATATCTTACAGGGATCTCATATTATTCAAAGAAGACACGTCACGGCGAGAGGGCCGCAGGGCCGCTAGATGTGTGGGACTCAAAGGTGAATTACCCTGCCGCACGAATTTATAGACCTATGATTTCTTGTCATCCAGGGTAGCGACGTCCTGTACAAAAACAACATAAACAAAGCGTTGGATTACCTGGTTCGCGAACTATCCCCTGACCTGGACGCGTACTCGCTAGCGGTGGTCGGCGGCGCGCTGGCGGCGGCCAGGCACCCGCAGCTCACGCAGGTGCTGGAGATCATGGACAAGTACGCTAACAACACGGGTCAGTTGCGAAAGGATGCCGTATGCACTGCATTAGGAACTACATTAAGAGAATCCAATAGAGCAAAGGCTTCGCGAAATGACTCAAGTAATAATAATAATAATAAATGAGCGTTGCCAGACGAACACACCCACTGTACAGTCCCAAAGTAAGCAACGCTTGTACTATATCGGGTACCGTACAATGGACTAGGGGCGATACTAGCGACACCCAGATTAGGAAAAAATTACGTAAAGGCCATTTTCGAAATTTACCCCAGCGGGAATCGAACCCTCAACCACTATGTGCAGTAAGCCGAAGGGGCCTTCGCTCGAACCACTGCGCCATGAATGACTCGCATGGTCTTTATTGAGCATAATTTCCACAAAGGTGGTAAAGTAAGGGTTGGTGGTTTGAATGATCGCTCAAACATGGAGATTTTGCTCCCGAAATTTGCTTTCACCTCTTGGCAAATGATAGTTACTATTGCTAAACATTGTTTTCGACGGGGTTTAATATGATTGAACGGCAGGGTCGACCCTGTTCTGGTCGCGCACCCTGTCGGGCTCGGAGTGGCGCAACCCGTGGCTGCGCGGCAACAGCCTGGAGGCGCGCGCGGCGGCGTGGGGGCTGCGCGCGCTGCTGGCCGCGCGCCTGCTGGACCAGGCCGCGCCCGTCGCGCGCTACCTGCTGCTTGCAAACAAGCCGAGCGACCCCGACCCCGAAGTGGTAACCATCCATATACTCGCTTACCTTTTTAGCACTCCTCAGATTGGCCTGCAGACTGATGGAAAATAACACACCCAGGGAACACGACCCTGAAGTGGTGACTCCAAACACCCGCCCACCTTTCTAGCACTCCTCAGATTGGCCTACGGACTTATAGAATATAACACACCCAGCAACCCCGACCCTGAAGTGGTGACTATCCATACACTCACTTACCTTTCTAGTACTCCTCAGATAGGCCTGCGGACTGAAAGAATATAACACACCCAGCAAGCCCGACCCTGAAGTGGTAACCATCCATACACTCGCTCACCTTTCTAGCACTCCTCAGATTGGTCTGAGGACTGATAGAAAGCAACCTTGTATCAATTGGTACAACTGGTATTCAATCAGCAGTCTTGCTTCTGTGGCCATTCAGCACATTCCGTGGATAGTTTTCTTCCATCTCCTCCTATTCGATTCGATCCTCGTTTGATTAAATTCGTGCGGGTTCCAAGACAATTTAACTTTACATGGGACTCGTTGACGGTGAATCCTCGGCATCCTCGTCATTGGTCACCATTCTCGATCTTGGCTTACAGGAGTTCCTAACAGTGGTGGGAATGTTTAGCGGCACTAGTCCGATTTTAAAAACCTTGAAACATGACAACCTTCGTTTATCATAACGCCAGGAGTACAAGCCGAAGGCACAGAGGTTCACTTCAGTGCACAAAATTTTGGCCCCCCCTTCATACGAGGGGGATTCGGGCCTATTAAAACAATCACAATGCAATTGTTAGCAGCCTGAATGACGCAAGTAAATATTTTCATTTTGCAGATGGACGCCTTGGCTCAGTTCGCCGAAACGATAAAAACATCCACGAAATTGCGAATATCGGTCAATGTGAGTGGATCTGATGACGTGAGACAGTTCCAGATCGAAGAGAATAAGGCACTTATAATACAAACACAATCGGTGAGAATCTGATATCTTCTGAATATTTGTGCAATTACATTAATTTTATATCATAAATCGATTTAAATGGCAGTACCAAAGAAATTCCAGATAAATAATGATATCCTAGGTATAGCTCGATATCAAATTTCTCCAGTTCTACTTTTATGGGTTTTTGGCGGTTTGCGTTTGAAAGCTATCAAAAGTAGGCATGGCAATTATTGCTACTTCCAACTAATTTTCATTACGTGAAATTATGTTTTTCTTTCACTGTGATTTTTCACAGTTAATGATTGTATTCGTAGTGAATTTTCACTATGACACTTAATCCTATGAAGTAACTGGTGGATGATTTATCATCAAAACCGGGACAGTACCGAACGCTTTTCGATTAATTGCAATTTTTAACAAGTTCTATCCATGGCGGTAGCAGGTGTTACTTATGAAAATCTATAATAATATGATTTTTCATTACTCATACTCTGAAAGTAGGTCTGAAGTTGCCTGAGGAGCGGGTTGAAAGTAATACTTTTCCGGCCCGGGAGAATCGCTTTCAACTGACAGCTGTTTTGAACAGTGTTTGACAGCGGTTTTGACTGAAATTATAAAAAAAAAACTAGTTCCATTTTCACATTTCTGTGGAACCATGTTCAAACTTTTTCTACAGTCACTCAATTACAGCACGATGTAAAATTGAAATAACATAAAGTTAAGTATTAATTAAAGAATATGTATTTTAAAATGACTTAATTATAATTTAGTTTCAACAATTTCTTTAAAATAACATAGATTTGGGCAAAATATTTAAAGATGAAAATGAAAAATAATGGCTAAATAATGAAGTTGGCCGGCCAACGAAAAAAAAACAAAATAGGCGGCAATCCGATCTTTATTTTTATTTTCGAGTTGTAGAGTATTGTTCATTCTTCCTTGTATTATTTCTTTAGCCAATTCCTGTTTTTATTTTAACTTTCCTTGTATTCGTAATGAAAAGCACAATGCTAACCTCGGGTGAAATACTTATGTTGTCCCTCGATCTATTAGCGACCTCGCTACGCTCGGGCACCAAACCCCGTCTCGGGACTAAATAAGTCACTTTCACCACTCGTGTTACAATGTACTATTAAGTATGGATACACCCCCAGATCCGCAACAGCCTGTCGGTGAGCGCAGCGACGGAGGGGCGCGGGCTGGCGCTGCTGGGGCTGGCGGCGACCTGCAGCACCAACGCCACGGCGCCCTGGCCGCGCTACACGCTGGACCCGCGCGTCGACCAGCTCTCCACCGCACACCGCCTGCAGCTCTCCGTATGCTTCGGGTGAGCGTTACCTCGTCCCCATTAGGATTGCGAGCTCTAGCATTTTATAACACTTACCATTTTATAACGCAGCTTGCGGTAGGTGTTCACTGGCAGAAATCGTAAAGGCAACGTGTGATGCCTCCTCGATGCATCTGTTAGTAATTTTGTAAACTACTTTGTAATTAGCACTTTATAAAAGTTCCCTCAAAAATCAACTAGATGGCGTATGTGAACTTTTCAAGTGACTGGATAGTGCGATATCTATTGAACATGTTGTGAAGTAATATGTTGTTAAGAGTTAAATTAACCTATCGTGATTCGTGTCCAACTACGATTTTTAGACGTGTCGTATGTACTATTTATAACTTACATGAATAAAATTAAAGTCTAATACAATGTTTTTAACGCCCAATGAATAGACCTTGTTTTAAGTGCATATTTTCTTGAATCTTTAGATTCGTGGCACAGGGCAACGAGACTGAAGGCGGACTGACGCTTCTTACTATTCAGCTTCCGTCGGGATATCTTGCCGACATAAATACACTCACCGAATTAACGGTAAGCATGGATTAATACTACATTTCTATTGCAGGCAGGTAGAACGTTATCTTAATAAATAGCGAGGCAATCGATATGTCCAGTGTTGGAGGAGCAGTTTTCGATAATTTAAAAAATATTTGAATGAGAATGAAAATAGTACACATACCGCCCGGACGTTTTAGGAAGGCCAAACCTCCATCTGACGTGGTCTTCCATCTCGCGTTCCGCACGGATCAACGCTAGGTTCGGAACGTTATCGCGCGGAGTAGAGTCAATAACGTGTGCCTGCATGTGTGTGTACGTGTGTGTGTGTGCGTGTGTGCAGGCGGCGCGGCACGTGGTGTGGGCGCGGCTGCGCATGCGCGGCGCGCGGCTCGTGGCGGGCGTGCGCGCCGCGCGCGGCGAGCGCTGCGCCACGCTGGCGGCGCCGCGCGCGCTGCCCGTGGCGCGGCAGCGCGCCGGCTGGGCCACGCTGCGGGACCTCTACGACTCCAGTTAGTATCCCGCATATGCATTGCTAAGGAACGGTCGCTAGGAACGCTGGGTACGTTCCCTAGTGACAAGGTCCACAAGCCCGCATCTAATAAAGGTGTAAATGTCCGGCAGGCCACCGCGCGCGCGTGTTCTTCCAGCCGGTGGCGGCGACGGCGTGCGACGTGTGCCGCGCGTGGCCGTCGTGCGCCGCGGCGTGCGGCTGGGCGGCCGCGCAGCAGGGCGGCGCCGCGCAGCAGGGCGGCGCCGCGCCGCGCCCGCCGCCCGCCGCCGCCGCGCCCGACAGCGCCGCCGCCGGACGTCTAGCGCCGGCCCTGCTCCTCCTCACCCTCGCTATCATCAAGCTATAAACCCACCATAGTAACTTTAATACAGAACATTTTAACCCAGAACCTCTCGCAGTAAGGACGCCTTGTTACTTACGAGACAAGTCGGAGCATTCAGCATTCGGTCTACGTTCTGCGCTCCGAGTTCTATGGCGACGAATATTTAACCGCCGCTGTTGACGCGGGCGCTATGCGGCCCATACATTATAAGTAATGTGAATAGTAAAACGTGGGACATATACATCATCTACTAATAAATTATGTGGTTGTTTGTATGTAACGTAAAAACGCGTAATACTATTAATCCGTCTATAACTAATAACGATATGTATATGTATATTGTGATATATTTCTTAAATAGGAATCAATAAGATTATAATAAATAACTATAACTTTCAATGTATAATTATACTTTAATAGATAGCAATAAATGTAAGTTCCATAGACGAGAAGTATGTGGAATAATTAAGTATTTATTTATGATACAAACGATTGTACATATTAATTAGACAATAAATATCAAACTAAAAAATAAATAAACTTGACAACAAACTGTTATTAAATCTCCATTTTCCTCATCATCCAGTGAAAGAAGCCGAGAATTGAGAAGGACATCGTCAGCGGGACCGCCGATGCTTTGATCCAAGCCCATAGACTGAAAGGAAAAAGTACTCATTAGTCGGGAAACTTCACAGTAATTAAGACTTATAAATGTGCTATAGTATAGGAAAATCACGATAGATTTCCATTCGTTTTCCAATAATTTATCTGTTTTATCGATCGATAGTAATATCGACAAATTAGGTAACTTATTATTTACCTGCAAGTTTCATTTTGAAATAACAAGTTGGCAATCTGAAGAAACCTACACTCTAAATCTAAACTCGACACGAGAACTAATCGATATAGAATATTTCTGAATCGACTTGCTAACCATGATTAACAACGCCTTCTCCTTTATGGGGAGAAAATCTTTATTAAGATACCCAGAGATCATTTTGTAAGAGAGGTCGATACGGCCGAGGCAGTACTTTCTAAAGCCTTACCCATCATCTATCTCAAGGCTGCTCAACTTTCGAAACAGTAAAGCCAAACCAATTATTCCGACACGTTTAACTTATCGGGAATTTTCTAACATGCTTGCGCGGGACATTTTAAGTTCGGGCATGGGGTTGGGCAGCTATGATCTATCTAAATAAACACCGTACATTTACGTGACCTACTCGTAAGGGTCGTCGGAGATGTAGTAGGGCTGCGCAGGCGGCAGCAGGCCGGCGCGCGCCACGCGCACGCGCAGCACGGGCCGGTCCTCGGCGTCCGTCGGCGTGTGCTCCACCATGTGCACCACGTTCTGACCTTCCACCACCTTAGACAATATAACGATCATAAAAATATCCTACTAATATTATACACTAGCTGTGCCCACGGACTTCGTCCGCGTAGTATTTAACGTAACAAAAATTTCGGGATTATCGGGATAAAAAGTATCCTATATGTTAATCCCGGTTATAAACTATCTGTGTTCCAAATTTCATTCAAATCCGTTCAGTAGTTTTTGCGTGAAGGAGTAACAAACATACATACATACATACATACATACATACATCCACACTCACAAACTTTCACATTTATAATATTAGTAGGATAATATTAGTAGGATGTGAAAGTTTGTGAGTGTGGATGTATGTTTGTTACTCCTTCACGCAAAAACTACTGAACGGATTTGGATGAAATTTGGAACACAGATAGTTTATAACCGGGAATAACATATAGGATACTTTTTATCCCGATAATCCCGAAATTTTTGTTACGTTAAATACTACGCGGACGAAGACGGTGGGCACAGCTAGTCTTTAAATAAATATCGCCAGGCTGACACATCAACAGTATGGTCCCAAACTAAGCAAAGTACAATGGGTACGAAATTTGCCGTAGCGAGAATCGAATCCGCAACCACCCGGTGCAGTAAGCCGAGCGGCCTACGCTCAAATCACTGGGCCTAGCGGTTGTCTTTGTCTTATTTTTTTTATTATAAGATATATTTAGAATTTTAGATAAGTAATGACTATTACTCCAAGTGCTAACATTACACATTATAATTCAAAGAAACACAAGTTTTGGAAAATAAAACATAAATTATAGCATCAATTTACCGCTTTCCGCCAAAAGGTCCTACCTTCATGTCACGGCCAGAGAGAAGCGATTATTCAGATCAGATTTAATATCGAAAGTAGGTACCTATCACGCGCATCCACATTCTAACAGCACGTATGGCGATATCACGCATCACGATCCAGATTGGTAGTCTAGCATGAGCCGTCGCGATACATACCTTGCCAATGACTGTGTGTAAGTTATCTAACCATGGTGTCACTGTGGTTGTTATTAAAAATTGACATCCATTGGTGTTGGGACCTAAAATAACGAAACCGTTGTTTAATAAGTACTTAATTAACACAATTTTAATCAGTGAAATAGATGCAATTTTTAAGGCACCTTTATTAGCCATGGACACGAATCCAGCGCCGGTGTGTTGCGTGTCCAGATTCTCATCATTGAATGTTTCGCCATAAATACTGATTGAACCCGTACCGTCGTCCGAAACCACATCGCCACCTGGGTAATATTATTTTATTAATTAGTTACACCCACTAATTAATAATGACTTCCTATCCGCCACCCTATTTGAAGTTAAAAAGAGGCATGTAGGTAATTCTTAACTTTTTCATTTTGCCCAGTATCTGCACATAAAATATTGAAGGCAATCTAAAAGTAACATAAATAACATTCAAGATACCTTATGTATGTTAAACATAGGTAATTACTAACCTTGTATCATAAACCTCTTAATTATCCGCGTAAATGAGGTCCCCTCATAGGACATGCCATTCACTCCTTTAGAGGCAAGAACTTTAAAATTTTCAACAGCATTCGGAGCTAGGTCTCCAAACAAACCGATCACCACTCTGCCCAATGGTTTGTCCTCGCTAACGATGTCGAAATACACTTGGTCAGTAACGCGGAACTGGCGCGCCTGTAATAATTGACAATTTAAATAAATCGCGATGCTTAAATATTTAACAATACAATAAAACTTCATCTAATTGCGCACATTCACATGAAGAACTCGACTAGCGAGAAAAAATAATGGTAAAGTAGAAAAATACATTGCAATGTATTAGCCACTTTCCCAAAGGTTCAATCAATACAAGCCACACATTACCTCTGAGTTCATAGGTAATTAGATACACTTCCCTGTCTATGAAGGAAGCCTTACATGGGCCAAAACATACCTATATCTACCTATGTTACAACCTTTGTCCATGAGTATGACCTGTAGGTATACCTACTTACATAAAAAATGAAATTGTGGAGAAAGGAAGTACCTGACTGGGTGATAGTTCCTACTAGCTTGATGTGCGCAATATTTTATTATTTACTAGTTTTTTCCCGCGACTTCGTCTGCGTAGACTTTAGTAAAGTATTCTATGTTTTAATCCAGGTTATAAACTATCTGTGTTCTAAATTTCATCCAAATCCGTTCAGTAGTTTTTGCGTGAAAGAGTAACAAACATACATCCACACTCACAAACTTTCGCATTTATAATATTAGTAGGATACTTACAGACTTAATTCATATCACAGCATGTATTATCTCTTCCTTTGTAAACTATGTTTTAAACATTATAACTTTAATTTTATAAACAATAACAACAATTTATTTTATTTTTCTTTCTTAACCCATAATCACTTGATAGAAGTGATTCCATTTTGATTTTATTATGCAGTCAAACACTATTCCGTGTGTCCACCCCACCATTTTCTTGTGTTGGCTTTGCTGTTGTGTTAATTGTAACATGCTTCATGTGGGAGTTTATATGTAACTTGAGTTTATCACTCCGACTGAACTCTTTTTTGCAATTTAATGTATCCTTAAATGGACATTTCAACATCTTCCTTGGTTGGTGCAGTCTCATGTGCCTCTGAAGCAAGTCTTGTCTTTTAAACATGAATTTGCAAACCGGACATTTGAATTGTCTATTACCATGCTTCAGCATATGAGATGTTAAATATTTCTTCATATGAAAACTACTGTTGCAAAGATTGCAGTGGAATGGTTTCAGGGACCTGTGTGTCTGCAGATGTAGCCGCAGCCTCTTGACACTAGCAAATGTTTTGTCACAATGTATGCATATTTTTGTATGATTCTCTGTGCGTAAATGTAAAGTTAGTTTTTCAGATTTCCTGAATGTTGCATCACACTGTGAACATTTGAATTGCTTTTCTTTATAACTACTGTCCTTCTTGGGAATATCATGAGATTGCTGATGTGTTGCAATATCCTCCATAGAGCTGAATGTAGAACTACAAATGTGACAAGAATACGCCGGGCTGCTGTGGAAAGCAGACACATGATTCAGCAATTGTTCAACTGTATCAAAAAATTCCATGCATTCCCCCTGTATACACCTATATTTCTTGAAAGACAAATGATTTTTGAGATGTGATCTATACTGAGTGTAATTAAGCAATATCAGGTTGCAATATGAACAAGTGTAGCTTAATAACTCCACCTCAGGGGTCTTAGCTGTTGTTTCGTTGAGTCCATTTGGCCATATTTTGTGAGACGTGATATGTCTCTGCAAATGAGAGTTTTGAACAAAACAACGCCCACATATAGGGCATTGGTAGGGATTTTCATTGTGTGTTTTCATATGAGAGAGCAAAGTCTTCATTTTCTTAAATTTTTTCTTACACATTGAGCAGATGAGATTGTTAAGTGATGTATTTTGTTCTTTATTTTCGTTTTGTTTCATTTCACTATGATCAACCCTTTCACATAATTCGTTAGACACTGTTGTCCGTACACTTGTACTTATATTGTGCTGTTCCTGACCGCCAGACTCAATACATTCCAATTTCTTATGATCCATGAAAACATGTAAATTGTTGTACATAGATTTGCAACGACCGCAAACAAAAATATCTTCATTTATCGAGTCTAAGACAATAACGTGGGCCATTGTTTAATAAAAATAAGTCTAAATTAAGAACCCACTATTTTAGGACAAGATATCTAATGAAACTAGTAAAATATCTGCGGCTATCGTTAGGAAGTAGTAACTCCTTGGATCTATTAGTTATATTCACTCACAGACAGGCAGATCCTAGTTCATGCTCACAGTTACTTTATAGTTAGTTTGTATATCACAGGACAAAATACCCTTGTATTTATGTACCATTCTCTAACGTAGTTGTTACATTCTTCTTCATTTTTGTTAATGGCGTTTGTAACTTTGGCTTTATTCTAAAACTAAACAAGTAGTTTTTTGGTAGTAACACACTACAAAAAAAAACAGCTGAATTAAATAGCAAATAGAATACAATTTAAATCGGATATTTAGATATCCGATAATGACATTAGTGTCAATTAGACAACTGACATTGACATTTTTCAGATTGATTATCTGTTAGTTATTTGTAATGTCGTGATAACGCGATTAGTGTCAATAATCAATCAATTATAAGTATTGATTATGAATCAATATAATAACTTGCACATAAGTTGACTTTGCACAAAATATACAAGTTCACTTGACATTAGATACACACACTAGGTAGGAATCAATGTCAAAAAATATTTTATACCAATTCGCATCGATATCAAAGATATCCAAAAATGTCTATGACTATTGTTTGGTTGGTCGAGTCGACGTCAATTAGAGAGTGGGATTGGGATTCTTGGACTTATATCTATGAACATACGCTCACTACACCAACTCCGTAGCGTCACCGGATCGCCTCGCTCGCAAGCTGTCCAAGCGCGGACGTCGAGCCTACTCGCATGCTTCCCTTGCATTGACTGCGTATTGCCAACGCATGAGTCCCGAGGGCACCACTCACTGCCCACGAATGATTTACGCGCCAACCTCTGATAGACTATTTGCAAATTTATGGACCACGCAATGTCCTCTCGTTGACCACGCGACGTTCCCTCATTTTTTTTTTTTTGCCGAGCGCTTTGTGCTCGGCCACGTGTGACCCCTAACATAATCAGGGACTTTATTTGCTGTATTTATTTATTTTCTTAATTATTTATTGTTTATCTATTTACTTTTATATAGTGCAATTTTACTTTTTATTTCTTTTAATTACTACCTACTACGTTCCCTCATTGACCACGGGACATTTACTGATGACAACGCAGCATCCTCTTGTGGACTACCTGTCGACATTGAGTGGACGATGAACGATCGGGCGGTGCTGCGCCAAGTGGCTCTAATGACTTTTTATGTTAAATAAAGACGATTATTATTTATAATCGTTTACGTAGTGAAATTGAAATACATACTAATATTTTTACGTACATCACTAACGGGATCTTAATAATGCATTCCCGTAGTCACAGAGCATATAAAGTTCCCGTAGTGTAGTATTGGATTCTCTATGATACATTGTTTTGTTTTGAGAAATCGATTAAAGTACTCCAATTTCCATCTTAATTTTACTGAGGATACAAAAAACTAAAGAAATACTTAACTATTATAGGTACTCAAGTAAGTAGGAAACGTAGTGGTTACATATTCTTTGTAGATAGGAACAACGAACGAACGAGTAAAGTAATCGGGGCTGGGCACTACTGTTTCTGAAAAAATAATAAAGCAAAGCTAGTTAAAGTATTAAGTATGCACCTACTTATACTTGGAAGATAATATCCAATCATACCTCCTAAAAATTAATGTGAATATTCTTTATTCAACTAGGTAGGATATTATAACTTTATTGAGGTGGTTTATGAAGGCTGTGCAGTCCCTTGAGCTTATGGGCCCCAGGGCACTGCACCACCTAGGCCTATGATTTCATAATGTTTCATGTATTGTACTATTTATTGCATAGTAATTACACAAATTAATCTTTATTCTTACTATTCTATGAGTACTATTCTTTATCTTTGTTGAGTATGTTGAGTCGAGGTTATTGGAACGAAGTTCCTTATGGCCCGTTGCGAAAGGGGGCTAAATGGAACAAATTAAGACCAAAAGTTGTAAGAACACTTTTTGCTATAGTTGTAAGCCGTGCGGCGTATGCGTGTTTCTCTGTGTCTCTCTCTCTCTCTCTCTTATAGAAAGCAAGCCAGTTATTTTCGTTTTGTCTTTCTATTTGGCATTGAAAGTGTGGTGACGCGACAATTATTTTTGTTGAGTTGTGGTTAGAGAGTATACATTTTTGTACATTATAAATAATAATTACAATTATGAATCCTGACAGTGTTTCTGCACAAGTTCCAGATATTGCAACTTCGTTCCATCCGGGTCCCTTGACACCTCTCAAGTTTCTGGTTATTATTCTGTAATGCTGAGCATAGTAGGTGCTTTATGCATAAGTACATAAATTAAAGTCAAAACTTATACTATGGGTAAAAAGGCTACAGTAGATATATGGTAAATAAAAAATTATTATAGATACCTACCTAATAGAAATCAGTTTGGTAGGTACAATGCTTTTTAAATAATGTTTAACAATAAATCCAAATCCAATTATTTTCAGACAATTATGACGGTTAATAACACAATTGCTCATCAGCGACTTATTCTAAGTGGAGATAGAGAAAGGTGTGTATAGATTTCTGCACTCAATGTATTATAATTATACTCTGTATTACACTCAGCATAAAAGATATCCCAATATGTAACAGGTTTTATAATATTAATCAGTATTATTAAACTATAAATGTTTTGTTACAGATTTAAAGAACTTTTGAGAAGACGGCTGATTGAATGTGGTTGGAGAGACCAAGTGAGAATGCTTTGCCGAGATGCTGTTAAAGAAAATGAGACCAATAATGTAACATTTGACACGCTAGTTACAAAAGTGACACCTCGAGCTCGTTCACTTGTCCCAGACACTGTAAAAAAGGAATTACTGCAAAAAATTAAAACACATCTTCTTACCCAAAAGGATCAGTAAATATATGCACTCATTTTGCTATAGTCAATGTTATTTTAGGATTGTGGTGATGACCACTGTCCAGGTATATCCATCCTATATATACAGATAGATAGGTATACAGTAAAATGTGTGCATGTAATGGAAATGAAGAAAAAGGATTTTTCCATTTTGATAGTCACATTTTATTTTAGTAAAGTGGTGCATATTATTTATTTAAATTTTGTGCACATGTTATTATTTGTAATGAGGTAATAAATTGTAATTATTTGAATGTCACTGGAAGGCTTCTTGATTTTTATATAAATATAAAATAAGTACTACAACAAACAGTATACTTTTATTTATAAACAATTTATTATACATTCAGGCTAAACAAAAATATACATATTTATGTAATATACATATTTGAATAATTGTTTCACTATGTAATACTGCCATAAGATTATATGTAGCTGAATGGAGTTATTGCTTCAAAAATCTGTCATGGAGATTTATTCAATAAAAATCTGTACCTACCCCACATTAAATTATGTAGATATATAAAATGACGCCCCATATATCAGGTACTATAAAACAAACTGGTTACATTGCCAACATTTACGAAACAGGTACCTACTAGTATTATTTTTGTTGTACATAATTATATGTAGGTACCTACTTAAATAATACAGATATACATTTATTTCATAGGATGGGACTTCTTACTTACAAAGTTGAATAGTATTAAAACTTAAAATAATATCACACCTGAAGGAGGAAAGCAATACTGTTAGCAATACTTTGCTAACATGAATTTATTTAGATTTTTGGATTCCGGGTATAAATTAGGTACAATAACATAGCTGCCATAATAAAATTGTAGACAAGATTTTGAGCAAATGAAATTACCCTTACTTTACTTACGTTAACAGAGTGCCTATATTTAAACTAATATAAATACATCGGACACAATTGCTATGGCAAAATAAAAATCTATCAATTTAATAATAATTATTATTATGTAAATAATGTGGCACTCGCGAACATATGCGCCATTTGATACATTTTGGCAATTCAATTGCATTGAGCATAAAATAGGACGAAATTACGTAATACCATATCACTTATGGTCAATGACAGTTGGTAAATAATTATTTCGGTTTTAAATGAGGCGGGTCTACTAAATATTACAAGATTGCGCAGATTTGCGTCGATATATTGCTATAATACTTCCACCTATATTAGATATTGTATTTCACTATTTACGAAAACAGATCTTGGAACTTTCCAATGTTTTTATATTATATCAAATTACTCGAATTCTACTATGTACTTAATCGTAAAAATAAAAAGTAACGCTCATATTATGTCATTAATTTAAAGTAAATATATTATTACATATAGTAACCAGAACAGAGAAAGTATAATGTATAAGTATATAGGTACGTATAAATGCATTTATATGTATATATAGCAAAAACATTCTAAAGAAGATAGTGAGCAATTAATTTTCTTAGTATAAATTCTTAAAGCTCTTTGACTCCTGATCTAAAATTTGATGATACACAATATGTACAAGGATATACAAATGGAATGTAATTTGGACTTGGTTATACCTTTGATCAAGTATAATTTATTTTATTATGTAAGTATACTTAACTTAAAAAAAGTAACAATAACATTATATTCAGTACTCTCTTAAAAATATTTTTAAAGAAAAAAATACCTACGTCTTTTTAATAATCTACTTACACATCGAATAATTGATCACTCCATTTCCACAATACTGCTGATTACTAATGAGCAATTCAATAAATTGTTTAGTTTGCTTTTGGCTGCCTCAGCATAAGTATCAAAATATTCAAATATCTAATCGAAAAAAATATAAAACAAAAACAAAAATTATAAAATCGTTTTGTGCAAGTCCTTTTTAGTAGGTACTTTTGCAGCTAACGTAAAAAATGACAACACAATTTAAATGGAAAATTACTTATCTACCTACTCAGGACTTAAATATAAAAGCAAATTTATGTAAATAGTAGTAGTAGCTGGACAGAGCAACATGGAAAAGAAAAGGGGAGTCCTTTGCCCAGGAGTGGGACAGTCCTACAGGCTAATAAAAAAACAAAAGTAAAAACTAACCTATAACATATAAGTTTGTAAAAATACGCTTATGCTTTGTATCTGGCTGTACATATTTCTTTTGTACGTATGAATAAATAAATTTGGAATAAGCCAAAATATATTGCAATACTAGCGGGCAAGACTATAAATTAGATAAGATACTATACCAAATATATTATTTATCTAACATTTTAATTCAATTTAATCGCCAAAGTAAATAAAACTTTATTAATAAATATCTTTCGAGAGATTCATAGATTTGTAGGAACGAGTAATGATTTCGGCAATAGTCACGCTTACCTAGGTATCGGAGACACATAAATAAATAATCTTATCGTCATCGAGAAAGCATGCCATCACTGTCATTCTTAATAATGAAATCTGTGATGTGAGCGGGACAGAATAGAACACGCATACGTTAACGTAACGCTGCGTAAATAGTTTGTGCTCGAGCAACTGTACTTATATTATCTCGTTTCAAAGACATTCGAATCGACTCACATCGATATTGACGACACACGCAAGTCTACATATATTTTTTTAAAACAACATCAGCTTTTGAAGGGGCCACTACCGATCCTCGATACTAAATCGCATCGTCACCGGCGACTCGCACGGATCGAAGTCACGGGGCTCGATGCATCTCGGTGACTCGAATCACAAAATTTAGATCTATCCGAACCGACGGAAAAATACGCGAACATCGATCAGCAATCGTTCTACGTAGGATCGGAATCTAGGTACCGTACAGCGAAGGTTCACTATGCGAGTGGGGAGCGGGCTCGGCGGCTGCGGGCTAGGTGTGCGCGGCCAGGCGAGCCAGCGGCGGCGCGCGGCGCGAGCGCGGCGCCGGCGCGCGCGCCGCCAGCACCAGCGCCGAGCCCAGCGCCAGCCGCACCGGCGCGCGCCACGCGCCCGGCAACCTGCGGCAGCGGCACGGTCAGCCTGCTGCGCGGCCCCAACACCGCCACGCACCCGCCCGATACTACTGTCTATTCAGACGAGCTGCTTCCGTACTGCAAATCATGCATAGCTCTGCCCGCCGATTGCGGAACCGGTTGGCAATTTTAGTGCAGCACCAAAACATCCCCAACATTCCAACTGCAATTTTGCAGTCGGCTTGTAGTCCGGATGCAGCTCGTCTGGGAAGACCACTAGACCGGTCTCGGGCGGTGGCGGAAGGGCCGTTCCCTCTCAATAATTCTGATCTGACTGGAGCCGGCGTCGGTGACAGTGCTAACGAATTATCTTTCCAAATACCTGCGGTTGCTACTCTTTTTACAAATTTAATGTCATTTTCATTGTATGCTCTAGTTCTAAGTTCGGCCGCTTGGAATGATAAATCGGTGGCACTAGTACAGTCGCGCATACCGGTGCGGTGGTCGAAGCACATTTCCTGCCGCTCGATGTGTCAGTTTGTCGTTCGTATTTTTGGTTCGAAAATCATCTTACATGGAACGTGAGGAACGTGATTTCACTAACACGAATAACTTAAGAGTACTAACTTGACGAGCACGGTGGTGACGGCGGCGCGTCCGTCGGCGGTGGGCTCGACGGCGACGGGCCGCAGCTCGGCCGCGCGCCGCCGCCGCGCGCCCTCCCCGCCCGCGCCGCCCGCCCCCCCCCCGCCGCCCACCACCACGCGCACCGCCGCGAACGGACGCTTCGCCATGTGCAGCATCTGCAATGTTTTACATCCACGAATATGACACAAAGTAACCGGTCATAATGCCGCTGCGAGTTCGGCTACGTCGGCGCCAACTGCACCATCCAGTGCCAGTGCAACGGACACGCCGACTGCGAGGGGCCCGACAAGCTCGACCAGTGCAAGGAGTGCCACAACAACACTATGGTGAGTCACGCCTCGTAACTCAACCCTTAAATCGTCGACGTCGCAGTGGGTCAACCGTAAGCCGCTGGGGTCCCTGCACATGGTGGTTGCGAGTTCGATTCCCGCCGGGGTAAATTTCGGAAATGGCCTTTTCGTAATTTGCCCAGGTCTGGGTGTTACCGGGATCGTCCCCAGCCCATTGTACGGTACCCATAGTACAAGCGTTGCATAGTTTGGGACCACACAGTTAGTGTGTTCGTCTGGTGATATTTATTATAAAACTCGATCTCCCGCTATCAATGTGTCTCACCTCGACGACGTGTCTTCTTCTCGCGCGGCGGACGTCCGCCGCCTGCTTCGCCTTCCACGCGACCACGCAGGCGGCCAGGAAGAGGAAAAAGCACGAAAAGAACACCGAGAAGAACACGAACAGGTCTATGTGGAGTTGGTCCTGGCGGAAGAACACCACGCCGAAACTCGCGGCGCCCTCCTCGCTGTGCCGAGCCCGAATGACGATGTAGAACTTGGTGTGGGTCAGGTCGTGAACGGTCTGCGGGAGCGTGAGCACGAGCCGGTTGCGCAGGTTTCTCACGCGCAGCAGGATGTTCTTCCTGTCCACGGTGACGTAGGTGGCCAGGTCCTTCGCCGCGAAGTCGGCGAGCGTGTACTCGGTCTTGTCGTAGTACCACGTCAGGCGCGGCTCGTCCGGCACGCGGTCGTCGAACGAGGGCGTCTTCCGGAATGGCTCGTGTTTGTAATACGTCGGGTCCAGCTCCACGGCATGGTCGCCGTTGCTGGAGTTCACCGAGACCACGAACGAGCTGTCGTTCGGGCTCAGGTACAAATCGACGGCGCCCTGAGTGACGTCCACTATCACCCGTATATCCACATTCATGTATCTCGGGTTAACCGCTACGAAGGTCGTTTGGCCGGGATAAAGCGGACGTGGCTTGATTTTGCATTCATCTGAAAACAAAAAAAAATATTTTTCAAATTCTTTTTATAAAAGTAAAATTTTATAGGAACTTTGTTTAACCAAAGTTTACCGATAGATTTTCCATCAAAGCATAGCTTGTTCTCTATATTGATAGTCTTGTAGCACTGGTGTCCGTTCCTGGGGTCGCCCATGTAGAGGTCCTTGCACTTGACGCATTGGTACCGCCAGCACTCTTGCGCAGAGTTCTTGCTGTTGCTGGTCGTTTGACACGAGATGTCGCTCTCGGTGTTGTTTCCGCAGTTACATTTCTCGCCCGTGACCGGGTCGCAAGTGTCGCCATGCCCGTGACATTCACATCTGAAAAACGACGGATTAACAATTGGAATATGGATGCCATATTTGGTACAATCAGTGTTTGATATATAGTGCAGTCTTTAAATAACTTTAAATTGAACATTTTAAAAACCCCCGGTGCGATGTCATTTTTAACTATAAAAGAGCTGATAATTTTCAAACGGCTGAACCGATTTTCCTCAAACAGCTTACAACACTGTCGATCCGAATACCTTTCTAACAAAATAAAAATCGGTTCACCCGCTTGGCAGCTACGACGCCGCAGATAGACACACAGCTACACATGTTAAAATTATAACACCTCTCTTTTTGTCGGGGATTAAAAATCACCTAAATCAACGCAATTAGAAGATACGGTCATTAATCTCACACACTTTTATAATCGCTAACTCATTCAAAAACCTATGGGTACATCCGATTGACCTAGAAACATGAAATTTGGCAAGAAGCTAGTAAAGGAGTATATCTGAAAATTCTTCTGAAATTTGTGGTTATGCAATATCCGGAACTTGTGCAGAAACACTGTCAGGATTAATTATTGTTATTATTTTGTATTATTTATTATGTACAAAAAGCCTGTACACAATAAAATACACTCAACAAAAATAATCGTAAAAGTAAAAGTACTTTCACCTTCACCTTCACTTTCACTTTCAGTCTGAGAGAGAGAGATAGAGACAGACAGATAAACACGCGCACGCCGCACGGCTTACAACTATAGCAAAAAGTGGCGCCAAAAAATGTCGCAGAAAATGTGTCGGTACACACTGTTTTTTTTCCGTCTAGCCCCCTTTCGCAACGCGCGATAAGGAACTACGTTCCAACACGTTACAAGACTTGGCCAGTAGTACTCACGGCCGGCAGGGGTCGCGGAAGTCCTCGGAGCCCCTGAAGTACCCCTCGATGCAGCGCTCGCAGCGCGGCCCGTCCGTGTAGTTGGCGCAGCGCACGCAGCGCGCCTTGCTCGCCGGCCCGTCGCGGTAGAAGTCGTCCGGGTCGGCGACGCCGCCCGCGTCGCGCGGCGCCGGCAGCGCGTCCACGTCGCTCGTGCATATCGACGTGTGCCCGTAGCAGTACATCGAGCACGGCACGCACTGGACGTTGTTCACCGGATCGCCGACGAAGTTCGGCTTGCACTTTTCGCACTGGTCGCCCTGGATACACAAATAAATAGACGGAAATCAAGCGAGAGATTATTAATATGTAACATCGCTTGTACTATGGGTACTGTACAATGGACTGGGGACGATCCCAGTGACACCCAGACCTGGATAAATTATAAAAAGGCCACTTCCGAAATTTGCCCCGGCGGGAATCGAACCCGCAACCACCATGTGCAGTGAGCCCAGCGGCTTACCGTCGAACCACTACGTCGTCGACGATTTAAGTGTTGAGTTACGAGGTGTGACTCACCATAGTGTTGTTGTGGCACTCCTTGCACTGGTCGAGCTTGTCGGGCCCCTCGCAGTCGGCGTGTCCGTTGCACTGGCACTGGATGGTGCAGTTGGCGCCGACGTAGCCGAACTCGCAGCGGCACACGTTGGGCTGCACGCACGCGCCGCGCACGCAGCCCTGCGCGCACACCGCCACGCACCCGCCGCCCCCCGCGCCGCCCGCACCGCCCGCACCCGCTCCCGCTCCCGCCCGCTTGTGGCCCTCGCCGCACGCGCACTCGTAGCCCTCCGGCAGGTCGCGACACACCTGGCGACACATTCCAAAGATAGTTTTTAAGTCATTCTCATCAATGAGTTGCGTTTCGGTTGTAGACTTGTAAAAATGAAAATTTTTAAGTAGTCCTCAATTTTGACTTTGAAATTGACCACTAACTTTAAATAATAATCTGAAGCCTTGCAGTCCACCTTTGGGGACAATAATATTCATATTGAGCAATAGAGAGGTATTTGCCCAGAATCGGGACAGTGCTTTAGAGAAACAAAAAATAAAAATAAAAATTGATTTTCGAGCTCACCTCGGACTCCGCTTTACACTGGTGATGGTTATTCTCGCACTCGTTCTCCGGCGGGCAGCGCGTGTAGTGCCACGAGAACGTGTCGTTCGTGTTGTTCGCCTGGCGTACGGTGTTGTAGACGGCCGCGCACGTGGTCCGCGTGGAGTAGTCCAGCGGCGCGTCGATGGAGCCCTCCGAGCAGACGCCGTCCCCGTTGGCGGCCTCCAGCGCGCACCAGCCGCAGTGCGAGTGGTGCAGGCACTCCGAGCACTGCTCGAAGGTGCCGCACGGCGCCGGGCACTTGCCCTTGTCGGCCTTGGTCAGCACCAGCCCGCACACCCCGCCCGCGCAGTACACCGGCTGGTACGCCGGCGATATACACTTCCCGAGGTAAGTCGCCCATCGACATTCCGAGAAACCGCCTTCGCCGCCGTCCGCACTGAGACACGACTGACAGTCGTCGTATATGTGACACCGACTCGGACACTCTTCTTTAGTCGTGGGCCGAAGGCTCGTACGGCCGGGCTCGTCGATCAGTGCACACGTCCAGTTGAACACTTCTACAGAGTCTTCCGATATTCTTGTTAGTTGACCTGTCAATATTGATTAGTATTAGAATTCAGATCATTTCCAAGAACATTGCGTGAGGCTCGGGAAGAGTTTACCTTCTCTATTAGCGTGTCTGGTCCAGGTACAATCATTGGAGATACATTTCTCGCAGTCCGACGCCGCACATCTCAGTTCCGGGCAGTTGTCTACGTCACTAATGTAAGTTGTTCCAGCGTTACATTTCATACTAGTACAGGACTCGTCTGTGGGCACGCATTCACCTGGAAATTATGTGATAAATGATTATGACAGTTGATCTTCTATATTTAGGGTCAAAAATCGCGTAGTGGTTCAAGGTGTCGTATTGGTCAGAATCAATTTCGTAAAGGCCTTTTCATTACTCATACTCGGAAAGTAAGTCTGAAATTGCCTGAGGAGCGGGTTGAAAGTAATACTTTTCCGCCCTAGGGAGAATCGCTTTCAACTGACAGCTGTCAAATTATTAAGAAAAAACTAGTTCCATTTTCACATTTCTATGGAACCATGTTCATGTTCATGTTCCAACTTTTTCTACAGTCACTCAATTACAGCACGATGTAAAATTGAAATAACATAAAGTTAAGTATTAATTAAAGAATATATATTTATAAATGACTTAATTATAATTTAGTTTCAACAATTTATTTAAAATAACATAGATTTGGGCAAAATATTTAAAGATGAAAATGAAAAAGAATGGCTAAATAATGAAGTAGGCCAGCCAACGAAAAAAAAAATCAAAATAGGCTGCAATCCGATCTTTTTTTTTCGAGTTGTAGAGTATTGTTCATACTTCCTTGTATTATTTCTTTAGCCAATTCCTGTTTTTATTTTTACTTTCCTTGTATTCGTAATAAAAAGCAGTGTTCGGGTGAAAGACACCCGTTACATTCACCCCTTGTGTAACAATGTACTATTTCGTAATTTGTCTTGGTCTTGGTGGAACTGAGATCGCACCCAGTCCATTATACGAGACCCGTAGTAGAAGCATTACTTAGTTTGGGACCATACAGTTGTTCTGTAAATCTGGCAATATTATTATTATAAATGTTACACCCACCTACGGCTGCAGCGCAAGATTCGCACCATCTACAGGCAGGTTTATCCTCCTGGTACAGTGGCCACGCGGCCAAGCACGATGTGCACGTGGTAAAGTTTTCACAGGCCCGTCGCGACACCAGCTCGGAGTCGCACGCGGCTCCGGAATTAGTCGAAACTCGATCACTGCCCTCGCAACCGGGCTTGTCGACGGAGAAGCATTTCGTATAGTTCCCTGTACTACAGAAACTGCACCCCATGTGACTGCGGCAATCTAATTTGTGGCCGCTCCACAGCGAGCAAAGATCCTCAGGCAGGGATATACGCGTGACTTGACAATGAGCGCTGCCGGTCCAACCGCCTATTATATAAATGTAGCCGTCGTTCTCACTCTCCATGTCGATGGCCATCGCGTGAGCTATCGTGGGAGGCGGCGGGTGACCCACGATACTTACACCTGCAAGATAATTACAATTAAAGTCTGGAAATAAACATTGGGAATTCATTTCAAACTGATTAGGAACCCGATACAAACCTTTCACAAGTCTGACCCATTGATTGCAACTGTAAATGTAGGCTATAAGAGAATCGGATCTGTTGTCAGGGTCGGTTCTTCCGCCGAAAATTATCATGTAATCGTTCGTCGACACAGCTGAATGCAAATACGTGGCTTGCGGTAGATTGTCGTAGAAATGATTTAAATTAGGGAATGTGGGTAGTTCGCTCCATTTCTTGGTGGGGTAGTGGAATGAGAACAATTTGTTGGACAGCGTTGTACCGTTATACGAATACAGTATTCCTCCATAAACGTAGAGACTTTGAGACGTAGCGTGATACACGGTGCTGTGACCGATGACGCCGATGGGCCTGGCGCCCTCGGCGTTCAGTTTTATCCATTTCTCGTTGTCGAGATCGAACTCCCACAGGTCAGACATGAAACCCCCTTCTAAAGAAAATCCTCCGATCAAAACTAAACTTTCATAATCTTGATACTTCTGCAATGTTATCGTGTGTCCGGCAAGGGGCGGCGGTTGCTCTTCTTTCTCTTTGTTTTTAATATTGCCCCATCTCTGGTCTTTCAAACTAAACTGCCAGAAATCCCCAAGAGTTTTATTCTGCCCACTTTTCTCTTGCAAACTTAATCCGCCGTAAATGTAGATATTTTGTTTGGAATGATAGATCTCGGCCGCATGGAAGTATCGACCTTCGGGCATTTTCGCATCTGGGGTCGCTTCCACGGTGACTTGCATCCACGTGTTGTTCTTTGTATCGAAAAATCTGATATCATTCAACGGGCCGTGCGAGAGGGAGTAGCCTCCGAACATCCACAAGCCCCGCCTGTCCGCTATCAAACTGTGCCCAAATCTTGGAAGTGTTTTTCTTAGGTGATCCAAACCGTCCGATAAGAATTCTGAATTGAAAAGTTCGGTGAACACGAGCTGTGATTTGTCAAGTTTGATAGAGCAGTCATCTCCGCCGAAACCTTCGTTACACAAACATCTTCCGTAGCTCATATCGCAGATTCCGGCGCCGCTCGCCATGCTGCAGTTATTCCGACAGATCTCGGTCTCACAGCTAGAACCCCCGTATCCTTCGCGACAAATACAGTGCCGCTTGTTGCATACTCTCGGCCAACCACAGTAGCCATCGCACGCGAGCACCTTATATTCACCCTCGAAACCCTGTTCCGGCTGACCCTGTTTGTAGTGAACGGTCAAGTTGCCACTCCGCGCCTCCACGACCCCCGAGGACGCGCCGTTACAAAACACACCCAACAACTGACTCTGCTGATTGTTACTCAGATCCGGCACACCGCCGAGCCCATCATACACGTACACCGCATTCTCATCACACGGCACATCGAACGTAGAGGAATTGATGGTGAACTGTATGATGGCGTCGTTAATATCTTCGGCGGATATGATCCATAAACACTCCTGGGAAGGTCCGACCGATTTTATATCAGGATCGGTTTTATAAGAGCCGATACCCTCCGTTCGCGTCGCGTTCAACATGCCTCTCGGTTCGCATTGATAATAGCACCGCCCGCCGTGTCTGGGGTCTCCATAAAATTTCGGCTTACAGCGTTCGCAGTTCAGGCCCTCCGTGTTGTCCTTGCAGATGCACTCGCCCGTCGTAACGTTACAGACGCCGCGCGACTCGTCGCCGTGGTCGTTGCAGTCGCACCGGCGACAGCCCTGCCCCGTGGTAGCGTTTCCGTGGCTGCCGGGCTTGCAAGATTCGCAAAATTCTCCCTCCGTCCAATCCTGACACTCGTCGCACCGGCCCACGCCGGTCCTACACGTCGAGTGATTGTGACAGCCGCAATTTATCGAACAATCGGCGCCGGTCCAGCCCAGATCGCAATGGCACTTGTACTGCGGCGAGCCCAGGCAGTACCCGTGGATGCAGTTATTGTAGCACGTCCGCATGCAGCTCTTCTTGCCGTCGCCTATATACCCCTGCTTACATTTACACGTGTAGGAGCCGTGGGTGTTGTTGCAGACGGCGTGCTCGTGGCAGTCGTGCAGCCGCAGGCCGCACTCGTCCACGTCGGGGCACTGCGCGTACGCCCAGCCGGCGTTCGTGACGTTGAGGAAGGACGCGCAGTCGACGTGCGAGCGCGTGAAGTCGCCCTCGGTGCACGCGCCGTTGATGGGGTTCCCGTGCGAGTAGCACCAGCCGCAGCCCATGCTGCGCAGGCAGGCGGAGCAGTGCGCGTGGCGGGCGCAGGACTTGCACTGGCCCGCCTTGCGCGCGTCGTCGGGCGGCGACGCGCGGTCCAGCCACTCGCGGCACAGCCCGAACTGGTACTCGCTGGTGTAGACGCTGAAGCTGAAGCACTGGCGCGTGGCCTCGCACCACACGCAGCGGCCGCTCTCGTCCAGGCAGCGCTCGCAGCCGCGGCGCAGGCGGCAGGGCGCGGGGCAGCGCGCGGCCGCCAGCACGGCGCCGGCCGCGCGCCCGCGCCGCGCGCAGCGCGCCTGCTCCGGCCACCACTCGCAGCGCGCGCCGGCCACGCAGCGCTCGCAGCTCATGTGGTTGGAGCAGTTGGGGCAGGCGGCGGGCTGCACGGTCAGGTAGCGCCAGTCGCCGGCCGCCGCGCACGCCGCGCGCTCGTCCGCCGCGCGCGGCTCGCAGCGCTCCGTCAGCTCGCACCAGCCGCACGCCGCGTCCGCCAGGCACAGCAGGCAGTTGTCGTACTCCGAGCACTGCCCGTCCGAGTACGGCTCCAGGAATTCGAATGTGAACATCTAAAATTAATATTTAAGTATGGTACGATGCGATTACGGATCGTACCCATCCTACGTAACCCGGTCAGAAGCGGGGAGGGGGGAGGGAGCTCTTCAAAATACCACGTTTAGTCCCAGGGGCGGGAGGATCTATATTCTCTAGGAAAATCTAAATAATATTTTCATTACTCATACTCTGAAAGTAGGTCTGAAGTTGCCTGAGAAGCGGGTTGAAAGTAATACTTTTCAGGCCCGGGAGTTTCGCTTTCAACTGACAGCTGTCAAATTATTAAAAAAAAAAACAAGTTCCATTTTCACATTTCTATGGAACCATGTTCAAACTTTTTCTACAGTCACTCAATTACAGCACGATGTAAAATTGAAATAACATAAAGTTAAGTATTAATTCAAGAATATATTTTTTAAAATGACTTAATTATAATTTAGTTTCAACAATTTCTTTAAAATAACATAGATTTGGTTAAAATATTTAAAGATGAAAATGAAAAATAATGGCTAAATAATTAAGTTGGCCGGCCAACGAAAAAAAAAACAAAATAGGCGGCAATCCGATTTTTTTTTTCGAGTTGTAGAGTATTGTTTATACTTCCTTGTATTATTTATTTAGCCAATTCCTGTTTTTATTTTTATTTTCCTTGTATTCGTAATGAAAAGCACAGTGTTTACCTCGGGTGAAAGACTTATTTTGTCCCTCGAGCTATTAGCGCCCTAACTTTCACCACTCATGTAACAATGTACTATTACAGTCTTGGCATATACCTACTATGGTTATCACCAAGGGGGGAGGGAGATAAAAAATTTATAAAAAGGGGCACGTAGTATGGGTATGATCCTTTACCTACGCGGTACCACACCGTAAATTCGGACCCTCCGATTGATTTACCTTGGCGCTCTCCTGGGATTTATTGTGAAGGAGTTCCATTTTGGCGCGATGGTGCGACGGGTAGAGTCCCGTGTGCAGCGAGTCGTTGGCCAGCATGTCCACGGCGAGGCGGCCGGGCCGCAGCGGCGGGCGCGGCACGGGCGCGCAGGCGGCGGGCTGCGCCGCCAGGCCGGCGGGCGCGGCGCCGCCCAGCGCCAGCGACACGTTGGCGTAGCCGGCGCACACGTGCAGCGCCTCCCCGGTGCCGTTCCACGCGAGCGGGATGTGCAGCCAGCCCCGCAGCCGCGCCTCGCTGGCGCCGCTGAATATGCTGTTGCTGCCGCCGCCCGTGCCCCAGTCGATCGTGGTCGCGTTCACTACGGACACGCCGTCCGGATGCTTCCAATCCGCCGGCTGCTGGTACCTAAGAAACGTGAGCCCGGGCCGTCTATCTAGAGTTTTACACTCATCGGGATTCGTGACTTCGGTTCCCGTGGCTCCCCACCAGCCGGGGTTCTCCGACGGCGTGTCCTCGCCGCATATACCATAGCTATCTGAAAGAAAATTATCATACGTTTATAGGCTTTTTAATCCTCGACTTTAATAGAGGGGTCCAGGGGTAAGTTTAACACGTGTTCCTGTGGGATCGTAGCGCCCAAGCGGATGAACTGATTTTAATTATTATTTTTTGTTAGGATGGTATTCTGATCGGGAGTGTTCTTAGCTGTGTTTCATGAAAATCGGTTCAGCCCTTTGAAAATTATCAGATCTTATGTAGTTTAAAAAGTCGCCACATCGGGGGTGTTTTTTAATTTTCAATTTAGAGTAACGTTAAATACGTAGAAATACTTAGATTTATTAAATTATAAGCTGTTGTTATATTACCATAAGCTGTTTATTTTACCATAAGCTGTAATGTTACCGATGGACGGGCGGATGTTACTTACCGTCTTTGTGATGACATCGAGCATTCTGCACGCACCAATTGCACTGATCCAAGACGAGCTTGTGGCTGACGGAGGGCAAGGGCGTGCGCGAGGTGTTGGCGCCGCCCTGCGGGGGCCCGTGGATGAGGCAGGAGTGGCAGTCGCCCAGCGCGGGGCAGACGCCGCCGCACCGGATCGACTGCAGGTTGGTCGTGCAGTTCGAGCCTATCGTTCTACCGTAACAAGTCTGTAACACAATGAAAAGCGAGTTCTATACCAATCGAACTTTAGAATGGATTACATTGATTATGCAAGTAACATTTCGTTCCATAAATTTGGTATAAAGAATCCTTCAAAATTAGCCTCTACGTAAAGGAAGATAACAAAATCGCATCACTCTATTCTTACTAAAAGCGGGATATAATCAGTTAATTTCACTAATTCGCGTGTATTATTACAAATTGACCCATATGGCAGTGTCATAAGACTCCCAGCACGCGTCTTCTTCGCTTCGTAAATGAACTATCTATACTCTGCGATACACAGAAATAAATAAATATCGCCAAACTGACACACCAACTGTATGGTCCCAAACTAAGCAACACTTGTACTATGGGTACCGTACAATGGACTGGGGGCGATCCCAGTGCCCAAGGCAAATTACGATAAGGCCATTTTCGATATTTGCACCCGCGGGAATCGAACCGTCAACCACCATGTGCAGTGCACCGAGCGGCGCGGCGTGCGCTCAAACTGCGCCAAGCGGTCGTCACATGACGAAAGGATCAAAATATGCGACATAAATGGCCGTATCTTTTGATTGCGTTGTCTTAGAAGCTAATTTTTTTACACCTACAAGTGACCGTTTGATTTGAGTGATAGCGTTTGATATGGTTTGATATTAGCTATTAATTTCAACTTGATATCTCTATTCGTTTCTGAGAAAAAGGGAAAAACAGAACAAAAACAGAACAGAGAGAAAGACAGACGGACAACAAAGTGATCCTATAAAGGTTCGGTTTTTTCCTTTTAAGGTCCGGATCCCTAAAAATGGATATATAAAGTTAATAAGCTGCATACCTCATCTGCCGAGCACCAGCCACACTCGGGATCCGCGAGACACTCCGGTTGCGAGCGATGCCTCTTACATGACGATTCGGGGTGGTTGTTCGTAATGCCCGCCTGCCAACTCGGCACGACGTAAGCCAGCAAATCACCTGTTTAAAGAACAGTAATGAGTTTATTGACAAACATTTGGGTATACTGTACATACATGTAATATAACTCTAAATTGAAAATTTAAAAACCCCGATGCGACTTTATAAACCACAAAAGAGCTGATAATTTTCAAACGGCTGCACCGATTTTCATGACACATAGCTAAGATAACTTTCGATCAGAATAACTTTCTAACAAAAAATATGAGGTAACAAACATTAAAAAAAACCATACACACGAATTGATAACCTTTTTGAAGTCGGTTGAAAAATCAACATTAAAATCGGTTCATCCACTTGGGCGCTACGATGCCACAGACAGACACACAGATACACATTTTAAATTTATAACGCCCCTCTGTTTTCGTCGGGGGTTAAAAAGGAATCTCACCATTGACGTTGCCGTGATATCCACCAACAATGAGTAGAGTGGAAGGTGGTCTGAGGGCAGCGGCGTGTGCAAACACGCCCTGTTTCTTGGGATAGAACTTGCGTACTTTGCCCAACACGTCGAGTGGGATCCACGAGTGACACCCCAGGTGGTAAATATACATTTGACCGTCGTAACATATTTCTTCCCTGTTGTGGCGGTGAGAATAGCCACCGAATACGACAAGGTAATTTCCTGCGAATTATACTGTGTTAGCAAGTGCAGAGCTGGGGATAACTTGATGATTATCCATTTATTTCTTACTAGCTGTGACCGCGACTTCGTCCAAGTGGAAAAGTGTCTTTGGCTAGCATTTTTAATTATTTAGGCTAATTATTTTACAAATAAGACACATACGTATAAATACTTTATTGAGCTATTTGCAGTATTTTACTGCAAAGAGCTATATTTCCATACAAACTTACATCCCCTATTCCCTATTGTTATTTTACACCCTTAAGGGTAAAACTTTTACAAACTTTGAAAGTCATATTTCTTTATATCGAATCAACAGCCTAAAAAATAAGTTTCAAGCTTCTAGCTCTAAAAATGACGATACTTCCATACAACTTTTCATACCCCCTTTTAACCTCTTACAACCCTTTTTTCGCATTAAAGAGTAGCCTATGTCCTTTCTCAGGCTCTATCTGTGTACCAAATTTCATTTAAATCGGTTCAGTAGTTTAAGCGCGACAGACAGACATACAGAGTTACTTTCGCATTAATTATCTTAGTAAGGATTGGGGGTGGGGGTTGCATTACAAGGATGAAAATAGCCATAAATTTTGCAAGTAGTATCGAAAAGTGAGTAATCTTATTTACCGATTATAGTCGATGTGTGAAATGCTCTTTCTCTCGGCACGTACGTATCGCGCAAGTGCGCTCTAGGATAGTGGATTTCACTCCAATGTTTGTAGTCTAAGTCGAAGGCAAACATTCTATCTGAGAGTTTTGAGAACCTGAGGAAGGAAATAGTTATTATATGTCCTTAAATTCCCAAAATGTGGATGGTTTATTGTGAATAAGTTGAGTACCGTGCGACGCTGGCGACCACGCCTCCGTACACTAATATAGAGTGGGCGTGCGAGTGGTACACTGCCGTGTGGGCAACCACCCGCACATCTAACTCCTTCCCACCCCGCACTTGAACCTTTTCCCATGACTCTGTGTTCACATCACCTAGTTTTATCTTGAACATGCTGCAAAAATCAATGGAGGACAATTATACACAAGGTTAATGTCAGTGGAGAATATTAATGAGCCGAAAAATCGCTTGTAACTTTACAACAATGGGGTTTTTATTACTAGAATGACAATCGATTTTGTTTCACCAAATTTGATGAAGTGGTTTTGGAGTTACAAGCATTCATAATTTCGGTCAGTTTTAGAATTTTGCATTTCTTTTCAACTTGGAACATTACATAATTTTCTAGTTCATGTATTAGCCAATATAAAAGTTTTAGCTAAAACTTCTAGAATGTATGGAAAGTACCTAATCCTATGATGTTACTGAACACAACTAGCGTCGTCGACGTATTAAAAGATATACTTATATCTTGAAAACTATTACATATATGGAAAAAAAAAAATCATAAAATTCCAGGTTCCATAAAATTCATGCATATTCCCTATTATAAACGTTTGCAATTATTTTATTATTTACCTGGAGGAAAACTCGCCATCAACTGTACTCCCGCCGAACAGGTACAATTCATCTCTAACAGCTGTCAAACTATGTCGGGTGAGTCCTGGGGGAGTGAAGGTGGCGTTGACAGCCCTCAAAGTCCAACTGTTCTGCACAGCGTCATACATCCAAAGCTCAGAGGACAAGCTTCCATCAGAGAGTTTCCCTCCGTATAACACAAAACCGGCACCGAATGCACAGGCCGAGTGGCCATATCTCGGTTCAGGTTTTGTGACATTCGGTTTGTCTACGGTACTAAGCACCTCCGGCTGCTCAGTGAAGTGTAAGTAGCTCTCCGAGTACGGCGTGGGCGCATGAGAGTACATGAGTGGTAATGTGGTTTTGTCATTCGAAAATGATGATAGAAGCAAGTTAAACAACGAACTTCTGTTGCCTATTTGCCAGCTACCATCAATATTGCCCTGGAATTATAAACAAGAATTGTAGCCGAAATGTAATAAAATTGAATAAAATTTGTTATTATTTGACGATGATTTCAATTACAGGCGTAGTCTGCTTGCAAAATATAATGGATTGACTACAACATTATCTACCAAATAATTGACTTTCCTTTAATAATAAAATATTATTAATCATGTGTAATAAATTGATATATGTATTAATTTGTCGATATAACTACTAATAAATAATGTTACCTTGGTGAATAGAGTCAACAGTGATTTGTCAATTTCTTCATTTGTAGGATATCTACGTAACACTTTGCCATTTTCATCGTACCACTGACTAGTTGAAAACCTGAAATACATGATTTATGTATAAATATAAATGTATGAATTAATTACACATCGCTAAAAAACCTTTGCCATTGATTCGGGAATTATAAAAGTAACTAAACAAAATGATAATGATAAAAATTACAAGTCTTCTTCACCTTGAATTGAATATAAACAGCTATTAATGAAGTAACTGCATGTAACACTAGATCTGTTATGTTACTAAAACAATGTACTATATTGTAAATGATTTTTTTTAAATAAGACTAATTAATTAAAATGAATAATAATTACACTATTTTCAAGTTAATATTACCATTAAGTTTGACCACATATGCTTGTATATTATTTACTAAAATATGATTGCTAAATTATTCCACTTCCACATTATCAAATCTGAGAATAAATTACAATTAATCTATTTATAACCTTGAATCCATTAATACTATTCTTAATTTATTTTTAATAGCAGCTAACCTGTATATCTCCAATAAACCTAATACTTTATTCAGATCATATCCTCCAAATACGTATAGAGAGTCTGTATTGTTGACGTAGACTGCAGTGTGAGCGGCTCGTTTGGTCATTCCACTCTCCGTGTGTGACAGCCAGTGCCAGCTGTTACCTTCCTTGTCATTCTTCTTTAAGGAACATGACTCTCCAGAGTACCTGAGGCAAAATAGACTCTTCAATAGATGTAGAACATTAAATTAATAATTCTTATAAGAATCTAGCATTGCTCCATATGCATGGTATTTAGAGAAATAGCCTGTTATTTTTCACCATTTACAAAGATACAGTTTTCCTTCTTTATAACACTAGTATAGAAGTAAACATTAAATTGAAAATTCATTTAATACATTATTAATATTGTTGCTATACTCATTGAGTCTACTGTAAAATGTTTTTTTGAGTATTTCCTCGACCTAGTATAAGATTGTATTGTACTTTAATCTCTTATACACATGTGTGCATAAAATGAAATCCCAAACAATGAGAATTTCATTGTCTTGAAACAATATTTAATTAACATAAATGTTAAACACACTCTTACCCTTTCTTGCACAAGCATTTGTCTCCTTTACAATGTCCGTTGCCGGAGCAGGAGCTAGGGCACAGCTCCACGCTGCAGTCGGGCCCGCCCCAGGTGCCCACACAGAAGCACTTGTTGGACACGCATAGCCCGCGGCCCGTGCAATTATTGGGGCAGTTGTGTATGGCATACGTCGCACGGAACCCATCCAATACATAATTTGTATCACTGTACAGCAATATCAACATCTGTAACAATCATGTGATGAATAAATAGCTAATATAAACTTCAATAGTAATCATTTAATATCAGTATTAAAATTTCCTTTTCTTTATAAAGAAGGAATAAGAGCTTTCATACATCAGAAATAAAAGATAAGATCACATTATTACATACAATATAATTATAAAGTATTTTGTAGTTACAGGAACTGTTATTAACTAGCTCCATATTTGGTAAACCTTGTGACAGTATATGCCCAACAGAGTAATGTTTCATTAAAAGAAAGGTTAAAGGTACTTACATATCCACTTGAAGCAGTCACATTCTGAGGTTCAGTTTTCCCACTAAAACTTCCGAGCAGTGGTGAATCAAAGGAATCTCCATCATACACGAATACATAATCATAGGAACATTCTGTGCCCATGCGAATAAAACTTAACGTAATGTACTGACTCCTATTAGCTGCCTTGATAAGCCATTCACAATGAGAGTCCTAAAACAAAATCACTTGTTAGCATCCAGCAATGCATTGGGCCAGTTCACAGTAGTAAGAGGTGAAATAGACCTGAGTGTAGTTGGAGTTGGTGGGTCCATCGGTGATTATGCCACTTTGTTCGGTGAACACTCTGCGACTCTTGTCACAGGGCGCTGTGGATGCGGCGCAAAGCACAGCCAGGCAAATCCAGCTGATCACTACTAAACCTGCACCATTCTCCCGAATGCTTGGATGAAACATGCCTCTTCCGGATTGCCGTAAAACATAAGTCAAATAGCAAAGCCATATAATCGTGCATTCGCAACTAATATAACTAAATTGTAAAATAAACAACACTCATATAAGTTAATAGGTGACATCTACTTCAAGGCTAACCACTTATATGAATAACGCCACTGTGACTGAAAAAACTATTGATTCATATATATAAAGAATACGATATTATAAGATGTTTGCATTAAAACTATATTTTCAATGCCTGGGATATACTTTCTAACGAGTTTTTTCTTACAAACAAACAATTCACAGATCCATCATCACAGTATTTTGACATTTGCGATTTGACGTAGAAAAGTAGTAGTACTATTCGTCTAATAAGGCAGGCGAGGGAACTAGTCCATACTGCCAAATCTGAAGTTGACTATGTCATTGATAAAATGTATTTATTAGTTTTTCTTATTTTTAGATCAATATAAAGGCACAAGTGCCAAATCTGTTAATTATTTTTCTCATATTGACATAGAAAATACAGGCAGCAGAGTTTATGTTTATGGTGCACCGCTTCTCACATTTAGCCAGGGTCGTCAAGTAAAATATTGTTACGTTTTATAATTAATGCATCAGACACATGAAGGCTTTGGCCTAGACCTAGGCCTTATATACTGTATCAATTACTTTACTTTCACTTTCATGAGGAACCCAAAAATCATAATTGTTTCCTTCACCACAACATCACAGACACATTTCATGAACATATAACAATGGTTAATACCCACAGCCGTGTACCAAATAAACGTGAAATCGTGAAATAAACACACTTTCAAGAATTAAAACTAATAAGATATAAGTAGATAAGTCATTTCTGATATTAAAACAAACATAACACAATATTCTACTCCTCGCCAAAAAAACAGCTAGGTAGGCAGGGTCACAGAACAATGATTCGCTGAAGCGAAGCGAATCATTGTTCTGTGACCCTATTATCCTAGTGTTAGGTAAGTGCTAGCTCTGAATTTTATAAGAGAGCTTTATTTTTGTCCAACAATATGCTAAAAATGTAGGTAAGTAAGCTTTAAACCATGTTTAAAAAATGTTTCTTTACTTTACAGTGATTGATTAAGCTCGCGTCTAGCGGGCACAAATTCCTGGGTTCAAACCCCGGACCGCACCTCTGGGGTATTGAATAGCGAATGATCATTTCAGTATGATTATAATCATTGGTTAACCAATGATTGTAACCAATTACAGTGAACGAAATTTTCGAAAGACGTGAAATCCGCCAACCCGCACAAGGCCAGCGTGGTGGATTATGGCCTGAATCCCCTTCGTATTAGGGGAAGGCTCGTGCCCTGAAGTGGGACGTTAAACCTATGATAGTAGGTATACTATACGGCATAATAAATTTTTCAAACTGTTGTCTGTCTGTTTGTTCCGACTAATTTACAAAACGGCTGGACTGATTTTAACGGGACTTTCACTGGCAGATAACTTATGTTATAAGGAGTAACTTAGGTAGGTGGGGGCGGAGCCACGGCCGCGGAAACCAGCTAGTTAATATTATTATATGAGTTAATATTTTGACTCAAGAACTAACTTTAGCATCGCCACAGCTTCACTTGCGTGTGAAAGAGATGATAATCGTTATGTAATTTAATAGGCGTATAGAGCTCTATCATTTTATGGCGTGAATGAGAAAACCTAGTTTTCCTTCATGCATTGCGAGTGGAATCCTTTGTGAAAGATTAGCTAAGTAGGTACCTACTAAAAACATACATGATACAACTATCAATCTGCGGCTGACTACATCTGTGGCTCGTAAGCACTGCAAGCAGTGGGTAGGTTACCCTTATGAAAAATACCATTTCAATCTATTGATTTAAGACGACACGAACTCGTCTAGACAGACAATTAGGTAAGTAGGTTATAAACAAAATCTGAAACAATGAATGAACAACCGAAGAACAAAAGGCGATTCAGTAGGCAGGTCGAGATGCGTGCCTATCGATCGGCCATTCTGCTGACTATGCGACTCCCAGTCTCAGCGAGGCTCGTAGTATCTATAATAGGTACCCACGGTATGCAAGCTTCCTGACTCTGGCTGGTTCTAACATCGCCTATTTCAATATTTTTCACGATTTTTAGACTTTCATAAATAGATACTTAGTTGAGAAAGAATATTTTGTGTTGTTAATAAGTCTATGGATGTAGCCTGATTCTTCAGCTTTTCGCACTCTATCTACACACAACCACACAAGCTTATCAAGCATATCTCTAGCAAATTAAGAAAATACTGATATTTGGCATGTACCTACCTAATATTATTTTCATATTCTTGAGTGCCGTTCGCCCCTACAACTAACTTAGGTAACGCATGTTAAATGTTCGGGGAAATCGGTCTCGTCAAGATAGACGAAAAATATTTGTGATGGTAACATGTTCATGGTGATTGACCTAATGCGAATTGCAACGAAGTCGTGACTTCGTTGCAATTCGCATTAGGCTTCCTCTAACCACTAGACTATGGCGAATTATTAAAGGTAATTAGTATAGGCTTCAACTTTCTATTAATATTTAATCCCTAGTAAGATTCCAGTATCATTAGGTATACAGGCGTGAACCATATTTATGAAGGTGAAAATTAATAAATCAAAAGCGCACGTGAGAGGCGGCAAGGGCTGTTGAAGTTTTTTCAGCCGGAATGAAGTGATAACCGCTAATGACGCCCTCTTACTGCCGACTCATCCGCGACGCCATCAAGGCTAAATTAAATTATCACTTCCAGACATTATTATGCAACTTGTGAGAACGGATGGCGACTCTATCATTTGTTGGTAGCAGTCAAAAGAAAACTACGTTTTTATTTAAAAAGTAAAAAAAAAAGTAAGTTCTCAATAAACTTTAATTTAGGTGAAACGAAAACGAAAAACCATTAAATAATGAATATCATAGACTGCGATTTATACCTATATAAGGTGCGCTCAGGGAAGATCGGACTAAAATTTGAGAATTTGAGGGAACCTGACTAGATTGTTTTTTTTTCTCAACTTCTATATACTTCAGATTATTCAAACACGGTGCTAATTGTTAACGAATATACGTAGTTTAGCCCAGATTTTTTTTGTGTTTGTAAACTCATTGGTTTCCGACTTATAAGTGAGCAAAGACGAGACGATTTTTTTAGGGCATGATGAAAAATTTACTTTCAAAGGGCAAGACCGGACAGCAATTTAAAGTTGCTTCTAGTGCTTGGAGAACAATGTGCATAAAGGATTATATCCAAAATTTATCCTTCTAAAACATATTTAAAATATAACCTTTTATTCCAACAAACACTGATCTTCTGATCGATTATCCAAATTAATGGTTTTTGGCATCCGATCTTGCCCGTGATGCAAAAATTTTGTGATTTTGTGATTCTCAAACTTTGTAATGTGTCAAAAAGATATAACCTAGATATGAGAATATGATGTTTTACTATGTAACCTAAATGGTTTATATTAAGAAAATGAATCTGAGTCTGATTTATATATTATGAACGGTGCAATGTGAACAAAAACATTTAATTTGAATGGCATTCAAGGCGACATATAATAAAGGTTTGACAGCCACTGCCCTTTTTTTGAACGCGTACATTTTATCCGATCTTGCCCTGCCCGGGTGAACACCGGATCTTTGCCTACAGTGACCCTAGGACTGTTTGGATCAGTTATATCTAGCTATCAGCCCATAAAACACAGTATTCAGAGAAAATAGTAATAACACGAGCTTTATTCTCGCCAAAATATGCAATCAAAACTCAAAGGGGGAAGATCGGAACACCGAAAAATATCAATAAATTCCCTTTTTTTGCTTTTTGGCGCGTAGCACACGTCCGACTTGTCGGAGCGACTAGCGGGAACCACTGGTCGCGGCAGGATAAAATGGCGTCTTGTAAAATGTTGACAACATTATAAAACATGGCCAAATTCGCCGGGAATTAATTTCATCTGGTCTTCACCCATGTCCGATCTTACCTGAGCTCACCCTATAGGTACCTAGTATTTGGTACATAGACGGTATAGACAATTATAATATTAGACCAATAAAGCCTGCTGCTAATTCTGTTGTCTACTAAGTACTTCTAAATAAACTAAACTTGACGACAGGACTAGACATCTAGTTGATGAGTTTTTGTACCAACAAAATCAGCCCTATTTATAATTTTTGTTTGTTATGATATAGGTATAAGTACGTATCCATCCATAAATATTTTCGAATACAATTTCAGTTTCAGTCTGGCACTGTTCTTCCCGTCCTTGACGCGACTTGTGAGCGACTGGCCGCGCGTGACGGTCCATTCTAACGCGTGTTTACTATGCAAATGAACTGACCTGCGCCGGACATTTTTTACCACAAACAAAACATCGCCGCTGCACTGTTTACTCTACCGCCCGTTTTCAGCTCGTTCGCGCTCGCTACTTACCTAGGCGCGCGTTATAAACGCTAAAATTAAAATCGTATAGCAGATTTTACTCAACTAATTTTCTTGTGTTTATCTTTTGTTATCAAAAATTGCAAAAGTGTTAAGATTTATTTCTGGTTAAGGTAGCAAAGCAGTTCCTTTGATTTAAATGAAATCATTTTTATTTATAAGATATTCTTGAATTTGTGCTTTTCAAATTAATTTTCTATGGCAAGTTCAAATTAGCTGTTGTGTAGGTAGGTGTATGTAGGTAGGTACTTTAGTATTTAAATATCGGACTTTAAATAGGTACCTAGGTACTCATGACATGGTATGTCTTGAACAGCGATTGCCGTAAGCGACGTCACTTCACGTGAGGAAATATTGAGCAGCCCTGAGGTCCAGGGGAGGTTATTCGCCGGCGGCCGGCATCATCATACAAATGGCACATTAGCGCCCTCGGCGGCCGCGCGCCGGACGCACCTTATCTGCCTCTCAACTATATTTGTTCTGCGCCGGATTACCACAGATTTACCACGGTCACCGACCGTTAACAGCCGATTAAACGTCCTGTGCAAAGAGAAGTTAAATTTTATGTCGCCGAGTGACCCGCTTGAATTTTAAAACATCTGCGAAGTAAATGGTATTTGCATGAATTAATAATGTGAAGATAGCGTTTGTTACACGCATTCTGAGGTAAACAAGCAGCAGTTTCATTTTCTCAGGTAGTTATCTCCCTTATATTTTGATAAAATTCACTCGCTATATCTTCGGGCAACCGAGGGTTTTTGCTTGAGCTGAATACTTGTAATTTGACCCATACAGAACCTATAATATTAGCAAATCAATTGATATTAGTAGTGAGTTGCTTCGCGTAGCCCAAGCGACAGACGTGAGCGCGGCGGGCGGCCCGGTACGATAGCGCGGCCCCGCTATAAATCACCGATGTCGATGCGGGGCCGCCCCATTGCAGCTCGCGGCTTGATTTGTCGCGTCCATCCTACGCGAATCTATGACCACTAGTGTTGTTGTTTTGTTCATTTTATCGATATGTTTATATTTAATAATAGGTATTACATGGAAAATGTACTTAGGCACTTTCTAACCAGTGTGCCAGTGCAAGTGCCAGTACGCCAGCAAGTCAGATGTCTCATGGAGAAAAAAGTTCTTCTTAAAATTATTCACAACCGCCTCACATCCGCCGCACATGATCTTAGATCCATGATCACAGCAAGCCCAACAAAAAAGCGCAACACTTGGCAAATAGGTCCCTATATGTTGTATAACCTGTGAGTAGGTAAGAAATGTTATTGTTATTTTTATAGATATTTGGACGAAGTGATCTACCTAAGTACCTAAGTATAGGTAATAACGAGAGCAGCACTAGGCTATCGATGGTGAACCAATAAAGCGCTCAGTGATGTCGTCCCCACACGGTCAACAATATCTTCACTATTATTGTGGCCCGCTTGCATAATCACTGCCAGTTATTCGATTTATAAATATTTAGCAGTGTTTGCTTTTACTTAGATAAGTACTACGTTAAATGTCTACTTTATGTACTGTAATAATAATGCTAGTTGTAAGCATAGCCAAAAAGATAAAATCAAATCATGTAAAATCGTGTGAGCCCTACAAACCTTGAATGTGCGGGGTGCAGTGACCCTTCAATACTGAACATTACGGTGTTAACTGTGACCTAATTTCAGATTAATACGCTTAAGCGGAAACCTCACTAAGCAGGTTCAAATGGCACGCGGAAGACCGGCGGCGACGGCGGCCTGTTACCGAGCTACGAACATGAGCGGCTGAATACAAACGAGCTAATAGCTCACATGTTTATTTTACTTCGCCAATTCTTCTCTATTACGCAAGTTTAGCGACTAAGTAGATTTATAGTTTCCGCCCCGTTCATTATCCGTATTGAGTCAGTAGCGGCCATGGTCCGGACGCGTGGCATAAATCTGAATGAAACGTAGTAAATAGCCGCCCGCCCTACGAACTTTCCGCGACTTTGAGAACATTACTTTGAGAAGTCTGTTTCGTCCAACTTTTCCTACGAGTGTCCGCTACCGAGATAGATTAGCAGATATGTGTACTGATCACTCAATTGAGATACAAAATCTCCAAAAACCATTACCGCCGTCGTTATCTCAATAGTTGGGATAAATCTGTTATTCTAATTTTATTTACCCCAAACAATACGCATATTGGTTATTATCTAACTCGGCCACCGCCCACAGTCGCCCTAAAATAAAAAGAAATATAGCGGAAACTATAACCCGTCCTATAACCAATTCCCTCCGTCCTGTTTCCTAAATATTCAGTTTTTCTCTTTGTTGGCATTTTTCATGTAGTTAAGAAAAACAAGAGCGCCATAACTCTCGTGCCGGTTGATCAGATAGCGGCGTAATGGCAGTAATGGATCCTGGTCAGCGGCCCGCATGCAAATAAATCTGCGGCCCGATGCAATGATGTGTGGAAAATGGGAGTCACCCCTTGCCCGCGCTGGCCCGTGGCCCGCCGCCGCTTCCTGTACACGACGTTATGACCATTGCAATAAAACAAATTGCGCTTTCCGTAAGATATTTTTTTCTAAGGTCAATCATGTTTTGTACACATATCTACAGGCGTTAACTATGACGTCATAACTGAGTAGTTTTAGCAAGCTTGATGACGATATACCGATAGACCGGATATAACGAATGTCTTTCTATTTATATGATATTAAAAAAACCCATTACCTCGAAAAATAATTCGTACTTACTTATGACTTAATATAGATATAATATTTTTTAATCTTTTTAAAACCCTTATAATAAAAATAATTTAAATCAAATATAAAATATACTTAGTTAAATATTAGTCACTAAACCCAAAATAATATATTATAGATACTTATTGTGAGTTTAAAATGTAACGACCTTCCAAGTATGGCCATTTAAACCCTCCTGTTATAATAATAGAGTAACGAAATAGTCCAACTGCCAATATTATTGCTGAATTTTAATCGAAAATTATAAAACAAATGTTGGCGTTTTATTATTCGGTTTTATTTGGACATAGTTGCGATGATTGCCGGGCGAGTCGCAGCGGCAGTCGCCGGTAGTAACCTTCTACGTGCGCTGCCCGGTGCTTACCTGATTCTGTTGTTTTATCCGGGAAGTGGGTAGCGATAAAAGTCAGGGCAAATGGCAGTCAATAAAATAAATAGCGATGGCAGGGTGTTCTGTAAATAAGTCGGTGCCGGGCTCGGGGCGACGATCGTCTTTTTTATTGGCGCCTCGATTGCTCTCGAAACAAGGAGTGCGAAGACGGCACGCGGCGGGCGGCGGGCGGCGGGCGGGCGGCGCATATTGCACTGCCGCGCTGACGCTGCAGATTATACTCACAGATTAGAAATAGAATTCCGCGCTATGTTGTGGCGTTGTCCGCTATTCACACTTCAATTCGATTGTCCTAGACTTCCAGATATGACGGCGTTTCGACCAGCACGGCCCCCTAGATCTGGCATTGAGCCAAAATCTTAATGTATAGATACAAATTGCAAGCAGAACTCCAATATTTTATTCACTCTAATACACCTCTCAAAAGTACTTATCTTCAATAGGCTGTCTGTTAAGCAATTTTGGGTGGGATAGAATAATAAAATATTCTGCACGTATCGCTGCGGTCGCGAGAGGCTCCCAGATAGATGTATTAATTTGTAAGAATTTGTCGTCGGACCCTCGCCCTTCACACTCGCATTCCAATCACGCACAACAAGCTCCGTAATTGCACCTAATAATTTCTTTAAATAGGTACAATACCACCGGACACCCGCTGTCTCCGACGGAACCGATATTTTTCCTTTTCATTGATGCGGCACTAAAATACGAATGAAGCATGCTTTATGCCGGACATCGTCTGTAAAGAATAATAAAAAATGGCAATTTCGTTAAGTTTTACGACATGCGAGTGAATGACCTTCAGTAGTGGGTTTTACTTATATTGACCCGGGCACTGGTATTATTAGCGACGTGGAGTGGAGGTGTCAGTGCATCGCCGTGGGCAAGGCTCCCACGGGGCTCGTCAGCCCGGGACAAACCTAATCCAATCACGGTCAATCGTGACATCCCACGCCTACAAGGAGCTACTATTACACACTCTACGGTGTATTTTCCAGAGTAGGCACTGCATTATAATAGGTACTATTGAGATATATCTCATACTTATTATGTATTATAATATAATTATTTTTTTATACACTGGTAGCAGTTCCAGTAGGTAAGAAAACAAATGAATTTTAATATACTACTCATAGCAATATTTTAATTAGACTAATTTATAAAGTAAACAAATATTAAGTTAATTTGTGCCTCAATAACGCTGATAAAGCGAGTGTCTACGCGCTCGTAGCACCCGCTACGAGCGCCGTCGCGTAGCAAGAGCGCGGTAATTTACCTAAGCACCTTACTGCTATCTGTTTTGCGCCCGCGCAAGGATTATGCTAATGTTGACTTGTAATTCTCTTATCACGCTTTGTCTACCTACACCTTCGGTACAATATAATAATTAAAATTAACACCCAATTCAAGTTACTTTATAGAAAGGGAGAAATGTGTCGCGGAGGTTGACAAAGTAGCGGCTATAAGCGCAAATCTACAGCACCTACGCCCAATTAGTCACGAAACGAATAGTCAGACGGTAGGGAAAGATGAGGTGCATTAGAGGTGGTATTATTAGGAAAGCTCGTCCCGTGGCCGGTCAGGAGGTAATGGGCGCGAGACGCGAGGGGACCGGCAATAAGTCAGCGCGGCCATCCGATAGCAGCAAATCAATGACCGCCCCGCTATGATACATGGGATCAACCGACGTTTATAGTTTTAGTTACGGCCGACGAATTAATACAACGAAGGCACCTACGCACAATCTACTGCCATAAATTTTTATGTCCGTCGCTAGGAATAATCGTGTTTATTTATAAAAGTGACATTATAATGTTTGGTTGAATAATATAAAAATATCAATTTGATAATATCGTAAGTTTTGCATGTGTAGTAGTGCATGTGTAGTAACAACAAGGATGTTACGTAAGTAGATATACATAATAATAAAATTAGTATGTTATGTAGGTGAAACAGGGACAACAAGATTTTTAATGGTACAATCACATAAAGAACTACCTATTCTTTCTGAAGCTCACAGTCAACATTTTTGTTGTGGTGGTATAGAATAAAAGCTTCATCGGACACCTGTCACCGGCACTATTGTCGAATTGTATGTTGCAGTGAGTGTAGGGAACGGCGCTAAGGGCCTGTTCGCAGGTCCGTGTTCGCGGGTCCCTTGTTAGCGCGAACGTGCCGCGGCGCCGCGGTAAACACGTGGGTAGATAACAATCTACCCGGATTGCCTCTATATTTCATTTTTCCCCGTGTGCACCGCGCTAACTAGATAAAGGTGCCGCGGACGAGACGAGGAGGAAATACGGGCGCGAGTTCTTTATTGAAACGAGTTTTTTTGTCAAATATCCTTGTTTTTTTGAACGATGGAGATTAATTTCCTTAGAGGTAAAATAAATTTGTTTTTTAGTTATATTGATTTCAAGTACCTAATGTTAAACCAGACGTTAGCCATAGAGGCACCTACTCAGTATAAGTCTGTCTGACCACCAGTGGCATCGTAGCATGCGAACGGATGGAACCTATTTATTGACTTTATTATTTAAACTTCCTACTTCCTACTTAAATATATTATATATATATTATATATCCTACTTATATATTTAATATTATAAATGTGAAGGTTTGTGAGTGTGGATGTATGTTTGTTACTCCTTCAGGCAAAAAATACTGAACGGATTTGGATGAAATTTGGAACACAGATAGTTTATAACGGGGATACTTAAGTATACGCAGACGAAGTCACGGGAAGCAACTAGTATGTTATAAGGAGTTTTAAGTTCAAATAAATAAACTTTCTAGTCTAGTGTCCCAGAGTCAAATTCATATGAAATGTCAACGGAAACATATTCTGCAATGGCAGAAAAGTGTGAGTGCCGGTTAGTTAGGCAGTGTTGACACTGGGACCGCCACCGGGCAGTGGATGACTTGTGCACACAGCCTGACACCCGGGGCGCTGCTGTAACACGGTCACAATGAATTAGGGGGACACGGGTTACTACGCACAGCGCATAACGATAACCTTGGCGTATCAGTGCATTTGCAATTTGTATTAGTCCACTATGACTTTTGTCTGTAGTCTGAAAAAAATCCAAAGACTTTTCAATAAGAGCGTGCAAATTGATCTTCATTTATTTCATAATCATTAACTGCCTGTAGACGTGTTGAGAATAATGATGAACGAAGAAGATAAGTCTAGACCGAATGATGATGATGTTATCTTGACATAACGTTAAGACTACTTCTTAGGTACCTACCTAAATACCCTTTTAACATAGGTATTATATACCCGTCGATGATAAAAATACCTATGTCAGAGAGACATGGACCCTCGCTGGCTCCGGCTGAGAGACTCTCGGAGCACCATAGATACTAAAGGGGTTTTATTATTTTTAAAGTGCGGGCTCGTTTGCACGCGAATGGGCCACTTAACCACGGAGACAAGCCCCCGATGCGGCGCGTAGATTTCCTGTACTAACTGCATTTAGCTATATTTATGTCGAGGATAATGGATCGGCCACGCTATTCACATGTTTTTTTAGAATGGCAGTGAAATTCAACCCGAAACTTTGCTTGTAACAAATGTTATTAACGGTATTGGAAAGTTTTATGTTTAACGAAATAGTGTAAATAGGGTATGACTAGTGAAATAGCTTTTCACTAGGTTTTCACAGAAGGTACTCGTAGCCATGGAATAGAATGACTAAAAGGTAATCATAATGAATAAGGACATATTATACCTGCTCTTTATAGGTCTCTAGGTAGGTATTAGACTTTATTGAGTACAAAAAATGCAGCACAAAATAGACGAGAACCGAACGTACAACTTCTTAGTCATACTCTAATACTACGTGTCTTATTGTCATTGCAGTCGTAGTAAGCCGATTGGTACGATGAGCATTCGACTCGTTATCGGAACACTACGACGATAGGCACAGTGTCAGACGGGATCGGACGTAACACGGAACGTGACCGGGGTGACGAGTCCTCCCATACTCGCGAACCTTGTCCTAGCTCCACTTCCAGCCTGCTTACGCCACGCCTGAAGAGTCGTTGAACGAAATCGTTGTAATTGTAAAAACTGTAGGAAACTTATACTACGGTAGGTACCTACTTCAAACGATTATTCCTTTTAATAACTAGCTGATTGACCCGGCTAAAATAGTGCCTAAGTAATGTATATTACTTAGGCACTATTTTAATGTATATTACTAGTAATTTATAATTACATTTATATCCATCCCCTCAGTAAAGTGCATAATAAAGTAAAGAAAATTACAACTTATTTACAGGATTGTTTTCCCCCAAAAGAACAATCGGTGTGTATAATGGAAACAGATCAGTGTATTGTAGGTACCTACTTCCTTTTTGAATATCTTCGCTTGTCAAATTTAGTGCGCCCTCCATCTGCACTATCTGTCGAACCCCTGTCGATATCATTCAATGTTGTATTCTTACAGGATAGAACGTGAAATAGAAGAAAATATTATTTCACTTAGCGTAACAGTGATATTGTACATACAATGTTGTAGGTTCCTACCTAAACGAGGTATACTCCTAAAAGTAAAATTTACTGTTCACTTTCGTGTATCTACTTACTTGTGATAGTAAAAGTATTTAATTTCCCTACAAATCACAACAATAAATATTATGGTTTAATTTGTATTTATTAACCGTAAAAATGCGGATTCGTAAAGCGGAATCAGTAATTTGCAACCCCTCTGCCGCGGTCGGCGTGCGGTGTGTGAACGACTAACGCATTTTGATTCTTATTCATAGCGCGGGGGTCGGCGCGGCCGCGGCCTAACAATTTGATAATGTATTCACTTGATAAAGCGGAAGGTGGTACTTCGCGAGTGCCGCATTAAAAAACCAATTACAGCTCCGCTAAATCGCTCCGGCGCACCACTCGCCTATTTGTCAGACTCCGGGGGATAAAGAGTATATTCTAAATTTAATTTCACGCAATTTTAAAAAATTGGGGGACATTCAGAAACATTATTTTTTTATTGGGCTCCAGTTATGAAGTCAAAAGCGAATTTAAACGAGTTAACTTGTGAGGGGGAGGCAAATATAACTACTTAAATGAATATCAGGAGAACTATGCAGGCACTTTACTTAACAATAGTTTTGTAACTCAACGTCATATAAAAATACGTTGTGAAACTATCTAATCTCAAGGGAGAAATTACGTTTCCCTAGATCAGTAAGCAACCCCTGTTTCAGCAGTCCCTTAATTACATCTAATTATACGACATAAGAACTCCGTGATCGCTTTTTTCATAATTACTCGCTAATAATAACATTAACGTGATGGTTATACCTAATTTTATTCATATGATTATATTTGTAAAGTATCTAAATAACTAAGGTGTGATGTTACTTCTTATGATTAGAAGAAAAATGTAATTGCTACTTATGATTTATAAACACAATATACCCAGGTATATAGGTGACCTTGATCTAATTTGACTTGAAGATAAATTTTAAATTTGTTACTTATCGATTTAACGGTTCTAGCGTTTTAAGCAGTTAATTTTTAAGAGAAAGTTGTCATCTTATTCTTGGGGAGGGTGTGCGTGGTGTAACAAACAGTCGCCCTAATACAATAACGGGCGGAACAAACTGCGCTATAAAATATCACCAGTGAATAAATCAGCTGCGCCGTGATGCGCCGACCCTCCACCTCCGCCGACTATCCACGATTTATGTTCATACGATATTATATCATAGATAAAATAATAACTGACCGGATTTAAAACAAAGCTTTAGCTGCATCGAACATGACCCCCTAATATACCTACTTAAAATATAGATACTAACCTAATTTAGTACTTCCATCTAGTGATGCATTATGTGCCACATAAAAGGTCACAATAAAATAGTTTTAATATTATTACCATTATTACACGCACAAGAAAGGCGTCAAGCAGAACGCAATCTCAGCATCGGTATTCGACGCAGCAAGCGTGAAACAGCGGCGCGGCGCTGCGTGACGCTTCGTGACGCGGGGTCGCTGCGGCGTCGCCGCGGCACGCGCCGTTCACTGATTGAGCCGCGACAAGTTAAACGATTTGAAACAATTTAATAGAGATCAAAAATTCAGGACCCCACGAGCCCGCACAAACTTTTGAAGTTTTTTTCCCTCGCTAAAGGGATTATCGGTGAAACCTGGGGGATATTTTATGGTTTTCGTGGATTTCTTTATATTGTTACTGTTAAAGATTTTTTCTAGTTAGTGCTGGCTCGACTCATACCACTGACACAAGGTACAATATTTAACTTGTTTTATTTAAGACGTTGCTCGTTTAAGTCGTTTATATTATAGATAATAAGAAGATCTAAGACTAAGAAATCGCAATATGTTTCTTCCTATGCGTTCTCTACATTAATAAAATAGCTCAAAATTTGGATGTTTTGTCTCTAACCAACCGTTTAGATGATATTTAGACTACGAAAAATGATAAAGGGCCACATTAACGTTATCTTCTCTGACTATTAGATCTACCTATTACTAAGCCGTAATATCCACATAATGTGTAATAATAATAACTCATGGAAATATTGTTTTCAATCTGCGGGTAGGTAGGTATCATATGTTACATTTATCGAAGGAATAACGTGGGCTTTACGTTATTACAGTCCCTGATCGAGTTCACGTATCTACTCCACTTCTTTGCTGGAACGCTATCAACGTAAATATCTGCAGATTTTTACTGCAATCGTGCAATAAGGTACTAAGTTATCGTCACCGAGTTTGGATATGCTCTAATGCGGTCTGCGTAAGGTTGAGTATTGATGTTATGCAATGAGATAGAACCTTGTCTTCATATGGCGTTCGGCGATATGCGATTGCGTTATGATAGGATCAGTGTGCAGCGGAGCGTAGCCCGCGCGAAGAGGCGCTCCAAGCAACTCACGAGAACACGTTACTGTATGACGCTAATGTCATTTTAAATGTGGTGAACTTTTATAGAACACTTCAGGAATTGAATTATAGATATTTTTCCGTACATACATATAGAGTACAATGTAAGTAGGCATCTCTCTCTCTTTATGAAGCTTCGACACCTGTTATAGGCAGTCGCTCTTGGTTTTTGTTTTATAAAGCCTCTAAAATGCCTACGCTCGCTGTGTTATGACAATCACAGCTACAGATACTATTATATTGTCTCATATAATAATCTAAATATATATAACTCAAAGGTGACTGACAGACTGACTGACTGACATAGTGATCTATCAACGCACAGCCCAAACCACTGGACGGATCGGGCTGAAATTTGGCGTGCAGGTAGATGTTATGATGTAAGCATCCGCTAAGAAAGGATTTTGATTAATTCTACCCCCAAGGGGATAAAATAGGGGATGAATAATCCCGAATTTTTGTTAAGTTAAATTACACGCGGACGAAGTCGCGGGCACAGCTAGATAATATATGTACCTATATATTATGAGTTAATTATTTAAGTATGTACTACTGGGCTAAATATTATTATAATTTTAATTATTTAGCCCATAACCCATCACTTTTGTAACTATTTATAAATTTTAAGACACCTGCTCTCTGAAAAATTTAGGGATTTTTTGTAGTGAATTTTTTATCCATGTGTGTCCGTATTCCAGCGCTCGGATTTTCTGTTTTCTCTCATCGACATGAGTAGTACGAGCCAACGCACGTTGCTCCGAGGATTATTGCGGGGTATAATGGAGCAGAACGGCATCTTCCCCAATCGGTTCATCCGATAAGCACAACCGACCGGAACGCAGCTCCCCTGCACATCAATCGCACTATTGATTGCTGCTGAAAACTTATTGCATACCGTTTGGAACTATGAATAGGTTTTCAATTTTAAACTTTCACAATTTTACATAAAAGCTGGATCTCTATAGTATGATAAACTTATACGCTCTTCTTCTATCTTAATGTATTCTTAGGAAACTAACAATAAACTACAAAGTTTCTCTAGTTTCTGTACCTTTATTATGTTTTACTACTTAGGGTATTTAGGTAATATTTGCGATTGTAAACTTAATTAATGGATTATTTTTCTTAATTTTATTCGTTGTCCGTAATGTGCAAAATGCTGAACCTGTTGGTATTTTTATGAATTAAATTGAATTAAATAATCTCGTGTCAAATTAACTCTAATAAGTATCGCTTTATTACTAAGTACTGATAGGTAGTTACAGTTGCATTGCAACAAAACAATACTGTGAATCGCATTGTTTATTGCCCGTCGAAGGTGAGCCGTTTAGCATTACCTAACTCAGCATTTTTGCCGAGTTTCCTGTTGCACGCCTACATACGCCGTGACATATATACCTAATATATTTGATTCAGTCAGAATATATTACTAAAATAATCGTACAATCGAGTTAGTTGTCGGATTATAGATTTTCCAATCTACGTTTCATATTATTTCATCACTATTGATGTAAAATAATCTGCGGGATTAAATTTGAGGCACCATCTCAAAGTCCGATTGGATTCCTAGAAGATCCTCCGGTCCGCATCTTTAAGATGTTCGTAATGACATCCTTTGATGGCATTCAATCCTTTTCAACATCTCCGATACGAATCCGCATCAATTTCCGTTTCAGTTGCGCTTATTGAACCCCCGGAGGGATTATATTTTTATAGTATTGACGTACAACACAAACACAATCATGATTAATCGGATCTGGACAAATGGCCGGTCATTTGGGCGAGCGATCGGAGACCGTGAATGTCTCGGTGACTATCTAAAGTATCGAGATAATAGGTGCAGGGGGCTGGGCGGCGGCCAGCCGACCCCGCGGACCCCGCGGCCCCGGCCCACTAAGGAATAATGTAAGTGTCCGAGGCGACATTTGCACCGAACTGCCGACGACCTCCCGCTCTTACTTATGCGGTTTTTAATATTTTTATTGTAATGGCTCTGGTCACTCGAGCGCAGAAAGGGCATGGATTCGTCCTGTACCTACAATATTTTTTTTATTTTCTTTTATCAACATTGCGTACGTGAATACGCTGATTCATTATAATCTACTAATTTATTTGTTTGTGTAGGTTGTCATTTTTAACTAATATAAGATTGCTGTTTAAAACTAAAATTAATTCTAAGGGCAGTTAAGTTATGTGCGTGCGTTCCTAATTTAAATTACTAAGACTAACTATAGCAAGTCTTAGTAATTTAAATGAAATGTAGAGGTCTGTATTTGCAGAGTGAGCTGAATGATTTCTACCTATACGATGTCTTGTAAAACTAGAGGATAAAAAAATATTTAAGTAAGTATAGTAATTCTCATCAAAACCTCTCCACAGTTTTCTTGATTCCTCCATTCCTGAGGTAAAGGTTGTTGGAGAACGTGTAAAAAACAGCTGCGGCGTGTCCCCACGACACCCTCGCGGTCACCGTTATTGTTGGCGGCCATCGCCACACCGCCACACCGCCACACTTCGCCACACCGCGCTCCGCCATCCGCCAAAACTGCCCATAAACCACCCGGGCCGATACATATCTACGAACTTATTGAAACTTTCCATTTCCGATATTAATTTTATAACTTCAGATTGTAGCCAGCTTCCTTAGTGTCCGAAGTCATTAATGTTTATGTCGTAACCATTAAGCAGGTCGTGCACAGTTTTTCAATATCCATTTCATTTTTATTCAGATAACTATGAAAAATAACGAAGTAATGTTTATAACTTTTATACAATACCAATTTGTAACCAACGTAGCAAGTATATAATAATTTATAAAAAGGCTGATTTCAGAAATAAGCGGTGAAAAATGAGTTATTTTTGGAAATATTTTTTACTATAAATAAGTACCTATACTTTTTAATACTATGAAGTAAGTGCTCAACCCTTACATGAACTAATAATTAGTATTAATTTCAGTAGACGTAGAACTGAATATTTTATTATAGTAGCCCTTTAAGGTGAAGGCGCCTGTTTAGCCCGCGAAATTCAAAATTTTCGAGTATATTTATAGTTTATCCAAAATCTGAAAACATTTAAGACAACATTTTGTGATTTGCGACAAACACAGTATGCAGTGCGTTTATTAATACATTTATTTTACTCTAAATATTATCACGGTGGATATGATACTAGTAAATCACTAAATATACAAAAATTGCCAGATAATCTGGATAGCTGTCGTTCTTGAAATGTTTTAGAGTAAGTTGGATATATTAATAAATGCACTGCACACGATCTTTGTCGCGAATTACAAAATGTGCCTTTTATTATCGTCAGATTTTGAAAAATTTCTAAAAAACCTCAAAAAATTTGAACTTCGCGGGCTAGATGGGCGCTTTAGCCTTAAAAAGCAAATTTTAAGAAAGGTGAAGAGGTAGAAACACTGCAAATATTAATAAAAAGTGGATCCACACCGTTGGATATAATATATGACTTGAAATAAAATCTGTCAGTGACCATTTATAGCGGTAGAGTCCTGTTATTAAAATGTAGCGGAGCGGCAGGTCCAGAGGGGGTGTGTTACCAGCTTATTGTATTTTCGTTTGCTACGTTTCAAGGAGTCCTTTTAACCGTTAAAAATACTTGTTACCCAGGGTAATCTATGTTTAAATGATTCCGGGAATTTAGAAGGACAAATTGTGGTAGTTGATTTGCAAAAAGGCTTTTTCATTGAATCACTTTAAAACCCAATTTGGGAGCTAACATGTCTAAATAAGTTATCCAAAACTTATCGCTCTCAGACTTGAGATCGATTTATTAATATGGGCTTATGTTTTTTGTATATCCACTCAGTCCACTTCCCCAAAAGGTGGATGGCATCCCAGTGCTCAGAGCGGGCGCGGCAGGCGCGGGCGGCGTCTCCGCGCCGGCTGCGGCCGCGACACCATCTGATTTATGTCCCGGCCAGCAGTATTTTATTCGGCGGGCGCCTCAAGAAAACTATAAGTTTCCGTTCGGCAGGACCAGGGGAGTAGCCCAGTAAATATTGTCTCCGCTCGCTGCATCAATACAGACAGATATCTATATTTATTGCGCTCCTTTGTAAGATAATTTAGTAATGGATCGGGATCATTACATTTTTATTCTGTATTCCCTTCGAATGTTGCAGTTCTATCGGAATGCTATTTGTTATATTATTATAAGTAGACAGCTATTCAAATAGTCCAATTACACTTGCCGAGATACTCTTTGCAGTGTAATGTCACGCGATGGCAGCGAGGCCAAACGAAGGCAATTTGTCAGTCAGTGCAGCGCTGGAGGCGATCTACTCGAACACCCGTTCATAGCCGACAACTATCACTAAAATGTATAAGAACACACCTGTTACAGACTTATACTTTTTTGAAGAAAATGGAATTTGTTATTGTCAGCTGACAATAACAATCAAAGCAAACAATCTCAGGTTCCTGTATAATATACAGGAATCTAGACACCATAATATAGCACATTATGAAAGGAGATGGTTTTTTTATGGTACTAGTCCCGCCACACACTCCACCACTGTAACTCCTTTAAGCCACGATCGACAATGGTGACCAATAATGACGTTGAGGTTTGACCCTCGAGTCCCGGGGAAAAGTTAAATTGTCCTGTAAAGGAGATGGTTGTCAAATGAATGACTGATGACGTGCCAGTGCGTGATGGCAACACCCGCTAATGAGTCGTCACTGTCGCCGGGATGGGCCCGCCCCATCATCCGCGCGGCCCCAGCCACGACCCGCTCCGACTGCCACTGATTGACGTTACGGCCTTAATTCCTGTAATTGTGGCAATTTAATTTATAATCATTAGGTCGGTAGGTACCTACTTTTTTATTATTTTTATAGAACACTAGCTGTGCCCCCCGACTTCGTCCGCGTAGTATTTAACGTAACAAAAATTTCGGGATTATCAGGATAAAAAGTATCATATATGTTAATCCTGGTTACAAACTATCTGTATTCCAAATTTCATACAAATCCGTTCAGTAGTTTTTGCGTGAAGGAGTAACAAACATACATCCACGCTCACAAACTTTCACATTTATAATATTAGTAGGATAGTCGGTAAACAAGCGTACGACCTGCATGATGTTAAGTAGTTAACCTATAGATGCATGCAATGCAAAGGTATTGTTTGTACGCTTGCCGACCTGAAGGGGGGAGGGGGTCTCAGAGGGAGTAGAATCAAGGAAGGGTTTGGATGTCTATAGTTCGTCGAAATTAATGTTTTCGAATGTTGCTTGTTGCTGGATTCACTGGTTGAGATTTGAGACAGATGCTTATTGTGCATCAGTGTCTTCGTAGCGGTATACTACTTACGTTTAAATACCTACTCTATTGTCATGTGAACTGGCGACTTTCAGCCACACATTACAAGTCCAAACCATTTGTTTACAATACGGATAAGTTCCTATCGCGGGGTGAATGGGTGTCGCGTAGAAGCCGTCTTTGCGTCGGAGCCATTACCCGGTCAATGAATAGCGTTAAGTCCAATTACGTGATTGGATTAGCCGTCCGGCGGCTTAACGCCTGTCGTAGTTCTGTACGCCACTCGCACGCGGAACGATCAATTATCTAACTATTATTATATCATTGAGGGAAACCTGACAGCTCAATACCGGAATTTTGGCATTGAGTTTTTCAAAAACAGCACTGACTCTTTCACCTATAAGTAATATAAGTGTGTGGCACTGTTGTATATATGGCTTCAGTCAACGATCAAGTAGGTAGGTATTCTTACTGGTGATGTGTCATCATCATCATAATCATCAGCCGGAAGACGTCCCCTGCTGAACATAGGCCTCCCCCATAGAACGCCACAGTGGACGGTTGCTCGCTATCTGCATCCAACGGCTGATGAACGGTGATGTGTACCTAGTCTAAATAGGGAGATACGGGTTAGTTTACCATTTACTGGCACACTCCCAGTCCAGACTAAAGAAAATTACTACTCCAGGTTGCTGCTGTCAGATAGAATTTCATGTCAGAAAATCCTAAATAAATTCATACTTGACAGACCTAGTTCTCAATCACCGCTTGGCGCAGTGGTTCGAGTGTAGGCCTCTCGGCTCACTACACATGGTAGTTGCGGGTTCGATTCCCGCCGGGGTAAATTTCGGAAATGGCATTTTCGTAATTGCCCCTGGTCTGTGTGTCCCTGGGATTGCCCCCAGTCCATTGTACGGTACCCATAGTACAAGCGGTGATTAGTTTGGGACCATACAGTAAGTGTGTCAGTTTGGCGATATTTATTTATTTATCACTAGACCGACGAGGTATTAAGTAAATCAGATAAATTCATTGACAAATTACACCGAAACAAATGTTCAATCAGCGTGCGGTCGGGCCGGCGGGGCGGGCGTAGGGCCCAGGGCGCACCTACTGCGCTGCGGCAAAATGCCGGCGCAAAACAATCGGTCCTAATGACCCTCGGTGGAGGCGGCAGAACTGGGCATGTAACGAGGTGGTTAGCGTATTGAGCACCGATTTATTTAATTGTCGGGAACAAGCAATAAGTAGGGACAGGATATTCTAATCATCCAGTAGAGTAAAACAATACATTTTAGGTGATGTTCTGATTCTTTTCCCATCGATCTCCCTTTGATTTTGTTCTGGTACAAATAAAACTATGTGAAGTTCGCTAGAACCATGTGGGGCTCTTGAATTTCTATCAATTCCATGAGAATGAGCAGTTGTGCAAACCCTACTGTACCAACTAATGTTTCTACCTGGTACAGTCGTAAACATTAATAAGAACCCATCTAATATCGACTTTACACAGCAAGAGTTAGAAGCTAACTTCTCAAAATATTTAAAATCAACCTGTGTTCAACTAAAATAACTTTATACATTACTAGCTGTGCCCGCGACTTCGTCCGCGTGGAATTTAATTGTCAAAGTTTCATACAAACTTTCATCCCCTATTTTATCCCCGTGGGGGTAGAATTAATCAAAATCCTTTCTTAGCGGATGCCTACGCCGTAACATCTACCTGCATGCCAAATTTCAGCCCGATCCGTCCAGTGGTTTGGGCTGTGCGTTGATATATCACTATGTCAGTCAGTCAGTCAGTCGGTCACCTTTGAGTTATATATATAGATGAAAACCCGGCTTCGCTCACAATCTTTTACAAAACTTAGGTAGATATTTTTGTAGTTATCGGTTTTCAAGGAATATTAGGCAAGGCATAGATTCGTATAGCATTGTCCATTGAAATGAATACGAAAAAAAGTCGCCAAGTGCCATGTCGAGCTATGCACAATGAAGGGTTTCGATTCATTGAAGGTAATCTGTTTAAAATTTCACCCCAGGTTGAAATAGATACTAAAGTTGTATACATACTGCTACCGACATCTATCGACACCATTAAATACTAAGAAATAGACTAATGAACATAAAACATACATTTATTGCTGTTATTTAATAAGAATTTATTAACAATTTATCCAATTTCGTCAGCATAATCTTATTCATATTTTTGCAACATAAAAATGTAAGAAGTGTCATTATTTTTTTCGTAAAAAATCTTACCCACTGTTGTTTATAGACTACTACCGACATCTATCCACGTGCATAAACACTTCAGAAATACACGTATTAACACAAAATATAAATTTATTGCTGTTATTTCATTGAAATTGGTGAACAATGTATCCATTTTCGACTGCATAATCTTCTTGCAATAGAAAAATGTAAGAAGTGTCGGAATTCATTACGGAATTTTGATTTAATCTTTAAAAGTTAAAAATCTCGCAAACGGAATTTTTGATGATAAAATGTTGTATGAAAACATCATTTTATTTGAAAAGACCTTTTCAACGTCACCCCACATGATTGGGTAACTAAAAAAAAAAATTGCCCCTTTTTCGATGTTCGGGGAGGTACCTCAAAAAAAGTAATTTTGCTAAATTTTATATTTTTGAAAGTGAGATCTACTCTTAAAGTATTTTTGTACCAAATTACATCAACATCCGTCAGAAACTGTAGAAGTTATGACCCTGTGACTGACGGGTTGGGACAGACAGACGGACGGACGGACGGACGGACGGACTGGATGATCTTATAAGGGTTCCTCGTAGGGACTACGGAACCCTAAAAACATGAAGACTGAATTTGTTTGTTCTGAAAGCTCAATCTTCTTCTTCTTTCTTAAAAAATATGGCCCACCCAGTTTAATAGATATTTTCGCATTAAAAAGTAGCCTATGTCCTTTCTCAGGCTCTAGACTATCTGTGTATAAAATTTCATTGAAATCGGTTCAGTAGTTTTGGCGTGAAAGAGCGACAGACAGACAGACAGACAGAGTTACTTTCGCATTTATAATATTAGTAAGGATTTATCTATTTATGATAACATTATTCGATCCAGAACTTTCGTAGTTACCTACTGGCAAATAAATGTTCAAATATATATTTTCTATTAGGTATGTGTTCCAAATTAAAGTTCGCGACTGTACGTGCAATTATCCATGAATCAGCAGACACGAAAAATAACAATGTAATTTTAATATAACATTTATAATGTGTGTTCATAAACGTAAAAGTGTTAAGTAAGCATAACCGTGTGCATTACTTTCCAGCTTAATTGCAAAATAATTACTGTTATTTAGGTAAGTGTTACTCGAGGGCATTCACCTTAGTTACCTTCAATATAATACAACATATAAACATTGCTCAAAATATAAAAATCACCACGCAATTTTCTAGTTATGTGAAAAATGTATTAATTGTAACTTGGTCATTAAAAAGTTTAAAACAACAAATATTTCATTCTAATCTTGACACGAAACAAGTGGTCAAGAGACAAGCGGTTCCTAGGAACTCAAGACAATAAGTTATTATTGTAAGACTACACTCCAATAAAGCGATTCGAAACACTTGAGCTCGGCATCGGATACATAGTAAGTATTTTATTTTGATAAAGTGCGATTACTAAATACATTGTATGTTAGTAGCTCTCTCGTAGGGTCGCCAGGTTTCTATTTAATAAAACTGGACTGATTTCTATGTAATAATACCACTAAAGGTAGAAAAAAAAAGAAATCTCAAGAAATACTATAAAAACCATTATTTTATGAAATATGTTTTGGTCGAAAGATCACATTTAATTTCTAAATAAATTAAAATAATGAGTAGGTAATTTCGCTCACATTGCGTTTAATTGTATAAGATTTTTGTTTATCAATTCAATTAAAACGATCAGCGAACTAGGGACCGGATTAATAAATCGATCTCAAGTCTACAAGCGATCTTGGTAATGCCATTATGACATACCAATACAAAATTACACGTCAAAAACGTACTCAAGAACGCTCTCTAACTTGAGATCGATTTGTTAATACGGACCTAAGAGCGTAAGTTTAATTACCCTATGGTCTATATGTTCCTAGGTCTGTGGACATAAAAGGACCGAACATTTTAATGGGACAGTCTCGTGAAGTCATTGCGTGTGGTGACTGGTCGACGGGCATGTATGAGGGATTCCATCAGTCGTTATGGAAGCGTCACCTTGGGCCTGTGCAACGCGATCCCGCCGACACGTTGTTTTCGCGAACCCGACACCCGCGCCGCACTGCACCGTGTGACGATCTTTGTCTTACTAATATTATACACGATAATACAATGAGTAAAGTAATTATACAATTATTAACTGTGTTTTTAAAGAAATAACTAGCCGTATGATTGCTATCCCAAAAAACGTAATTAGTTATGATCGTTTCCAGAATTTTGTTTTTAGAGAAGCAGGCAAACATTTTTGGTCCAAAATTGCGAAGGTAGTGTGAAATGACATCCGTTTTTTTATTGGTAGCGGTCATTCACACGAAGAGGCCGTCACCGTTCTGTAAATACATTTATGACAGATGGGTTGGGACTGGTCCCGCCACACACTCCCACCACTGTTACTCCTGTAAACCAGGATCGACAATGGTGACCAATAATTACGTCGAGGTTGAGGTTCATTTTTGACAGTTAGTCATCGTATTTGATGCGATACTTAATACTTAAAAAAATACAGAAATGTTAGAAAGATGGCCCACTTGCGCAAGCGCCGCCGCCGAGGCCATGTCGCACTACCGGAAGACGAATCGCATAAAATGTCACGTCAGGCTATTCAGTGACGTCCGACTCTCAGCTCAATAGGTGTACCAATTAATTATTAAGGAGGCTACACGTGCTAAAGCCAGGTTAAAAGGGTAGATATGATATTTTGCTATTTATCATACCTACCTGCTTTCTTATTATTAGACGACATAAAAATAAAGTCACGTTTAATTTAAATGAATTATTTCTAATCGCAGTTAGTCAACGATTCCAGGTAACCTGCGGGCACCAACAGGATGTCATATCGCCTGTAATTCGACACCGGCGAGCGTGCGGACCAATGTTAGTATAAATATCTTACATTGTTTCACATAGATATCCAATACCTATACAAATACAATATTATCTACGCTCACGAATGTAGTATGTACTTTTATTTAAGCCGTTTTAAGTATGGATAATGATATATTCAGCTTAGCTAATCCTACCTAATTTGTACGAAATATGATTAAATAGGCGTATACCTTACCTACATTAAAATGAGTCCTATTTCTGATGTGCTGCTTTGCCATCAATCTAAACAGTTGTGAACGTGTTTGCATAAACAGTTCGCGCATCCTTAAGTCCTCGCATTGTTGGCAGGCAGGCCGGGAGGCGGCAGACGGCAAGCGGCAGGAGGCAGGTGCAAGCGCGGCGGCGCGGTGCTGCCGGTTCGTTTGACGACAATCGTGTTTAGGCGATCTCCCGCGGCGAATGCTTCACGCGCCGATCACCGCCGTGGTGGGATGCTCTACCAACATGGAAGTAGATTGTTTATTAATTTATTTTATCAATTTTGTCATATTCTGCGAAAGTTCCAAGCATATAGTTATATTTCACGTGGGAGAGACACGATAAAAATAATATAGGTATAGTTTATTTATTGCCTTATGAATATAGCACGCTGTTTTTATTTGTTTATCAGCAATTTCATTTTATTTCTGCTATTCTCACTTTATCTTTTAATATCAAAACATATTCAACAAGTACCTAATTGACTAATACAAGTTATTAACATTTTGCACGAAATTTAGGTAGGTATAAGTACGAGTAGCTACTTCACAGACACTTCGCTTATAAGTTTAGTTTTATAACCATCTCATTTTTGCTTCAAGTAGGCAGGTGAATATTATGGAAAATCGCTTAGCATGACAAAGTATCTTCCACACTATTTAACATGATGGAGGAGCAAGTCTTTGATGCGGCTCCCGCGACGCGTTAAACAAGGCTCGGCGGATCGCAGGGCGCCTCCACCGCACGCGCCGTGCCGCGCCTTGAGGGCGGCGTAATTCACTTAAATCACGCTCAAATCGCTCACGTACTCAGAAGAGCTGCACTTGCGGCTTCACAGCACACCTTAACGCTTCTCAAAAGTGCCTAAGTAAATACAATAGCTGTTACTTTAATTATTAAGAGGATGGGAACAGTTAGGTATAGATAGGTACAGACTGACATAATAATATGCTGACATAATAAATCTTGAGTAATTTCTGGGTGAGATAAAAGCAAGTAAAACAACTTCTGAATTCTGAATTAAGTACAGAACCAGACAATTAGATAAGTGGACCACCATTACCTAATCTGATATACTTATCAGGTAAATCCTGGTAGAAATATATGGTATATATCCAAACAACTTCTAACAATACGTACATTCTATTGTGCCCCGGTTATTATTCTGAAAGCAATAGAAACGGCGGTTTGATCCAAAAATCCTGCAAATAAAATTCCAATTACACAGGAAAGAAATGACATATTCGGTTTGCTCAAATCCTTAAAACGTCATCCAGATATCCATTACATGTCTATTAAATCTTACGACATATATTTGTGGGGCTCAGTCAGCAGCGCTCCCCTCGCAAACAGCGCGCCGATTACGAGCTCGGCCGACCGGAGTAAACGAATATAAAACACATGCGGGAAGACGAATGCAAAACGTACTCGTCAAGATTTTGCATAAGCAAACACGAGGACACCCCTTCCGCGGGCCGGGAGCCGCGATCTGCCACTTGTCAAATATTTGCTATCTCGGCATGGGAAATAAGGTCAAACAACGGACGCCACCCCGGATATTTCGTTACGTAACGTAATTAATTTCCGTAACATAATTTCCTTATTGAACTATACTTGCAGTCGTCAATAGCCAAGTTCAAGCGTCAATAGCCTGGTGGTTAGAGGGGCTGTCCTCGTAGCTGAGAGGTTCCGGGTTCGATCCCCACCCTGACCATTAAACTACTGACGTGCGCCCCCTCCAAACACAAGCATTAGCTTAGTTGGAGGGAGCTAAAGGGAATACTAATTGTGATAAACACCCATCGCTAGAAAACTTTAAAAAAAGACTGAACTGTAGCCAAGCTGCAGCCAGTTGGCTACAGCACATATACAGGCCCCGGCTCGACCGCGATAGTAGGTAGGTACTGTACCCTCTCATAGAACCACTCCTCTCATAGTAGCCGCATTTCGCACGATAAGTTAGAGAGCCGGAAGACCAATCCTCTGTCTGTCTGTCTGTATGTTTGCTCCGGGTAATCTCCAAAATGGCGAGACCGATTTTGACAGGACTTTCACTGTCAGATTTCCGATGTTATAAGGAGTAACTAAGGCTACTTTAATTTTAGAAAAAAAATTAGGGTTCCGCGTAAAAAAATTAAAACACATGAAATCTAAGAGTATCTCCGAAACGGCTGGACCGATTTTGACGGGACTTTCACTGGTAGATAGCTGATGTTATAAGCAGTAACATAGGCTGCATTTATTTTAGAAAAAATAAATAAAAACAAATGGGTCCTGTCGCGTGGGCTCAGAACGCGGGAGCGGGCTTTTGCGGTAGGCAAATAAAGAAAAATGGGATTAAACTTAGCATAGATATTTCATTATTTACTAAAATAATTATTAACTTTTCGTAAACTCTGCGAACTGAACGATTTTTTTTTGTTAAATTAAATTTTTATTAAGTTAAATTCCACGCGGACGAAGCCGGGCTCAGCTAGTATATAATAAAGAAGCGTGTAGAATCAAGCGGATTTGTATCCGCTTCAGTGGATATGAACGTTTGAAAGAATTTTGTGGGATTGATCAAATCTCTAAGATTTTAGCCTGATATAAGGTCTATTATGAATTATAGGCCTAGTAACGAATCGAAACGATAACATAAGTCGGAAACGTAATGTATCAACCCGTGTACTTAGACCTGACGCACTTAATCAGTGACAAAATTAAAACGTGAGAGTGAATATGAGATGCTTCACTGATCGAATTACCTCCAAACATCCGGTGGAGTTCCTATCACCATATTGACACATTACTTGCACGCTCGCAGGTTAGTGCGAAGTGAAAGTCCGCTGAGTGCGCAGTCTGCTACTTATTTATGTCTAGCAGGTCATTTCCATGAACCCATTGCAGTTGATAAGATTATAGGACACGTGAGCTAGCATGTTTATCATCTTATTAAAAGTAAAACAAGTTGTTATTGGACGAAGGAAGGGGTATAGCTCTATACAATTTACTAATACATTGAATAGGCAGGTGTAGGTACTTAAGCGATTGCAATTAAATTGTGAATATAAGATAGGTCTACGAGGCAGGTAAGTTAGGTAGCAAAGGTCACAAGTATTTTTATGAATGAAATCTAGATGAAATACCATGGCATATTTGACACAGAAGCTACTTTTAGTTTTATTTCCCACATGTATGTAAGCAAGTATCGCAAAATATGTTGTCATCTGATTAACATGACACAATACGGTGACTAAATATCAACCAAACCAACAGCCATCAAATCACACAGGTGTTTTGAGCGTGACGTCACAGATGTGATCGTGTCAACAACACCACGTGGAGTTCAACCAACGAAAACCTGACCTACAAAGCTAATTTGAAGGACATCGAGAAAAGGAGAGTGACCTGACGCAGCAGCATCTAAAGTGATGAGTCGAGCGTGTCCGGCGCGCGGCGGCGGCGGCGGCGGCGGCGCTCAAGTAACGACCTATCGATTGGCAATAGTGCCTAGTTAGCGGATCGCGCCCTCGCCGCCCTCTACCCGCGACTCACCCTCGCACTCCCTGCACACTTCATCTAGATCTCTACGCTCGATCCTGTGGACTCTTTTCTAATTTATTCATGAACCATAGTCTATATGAACGCATTTGGTTATCTGCTGTAAGTTAAAATTAGCTTGTAAATTTGAGCATCAATGTTTTCATGATTTTTTTTATACGCATGCCATCCATCTATTTATTAAATATCTTATTTAAATATCAGAAATAAGTAAGTCATAAATAAGTATCAGAAATAAAAAATAAAAATTGCAAGGAAACACGTTGCAACATGCACTCTGCTATTTTATTTCCTGTCTACGTAGGTACTTAGAAATAAACAATAACACCTAACAAGACAAAGTATAGCCCATAACTACAAATACTTACATTTTTTTTTAAATCTACGACAACAACTCTCAGAATTCCGACTACGGCGTAGCGTGGCGTAGCGCCAGCATTCATCGCAGTGACCCTGCTACGGCAGTGGCGTGCAGCGTCAGCCCTCGTCAGCCGTCGTCAGCCTGCGTCAGCCCGCGTCAGCACCCGGCGACGAGCTCAGCTGTTCAGCACGTGACACACACTGGCGAACAGTTCATGGCCTTTTGTAGCCTTCAAAAAAGTATTTCCGTTACTATTATTTAGCTGTGTTCCTCTTCTTTACAGTTTATCATATCTTTGAAATTAGCACCAAATACATTACTTAAACATTTACAAATGTTCCAGTTATTTAACATATCTTTGTTCTGAAAACTTTATATTAATTAAGTATTTTAAAGAAGAGAGAAAACTTTAGTAGATGCATAATATTATGATAGAAGTTTACAAAGCGCGTGTTAAGTTGACCTCTAATTTTATAACCTCCTTTAAAATAATAGTGTTGTAAATGTTTTCAAAATACAGCGACATACAATATGTGGTCACAGATTACCATCACCCATCAAAACTAATGATATTATTTTCTTACCGCCGATGTAACGCAAATTTCCCCCGTTATGTTCCCAGTCGATGGAATCAAAGTTCCCGAGCGAATGGGTGGTTCTAGGTATTTTTTACTTAATAGTTATTTTTCTCTCAGGTACTTAAGTAGATTTCAGTTGAATTTGATGATTTTTTACTGCTTTCACGACACCCACACGCAATTTATGTTCTTTAACTTATCTACGCGTATGTTAGAAACATAGAGATCTTTTCACAATGCTCGTAATATGGAATAGTTATAAGTCATCAGAACACATTTCTAGCATCTATAGGTCGCGCCCGACCTGCGGGAGTATCGACCGCGACCCTGTGCTGGCTCAGCGCGAATGCTGCGCTCCACGCCTTCCTTCAGTTCTTTTCCTATTCACTTTCTAGAACTAATCTACATTATAATCAGGAACTTGAACAGTTTCAATTTTGTCTTATGCAATGCTCCTTTGGTGGTAAAAAACAGAGCAATCCTATTAGGTTGTCCAAACTCCATAGTCTGGAAATAGTCTGGAAAGTCAGTCTAGCTATCCCATTTATTGTGACTTCCTGAAGTACAGATGGAAGTTATTTCCATGACGCTGTCAGTAAATTATATTTATGTCCACTGTTCGAGATACTGAAAATATATTCCTGAAAGTTTTCATTGAAATACCTAACTAAGATTAAACAAAATAATAGATATATTAAGTATTTTGTGAAGTTAGCCAGCTATCTACTCACTTATTTTTATTCTCTTTACATCTCTCTTATGGTTAACGAAACTTTTGACTTTAACCGATAGCACTTCTATTTTATCTTGTTTCTAATTCGCCCCACCTTTTACCAATAAGTCAAACTCAAAATTGTTTTTATTCACGTAAGCCAACAAAGCATTTATGAATAGTCAGAATCTACCACCGGTTCGGAATGCTGCTTCCACTGAGAAGATCCGGCAAGAAACTCAATGGTTACTCTTTACAATGAATAAAAGATGGTGTACATTCTCAGGAACAGCAACAGAATATGAGCAGGCAACACCACACCACAATAGAAATGTAAGAAACCTTTTGGGTGGTCTATCATCACTATTATCTACACAATACTGAAAATATAGGTTCGGTATGAGCAGGTTATAAGATTGTATTTAAATTATTTCAGCAGTCGCTATAATTTAAAACTGAGCATCAAATCTCACAGTTGCTTGTACAAAATTTGTATTATTTTAGTCACCTCTGAAAATGGAAAGTATAGAATGGTCCCATCACCGCTAAAACTGAGTATCAAATCTCAGTTTCTTGTACAAAATTTGTATTATTTTAGTCACCTCTGAAAATGGAAAGTATAGAATGGTGACGTCACCGCTAGCAGCCGACCTTGCCACTAGAAAAATGTGCCGCATCGGTCGCAGCGCGCCTGCTGGCTCATCACAACGCGGCCGGCGCGCCCGGACATCGCTCCCGACCCCAGCTCTACGCGACTGTCATCCAACCGAGGACAAACATCACAATCATGGGAATCGACGCATATGAATATATTTTTCCCCTTGTGTCAATCAAAATATTCTCCTCCAGACTCAACCTGGGATCTTTAAATCAACAACATTTCACGTACGAACACAATAGTCTACATCATGGTTATAAAGAAACCGTATGAGTATCGTCAAAAAATCACATATAAGGCATCTCTTATGTGGCGACTTTTATTTGGAATTTATGTAAGACGTATTTAGAGAATTGAATATAATTGAATGAAATAGGTAGGTATTTATCTTATTATTATCTTCCACCAAAGTCATAACATATGGGAGGGTAGGTACCTATTTACATAAAAATCTCCGAAAATCCTCGGTCAGAAATGCAATGCAATGGCATCCTAGAAATTATTATCCCATATATTATTATGATGTACGCCTCCGAAACGGCCATTACAATGGCCGGGGCCGCAGTAACAATGGCCATAATTCTCCTCGACTTCATTAACAGGCCTCCATTTGCATGACAGCCTCGACTTATGTAGTACATCTATAGTCATAGAGAGCGCTCGATGGCCGGAGGAGCATGGAGGTGGTTGTACCCTCAGTACATACCACTACAAGTCTACGGTATAACGGGCGTTTTCGTTCGACAAACGAATTTTGGTGCAAATATGTGCCTTATTTCTTGAAAATAAGTAGATCTCGGTGGTTGATGCGACAGAAATCCGTGTTTGTGGAATCGCGAGCCGGTAGGCGGCGCTGTGGTCGTCTCGCTCCGGCGGGGCGTGGCGCGGCGGGGCACGCCCCTCGAGCCCCTTCCCTGCTACGCGGCTACGGACTACGCTACGAGCTACAGCCATACTATGTTGACTTACAGGCTTATTAATTGAAGTCACTATGCATTAACACTTGTAAGTAAACTAATCCTGTATTTGAATAGGTAAGTATAAAATCTCTAGGGTTAAACTTACGAAGAAATTCTACCTAAATATTAACTGCTTTTTAACTACCCACGCATATCTTTTGGCACCTAATAGTACCTACCCTTTAGTAACTTTACAATCTTCTGTATGTAAATAAAACATCTTCAAGGTTGAAAGAAAGGAAATATAATTCAGTCAGAAAAGGATAATTTTGTAGAATCATTAGATATGTTCGCATGTACGTACCAAATCATTATGAGTAAGTTCTAGTTATCTTGCATTTTTTTTTGTTAATTGTGACTGTGACTGACTCCCTATAAAACACAAATTTACAAAAAAAAATTGTAACCGTTGCAAGTGAATAAACACTATATTACCACGATGATTTAGAAAAAAATACAACTAAGTATTCCCTACTTAACTACTAGTCCTACACACAAAAAAAGGCGCCCAAATTTTTTTTTCAGTCAAGAATAATTTTATTCTCAGAAATATTGTTTAATAACAAGTAAATATATGCTTGAACTGACAATAATGTCTTAGTTTAACAAAAACGTTTTTCTCTGCGTAAACCAATATTATTCTCGATAAATTTACTAGAATTAAAACAATTAGTGTCTCTTCGAGAATATATCAATCTTGACCAAATAATAAATTAGTTTTGGATATTAAAATTTATATGTCTTGATATGAAACAGCATTGTTTATATACAAGAACCATAATTAATTGGATCAAAACCTGTTACAATTTTCGTGAATCAAAACTCTTAATATGTTAGATGAAGATTTTTTGTTTTAGAATAAAACATTATATTCTTCCTTCAAAAAAGGTGTGATTCTCCTAAACTGTAAACGATGAATGCTTTCGCCCAAGAAAAATGTGTGTCGTATCAAGAATAATGGTTTTTATTTAAAATAGTAATATACTTGAATTAATTATATGAAATCAATTACAAACGAGAAAAAATGCTATTCAAATAAAAATAAAAATATTTGGATTATAACCTTATATTCTTGGCGTGAGAAAAGTGTGGTATCAAGTCAAGATAATAATTAATTTAAAACAAGATGCTCAATGAGCGTAAACCATAAATTTGAATATTTTGTGTTAGTAAATATTGGAGTTAAACGAAGACTCGTAGTGTTTGCAAAAAAGATGAACTAGCGTTTTGTTTAAAGAAAATATAATATTTATTTCAATAACATTTTTATTGAGATGAGTAAATGTAAGAATTGATCCAAGAAAACGAATAATTTATAACAAGATACTCCAATTAGTTCGTACAACACTTTTGTTGTTTTGTGAGAATGAGTTATTGCGTTCAGCTAAGAATATTTTTGTTTGCAAAGAAGATAAACCAGCGTTTTATATAAAGAAAATATAATATTCAGTTCTATAATATTTAATTGAGACGAATAAATCTGAGTATTGATGTAAGAAACTGAATAATTTGAAATAAGATACTCCGATGAGTTAGTACAATACTTTTGTAGTTTTGTGAGAATCAGTTATTGCGTCCACCTAAGATTTTTTTTTTATTTCTATATGAGATGAACGAGCGTTTTGTTTAAAGAACTAATAATATTCAGTCTAATAAAAACAAATCTTGAGACGAATAGGTTTTACAACAAAGTTCGTTTCCCTGTTCTATTTGCATATTACATGCTAGGCATTTCATTTTTAAATAAAGCTTTAAAGCCTGCTTCTAATATATAAGACCACACAAAACAGAGTGTATTATAATGCACTTGACCGACAGTTAAAAACAATAGTTCAGTTTAAGCCGCCTTTGGGAGTTGCAATGATAGTGACGGAAATTTTTGCTTCGAAAAGCACAGCTACGGTGGTGCGTCGCGCAAACAGCCCGCCCACACCGACCGACCATGCCCAGGACGCGGGTTCAAACCCAACCGCAGGCAGAGATCTCAATGCAAAATATCAAACAAATATACGACGAGAATCCAATAGGCGACTGGGTCTTATGGGGCCACTCCACAAGATAGTAAGAGAGGCACCGATAATTTGAAAGACAAATGTATACCAAAAATAAAAGCAAGCACGACAAACACCTCCACTCACGAGAGACCCACAAAAAAAATAAGACTTAAGTTCAAAAACTTTTTTCTTAATCTAATACTACAATATTCGTCAGTTAAGATTAACAATTATCAAGACAAGTGAATTGTATCATTGAAATAAAATGTAGAAAATATTGAATCAAGATAAATCCGTTTTAGTTTAAAACATCTACTTTCTCAAGTTAACAAATATTTTAAATCACTTCAAAACTCAGTATTCTCTGTAGGAGCCTCTTAATTTTTTAATCGAATAAAAAAATACTTCCATTTAATCACTATTATCTTAATTCAACAATGGAAACATAAAATTTCAAGAAAATATTGTTTATGTTTGAAAATCCTCACTCTTGGTTTGAAAATAAAAATTAAATTGAAAATTTAAGTTATTTGTTTTTGTTCAAGAAAAATGCATGTCTTTGAACCCCGATAAATGTATCGGTCTTGATTTCAAAAAGTATTCATTTCTCTAACCAATAGATATCTTACTCTTAATTCAAGCTAATTATTGTTAATCTAAGAATAAAATCCAAAACAAATATATGCTACATCCAAGAAAATATCGTTTTTCCCATATATGAATCAATATTATTCTTGACCAATAAATATTTACTTGGTTCAAGAATATATTTCTGTGTGTGTAGCTACATTGTATATATTACCTACTTCATATTACAGTTGTATCTAAATCAAGTATTATATACCTACCTACTTACTTTAATTATAACATAAGTTGGCTTAACTCATGTAAATGCAGGGTATAACATTCAATAGTAGTTATATTAGGTATGGATACATAAGTACCTACCTGTTGTACTCAGGTAACAATATCGTTTTCCTCAGTTATTTTAGCTTCGGCATCAAAGAACGCGACGCAGCGCCACATTCAGTACTTATACTGGTGTCATGTTACCAATATCGTCGTGTGACGAATTGCGCGGATACCTATGTTACGCGATTACCAAAGTACCTACCTACTTACAACAAAGATGTTTGTTATCGGAATGATGTCCCATGATGGGCATTCGAACCGAACGTCGCGTCGGTACATAGTTACCTACATAAAAAATATTTCTTCGGTACCTATTTACTTACGTTCACTAAAATGGTACCTATATTATAGAAAACCTGAAGCTATATCTTACTATGCTCAGCTGTGGGACATTTAGGACAAGAAGATACCTAAAGGTTTGATTAAAATTAGAGTAGTGATAAGAAAAGCTACACTTTTCATATAACAAAGGACTAGTTGACTTGAAACTTAATTATAATTTGTAAAATTCATATTTTGATTAGAATTGCGAATAACCGGTGAAACATATACCTACCTACTCAGAAGTAGGTATTAACTACAACTAGATACATTTACAGATAACATCAATATTATTACAAATTCTTTGGATAACACCCAAGATGGAACTACTAATTACAACAATGTTTGTTCTTTGTTTGTTTTCTAGGTAGGTACTAGGTAGGTACGAACCTAGTGTACCTACGACTAGCGATTACTGCTCGTATAGGTTCTAAAATTATTGCCGTCATAACTAATTAATGTTTCTAATCAATACTAAGGAGTAAGTGCTTATCTACATTTCGTCTAACTATATCTACTCTGGAGCAACATTGCGAATTTGAAGTTTGAAACTGCTACTTGCTACTTGTACTACATACTAACATGGACGTGACCAAGGGGGCAGCCGTCCCCCCATAGAGTTTAGAAAACTGAGATTTTCATAATAGAGTACGCATGTAAACAAAAATATTAGGACTGATTCCTTTGCTGTAGGAAACCTTTAGAAATTGCGTTCATTTTACCTATTCATCATGATTTGTCATCTTTTAGAGTTCCCGTGCCGTGGCATCATTTCCTATCGTCTCTACGACAACGGAGCCCCTCAAAAGAAATACTTGCCATCTGTCAGAAGTTAGAACCAAGTAATTTTTTCAATATTTTTTTACTTACTTATCTAGTAAATATCTCTACTAATTTTTGATAACGTTTTTACGACAGAAATACATATAGTCGAACATAAATCCAACTTTTTTTAAGTCGGTTAAAAACAACACATTCGATTGTAGTATGGTACCTACCTAACCTTAAATTTTCCAGGAAAAATACCTATAAATCCCTTAGGATAGGATATTTAAAATTGATGAAAGTTTGATCAGAAATACGTTATAGAAGTGGTGCATCCAAGTGGTAACTATCTAATTTCACTCCATCATACTAATTTACTTATAAATATTTAAAAGTCTATAAAAAAAAGTATCTCAATAAATCAACAGCTAATGCTACTTACTCTACCTAGAAATTACCTAAAGTTCCGCTTTATCCACAAGTTTCGCCGACCGCTCGGCGCAGTGGTTCGAGCGTAGGCCGCTCGGCTCACTGCACATGGTGGTCGCGGGTTCGGAAATGGCCTTTTCGTAATTTACCCTGGTCTCAGTGTCACTGGGATCGCTCCCAGTCCATTGTACGGTACCCATAGTACAAGCTTTGCTTAGTTTGGGACCGTACAGTTGGTGTCTGTCTGGCGATATTTATTTATTTATCCAAAAGGACCAATTGACATCAAATCGTGATAAGTACTTACCTATCTACCGGGCCGGTTTGCTAAAGATGTCAAGTAAATCCTTTCAATACGTACTTACTTACCATATTAGGTATAAATAATATTTTATTATAAACAATGCATTTTGTTACCTACCGTCCCCGGCGACCTCATTACTCGCAACTCTTGAGCAATCGCATTCGCGATCGATGTCGCCGTTGGCTTCCATGATTGCACAATCATTGTCACCACCACGAGGTAGATATTGCTCTGAGTGGGTACCTACCTACTTAATTAAAATCCTTTCTTCTTTTTTTTAACCTTTTTGACCCGCAGCTGGAAAAAAGGTATATTTTCTTCATTATTCGTTGCATGAATGATAACCTAATGAGTTTTCCTCAAATAGCTATGAACTAAAGAAAATTAGTTCATTGATTAGATACTTTATATTCAGGGCTTCTGATTGATAAATGTTTTAAATTTTGTACAGACTTAGATTTCTATTAATGACTCTATGTCAAATTTATAATCGTTGATATATTTTGCATAAGGAAAATTTTCGCTAAATTAAAAACCGTTAAGATATTAAATCTGTCCATTTCCCTGTATTTTAATTGAATTCTTACAAAATTATTACCAATACATACAAAACATAAGTAATATTACTAAGTACATAGTTTACTATTTTATTTTAGAATAGTTGTTTTATTTTAGAAATAACAAACACCTCGGGTGTGGCATTCAAGTCAGAAGAAACACACCAGAAAATCCATTTTTTTATCTAATTAGGTAATTACAGCAGCTGCAGGAATGTAGGTACTCCTACAATCAATAACCCTTTATCAATGATATAAACAAAAACCTCTATCATAGACCATCATGGGCATACCAACCAACACTGGTTGTTCATCAACTATAAAACTACAATAATTTACCCAGTAGTGGGCATAGTAAGTACCTATCGAGATAATTGACTGTAAGCTTGTTTTATATATGGTGTGTGTGAGTGGGAAATGAAAATGGCCGTGTAGGCACCGAAATATAAAATTATGTATCAACTTTTATAATATTTATAATCCCTACTTAGCATGCAAGCACCTGTTATCGAAGCTTTTAGAAACAATCTATATAAGAACCATTTAAAGGAAATTTCTCAGTCTGAGCGCTATAATTGTTTAAATAGATAAATAAAAGAATATTTTATGGAATATTTTATTAGGAAAACACAAATCCTCCTATAGCTAATATTCGTCATTTATGTATCTATTTACAATTACTCGAGTGATCCATTGTTTCGACTCATTTAACTTATGTATAAATTTTAATTTTAATAATACAGATAGTTAACGAAGCTACGCATATCTTACGACACAACCATATATTTAACACGGTGTTTGAAAGCCGCTCCCGTCGGAGTCTCCGGCTACATTGTTCCACCATAATAAAAAAACTATAAAACTGGAACTGATGATAATGATAATTACATTTCAAACTTAACAGAAAGCACTAGAGTGTGCGCGGCACGCGGGCGGGCGCACGCTCACCGCTCAGTAGCGCTGCCAGGCGCAGGAGGAGGCGGCGGCGGCGCCGGAGCGCGGCGCCGCGCCCTGCCGTCACAGCTCCGAGAAGAACTCGGGGGAGGAGTGCGGCGTGGGCGGCGCGTGCTGCGGCGCGCCGTGCTCGCGCCCCGCCAGCGCCAGCCGCTGCTTCAGAACGTCGCACTCGTGCGTCAGCCGCGCCACCTGCAGCTGCAGCACGTGCATCTCCTCCTGCAGCGAGCGGTTCGTCAGCTCCAGCTCCTGCCGCTGCTGCAGCCGCTTGCTGCGACAGTTTTGCGCGTACCCGCGGTTCTTTAGGGTTCTCCGTTTCTGCTTCAGGCGCGTCACGTCCTCCCGCGGGAATCCGTGGAGCCTCTTGTTGAGCTCGCGTACACTGAGGGACATGAGCATCTCGTCGCTCAACAGATCGTCACCGCACGATGACGGCTGGTAAGAGGGATGCGGTCCGGTCCGAGGAGACATCGTTGAGCAGGAGCTGGCCGGGCGCATCGCGACCTGCTGCAGGTGATGATCTTGCTCGCGCCAGTCGCGCCTGCTCCACTCCTCGAAGTTGCCACATGGTACGGTCCGCATGTCGAGCGGCTCGCGCATGTGGTTTAGCCACAGCACGTCCTCGGTGGCAACGGTTAGAGACGAGCGGCACGGGCTGCGGCCGACGGGCGCCGGTGGAGTCTCAGGGGGTGTGCTCGGGTCGACAGCGATGGCTACGTGCGGCTGTGGGTAGGGACCCGCGTCAGGCCAGGGTCTGCAGGCGCGGGCGCAGGCCGGCGGCGCCTCCACTAACTCGTGCCACCCGGAGCGGAGGGGTTCGCGCTTCACCACATTGTGATCCTCGAGATGGTCGAGCTCGAAGTTCTGGACGTATTCATCTGCGAGCTGTTCGTCGTCGGCTTCGCGGTGCGGCTGCGGCGGCAGAGTCTGCATGGCGCTCGGCTGGGAGCAGTCGACATGCGCGTGTTCCACCATGGGGCCGTGCGGGGCGCACGCCGGCCGGGAGCGGACTGCCGCCGCGCCGCGCGGCAGGGTGGCGCGAGGCTCCGCCCTCCGACCCAATGACGACCCGAGACGCGCGCATGCACGTACTGCCTATTACCACTGACATAAGTTCGCTAACACTAGAATTATATGAAAACATAATATAATAATAACATGACATACATTATTATGAAACATGCGTGAGTAAAGTTCGTAATGTAGGTATACTCGTATTAAATGTTCGAGACTTACTTGAGGTAGGTAGGCATGTAGATGTAGCGCGATATGGGTAGATACTTTGCCAGCAGTGGGTGCCCTATATCAGCTGTACCAAAATATTTGATAATGTTATAAAAATATATCTTACGCTATTTTAATCCAAATACTCTACAAAGAAAAGCGAAAGTTAGACTCACGCGACTCAGATAAAATTCGTAAAATCGTAGCGCTGCTACAATTTTTCGTAGCAGTCTACGTAGTACCGTCGCTACGTTGCTACTTGCGATGTTCGAAGGTCGCTAGTCACGTCATCAAATACACTCATTGAAAATATTTTTAACCCGTGTAGTAGGTATTAGGTTTTAATTACTTATTCAATTTGATAGTCTACAGTGGTAAATTATCAAACTTAATACCTAATAATACTTAATACCTAGTTATTGATAAAATTACTCATATTTTCGTTAAGGTGAAGGCGCCTGTCTAGCCTGCGAAATTCAAAATTTTCGAGTATTTTTATAGTTTATCCAAAATCTGAAAACTTTTTAGACCACATTCATTTTACTCTAAATATTATCACGGTGGATATGATACTAGTAAATCACAAAATATACAAAAATTGCCAGATTATCTGGATAGCTGTCGTTCTTGAAATGTTTTAGAGTAAGTTGGATATATTAATAAATGCACGGCACACGGTCTTTGTCGCGAATTACAAAAAGTGCCTTTTATTATTGTCAGATATTGAAAAAAAAATAAAAAACCTTTAAAAATTTGAACTTCGCGGTCTAGATAGGCGCTTTAGCCTTAAGGTTAAAACGTGAACAATCGTCGTAGCAATATTTTTCATGATGAATTATTATCTTTGTGCACTAAGAATAAACAGGTATTTATATAGTATTTTACATTTGCTACGCCTATATAAATTAGGTACCTATTTCAAGACAATATCGTCACGATTAAAATGTATTCCCAAGAGGTTTTGAGGGACATGACATTCAAACAGAATTGGGTCCTTTTTCACTGGATTTACCTATCTAAGTGAATTAATTATAACATAACCATCTACCACCGGTTCGGAATGCTGCTTCCACTGAAACGATCCGGCAAGAAACTCAATGGTTACTCTTTTCAATGAATTAAAGATGGTGTACATTCTCAGGAACAGCATAAAAAAATTTGAGCAGGCAAGACCATTGTCACTAAATAAGTAAACTATACAAATAAATAAAATTGGAGTGTGTGTTTGTAATATAAATTTTGTAATAACACCTTTTCACTAAATGCATTTGAAAGTACATACGACATACATACTCATACTTACATCAAATTAAACGTTTAAATTTATATTAATAGTAAGTAATAGTTAGCTAATATTAAATCAACCGTGGTGTTCATTCCTTTAGTTACCTACCTACCTACAAATGACTGTAGCGGTATTTTAACCCGACTTGACACAGTGTACCTAACAATATTACATTATAAATGCATGAAACACCCATTTCAATGAAAATGATGATATATTGTTTGTGGCAAAGAGGCTAACTGTAGAACAAAGTGATTTCACGCGTCGCCGACCGCGCCGCGAGGGGCTACCAGTGATCGCGAGTTACATTTAATCACCGCGCCCAACCCTTCCTTATTATCCCTAAATAATTGAAACGATGCGCCTACTACTGCAAAAAATAATGAGTTATTGTTTAAAATTATAAAATAGCTATATTTCCTTATGTTTTACATAACTTTTTTCGTAATATTAAAGCTACCAAGTAACTTTTCCGAAGTAACAACTTTTACAACAACAACAACAACCAGTAACAACTTTTTTCCACGATTATGATCGATTCTATAATTAACTTCGCTTGGAAATTTACAGCTGGTAACACTGTGCGGGTGCGGGAGCGGTGCGGCTGCGGCTGCGGCGCGGGTGCGGCGGCCCGTGGGCTGACGCAGCCGCCGCTGTTTGCACGCCACGGTCAACATTGTTAGCGCCCGCCCGCCCCGCAAATGTTATTACATGATTAACCCGGCTCCGACACGTATTCTGTTTGGCCTAGCTTTGTTAATTGCCCACTTTGAAACTGCGTACATCAATTATTTCGTCAAACCAAATAATGTTCTGACTACACTTCAGTGATTTGCGAGGTATTTGTGCCTAGGTAAGATTGTAGACCCCTAAAGGGTTATCTAATTATTATTATTTTCTTTTTATTTATAGGTAGGTACCTACTTTGTAATCTGGCAATACATAATTAAACTTATCAGTGGCAATTTTAAGTGATAAAATAGACAAAATACGGGCAAATGAGTGTATGTAGCAGCCCTTAAACCCGAAGAATATACCTATCTAAATTGAAAATTAAAAAAAAAACCCGTTGCGGCAACTTTTTAAACTACAAAAGAGCTGATAATTTTCAAACGGCTGAACCGATTTTCATGAAACATAGCTAATAACAACGTCGATCAGAATAACTTTCTAAAAAAAAAACATAATTAAAATCGGTTCATCCGCTTAGGCGCTACGATGCCACAGACAGACACACATGTTAACTTGTAGAACGCCTCTTATTTCGTCGGGGGTAAAAATAAAATAAATCTTTTTTTTTAAGATAGACTTGGCTTTCTTATTTTGACTAAATATATTTTACTGTAAGACCTTACAGGAAACTTCAGGAAATACAGTTATTTAGAATAGATATCTAAGTTGGTATTGATTAATTCCTATATGCCTCTAGCCAAATCACCAAGTTGCAATTTTATTCTGCGATTGATGTCGTTGGAAGCCGTTTAAAATTTTAAAAAGTAGATACCTTCATAGGTAAGTCGGTACCTATTAATGTTGGTATTGTATTGTTATCGCACAAACAATGGAAAAATGTGATAAGAATTCAGCGGCGCGGGCGGTGAGAGGTTCGCTCCCAGAGGCGGGACACGTTCGAGGCGCTATCGCAGCCTCTTCATCAATTGATTTGTCGCGCCCGGCCTACTCACGCGGCCGTCGATCCGCTTTCAATACACTGACGTTGTTCACAAAAAACAAAAAAAAACATATGAATCACTTTGTTTTATAATGTTCTTAAAATAACAAGCGACTGTAAGCGCACATACGACCGCATGGCGCAGTGATTCGAGGGTAGGCCGCTAAGCTCACTGCACCGGGTGGTTGCGAGTTCGATTCCCGTCGGGGTAATTTTCGGAAATTGCCTTCTTGTCTTTTGCCCTGCTCTGGGTGTCACTGGGATCGCTTCCAGTCCATTGTACCCATAGTACACCCGTTGCTTCGTTTGGGACCATACAGTTGGTGTGTTCCTCTGGCGATATTATTTTATAATGATAATTTATAATACATAATTTATAGCTCGATATACACCCGGGTGTATAATAATAAAATTTACATATAGTATACGGTAGCTGTATCTTGTGAATTATTGGGTTATTATATTTCATTATTACTAGCTGTTACTGAAATAACTCGCAGTTCGTAATGTTAGTAAGTTGTATAGGTACGTAAGTACCTAACTATATTTACTTACGTACTCGTATTTAAACTTTACAGTGCATCGCGTAAAGATCTCTGTAATCAGTGTCTATCACTATGCGTTCACGTTCAAGGCGATCAGATAAGAGTTCCTCGGCCCCTGCACATGTCCGCGCCTACTGCCGCCAAAGGTTGCAATACGAACTCTAATCCTAAATATTATTACAATTAATAACAAACTAACAGATTAACTACATTTATACAAAGTAGATAATCTGTGAGTTCTTACTTTAACTACTTACCTAGGTATTATAAGACATGTTTTAATGTTAGACGCCATAGAGCACGTTTGTAGAATAGTACTCGTAGAGGACGGGTGAACAGATTCTTATTATTATTAACCCCCGACGAAAAACGAGGGGTGTTATAAGTTTAACATGTGTATCTGTGTGTCTGTGTATCTGTGTATCTGTGTATCTGTGTATCTGTGTATCTGTGTATCTGTGTATCTGTGTGTCTGTCTGTGGCAACGTAGCGCCCAAGCTGATGAACCGATTTCAATTTAGTTTAATTTGTTAGATAGGTATTCTGATCGAGAGTGTTCTTAGCTATGTTTCATAAAAATCGGTTCAGCCGTTTGAAGATCATCAGCTCTTTTGTAGGTAAAAAAGCCACATTCTAGGCCAAAACCAACTTCCACGGCTCGAATCCATTCAAAATTTGAGATGATTGGATTTAGATTTATTATATTTTTAAATGATCGTAATAGTCTGAACTGGCTTTTTACAATATTATAAATTTGAAAAGATTCCCTGTTTCTGGAAAAAAGTATATTTTATCAATTTTTATAATGAGATTTGTGTATGAACTAAAGACGTTCCATAAGTCACGTTTCAAATGATGGATACGCGCATGCGTTAAATTTTGTTAATGGTCATGGAATATTACGCTATAATAATTCTAGAGGGCGCTGTTCCGCCATTGCGAAAAAATATAAAAGAACAAATATAATTTAAAATAAATTTAGCGTTGGGCTGCTCCCGTCCACCTCAACCAGAGTTATTACGTCAAATTGAATCATAATTGATAATATTTTACTAGGAATGAAACCTCCGTGGCATCAATATTAAGATTCGTTGTTTATTCTAATGTAAATTATTATAATGTCATAGTAAAATAATGTCTCATACTTTTACACAGATTTCCTGTTGATTATTGTATACATTTGGTGAAAGGGTCGTCGCCTCGGGGGTTTTTAAATTTTCAATTTAGAGTTATTTTATTGTGCGTTTTTAATGCGTATTTAATGTGCGTTTGTCACATTACTAGATTCCCGTTAGCCCGTTAGCCTCCAGCTAAGCTAATGCTTGTGTTAGTGGTGGGCCCACCTCAATAGTTTAATGACCAGGATGGGGATCGAACCACGAACCCCACAGCTACGAGGGCGGCCCCTCTAACCACTAGGCTATTGACGCCTAAAATAAGGACAAAATAATATTATAAAAAAATAAAATAATAAAATAATACGCCTATTGACTTATTCTGTTGCACTTTGGGTGAATTTACAAGAACAGCTACCTATAGAATTTGCTATGTTAAATAAAAACCGTTAAATTATTTTTAATTTTTAAGTTTGCAACAATATCGCTTTGGGTCTAGCCTGTAAAGATATTTGTATGTATTGAGAAAATAAATAAATAAAATAATGCGTTTCTAAGAGTCTCCAGCTACTAAGAAAACCAAAAAAGCCTAATCGATTCGCTATGACCGTCCAAATGTCCATATGGCACAACCATTTTATCCGAAAAGATATTTGTTTTGTATGATTAGACGCGATGTGTTACGATAGTTTATACTACCACTATCAACATAATCTACCTAATATCTGTTATGTCTGTAATGTAAATAATATTAGGTATGGTATGTATAAACGTTGCAAATAAAAAAATGTGGTACATAAATAATGAAAAATGTTTATTTTAAAAAACTAGAAATTATTCTCTTTAGGTATATATGAAAAAATATAAATTCAATTCTTACATAATATCGCTTAAATATTAATGTGATTTGTGATTTTTATAATAGACAACTACTATAAATAGAGAGAATTTTCAATAACCCTGTAGATATTAGTAAAATAAATAACTGCATTCTCACAACAAAATGCCATAGTATATAACTCTAAATTGAAAATTTAAAAACCCCCGAGGCGACGACCCTTTCACCAAATGTATACAATAATCAACAGGAAATCTGTGTAAAAGTATGAGACATTATTTTACTATGACATTATAATAATTTACATTAGAATAAACAACGAATCTTAATATTGATGCCACGGAGGTTTCATTCCTAGTAAAATATTATCAATTATGATTCAATTTGACGTAATAACTCTGGTTGAGGTGGACGGGAGCAGCCCAACGCTAAATTTATTTTAAATTATATTTGTTCTTTTATATTTTTTCGCAATGGCGGAACAGCGCCCTCTAGAATTATTATAGCGTAATATTCCATGACCATTAACAAAATTTAACGCATGCGCGTATCCATCATTTGAAACGTGACTTATGGAACGTCTTTAGTTCATACACAAATCTCATTATAAAAATTGATAAAATATACTTTTTTCCAGAAACAGGGAATCTTTTCAAATTTATAATATTGTAAAAAGCCAGTTCAGACTATTACGATCATTTAAAAATATAATAAATCTAAATCCAATCATCTCAAATTTTGAATGGATTCGAGCCGTGGAAGTTGGTTTTGGCCTAGAATGTGGCTTTTTTACCTACAAAAGAGCTGATGATCTTCAAACGGCTGAACCGATTTTTATGAAACATAGCTAAGAACACTCTCGATCAGAATACCTATCTAACAAATTAAACTAAATTGAAATCGGTTCATCAGCTTGGGCGCTACGTTGCCACAGACAGACACACAGATACACAGATACACAGATACACAGATACACAGATACACAGATACACAGATACACAGACACACAGATACACATGTTAAACTTATAACACCCCTCGTTTTTCGTCGGGGGTTAAAAATATTTCATAATTAAATTAGATCGTAATTCATTACCAATTATGTGGCTTCATAAGGTACATAAACATTTATTTATTGCACAACAAGCATGTACACAGTACATAAACAATGTTACCTACTTACGTCAGCTAAATTTTGTTGCAAGATATGGCCAAATTATCACAATATTGTGTTATGCTTGAAAAGCGCATTCAGACTTATTTCGAACACTTTAAATGCACTAAATAACGGTTTCAACAATTTGTAGAATATAAACTTCACACTTATAAACTAATGCACCTCTAACCCTGAACTATGACAATAAAACATCATACAAAATTATTATAGTAGGTAAAAAATCTTAATCAATTACATTTATAAAAATAATAATAAAACAATTATAAACCAAATAACATTTTTGGAACATAAATAAATTCAATGTCTTAATATCAAAGACATTGGCAATGGTATCTAGTAGCCCCATATTCATTGTAACTTTTTGAAACCCCAACAGGTATAATGTTACAATATAAACTTTAATTGTGATGTCTTAAAGTTAAATCTACAAAAGCTTTTGGTTGGCTCGTGGATATTTATGGTGTAGGTTTGAAATGCAGCATCGCGTAGTCGTGGTAGTACATCATGATGGCGAGCGGCTGTCCGAGGATGAGCGAGCTCCACACGATGAGGTTCCCCCAGCGCGCGCCGAGCCGAGCCTGCGCCACGCGCGAGATCACCGCCAGCGGCGGCTGCGCCATCATGCCCAGGAACGCCCAGATCCTGAACATCTGCAGGGGCACGCTCACCTACAACAAGATAAGCACTTATTAATATGCGAGTATAATTCCCTGATTAATAAATCGATCTCAATACTGAGAGCGATCTTGGAAGTGTCATCCTTATGTGATACTAAAGCAGGGTCGCTGAGCACGAAGAATTTCGTACAATGACCTGTTATTACCTGTCACTGTCACTCCCGCGTAAATCTAATACGTCTCGCTCACACAGTTGCCGTTCACACGCAGTTCACGGTCATAACAGGTCATTGTACGAAATTCTTCGTGCTCAGCGACCCTGCTTTAGTACAAAATGACATGTCAAAAGCGTACTCAAGATCGTTCTCAGACCCGAGATCGATTAATTAATACGGCCCTAAGTTGGAATGCGCAAAACTTTGTAAAAATTCCATACATACACTCGAACATAGAACCTCCTCCTTTTATGAAGTCGGTTAAAAAGGATTTGAGACTCCAAGAGCAAAACGTTATGTAAAAGCCGCTGCATTTTCTAATGCATATCGAATTTAACACCCCTCGGTCCAGAGATTCGCAGGCGTCATTGAGATCGCCCCCGATTAATACGAAGGTACCTACTCATAGTTAAACCGTTGCTTAGTTAGGGACTATACCTACAGTTTTATCAAATTAAGTATGAATTTTCAGTTTTCATCAGTCTGCTTACCAAATACTCGTGGAACAACGCGGAAATAACGAACACTAGGATGCTGGCGTGTATCTTAGTATATCCGGCCTCTATGACGGGTATGTAGACGTGCCGCAGCGCCCAGCGGTGCACCGGCATGTTCCACGTGCTCCAGAACACGGTTATGTTGTTCGCGTTCCACCAGTCGTTGTAGAAGTTGCGGTCCGCGAACTGTAATAGCTCGCCCATGAAGTTGAGGAACGAATGGAAACTCAAGTAGAAGAAGCACAGCCACAGTAGGTGGTTAGGGACCTGGAAAGATTGACACACATTATTACAACTATAGATTACAGTATACAATTTTAAGGATTACTATAAATGCTTAGTCACAAAATGCTAATGTTCATGAGAGAACATGAATCAATTATATCAGTCTTTTTGAAGCGAAGCTTCTATACGGACGTTCGGGGCGCTCGCCGCGCGGTCACTCTATTCGTGCTAAGCGTCAGAGGCTTTACACGAAGACGTCAGTAACGTTACACGATATATAATATGGGTATACAGACTGGCAGCTGCACCCTACGCTTTATACTATAAAGCTTCGCTTCTTTCGGGCGTCCCTAGACAGCACTGTTTTTTTATTTCTGTAAACAGAAAGGATTCATAAATCTATCTCTGTTCGCGGAGATGTTAAACGCTCTTCTTCCAGGTCTAGCTCCTTGTCTTGGTCTAAACCCACCATATTACGGTAAGTAACACTCACAGCTAGCTTCAGTAGACGCTCCGTGATCCTGACCGGGTCCATGGTGGAGAAGGTCTCTACAGAATTGGTGATGGACGGTATCATCCACTGTTGGAACAGTGCCAGCACGAGGTTCACACCGAACGTCAGTTCCAACACCCTCTTTACTATGAACCTCTTTCGGATGCTGAAATTCGAAAACTGATTCAGACGTCTTATACTCTAAGGGTTATTACCCTTTGGATCCCTCAGGGCAGTGGCGGATTTACCAGGAGGCTGAGTAGGCTGGAGCCTAGGGCGGCAGATTTTTGGGACGGCAAATTTGGGGACCGTTTTTTTTTTTCATTTTTTGCTACCTCTTAGAAATCAAATAGATTTTTGCATGACGGTTTTCTGATGTTTTACAGATAGAACTCTACTACAAATTTTGTCGATGACTTTTCCCTCTCACTTGTCATTGTACATTCGGTGTAGCAAAATTTACATGCAATTTCAACGAAATTTTTCGATTGTAAAAATAATCTAATACATGACAATTGTAGAGGCAAGAGCGGCAAAAACTTTACAACCTATACCTTGGAAATTTGTCAATCCGCCACGGCCTCATAACCTTTCAAAAACATGGCCTTCTGTGAATAGCAGCGTACCTATATAACTGTAGATGGTGGTACAAAAGTGCTTGGAAAGTATCTATAGCTCGCACAACACAAAGAAAACTAGTTTGTGTAACCAATATATGGTTCGTACAGTGTGTTTGCAGGTATAGGTACATGATCTGATGGCCGAGAGATATAAAAAAAAACAGCTGCTTAATTATTCGTACCGCTCAGTCCCTGCGTTCGATATCAACGCCAGTTCTCATTGCGCAGAACATATTAAAATAAAATCTAATACAGGGTTACTGGTAATTCAAAGTATTCCTTACAGGGTGTGATAGAGGAGATAAAATGCAACAAATCTTATCTAAAAAATTGAATAAGTTTTAATGCAATAGAAACTAACTGACACCATAATAACCCAAGAGTTTAAGGTTATGACTAAATTTAGCAATACTTTGGTCATCAATTGGATGAGAAAATTATAAAATATAAAAAAAATGGTCGCCGAGTAAAAGATGTTTCATTTTAGCTCCTCTATCATACCGTATAAAGAATACGTGGAATTACCAGCAACCCTGTGTGACATGCGGGACACTAACCGTGCAGTGCGGGGGAAGTTCAACTCATAGCAAAGCGTGGGGGCCAACAAAAAGTAAAACAAATCTTTGAGGGTCAGGTTGTCGGGGTACTGGACCAGCCTCGCCGCCGCCGCCTTGTCTTCCTTATCACTTTGTATACTCTCTGCATCATTCAAGGCAACATTTTATATATTAAATGTAAGTGTAATATTTAAAAGTTTTCGACAAAGCATTAGAGAGGAAGGAGAAAGCAGTTTAAGTAAGTACAGTCAACATCAAAAGTAGCTTGGTATCTTAAATTTCCAAAATAACACATTGATAAACATATCATTATAGTGCGACACTAGAAGGTATCTAAAGTTTATATAGCCTTTTCGGTAGTTCTGACTTCTGGGGGTATTCATAATCAACCGAAAGTTTCCGATGTCAGAAACCATAGCTTACATTCTTCTTTTATAAATGATTTAGAAGAAGGAAGTTAGCTGTTGATTCCAACACGAAACCCTTATGACGATTGTGAATAACCCTTCTGGTGTCATACTACCCTTTTGTCGTATCTTTCTATCCTATACTGACTCGGGTTGAACAATGTGATTATTTATTTTTTTATATTTGTTTTTGTTGTCTATAGATTTTTAGCGAAATTATGAAATAGGATAAGGTGCCAATCGTTTAGAATAAGGAAGCGGTAATAGGGTCAAACACAACTCAAACCAGGTTGGTACCTACATACCTACATGTTTATAAGTACCTAAGTTAAATCACCATTCCGTAACCACACACATTGCACAATCCATAAACGAAGTTAGATAACGTGAAGTAAAAGCACACAAAAGACATGGCAGAGCGACCAGCGGGATTATTATATAACAAATCTGGCAACCCGTAGGCCTAAAACAAATCCAAGCTACACATACCTACTTCTGCACACTGAAACCAACCTACAATCACTTGCGCTAGGGTTTGGTTTAGTCTGCAGGAGTACGTGTGGGTTGGTCCCATTTTGCGTAACTGATCTCTGTATGAAATTTTACTGAGCTGAGACCAGTTTGCAAATTGTAAGCAATATCTATAAATTTGAATAACACAAATATAAGGGTAGTGCTATAAATGAAATGAAAAGTGCTATACAAATATTAAAGACAACACCCAACACGAAAACCTTACTACCTAGATGGATGATTATTAAGCTTAGACGCACACTTGCCCGCGCCAAATGTACCTATGCCAAATATGCTCGACACGACACGGGTTCCGCCTTGTGAACTCTATAAATTTAGCGAGTATGCGTTCGGCTTTAGATAGAAAAAACAGTATGAAGTGCCAAAATGCCAACAGATAAGAAGTGCAACAATCATTGGACTTACGATTGTGTTCTGCGTTAACAAGTTCACCTGAAAATGTAACGATCAAATGTGTTATAGACAACACAATGTGAAATACATTGTTTGTCAATATGTGTATTTATCTAGCGCCGGCTCTAGCCCATGTAGCGCCTGGGTAACCCAACCAATACCCTGGCGCCCTCTAGGTCATAACACGAGCGCATGGTCTTTTGAGAGAGCTGCGAGAGACGCAGGCTATTTGGAGGTTCGCGACCGCCCGGCCGGCGCTCGACGACGCGACGCCCCCTAAGAGGCACCATAGGTAAATCCGGCCCTGTATTCATCATTCCAAGTCGGATATGGTCCATAAAGTGTTGGAATCCGTCAAATAAATATAAATAATGTGTACATTATAAATACACTTATGAATTTAAACATGAAAAATAATACTAAATTGATATCATAATTTATTATCTCCATAAAACTATATTTTCTTTCCTAAGGGGTAAACATATTATTTAAGGCATCAAAAGCTTTAGTAATGGCTCTCACAGCTGAATAGTCGAACGCCAAAACATATTTCAGTTTAAAATTGGGTAGCCCTATAAGTCTAGATGCAATTTTCTGCACAAATATTGAAGTAAAATGTTTGAATGTATGGAGCATACTTGTAGTAGGTAATCTCTGGAACTACTGATACAAGTCTGAAATTATTTCACTGATAGAACGCTCCACTATCCCTGAGTGATATGAGTTATAATCGCAAAGTATATCGCGGGCGCAGCCACCTGTAAATGCTATCTTGTATACTTAATTATTTATCAATTGTGGGGTACTTACTCCAGTTCGGTGCAGACAGACTCTGTCTCCGCAATGTATTATTAGATTTTTTCTTCAAACCAATACGGCACCAATGATTAGTTTGTGAGTAACTCCACAGTTTTAGAAATAGAACTAAATATAACATACATACTGTGGATATTCCAACTGTAAAAAAAACATAAGAAACATTTACAATTCGGTACGTAGGTACAAGTATTAAATAATATAACTTTTATAATTTACCAAAACTAAACTCTTCCCCTTTGAAATGCAATACAACTATAGGAAGTATAACCACAAACAATATGTTTGATATCTGTAAACTGGTGCCAATCTTTGCCGGAATTATATCCTAGAAAAAAAATACAATATGAATTACATTTGCATCTCAGTAGCTTTTTAATTATTTTCAAAAATGAATGTTAAACATACAGCATTGAAGTCTAAATTCAAATGATGAGGCGAAATGAATCATAGAACTTACAACAGCTATGCCCTTTTCTATTATGAGGCCAACTACAGCTGGTACTATACTGACTGAAACAATAAGCAAGGTAATTTATGTGTTATTCATGGTTCATTCTTTGTAGGAAAACGTGGGTAATGATAATTAAAAATAAATGAAAGCGAAATGCAAAGCTAAGGAGTTAAATAAAATAATCTATTAAGTAATTCTCGATTCGCCTATCGTGGACCGTGGTATACATGTCGCAGACAACTAGCTTAATTCGCCATTCAATTAACAGCCTAGCCACTTTACTAAACAGCGCCGTTCAACTAGCCGCCTGAATGATAGTCAGCCGTATCGTCTGTTACAACATTTAATAAACTGTCTGGCTAATGCTTAGGCAACTGGTTGACACTTAAATACTACAAAACTTTTTCAAAATTAAACCAAGCAGAGCGACCCGGATGGGTTTACGTTAGGGTTATTTTTTTTTATGACCCCACAGAAATCCCACCCGGCAAGTAGGTTCGGTGGATCTAAACAATTTCGTAAAATACCTAAGTACCTAATAAAATTATTCCATCAAAGTTGTTTGTTGCCGACGCCATTTGACAGTTTGGTGTGTTTCGGCGCTAGGTGGCAGAAAGTGGAACTAAATTGAAATGAACAGGCTAGGCAAGTAATTAAACGTCATCGATCCAAGTCATTTGCCTAGCTGTTTGATCAAATGGCTGAATATCATCCAGGCTACTAGTTGAACGGCGCTGTTGAGTAAAGTGGCTAGGCTGTTAATTGAACGGCGAATTGAGCTAGTTGGCTGCGACATACATATTACATAATTATAGTTTATTTTGAAATAAAACTATTTTTACGGATTATATCGCGTTTATTTTTACTTTTTATGTTCCCGACGTTTCGGTTGCTTTACAGCAACCGTGGTCACGCGATAAACGCGATATAATCCGTAAAAATAGTTTTATTTCAATGTGTAGTATTCGCGTAAATATAAGAAATCAATATAGTTTATTCCACTATACAAAGTCCCTGTGTACGATTTAGTTCCGTATTTCTCCGCGGGCCTCCTTATGTGGAATAGACAATAATGAAGCCGCAGAAAGTTGAAGGTAGAAGGCAGTTGTAAAATGAAAAACCAGAATGGTCGCCATCCCAAATAAAATGAGTATAAAAAAGCTATAACAGGTATCACTAACGTGGTAAGGTTAAGCTGTAGCCAATTACACCTCATATACATGTCGCCGCCAAATAGCTTAATTCGCCGTTCAATTAACAGCCTAGGCACTTAACTAAACAGCGCCGTTCAACTAACGGCCTGAATGATATTTAGCCGTATCGTCTATTACAAAATTTAATAAACTGGCTGGCTAATGCTTAGGCAACTGGTTGACATTTAAGTACTACAAAACTTTTTCAAAATACTACCCAAGCAGAACGACCTGGATGGGTTTAGGTTAGGGTTATTTTTTTTATGACCCCACAGAAACCCCACCCCGCAAATAGATTCGGTGGATCTAAAAAAATCGTCAAAAACCTAAGTACCTAATAAAATTATTCCATCAAAGTTGTGTTTTTCCGACGCCATATTGACCAAAGAGAATATAGAATATAGAGATATTGACAGTTTGGTGAGTTTCGACGCTAGGTGGCAGAAAGTAGAACTAAATTGAAATGAACAGGCTAGGCAGGTAATTAAACGGCTAGGCAAGTAGTTAAACGTCATCGATCCAAGTCATTTGCCTAGCTGTTTGATCAAATGGCTGAATATCATTCAGGCCACTAGTTGAACGGCGCCGTTTAGTTAAGTGCCTAGGCTGTTAATTGAACGGCGAATTAAGCTAGTTGGCGGCGACATACATATAATACTTATATACTGGACCAGTGTGGAACCACACTTTTGCAGACGGTTGGCATCAAGCATTATAGCTGCGTTTCGTTTTATGAGTGAGATAGCCGGAAGCCCAAGCTCCCTTTGCCCAATTCCTCTTCAGGTCGGCAATGTGCGGACAATGCCTTTGGTATTGCGAGCATCTATATGCTACAGTTAATGCTTAACATCAAACAAACAGTATGCATATTTGCCAACTTTTAAAAATAAAAATAACCAACTCACATATTAGCAATATGACAGTGGGGTATTGGTGCCTGTCTCCTTCATTGTAACCAGTCAGAACTATTATCCACTCAATAGGATTTACACGGAATCCATACCTGCAATGCAAAAGTTATTTTATAATATTTTCATGTAACTCATAATGACCTAAATTGTTCATGACTACATGTTTAGCTATATGCTTGATATACTTGAGACGGTTTACTGAATCCTGAACAAGATAGGCATACATGCCAAGTGAAGCTACCATGACATAAACAGTATAGGTACATGACCTACTAAAACGAAAAAACATTCCAAATATTCTTCTCTTCTAACATTTTTGAATGCAGAGTTAATGTTAAATTGTATTAAACGTAAACAAGGTTGATTATAGGATGACAAATAGACTTTGCTATAATTTCCTCAATGGTACAAGTAAGGGGTCCATTTTAATGTAGCACAATAAAATACTCACTTCAAAAAATTCTCAAGGCACAAGCGTAATCCGCCAATAGTGAGCATTAGAAAGCCCCAGTTGACCAAACCTGTGAAGTTTGTGAACTCTGAGCTCCATGAAAACAATGAATCTCTTGGCTTGTGGATTCTGAAATGCAAACAGGATATTTGTTTTTCTTTTTTTGTATTTCATTATACTTGGCACCTCAACTTGATGTAGCCCAGCTTACGGTTTGTCAGACTGCAACTTCCTTATTTTGTTCTCTTGTTCAGTGATTTCCTCGGCTCTTGTGACACTCTGGGCACGTCTGTACCTGAGAGCCTTATCATCTGTATCGCTTGTCATTTTGCACAAATACTAGCTCTCTGTAACAATTTAAAATTGATTCCATTACATTTAAAGTCTAGCAGGATTTGGGACTGGCAAAATAAATAAATAATATTATGTTTTAGACACCTTCATATTGATAATATTGGTTTCGGTCAACTATCCATACATTTACAGTTGGAAAACACTACCTGATTCTGTTCTAATAGGTTACTATACAATAATTGCTATTTATCCGTGTAAATTTATGAGCAGACTATTCATACTCGCCTGCCTATCCAATGTCAGAAATTGCTCCCATGTAACTCTTCTCTTCTTATTGCGGTCTGCGACAAGATAAGGTACTCTGCATACAAGACAAGTTCCAAGTATATCCAAAATTAAATTGTATCAAACAGCTGGTGGATAAATTATAGTAAGTCTGTGAATGTAACCAACTTACCTTCTTTATCAAAGGTTTCCTTCCTAATAGATAGGGACGGTATCTAGCAACCAAACAAAATTTGCTGAAAACTGGAGTGAACTCGGCTACAACATAAAATTTATCCCACGAAAAGCAACGAAAGCAGTGGCCAGAGCTCCAGAAAAAATATTTTTCGTTAAGGTCGGGCTCGTTTTATTTTCTTTTGGGTCCAATTTGGGTCTATCAAAGAGAATACAATACTATGGGGTCTATTGTATTGTATTCTCTTTGGGTCTATTCCACAGAGTACTTGGCCTATTCAAAGAACATCAAAGGTAGAATCAATAAGATTTCCGTATATAAAAAAGTACTCTGTGAAAGGTATCAAAGTAGAATGGGAGTTTTTACTTACAATAACGATACAAATCATCGATGCCACTTGCAGATACCGAGTTATGTGGCAACGGATTTCGTACGTAGTAGTTGTTGACAGCGAATGCTTATCATATTATATGATGAACAGCTTCCATTTCTATTAGATGCGTATCGGCAGCCAGTAACGGTATGAACATTTAACAAGTACATAAACTGGTAGGCTTAGATATGTATCTGCTGGTAGGCATCCATGTCGAAAATAACGATACCGATATCGGATACCGTTTGACATCGATTTGCATCAATGTCAAAAATATACAAAGACGCTCATAACTATTTTAACCATAGATAATACAATACTACGTGTCTATGGCGCAAGTACTCTGTGATCTATGGATTAGCTTGTCGTACATCCGTCAGTGTCTGGTTCTCTTTTGGTGTAGTGGGAGAGGGGGTGAAGGTCATTTGTGTAGGTACGTAAATGTGACCGATTACCTGTAGCTAAAGATAAAGGAAAAAACCAGAATTCCAATGAGATAAGCATAGTTTTATCTCAGATTTGTTACTTTATTTCGTAGTTTTTAGAAAAATAAAATGAAGATTTGGACATCTGAACATACTTTCAAGTAAGTAACCATTTCATGACGCAATCTATATGGTTTGAGTCCAAGTGTCAACCACCAACCAAGTGTAATGGTTTAGTATTTTTTGTGTTTTTCCATTTCAGCCATCCATGGGAAACTGTTGCACAAGCAGCATGGCGAAAATATCCCAACCCAATGAATCCAGCAGTCATAGGCACAGATGTGGTTGAAAGACAGGTTGTCGATGGGGTATTGGTCACACACAGACTCGTCAGTTCTAAGTGGTATTTTCCGCGTTGGGCTCAAGCTGTAAGTTTCTTTATCTCATGTGACAATATACAACACCTACTACAACATTGAAAATCGAAACTATTTACAACAATGCCCATTTATGTTTCTAGCTTATTGGATCAGCAAAAATTTGTTATGCCAGTGAAAAATCAGAAGTGAATCCCAGCGTGCGTCAAATGACATTAAAAACAAGCAACCTTACGTTTTGTCGATACATAGCTGTTGATGAAACAGTAAAATATACACCACACCCTTCAGATGCATCTAAAACTCTTCTAACCCAGGAGGCAGTAGTCACAGTACAAGTGAGTATTTTCTTTGTTCTAAACATTTATAAACAAATTATCCTCTGTATGGCAATAATATCTCTGAAATGTGGATGCATTGCAGTGCCTAGCCTAAGGAAAAATTGAGTAAATGATAGGTCCTATTAAAACTTTCCCAGCAACATAGGTGTTTCTTGAAAATTTGATCCAGTTTCCGAGAATGTTAATTTACTATAGCTCCTAATGCTAACTTCACATCTCATGGGTTCACTTCACTTGCATGGTGGCAATTATGGTCATGCTTACTGTACCGAGAGAGATAAGCTGTGCATATATATGCATAATATTGCTTAGGTAACATTGTATTTAGGTACATCAAACTTAAAAAAACAATGAAGGGACTATAAACTACTTACCAACTAATTATTCATTTCTGTACCAACATAGTTCGGCAAAACATAATAATATGTATTCTTACCATACTTCCAGGGAGTTCCTCTCAGTAGCTACATGGAAGATTTGTTAACAAATAAGATATCTTTGAATGCGGGTAAAGGTCGACAGGCGATAGAATGGGTTATAGGAAAATTTGACTCGGAAATAAAGGAACTTGCAACATCTGCCTGCAAGAGTACCGATGAGCTGTTATCACATACAAAGAAATCCCTTGATGACATAACTTCCACGGCGAGGAGATCAATGGACGACATTTCATCCAAAGCGAAAAGATCACTCGATGACATTGAAAAATTCACGAAGGCTAATGCAAATCAACGAAGCTGAAAAGAGGAGTGAGGACAATGTTGTGCCCCACAGCTCTCATGACCCATGCTAAATGACTTAACACATTAGTTAATTTTTGTAGTAACAACGTGATTTATTTATTCACTAATATTTTATTTATAAATAGTAAATCCAGCATACTATTCATAGTGAAATAAATAGCATGCTTCATTATATTGGATTTGAAATACATACTATTGCAAGTTACCTGAAGTTTAGTTTTGCATTTTAATCTGATTTTATTATCTTTAATGCCACTACATAGGTGTGGCTTGATAATAAAATTGATTGTAATATTAGCTTGCAAAATTAACTTTCACTTAACACATATCTTGTATCAGTGTATTTCATGAGAACAATAACTATTATCCTATTATCTATAAATTACCTTGTATGGCAAAATGTATTATTAGTTCTATTGTACTACATTGTTTAATCTTTAAATAATATGTATTCTATTCCTAGTTGAGTTAAAAGGTTTGTATTTAGGGTGCATTGTGGAATTTGAATTTGTCACATAGTTATAAATTGTTTTCATAAAAAAATATATGATGTATCCCCTTATGAATTTGTATGTCTTAATTTATATACAGTGACTGCATTTTGAGATAGAAGGTAATTTATATTTAGTTAGAATAATTCATCATTTTATTTTCAATTCAATGCCAAGAATTTACTAACAAAAAGAAGACTGATATTCTCTGTTTAAGATAAGTGTGGTTAATTGTTTTATTACATACTTGTAAGTAATAATAAATGATCTGTATTAAGACGATGACTGGGCCATTATTTTGCAGCAAAGATCAAATGTCTGCAAATGTTATTGGCATCTCCATTTTTTATAATACTGTTGTACCTAGTGTCAAGAATCAAACAAAGTGCTCAAGTGAATCAAACGTTACTAAGCCTCCATTTACAAATTGTTGTTTGTAAAAACAGTGAAACAGTTTTCAAAGGAATTCCAAGAAGTCTTGGTATTGAATTAAAAAACGGTACCAATTTTTTCAGCATACATTAACTTTTAATTTTCATACAATTTACAATAAATTTTTGTTTATGCAACTACAACGCTTTTATTGTGTTTCCCCAGTCCTTTTTTGGTGATATTAATAACCGAGAAACCATAGTAGCAGACATAAAATTAATTACAAATTATTTAAAGTGCAGTAAGTGCAATAAAAGTTATCTTCCATATACAAAGTTCAAGAAATCTCTAGGTCAAGGTTTAATAATAATGATAAAGAATGTTTACAATAATATTGCTTATTTATTCTTCTCTACAGCTACAAACACGTCGACGGCGCATTTAAAAAACTTGGTGTGCACAGGCCCTAAGTTACTCTTGTTAAAATCATCAGCTATCTGCCAGCGAATGTCCATCAAAATTGGTCCAGCTTCTTCAGAAATTAGCTGGAACCTAAGTAAGTAACATAAGGCCGGAACATCACTACCATTATGCTACTCAATTATTAAGTACTAGCTAAGTCCGCGACGTCCGCGTGGAATATAACTTAATAAAAGTGTAATTTAACATTTGCGAGTCGATGTTTCGTGTTTTATATACCTACTATCGCAAAAGCCCGCGCGACAGGCAGCATGTGTTATCTTTTTTTTTTGTTCTTTTCTGAATAAGGTAGCCTAAGTTACTGCTTATAACATGCATCTGCCAATGAAAATCACGTCAAAATCGGTCCAGCCGTTTAGGAGATTACCCGAACCAAACATACAGACAGACAGACAAAAAAATTTTAATCGCGTTTTTGCTATCGGTGTCGTATGTACTTTCATATGCATTTAGTGAAAAGGTGTTATTTTGATATTACAAACAGACACTCCAATTTTATTTATTTGTATGGATAAAACTTCGAAATAAATGTAGTATTGCATTCGTCACGAAATCAAAATTACCAATGACATGACATTCCTGGAAATTTCTTGTGATTTAATTTTTTATTTTGTTTGATGTGGACTAAATGTTGTTGGCCAGAGTGGCCATAACAACTTCACTCGGACAGAGGGCGAGCGCAAGTGCGCTCCAGCCAGAAGGGCAGGGGGCAGCTAGCTCAAGGGCGCCACAAGGAGCACGACCTCGGCTTGGGCAGCTGCCAAGAGAGTTGGCGAGGGTAAATCTACCACCGGATCGGAACGCGACTTCGACTGAGAAGATCCTTATAACATCAGCTATCTGCCAGTAAAAAAATCCCAAAATCAAAATCGGTCCAGCCGTTTCGGAGATTACCCGGAACAAACACACAGACAGACAGACAAAAATGTTTTAAATCGCGTTTTTGTTATACGTACATCCTACTTTTTTTACAAATGAATTAGAAGAAGGATGGTAGCAATTGGGGGTCCCCAGAAATCAGGAACATTCTTGTTATCCTAGGTTTTCACTGACCGTAACGTAACATTGAATTATGTAGCCAAGATTATATGACAATTGGACATCATAAACTTCTGTGTAATATTTCAAAGGTTAACTATACGCTTTGTTTGTACTGACTACTGACCAAAACACTTGTGCAAAAACATATTGGCTATTTTTATTAGTCTGTATTAGTACCTACACACAACTTTCTAAAAAAGTGTTCATTCTTAGAATCAAGTGCTGGTGCCTGATGAGGTCATGTTGCCATTTTGGACATTTCCTGATGTTGATCTTGTGGCTGATAAATGAGACGCCTTGAGCCGGTCTAACTCGTTCACCCATGAGCGAACATGTTCTAATCTATGCCATGCCATTTGAAGAACCTTTTGGGAAGCATATCCTGACCCTTCATGTGGCTGGCCTGTGGATACTTGGGTCAAATAATTTATTTGATCACTCAGTTTTGTCTCCACTTGACTCAGAGTTCTCAAAAATTGAGAGGTATTTGTTTCCGCTTGTTTTTGCCCAGACTTTTCTTTACTTAGTTCAAGGAGTGCTTGTGCTGTAAATTATGAAATTTGATTAACAACAATGTAAGGAGCCAATAAATAACGAGTTGGATATAAGTTTATCTGAACGAAAAAAGGGAAACCAGTTGAAATACTTGAACAAAGTTCCATGCATCAAATACAGGAGGGAATAATGATCAGCAGTTTAGATAAATTATGAGATTACTGTTCAGTAATCTCAATAATTTATTTCATTTTCTCCTGGTGCGCTAAGGTTACAGCTATATGATAACGAACTTACTAATCTCGGTATGACCATTTTCATTCAGACCCTAGTCTAATGTTTCAAGAAAGTATAAATCGCTATATACTACTAACCTGCACACTGCAAGCATGTTATGATATCTTTCTCAATATCATCTAGAGTTTGGATTCTTTCCATAGGTGCAGCCATTTTAATCTGTTGTTATCTTCAAAAACTGAATTTTATAGGTAAGATTTTTTTTTCAAAATTTTATTTCTATCCGTACACTACAAGTTACTACAATACATACAACAATCACAGATTAGAGATATTATGCAGCAAGCTAAACAATGCGATCCAAATAAGAATAGGAATGTCAATAACCTCTATCTGTCAAATCTCATTTGAAAAGTATGATTAGCAAAAAACTTATTTGCATATCAATAATAACAATCTTACATCAAAGTTTACACAAAAATGTTAAATTAGTTGTAAATTTTCTTAATATAATATTTAATTATTTAAAGTCATAGTTCGTTTTTTTAAACCATACCATTACCTTTTTTATTTTCATTTTCGGCACAAAGGCCATTAAAAAAGCAGAAATGCAGTCATGGCTAACATAAAAACATATTGAATACGACGATTGCTTCACAAAAGCAGAACTTTATCAAGTAATAAAAAGAAGCAAACCGCTTTTTTCACTCTACATTCGCAAATAGATTTTATTTAAAAACTAGCTGTCCCGGCAAATTTTGTTTCGCCATTGAGGCTATAAATGTGCTGATTTAAAAAAAAATGTAAATATTTATTTAAAATACAAATATAAAGATTATTTCTTGGCCATGTATTCAAATAAAACTATTATACAGATTTTATCACGTTTATTTCCTTTTTATTTTCCAGAAGTTTCGGTTGCTTTACAGCAGCCATGGTCACGGGGTACTATGTTCAATAATCGCTTGGGAGCGGACATTTTGAGTTGGACCCAGAAAGTGATACTTCGCAACATTCTATACCTCGGAGTACTCATGCCGAGTGCCAATTATGTACGGTTGCTGAGAAAAATAACTTCTAAAAACTAAACTTCGTCTTGAAAAGGTTTTAACATATTTTTTACTACATGAGGTAATGGGGTGCGTCTCAAACTTTGTTGGTGCCGTATTAGGCGCACATTGGCTATGACTGGATCCGATGATTCCAAGGCTCGGTGGAACAAATCTAGAACTGTCTTTTTCCTGTCCATTTTTCTTGTGTTATGCTCTCGGTCACTGCACCAGAATTTGTTTCTTGATTCTGCCACCTGTTCCGAAAGCATGCCAACAGGCAATGTTGAGTTTTCCATTATTTCCTTTCCATGTATAAGTAATTTATGTATGGTAACAGTCATTGGAAGCCATCCATATGCAGCTACGTATTTCTCAGCAATGTATTTGCAATAGTCGCCGAACTTGGTAGTGTCTACAGGCAGTCCACAACTTACAGCAACTAAAATATTGTGTAAGCCATCTACCAACCGTTGCTCGATTTCCAAGATTTGGGCAAAAGCTTGACGGTTTTTATCGCTTAATGCAATACGGGCTGTATTGCCATCATTTGTTGTGCCACTATTCTGTTTAACAACGTCAACCAATAATCCGAGTTGATGTTTAAGATCTGTTTGAATTTTAGTTTTCCTTTCTGGAACAATTTTGCCTTGTGGTGAATTACTGCGAATTCTCCAAACTCTAAAGCAGGGTCGTTCTTATAGGAGAGGTGCCATAAAAAATCTAAAACTCGAATCCAACAGTGAAGTGGTGATAGTCCATATTTTAACGCGCTTGGCTCACTTGGTTTAAAAATAGTTAGTTCTAAATTGTTAAACATTTTCGCTGTCAATTTACAAATTGGGCACGTTAGTTGCGACTTTGTGTCTGTGATCGTGTTATATACTTTACCGTCTATCATACATAATGTTAATTTAGATGAAGTGGTAACCAGTTGATTCTTTGATGTGTAAGCAAACGAACGACTTAGTGTCTGTATTTGGTTTTCTATGTAATTTTTTTCAGACATTATGAGTTCTGAAGTTTCTTTCCGATATTGAATATGCAATGGTCGACAGGAGCGATAAGACTGAGGACATGGGTTTATCCAAATAGTTTGGTTTCCATAAGAGATCCGCAGGGGTACAAAAGTAGTAGCGAACATGCAATTTTCATCGAATTCCTCCTCTGAATGTTTTTGTTTGTATAGAGACTGCCCTGTGCTCCCATCAAACCCCCATGAAGCCTCAAATATACAATCCAATTGTGAAAGATTTTGTTGTACGCAATACTGAATTAAGCTATTATCAATTGTATGAATGATTCTTTCAAATGTGTGGTCGATGAGTCCTTGCAATGACACAGATGCTTCGTTTTCTCTTAACCGTATTTCCTCTTTTGGATAGCACTCGCTTTTAGATACGAGTATCAAATAGTAAGGTGGATAAGCTGCAAATCCTCTCTGTATTAATTCTTGTCGCATCATTTTGTAATTATCCACACTCAACTTCGTATCAATTATTAAAGCTAATGCTTCTTCGGGAGTGTAGGGTTGTGGTTTGGTAGCTGAACATGATTGTTTAATATCTTTAGAAATTTGTATGGCCCTTTCTGGATTTTCAATACAACTATTTATTATTATTTCCATTCCTTGACAAGCTCTTTGGGGAATATTAATTATTGAGCTAGCTGAAGACATAACCGTTTCAGTAAATGTTTTGATTAATTTCGCAGGAGACTCTTCAATAAGTTTTTGTTTTAATATTCTTCTTTGCCTTAGCTGATGACGCTGACTAAGAGCCGTGAATTTAGCAGTCCTGGGACTTAGGAGCAAAGCTGAACTTTGCATTTTAACTTCATCTGGCAGATCATCAAAGAATGATTTACTTTGCCAGTCTTTATTGTGTTTTTTGAATAACGTTATATTTCTTTTGCCTTTTCAGATTTCCATATAAATGTTTTTATTGCGTTCAAAAATGTCTCCATGTGTTCGTCGATTAAATTTATGGGTTTCAGTTTATCCCCAAATAAATTCATCACCAAATCTATTTTTTCTGAGCTATTTAAATCTGTTGGTCGTCCATTTTGGTATAGGTTTCGGCTTTTAGTGACAAAGGCGTTGTATGTTTCCAGACGTGATAGACAGGTCCCAGGTTCCCCACTTTGGCTACTGCTTATACCAGCTGAAGTACTTGCAATATCTGCCTCCAGTGAGGAAAAAGTGCCGGCTGCGGCGCTATCCACAGCTTCACATTCTCCAAACATATTTGCAGACACCTCCGGAGAGGGAAAGGTGCCGGCTGCGGCGCTATCCACAGCTTCACATTCTCCTAACATATTTGCGGACACCTCCGGAGAGGGAAAGGTGCCGGCTGCGGCGCTATCCGCAGCTTCGTATTCGGTGACATTCGTATTGAGCGGCTCCATAATGCCTCAACCCCGTTTCTCCAGATAACATGTATTTTTGTGGTGCACAAGTTAAGCCTAAGTGGAATTTTTGGGTGCACAACTAGTGAGTGTTTGCACCAGTCAAGTTAGGTCGACAAACAAACAAACAAAAACTCTTAATCAACTCAATGCAAGATGAAAATGAAGATAAAGATGAAGGTGATGGTGGTGATGAATTTTCTATAGAAAATCCACTGGTTTTGTCTCAAGAAACCAATCTTTTTGAGGACTTCTAATTTACAGAACAAACGGAGACTAAACGCCTGATCAAATTTTAATAGCAAAACAAGTGATTTGCCTGTAGCAAAATAACAGGCGTTTGGGAAGTCCAATCTTTAGTAATTATTATCTCCGATGTTCCACGGAGTTACATGCTGATATTTTTTTTATCAATAAAATACATAGGAAACTATTATATAAAATTATGTCTGGGTGCTACAAATATGGCATAGTCGAGAAAAAAAATCGAAACCGTTTGAGTGAAATTTTGAGTTTACTTACGTATCCCTTGTATTTGGGAAATTCGACCTAGCTCAAAAAATAGTCTTTTAGATTATTATTATTCGAGAAAATATAGTTTTTGCACTTTCTAAATACTTCTAGATAGTGAACTTTGAAGTTATTTTTCTCAGCAACCGTACATAATTGGCACTCGGCATGAGTACTCCGGGGTATATAATGTTGCGAAGTATCACTTTCTGGGTCCAACTCAAAATGTCCGCTCCCAAGCGATTATTGAACGCGGGGGACTGAGGTGTTAGACTTCCTGATGTCAAAGTTATTAACTGGGTACCCTCATATTTAGTTGTTGTTTGCGGTCCTATCCACGCAGAAATTGCTCACAGTGTCTGACAACTATTTGCTTGACATGATGTATCTCGTCAGGCAGGTGTTGCTCATCTCAGATCCCTTGTGCTCTCTGAAACAAAGATTTACCCACGGTAGCTAACTGTGTTGGATGGTGGTGAGATTTACCCTTTAAGTACCTATCGGTATGTGTCTTTTTCCTATACACGGTGTGGCCTAAGTTGTTATGAGGATTTCGGATTACTAAAACATCTAAGAATGATAGACTGTTGTTGGCCTCTAACTCCATTGTAAATTTTATTTTAGATTGTGTGATCGAGTTATGATGGTATAGATATTCTCTTATTTTGTCTGATAGTAATATTGTGAAAGTATCGTCTACGTACCGCTTGTAGAATCTTGCGGTCACATGTGAAGTGCGAAGGGCTGTCTCTTCGAAGTCTTCCATGAATATATCGGCGACAACGGAAGAAAGAGTGGAGCCCATCGCTACATCATCTACTTGCTTGTATAACTGTTCATTCCACAACAGATACCCGAATGTGAGGCAATGCCTTAAGAGTTCAGCATATTCCTCCGGCATGTTGTTCTCCTCTAGCTTCTGTGATACTATTGTGATGCAGTCTGCTACAGGTAGACAGGTAAACAAAGACTGAACATCAAAACTGACCATGGTTTGATTGTTAGCATGATGTATATGTTTAATCTCACTTACAAAATGTTATGAATCCTTTGTATGTGCTCTTGTGTGTCCGCTTAGTAGTGAGAGCAACTTCGCTACGTGCTGGGCCAGACTGTATGTTGGTGTGTCAATCTGGCTTACAATGGGACGCAGCGGGTCCTCGGGCTTGTGTATTTTAGGTAACAATATCTTTGTCATGTATTTTGGTGCTTCGTTTGCACTCTTCATTTAAGCACCTTGTGATAGACGACATTTTTCGTTTTATTATCATGCGCAAGAACAAATAACGCTGATGGTCTTCCGACCCGTGAACATGCCACAATCAGTACTTGATAAATTTCTTCCTGTGCGTCGAATATCATCTAGTTCTTGATCTCTGAGGTTTGCTCGACGATTCCTTATTGCCAACCGAACCGTTTCACGGGCTGCCTCTATAATTGAGAAGCATGAATTCGAGCCATAGGTACTACCGCGGCGCTCTTCACTTAAAATTTCTTGTTTTTCCTTAGTTCTTTTATTCGCAATGTTTCGAATCCTAGTTGCATTACGGCTTTGTCGCTAAAGATCAGATTGTCTTGAACGCGGCATCTTCTTCTTCTTCTTCTTCTTTGTTAGTGGCGTTTGTAGCTATTTGCCACAATTCTGCCAGTGTCCGTAATGCTAGTGTCATAAACTTGGATGCAGACAAAGTATGGCTAAGAATTTGGCCAGTGAAGAAACGCGGCATCGTTTTGCTAATGATAATATCCGCACAATAAGCTAATAAAAATACGAAACTGACAGATCAACTGTCAACTTCAACATTTCAAATTATCAAATATTCAACCATATTTAACTTTAGACGACATTTTAGCTGTCAGTTCCCTTTTTTAATACCATTTTTAAATAATCAACGGCTAGACTTATTTATGATTTTTTTTTTGCTGTCATTGGCGTTTTGATATCACGTTTTATGTCAAGTTCCACTGGAACGGGATAAAAAGTAGTATCCTAGAACCTTCTCCTGGTTCTAAGCTACCTCCCCACCAATTTTCAGCCAAATCGGTTCAGCCGTTCTCGAGTTATAAATAGTAGCCGTTCTAGAGTAACTAACACGACTTTCTTTTATATATATAGATAGATATCTTGTTTTGCTCACCCTACCTAACTGGTTAGAATTGACAGCTATGACGTCACAATATGGCGCAAAGTCGATCCTATTCTCATTTTTATCGCATAGTACTCGTTGCCACAGAGATGACAGAGTCATCATATTATAGTATCTATGACAGTAGTGTATCTGTGTCTCTATTATATTCTCTTTGGTAGTGTATGGTGATGATAAAGTTTTTGGTGATGATTATCTTGTTGCTATGTATCTCTAATCTGCCATCTTTAAAATCCGTACAATACATCATTATCTGGGATTTTGGTTTTCCAAAATGGACGGACACATTTTTGTATTTTATTGTTATTAATTGTGTTTGATATTGCTATTCATTACTCGTCATTGGCAGAATCATATGGCCATTAATATATATATAAATAAAATAAAAACATTATCTGCATTTTCTGGCAAAATATTTTTTGATTTTTTAAATTAGGCCTTAGGCGAAATACTTTAAACGATTATGGTTTAGTGTAGTGCCTATAAGTGTAACTGTTTAAATCATTCCCCCGACGCACTCACCGCTCTCCTCGACTCAGTTGTCGAGGAAAACAACACACGCACACTCCCCACCAGACACCGACCTTGCCGACGAGGTCGACGTACCCCCGCTTCCGCTAGAAGGTGCGTCTACCGTCTACGTACCTAGACGCACCTTGGCACCCAACAATCCCGCTGAGTTCCTTGCCGGATCCTCTCAGTCGAAGTCGCGTTCCGATCCGGTGGTAGATTTACCCTCGCCAACTCTCTTGGCAGCGGCCCAAGCCGAGGTCGTGCTCCTTGTGGCGCCCTTGAGCTGGCTGCCCCCCTGCCCCTCTGGCTGGAGCGCACTTGCGCTCGCCCTCTGTCCGGGTGAAGTTGTTATGGCCACTCTGGCCAACAACATTTAGTCCACATCAAACAAAATCCTTCGGGATCATCAGGTTGATCTCTTGCTGGTGCAGGAGACCCTGCTTAAGCCGTCCCGTCGCGATCCCAAAATCGCAAACTATAATCTTGTAAGGAATGACAGGCTCACCGCCCGCGGGGGTGGGACTACCATTTATTACAGGAGGTCCCTCCACTGCATTCCCCTCGACCCCCCTGCGCTCACCAACATAGAAGCCTCGGTCTGTCGTCTGTCCCTCACTGGCCATCCTGCCGTGGTCATAGCCTCCATCTACCTTCCGCCTGGCAAGCTTCTGCTTAGGAGTGACATCGAAGCACTCCTTGATCTGGGAAGCGCAGTCATACTGGCTGGCGACTTCAACTGCAAGCATGTCAGGTGGAATAGTCTCCTCACCACCCCAAATGGGAGGCGTCTTGACGCCCTAGTCGACCAGCTCGACTTTGACGTCATCGCCCCCATGCACCCCACTCACTTTCCGAACAACCTAGCACATCGCCCTGATGCCCTAGACATTGCCCTCCTCAAGGGCATAACCTTACGGTTGCGCTCGTTGGAAGTTCTCCAAGAGCTCGACTCCGACCACCGTCCCGTTCTCATGCAGCTCGGACCTTCCCCTCCATCTCAACCGACCACGCGTTCTGTGATGGATTGGCAAAAGCTAAGTACTTCCTTAGCGGATGTCTCTTCTCCACACCTCGCCAGCATCCCTGATCTCCTTACGTCCCCTCAGGACACATCTCAGGCTGTAGATGCCTTCTCCAACCATCTCCAGTCGGCCATTAGTCACTCGTCTAAGCAGGTCGAGGTAGGTGACTCTCACCGCTTCGTTCTGCCAGACGACATCAAAGCCCTGGTCCGAGCTAAGAATGCCTCCATCAGAGCTTACGATTCTTACCCCACCGAAGCTAACCGTGTTCGCATGCGCGCTTTACAGCGTGATGTAAAGCGTCGAATCGCCGAGCTTAGGGACGCCCGGTGGGGTAACCTTCTCGAAGGAATCTCGCCATCGCATCTAGCTTACTGGAAGCTGGCGAGAGCCTTAAAGTCCGACTCTACTGTCACAATGCCCCCCCTATTACGCCCTTCAGGCGACCCCCCTGCTTTCGATGACGACGAAAAGGCCGAGCTTCTAGCCTCCGCTCTCGAGAGCCAGTGCTCCCCTAGCACCCAATCCTCTGATCCCGACCACCTGGAACTCGTTGATAGGGAAGTCGAGCGCAGGGTTTCCTTACCCCTCACTACCACTCTCACACCGGTTACCGAATCCGAGGTGAAGGATTTGATTAAAGGTCTCAACTCCAAGAAGGCCCCGGGCTCGGACGGCATTAGCAACAGAGTTCTCAAACTCTTACCCGCCCAGCTTATCTGTCTCCTAGTAGCTATCTTCAATGCCGCTATGACGAACTGCATCTTTCCCAATGCGTGGAAGGAGGCAATAGTCATTGGCATTCACAAACCCGGTAAGCCCCGCAACGTCCCTGCGAGCTACCGTCCCATCAGCCTCCTCAAGGCCATTGCCAAACTCTATGAGCGCCTGCTTTTAGCAAGACTCAAAGAGTATATCTTTTCCAATCATCTTCTCATTGACGAGCAGTTCGGCTTTCGGGCCGGCCACTCTTGTGTTCACCAAGTACACCGCATCACGGAATACATTCTCAAAGGCCTCAACTCCTCCTCCGGCCGCCCCCTATCCACGGGAGCTCTCTTCTTTGACGTCGCTAAGGCGTTTGACAAAGTCTGGCACAACGGCTTGATTTACAAGCTGTACCTCTTAGGCGTGCCGGACAGTCTCGTGCTCATCTTACGAGACTTCTTGTCAAACCGTACCTTTCGATATCGAGTCGAGGGCACGCTCTCCCCACCCCACCCCATCAGGGCAGGAGTCCCTCAGGGCTCCGTGCTCTCCCCTCTTTTGTACAGTCTGTACACTAACGACATCCCCCGCACGAACAATGTGCAACTCGCCCTTTACGCGGATGATACCGCGCTCTATTTCTCCCATCGTAATAAGGCTCAGATCACACGCGTTCTCCAACGCGCTGTCAATTCTCTCGGAGAGTGGTTTAGGAAATGGCGAATAGAGGTGAACCCGGACAAAAGCGCAGCCGTGCTTTTTGCCAGGACCACCTCTCGACGCCCCTCCATACGCCACACTCGCTCCAACTTAGGTACTGTCTCTTTGTACAAGCAGCCTATCCCTTGGTCCAAGTCAGTTAAATATCTCGGGGTCACGCTCGATGGCTCCATGACCTTCGGTCCTCACATTAGAAACGTCCGCAATCGAGCCGCCTTTGTGCTCGGTCGCCTTCATTATCTCCTATGCAAGCGGAGTAAAATGTCCCTTAGAAATAAGGTGACACTTTACAAAGCTTGCATTCGCCCCATCATGTCCTATGCGAGCGTTGTGTTCGCCCACGCGGCCAACTCTCACATTAGTCGCCTCCAGGCCTTACAGTCCCGTTTTCTTCGTCAAGCCGTCGGAGCCCCGTGGTTCGTACGGAACGTAGACCTTCATTCTGACTTACGCCTCGATTCTATCCAGAAGCACTTCAAAATAGCGTCTGAACGCAATTTCATGAAGGCTTCTGAACACACCAATCCCTTAATCGTCGCCGCCGCCGATTATGCACCCGCACACGAGCCAGATACATGCCGCCGCAGGCCGCGGCATGTGGTGCTGGACCCCCCCGACCCACTCACCGCTCTCCTAGACTCAGATGTCGAGGAGAACGACACACGCACACTCCCCGCCAGACACCGACCTCGCCGGCGAGGTCGACGAACCCCCGCTTCCGCTAGAAGGTGCGTCTACTTACCTAGACGCACCTTGGCACCCGACAAGCCCGCTGAGTTTCTTGCCGGATCTTCTCAGTCGAGGTCGCGTTCCGATCCGGTGGTAGATTTACCCTCGCCACCTCTCCTGGCAGCGGCCCAAGCCGAGGTCGTGTCCCTAGTAGTGGTAATTTTTGTTTTCGTGACGAATGCAATACTACATTAATTTAGAAGTTTCGTCTGTACAAATAAATAAAATTGGAGTGTCTGTTTGTAATATCAAAATAACACCTTTTCACTGCATGCATTCAAATGCATATGAAAGTACATACGACACGTCAAAATCGGTCCACCCGTTTCGGAGATACTCTTTGATTTCATGTGTTTATATTTTTTACGCGGAACCCTAATTATTTTCTAAAATTAAAGTAGCCTAAGTTACTCCTTATAACATCAGCTATCTGACAGTGAAAGTCCCGTCAAAATCGGTACACCCGTTTCGGAGTTTACCCGGAACTAACACACAGACAGACAAAAATAAATTTAAATCGTGTTTTTGCTGTAGGAGTCCTTTCATATGCGTTAAGTGAAAAGGTGTTATTTTGATATTACAAACAGACACTCCAATTTTATTTATTTGTGTAGATGACTATGATGATGAGTTTTGTTTATCTGTTTTTTGTTGTATCCTACTTCCTACTATCCTACTTCCTACTAATATTATAAATGTGAAAGTTTGTGAGTGTGGATGTATGTATGTATGTATGATTGTTACTCCTTCACGCAAAAACTACTGAACGGATTTGGATGAAATTTGGAACACAGATAGTTTATAACCGGGATTAACATATAGGATACTTTTTATCCCGAAATTTTTGTTACGTTAAATACTACGCGGACGAAGTCCGTGGGCACAGCTAGTATTTCAATATTTTAAAAAATAGGTATTTCGCCAATGTCAAGTAACAAATAGCAATAACAAACACAAAATTGATAACAATACAATACAAAAATGTGACCCTGCACTTTGGAATCCAATTTTATTTGTATAGATAAATAATGTAAATACACTTTATAAAGTAAATTGGTAACAACTTACGTAGTATTGTATTCTCTTTGGTAAAAACTTTGACACCGTCTTTCGATTCATCTTTTCGATTTGGTTTCGATCTTTGAAACTTGGGATCGCCGTATACAGTATGTGAGCCCCAGAGAGATGTTAATAAATGGTCTAAGGTGAGCCCCTTTTTTATGGGATGGAAGAACTAATCGTCATAGACAATTAGTCGATTTTTGTAACCCACTAGTTTTGTTATGTCAAACCCTATGTGGGGAGTAAAACTCTGTTCAATCGGCCATTTTTGTTGCGGGTGTCAGCCGACATGGTAAGTTTTCAGTGATTCAGATAATTATTTTCTAATATCATTGAAATCTCTTTAATTTCTTGTGTTTTTGTTATATATCATACGATTTAATTTAACTTACGTTATAGTCATAACGTTATTTCACTTATTAATGTCATGTGTTGTTCTAAATGATGATTACCTTTTTATCTATTTTACACGGTTAGAACCTGAATTCTACGTGAAGATTTTACTAGGGCGGACTGATTGTTTTAGCTGTCAATCTTTGCATTACATTATCATGATTCGAAAGTTTTAAAGAGAAAATTATTTTTAGTCGCATAGAAAGTTTTCGGCGCCCCGCCATGGGTCCATGGGATTCTACCCCAAGAAGAGGTCCCGTCGTCATCGTGGAAAGGTGAAGGCATTCCCCAAGGATGATGCCAGCAAACCTGTCCATCTTACAGCTTTCATCGGCTATAAGGCTGGTATGACCCACGTGGTTCGTGAACCTGACCGTCCTGGTTCAAGTAAGTAGTAGAGAATTACCCTTCGCGTGGTTTATTTATAATTATATTTCGTAGACAACCTCATTATCAAATTGCACGTGTGTATTCATTGTATTATTTTTCTACAGAGATCAACAAAAAGGAGATTGTGGAAGCGGTGACCATCATCGAGACGCCGCCAATGGTGTGCGTCGGCGTGGTGGGTTACATCGAGACTCCGCACGGGCTCCGCGCCTTGCTCACTGTCTGGGCCGAGCACATGTCCGAGGACTGTCGCCGCCGCTTCTACAAAAACTGGTAAACATTAAGATAACCATAATTATTGAATTAATTGATATAAAGTTTAAAATAATTGGTATCAACATTAGCTTATTTTGTTCCGAAAATTCGATTACAAAAGCAACAGCTCCTTCCCTGGCAGTTAGCATTTTCTTTTTCACATTTTATTGGTTATAATGTTTTTTCTGTAATCTAGCCTTGTAGATTTAGTAATAATTATTGCAACTTACTAATTATGTATAATAGCTCTCCTCTTTTGAATGAGAGCAACACGATAAATATGCGTCCAGCATATTGCCACCAGGTGGTCTCCGCTCAACGATGAGGCCACTCGGTTTCTCTTACAGCGGCTTTGTCATATAATTAGGTACAAATGCAAGAAGAAGGCATTCACAAAGTCCAGCAAGAAATGGCAGGACGAGCTTGGTCGCAAGTCCATTGAGAAAGACTTCAAGAAGATGATCCGTTACTGCAGCGTAGTCAGGGTCATTGCCCACACACAGATGAAGTTGTTGAAACAACGCCAGAAGAAGGCTCATATCATGGAGATCCAAGTGAATGGTGGAACCATTGAAGACAAAGTTCAATGGGCCAGAGATCACTTGGAAAAGCCAATTCCTGTGGATTCTGTGTTTACTCAGGATGAGATGATTGATTGCATTGGAGTTACAAAGGGCAAGGGTTACAAAGGTGTGTAAAAGTTCATTTATTTTTCTTAACCAAGTGATGTGTGTGACCAGGCTGGGCTGCGTTTACACCTATGTTACTTTTACCTGCAGTGTCTAGTATTATGTAAACAAGTCTAGTTGAGAAATGGTGATTAAACAATTTTAATAATGAGAATATGTTTAGGAAGATATAATTGACATCACATCTTTTAGTTCATTGTTACTGTGGGTCATTTTGTCAATCGAAAACGCCTGTTTTCGATTGACAAAACTACTAACTACTATGCTGAATTTATATTGATAGTGCCTACTATCAATATAAATTCAGCATAAGTGGTGGCCTTAGCCTTTAATCAATTATCTATTTTTAACAGGCAATAGTACCAATTGAGAATATAATGCAGCAAATCTATGGGCATGATTTAATAGTTGTATAATATCTTTTAGGTGTAACCTCGCGTTGGCATACAAAGAAGCTGCCTCGCAAGACACACAAGGGTCTCCGCAAGGTTGCTTGTATTGGAGCATGGCATCCTTCAAGAGTGTCATTCACTGTAGCCCGTGCTGGTCAAAAGGGCTACCACCACCGCACTGAAATGAACAAGAAAATCTACCGTATTGGACAAGGTAAGTTATCGCAAATATTTACAGGGTAATGGGAGGGGGGGGGGGGGGGGCAGACGATTTTCAGCTTGGCAGCTGTCATTGATTGGATTGAGGCATACAAGCACGAAAAAAGAATTGGTCAAGATTGTAGCTGATAATTTTTTGTCATACTTCTATTTTTAAAATCTACAAATTTATCAATGTTACTTAGTAAGGCTCTGTTAATAGGTAATCATTTTTTTACAGGCATCCACACCAAGGATGGTAAGGTGATTAAGAACAATGCTTCCACTGAGTATGACTTGTCAGAGAAGTCCATCACACCTATGGGTGGTTTCCCTCATTATGGTGAAGTCAACAATGATTTCGTGATGATCAAGGGTTGCTGTATGGGTCCTAAGAAGCGCATTATTACATTGAGAAAGGTATGATATATCTGGTTGTTACTGAATTAAAATTGCCTTTGGTTAAAATAAAAGAGAATTCTAATACATGTTTTGGTTATCCTAGGCCTGTAATTAATCGATCTAAGATTGATCTTGGAAATGTCATTTTTATATCGTAACAGTACAAAATTACATGTACTTAAGATTGTTCTCAGACTTAATATCGATTTCATAATACGGGTCCTAGTCTAATTTATTATTATTATTATTTGTTTTAGTCTCTGCGCGTGCACACCAAGAGGGCCGCTCTTGAGAAGATCAACCTCAAGTTCATCGACACAGCGTCCAAGTTTGGTCACGGTCGCTTCCAGACGCCGGCTGACAAGGCTGCGTTCATGGGTATTCTCAAGAAGGACCGCATTCGGGAGGAGGCTGCGGCTACATCGGCACCACCAGCTCCTGCTCAGTCCTAAATGTTACCTGATTGGACTAATAAATAAGAAAAAATATCCTATACTTTTATTTCCCATAGTCCTTTTAGTTCCTTTTTCCCAATGTTAGTAAGCCAGTCTGGGTAGGGATTGACATTCAACATAAAAAAATCGATTATTTATTAAGATTCTTTTTTTAGCATGAAAAGTCAATGTATAAATAATCGATTTTTTTCAATAAATAAAACGCCAAAATATATTAATTAAAAATAAACAATAGAAATAAGATTTGGAATCTTACGTAGTATTGTATTCTTTTTGGAATTTGTAATCAACACAAAACGAAACTATTCTAATAAAAAGTACATAGGTACTAAAAATCCATAAGCAATGAGTATAGAAAGTGTCGGGGTGTGGCAGATAAAAATCGATGTTGACTGCTAATATAACTTTGAGGGCCAAACAGACAATTCGGACATTTATGGTAGGTTTATAAGGGTTGCGGCACGCTACACTAATATGGCGTAATTAGCAGCCTTTGATTGTAGAACTAATAACGCCATCTACCATGTAATACCTAGAACAATGTAGCAGAAGTTGCCAATAATTAGTAAAGCTTCCGGAGTAGTTCCATCTATCCGGCAGTACCAGAAAGTCCGGGCTGTTGTACTAATTTGTACGACACTTCGTAGCTTGGAACATTATAGGTTATGTTCTAAGCTTCGTAGTAATAATTTTGTATTTAAAATGCATTGTTTCGACTATCGTGGGATAGATGGCATTAACATCGAGTTATCGAAACTAGGTATTTAATTATTTTATCAAAGGTATATACAGATTGCAATGTAATTTCCCATGAAAAGAAGGTGCAATTAATTTTTAGCCATGTTCGTTCACCTTCTTCGGAATGGTTTGGAAAGAGCTACAATTTAAAGGTATGATGTGCCTCTGAGTATGATATATACATTTCTCTCCTTATATTATTATGTAATATTTATTTCATTTACTAAGAATAAAATAACTAGGTAATATGAGGAAAAATATGAATCATTATAATTGAGCAGGTAATGCCAAGTCAAGGGTACCTAATTATGACAATTAACAAAATAATTATTTTTCTTAACATATCTGATACATTGCAGAACTACATTACGCTCTCGCCTTATTTCTGTACTTAACAGTTTCTGAAGTAAGGTTGAAGGTATTTTATGTTTTGACTTGTAATTTGATCGCTGTCTATTTACAGTAGCAAGATTCTGTTTCTGTTTACCATTGGAACAAACTGTACCTTTCTGTCCATTATTGTATTTTGCTATTTGTTCTTGAGTGCACTCCATCTCTTTCTTTTTATCAATTTTAATTTCTTCAGGGCCACTGTCATCATCACTTACATTCCGTTTATTTTCATCAGGTCCATTAACAATCCTTTCCATCAAATTGTTATCTTTATCATCTATTGTCATACATTCCTTAGAAATACTTTTATTTTGTTCAAGACTACTGTCATTGTTACTTGTACAAAATTTATTTTCTGCAATAGGTTTATAATTTTTTGTTGCTACTGTAGTTTTCTTTGATATACTTACTGAATCTTTGATCACCTTGCTCTCTTTTGCTTCATCTATTTCATCATCAGATGATCCATATTCACACATCAGCGTTGATAAGGCACTACATATCTCTGGTTTCTGAATGTCTGAATGCTCCTTAGTTGTTACTTCCTCATCATCTTCATCTTCAATTAAATGGTTACTTTCCATTGTTTCCATGGAATCTTCTTTTTCATCCATCTCTATACTCATAATTCCGGTGAATGGTTTAAGTTTACTTTTTTGTTCTGCAATGGGTAAAGTTTTGGGCACTTTTTTTGGTGGTGGATGAGTTTTAGTGTCCTTGGTGGTTTCATATTGTATGCTTCCTCTTGTCCTACTTTGCCTTTGAGTCCCTTTATCAAAGTTATGTTTCCTTTTAACACCTCCAGGAGCACCTGTAAGTAGGTAAACCATTGCTTAGTTAGTATCTTTTATGTAACAACAGTTAAGAAAATAACATTTGTTTAGCACAATGACATGAGATAAGGATGATTATTGCTAGTTACCTACAATAACAGAATAAATTATACCAGCTTACTACTAAATGATGCCCAGTGTCGTTTGTTCCATTTCCTTCTTAGGAAGAAAAATAAAAAAAATATTGGCAGCATACTTGTATAATGGCAATATAATTGTAAGAAGATTGTGTTCGGACCAGACGACAGACCTACTGCAAAGAAGATATCATGAAAGAAGTTCATAGTTACCTGATGATCTTTGTCTATTATTGCCATTTTCATTTCTCAATGCCATTTTTTCTCCTCTTTCAATTTTTTCTTTACTTTCCGCAGCTTTCTTCTCAATGTTAGATCTAGTTGGGTATTTCCGTTTTCTCTCTTCCCTCCATTTCTGTATCTCCTCAGGATTGTTGAGTTTAGATATCTTCTTGTATAGGCCAGAAGAATGTTGCATTTGAATGTGTTTGGTTATCACTTTTGGGTGGGCCACAAACTGACAACCATCTATGTTGCATTTCTGTGTAAATAAAATATAACATAAATTTTTGGACAAAAAAGACTAAAGCCAAAACTATAACATGCTAGACAGAACATAGAATTATAATTTATGATAGAATCACCTGATGTTGTTGCTTGTGTTTGTCAAGAAGATCCAATGTAGGGAATCCTCGGTCGCATGTCTCACACCAGTGCTCATCTCTCTTTCCCGGCTCCGTAACTGAAGCCCCGAAATGTTCGGGACCTCTGTTTCTCCATTGAAATGGTGGCGCACGGGGCCTATAGTTCGGTCTCCATTGACTGTTGTACGGTATATTATGGTTTGGATAAACATGGTTCATCATTCGTGGATGCGTAGGCCTAAACATTGATTGATAATTGACACAGCTGAGAATAGGAATGAACAAGAAATTGTCATAAAACTATTATAACCTCAAATAGGTAGATATACAAAAAACATAGTCCAAAATAAAAATTGACAGTTAACTGGCACGGGGCCGCTAGTGTTGTACAAGTTCCATAAAATCGCTTATATACGGGTTCACTGATGGAACCGATTAATTTTATTTGACTGAAGTGCGAATTTCAATGTATAATACGTTGTAAAACTACGGAACTTTTATAGGTTGGCAAAGTACTTTATGTCCGTACGTTCAATATAATATTAATATATAATCCGAATTCACACTCGACGAAAAGTTACCGTGGCGGAAACAAAAACTACCGTCTTTCTTCTAAAATTAAAAAAGGGGTTTCCTTGTAAAAGCATGATGGCAACCGTCATTTCCAACATATGAATGTTGCCACATTAATTTCTGAAGTGTCATCCAATCTACCGGTTCTTTTTGGTTCCGATAATATGAACCGTAAAATTTCGTCGTACGTTTTATTTAAGTTTGCACATGTAAATAGAATCATAATTTCTATATGATTATTACTTGCTTACAGTGAAGGAAAACATCGTGTGGAAACCTGCATGTCTTAGAAGATCTAACCAATTCTCGAAAGACATGTGAAATCCGCCAACCCGCACTGGGCCAGCGTGGTGGATCTGACCTGAATCTCCCTCGTGTTGTGGGGAGGCCCGTGCTTGGGCACGGAGTGGGACGTCAAAAGGGCTAAATTATTATTACTGTAAATAGCCCAATAAAGTTTACATAAAAATCACAGAAATTTTATTTAACATTATGCGACTTATCAGAAAAACTGAATACTGGACATATGTAGTACGGTTTTACGATAAGTTCCGATTGCTGGACATAACTATTAAAACAAATAACCTAGCAATACATGAAATTAGGGATGGGCAAGTGAAAAAAATATATCGATATTTTTAAACAGTATCGAGTGGAAAATATCGCATGATTATTCAAACTTCGTAAAAAAGAATAGACGAAAATAGTATTTTGTATTAATTCTCGAGCCAAAACAATTATATACAATTTAATGAAACCAGTAGTCATCAGATATGGACATTAGGAGCACCCTCTGTTTGATGTGCTCGCCTGTCAAACGGCATCTATTGTCGGGTAGTAGTAGTAGTATTTTTAAATTATAATCATAGTTTTTTGAATTTTCTACGTAGGCATATTTTTAGTTTTTTTTTTGTAATTGATTTGTTGAAAAAAAATCAGAATACACAATATACAATCGGATACAAATGCGATACTCTAAAATAGTAATCGAATATCGATATATCGTGATTAAAAATATACGATACGATATATATCGATAATTGTATGGAAAAATATCGATATTTTTTGCCTGCATGCCTACATGAAATGTCAACATTGGAATTAAAAAGATAAAGTTGATGTTGGAGCGCGGGAATCGTCGAATTTGATAGGCGCGTTTTTTAAACTTAAATTTATAAATAATAATTTTATGATAGTTAAGTGATCGGTAGGGTAGTATTTTGTATTTATTATTATCTATTCGTTTATTTTTTTGTTTTAGTGTATATATTTCTGCTGGTAAGTTAAGTTTTTCTATTTCTTTCATCCATTGATGGAACCGCCGGACCCGGGGGGCACGGTCCCCCCGGTGGGATGCAATATTACTATATCCAATGAATCCGGCATGGATACCGATTGTTCGTCCCGTAGTAGGGATCGTAAATTAAAACGTTCACGACAGACTAAAATTTGCAAGCACTGCAATAAAAAAAAAAGGAAGAATGCTAATACAGAAGCATATAGCATTTCTGATTGTATTTGTGTACATAGTAACATAGCTATTGAAAAAATTACTCCATCTGGGTCTTTGGGGGAATCAGATATTGCTGCCCTTAAAACCCCAGAAACGCCTAATTCGAACTCCTCTCAGCCGCCTCAAGTAGGTCGTAAGATTTATTCTTCGTCTGACTCTGGTCCATACATTGTACATGTACAAAAGATTCTTACCGAAGAAAATGATGGGACTTACCTGCATCCAGTTGCGTTTGGAAAGTTTTTAAAGAAAAATGCCTTCCTCAATATTGTAAATGGTAGTGTTAAAAAAATTGGCAGAAACAGAGTTTCACTTGCGTTTATCAATTTCACAGATGCTAATACTTTCATATCACATAATAGCCTACAAACAAACAATTTTAAAGCTTTTATACCCTCATTTAATGTTACAAGAATGGGTTTAGTGCGTGGTGTTCCAGCTGAATGGTCTATTGATGATATTAAGGAGAATATCTCTGTTCCTATAGGCTGCGGTGAAATACTAAAATTAAGGAGAATTAATTATAAAGTTGTTGTGGATGGGAGTACTATATGGAAACCTACACAAAGTGTGGTTCTGACAATAGATGGTCAAGTTTTGCCAAAGCGGATTTATCTGTGTTATAATGCCTTACCAGTTGATTTATACACTTTTCCTACTGTTCAATGTTATAATTGTTGTAGATATGGTCACACAAAGCTTCAATGTAGGTCCAAGCCTAGGTGTTTTAAGTGTGGACAAGGTCATGCCGGGTCTTCATGTAATTTAGAGGAGGATATGTCGTCATGCTGTATGTGTGGCGGTTATCATTTTGCTACAAATAAATCCTGTCCAGAATTTTTACGACAAAAAGATATCAAAAGTTCAATGGCAAAAAATTGCATTTCGTACCTAGAAGCGTCAAAATTGCATCCAGCAACTCATAAGTTACTTTATTCTGAGGCATTAGGCCAGGCAAGTTCTAATAAAATCAATGTTGGTAAAGTAATTGATAATAATATAAAAAAACAAAATTTAAGCAATAACAGTATTTCTTACAGGAAAACTATTTTTAAGCCCCGTGGTGCTAGCCCTATTCTATCTAAAGGTTATGATCGGGAAGCACACAATTCATTAATAAGAGATTTAAATTATCAACCATCCTCAAATGGGTGCGCTTTAAATGTGAATAAAACTGACGATAAATTCACCGAGTCTTCTGTATCAGAACTTATTGTTGCATTAATTAACGCACTTTCTCAGTACAAGTCTTCACCGTCCAACGTTGCCACTAGTGTAGATGCTGTAAATAACTATAATACTCATAATGGATCTTTCACACATAATCCAATGGAACTGCCGGAGTATAGTCAGTAAAAAAAGTGAGCTTATTCATTTGATAAACAAGCATAATCCGTCAGTAGTCTGTCTTTCCGAAACTTGGTTGAAGTCGGAGTCCAATTCCAGGATTTCTGGCTTTACCTGTTTTCGACAGGACAGATCTGACGGGTATGGCGGTGTTGCCATTCTTGTTCGTAATTCTTGTATTTTTTCTGCATTTCCTCTCCCATCGCATTGCGATGATATTTCTATTGTTTCAATACATGTAAATAATTTATGTATTGTATGTGTTTATATTCCTAAGCCTTCAGTGACAAATTTTAGAGAACTTAAAAATATGATAGGTCTAATTCCTAAGCCTTGCTTAATTTTGGGGGACTTTAACTCCCATCATCAAGTATGGGGTAGTTCTGTTTCTAATAGTTACGGTGAAGATATCTTAGAGATGGTCGACACCTTTAATTTATGCATTCTAAATACCGGATCTCCCACTAGACGAACTGCCCCATATGAAAATATTAGCGCTGTAGATTTATCTTTTTGCTCGCCAGATTTAGCCTCACGTTTGTCTTGGCAACCTCTTCCGTTTACCTTTGGAAGTGATCACTTCCCAATTTTAATTTCTTTCCCTTATCCTAAACCTATTAAATTTGTTAGATCTTCACGGTTAAGACACAGATTAAAAAAAGCGGACTGGGATAAATTTAAATGTAAGGTTGATAGCAAAATTCCTCAACTCATTTCAATTTGTGAAGGGAACGAAAATTCATGTAATCAGCAATTTTCAAATACTCTTTTAGAAGTGGCCGATGAACTTTTCCCAAAGAAAACTCCTCTAAATTCTCTTCCTTCCCCACCGTGGTGGGATAATGAATGTACAAATGCTGTGAAAAAAAGGAAAGAGGCTGAAAAGATATATTGCGATGAAATGACTTCAGAAAATTTTCAGGCTCTATCTGAAATTATGGCTGAAACTAAACAATTATTAAAACAAAAAAAAATTGACGGTTGGAAATCCTTCTGCTCATCTATTTCTCCTTCAATATCTTCTGCTACTGTTTGGGAAAACATCAAAAAATTCAAATCTGCTGTCATTAAACCCCCTGTGTCTGTTTTGCCTCCTTCTTTATCTGATTCTTTTTTAGACATTCTTGCTCCACCCTCTGTGAAGGAATGCTCTGTATCATTGTCTCGTCCTTCTATTACTCCATCTTCCCTGGACTCTTCCTTCTCGTTGTCTGAGTTAAAGGGTGTGCTTTGTGGCCTGAAAGACTCATCCCCTGGCCTGGACAGTATTCCATACTCTTTCCTGTCACATCTCGGTGATCCCGCTCTTTCTCATTATTTAGATTTAATTAATTCTGTTATGTACACCGGTAACATCCCTGACACGTGGAAAACACAATTAATTATACCGTTTCTAAAACCTGATAAACCTCCTGCCTCTGCATCATCATATCGCCCCATAGCGTTGTCTTCAGTTTTATTAAAAGTTGCGGAACACCTAATTAAAAACAGACTCGAATTTTTCCTTGAAAATAACAATTTGCTAGCGGATAGTCAGTATGGTTTTAGGAAGGGCAAAAGTACAATGGATAGTCTTGCTATACTTACTACCGACATCCGCCTTGCATTCACACAGAATAAATCCGTTTTGTCGGCATTCTTAGATATTCAAGGAGCATATGATAATGTAATAGTATCAATTTTAATCAATAAATTACAAAATTTGCAAGTTCCATATGTGTTAATTAATTTCATTTCAAATATATTATCAGAACGATGCATTCAGCTATCCTTGGATAATGGATCTACGCTATCCCGAAACGTTTATAGAGGTCTCCCTCAGGGATCTGTACTAAGTCCCTTGCTGTATAACATTTACACATATGACTTGGAGTCTGCCTGCTCTCTAAAAGATGAGCCTAAATCAGTAAATGTCATCAGTAACTGTATGCCATTGACAGCTCAGTTGATGATGCTTCTTACACTTTGTCTCGATCGTTGGGGTTTTTGGAGTCTTGGTTAAATAGTAATGGCCTGGAGTTGTCTGTGTCAAAAAGTAATATTGTATTATTTTCCAGAAAGCGTACGCCTCCTCCAGTGTTAGTTCAATATAATAATTCTTACCTTCCTGTTAAAAATAAATTTAAATTCTTAGGAGTAATACTGGACTCAAAACTTTCAGGTTTACCACATTTCGATTTTCTTGTAGCAAAATGTGAACGTCTGATTAACATGATGAGATGTCTAACAGGGGTATGGTGGGGGGCTCATCCAGCTTCCCTTAAGTTGGTGTATAATGCTTTGATTAGAAGTGTTTTAGACTATGGCACATTTCTTTTAGAACCCGGTAATATAGCAGGCTTCAAGAAGTTAGATCGGTTACAATCCAAGAGCTTAAGAATATTGTCAGGAGCTATGGGTTCTAGTCCAGTAAACGCCCTGCAAGTTGAATGCTGCGATCCGCCTCTAAAATTACGGAGGCAGTATTTATCAGATAGGTTTCTATTTCGTTGTTTACAATTTTCTAATCATCCTATAGTTTCTAAATTATATCAGTTGTCACAACTAATCTCTTCATCTTCATATTGGGCTCATAAAGCTCCTCCCTGCTTAATAAAAAGCTTTGAAAAATATTCTTCTCTTTCTGCTCAAGTTACAAACTCATCACAACTTCCATTATTTAAGTATGATTATCAATCGCTAGTCCTCTCTCCTGTCTTAGAATATAATATAGGTATTAAAAAAAATGATTTGGAACCGAATTCTGAATTTTTAACCGTTGTAAATAGTAAGTGGCCTGAATGGCATCAAATTTTCACGGATGCGTCTAAGCATTCTTCCGACACTTGTGTGGGTGTTGGCGTTTATCACGCCCAGTATAATGTAGTACAAAAAATTAAACTTCCTTCTGAGGCATCTGTGTTTTCTGGTGAATGTTATGGTATATATAAAGCCTTAGAGTATATTAGTATTTGCAAACTACGTAAAACAGTTATTTTCTCAGATTCTTTGAGTGCATTACAAGCAATATCCAAGTATCCCTTCAATTCAAAAGTCCACTTCCCAATAATATACGACATCCGTAATTTATTATATAAAATTTTCTCTAATAATTTAACAGTTACTCTCGCTTGGATTCCGAGTCATAACGGTATAAGAGGTAATGAGAAAGTTGATCTCCTAGCAAAGGATGCATGTAATTCTGGTGATCTATTCCCATTTAAGAATTATTTCCATGATTTGCTAGCTTTACCCAAGACTTATCTCTATAAATCTTGGAATATGCTATGGTCAGAGTCAGCGAAGACTAAAGGATCATATTATTTCCAAATTCAAAAGTGCGTTCCCGTAAAACCCTGGTTTTTTCGTATGAATTATCCTAAAACATCCACTTCTATAATCACTCGTTTGAGGCTAGGGCATACTTGTTGTCCAGCTCACCTTTTTAGACTCCATATAATAAATAGTCCGCGCTGCGCTTGTGGCGAGGATGTCGGAGATCTAAATCATATTATTTTTGCGTGTCCTTCTTATAATCATTCTTCCTTTTTTGACGTGTTAATATCCCTTCGTGTTCCTCTTCCAACTTATCTTCCTAGTTTATTTATTTATGACGATATAAATATATATAATGCCCTTGTTTCTTTTATATCATCCAATAACTTGAAACTTTAATTATTTCCTTCCTTTATGTAAATTATATGTAGTCAATTTTGCTTTAACTATTTTCCCGATCCGTTTTTATTGTTTTTCTCGTTCTCTTACTTTGTTCGCGTTATCGATTCCTACGTTTTATAAATTAAAAACTTGAAATTGGCAAAATACACACAGTGTGCCGCCATAAAAAAAAAAAAAAAAAAAAAAAAAAAAAAAAAGTTGATGTTATTGTTTTCATATATTATAGTACTTACAAGGTACTCTGTGATATATTATAAACCAAACCAACCAAGGTACTTATTATTATATTTTTTGTACATATATTTTACTGAGACTTTACATCTCTACTTACCTTTGTAATTATATTTTCTTTGCTGCTTATCTAACCAGGACTGTGATTAATTTCAGATTTTATCTTCAGTATTTTCTTCAAAAAAACAGACCGATATTTCTGTACCTTAGTTTTAAAAATAAATATGAATAATTCGGCGGCAAAGGTATGTAAATCAGAACCATACGATTGCGCTTCTGTAATAATCAGAGTTGGTAGTAGTGGGATGTAAATTTTTGGTGATCCCAATGTTTTTTGTTGCTTATTTCCCGTTACATAAGTATCTATTGGCCTAAAACTATCAGCTATAACATACCTTAACTAAATAACATTTAAAATAACATATCTCAATTTCAGGTTGGAGAAATATTCACAGAAGCCGGTGCAGCTTTCAATAAACTAGCAGAAATGACCATGTTACTCCATCCAATGGGAGAGAATACACCTAGGTATTGAAATAATTTAAATTTAAGCAAATTCATATTGCTACTCTGTAACAAAATCTAATTACTGGCCATGCTTTAGTTCATTGTCTAACTTACAGATGCACATAGTCACAAAAAATAGATAATTTTACATCTATAAACTGAATTATTTAGGCCGCTATCTAGGGTGGTAGATTTCAGAGGGCATTTCGCTTTTCAAAACCCACCTAAGTGAGTGATGTTGATAGTTATGAAGGAGGTAAGGGCAGCACAAGTTATACTGGCCTATACACAAGTAAAGTATAAATCCAGCACTGTTTTCAGACGATAAAAGTATTTTGTATGATTTCCAGCCAACAGATCAGAACTCCTGTGAAGAAGAAGATAGTAGAGGAAAGGACTATAACATCCACCAGCAGTTCAACAACGGGCCACACCCAACACAATATTCATAATGCACCTATATCACAACAGGTACCTATTTGCATAAAAATTCATTAAAGAGATAAAGTTGTCTGTTTGCAAGTGTTTGTAGAAGGTAGTCCCTAGACCTACGAATTCAATTCTGAAAATTCTTTCACTCAGGTTACTTTATCCCTGTATCAAAGAATTTCACTAAAGGTGTACCAAAGGTGACATAGGCTATTCAAATTTGACTCAGGTGAAACTGCTGGATGCACGTAGTTACCATATAAAATGTTAGTTTTGTCTAAAATTACTGACTGAATTCAATTAGATAAAGAAATTATTCACCTTTGTCTATTTGTTGATAGGGTAGTATAGCAAATAAATAAAATTGTCCAGACAAACTATTGCCCAAAATTCCTTATGCCTGCACTATGGTTACCATATAAAGGACTGAGGGTGACCTCAGTGACACTCAGATCGGAAAACTTACGAAAAGGCCATCAAATTTAGCCCTGACACATAGCAAACCTACAACCAACTTCTGCAGTTTGGCAAGCAAATTATTCTTATAGCACTGAGTGAAAGCTATCCATTGTATAAGCAATATTATTTACTTTTCTGTGTTCAAATCTTTTTATTTTCGTCTTTTTCAGGTGACACTCAATATGCTAAATGCACATGAATCAGAAATGGATACTGATGGTCTTGGTAGCGATGTCAAACTTGAGTTTGAGCCTATCACAGAGGAAGTGACTACATAAAATAAAATTAAGATCTGATTTTAACAGTTTATTGCATATTATTATTCTTATTGCAATACTAATTACTTCAGTAAGCTGTTATGTACAGTTATTATTTACATTTTGAAAACTCACAACTTTTCTGTTCCAAGGAGAATGTGGAGATTCATACATTTTTATAAATGAGTTTTCAGTTATGAGCTGTTCTATCACTGAATCTACATTACTTCTAATCTTCAATGACTCATAGAGGTCAAAAGAGCTGCCAGATTTCTTCACTCTTCTCTGAGCATTCCTATAACATTTCCATGGCTGCGGCTCAATAATTATTGTTTTGGAAACATGTTTGAGGTATTTAAGGAAATCTATTAATCCCTTATCACCATTATTTAGATGAATCCACATTGTTACTGAGAAGCAAAATGTTAAATCAAATATTTTGTGGCTGCAAGAGTCTAGATAGTTGTGTATATGCTGGCGATCATTGTCATCCATTATGTTTGCGGTCATAAAATAAATATTGGGGAACTCATTGGATTCTATAGCTCTCTTTATTAAATTTGAGTCCATATCTATGGCTAATACGTGAATATTACAGTTGGCGTATGTAGTTTTTAAATATGCGTATAGTTTTTTTGTGAGCTCCCCTGTATTACAACCGATGTCTAAACACACAATACGCTGACCCGGCGACGTTGGAAACATGCTGGGGTGCAGGTTTTGCATTCTCAGCTCCACATCGTGGAATGAATAGTAGTTGATAAAGTTACCAAACTTTACAGCACCAGGATCACTACCGAAAAAATTTAGTTCTTCAGATTTGAATTCACTTTCACTTATCATTTTTCTATGAATAATCGTGGGTAACCCTTTTATTTAAAGACTTGTGAAATAATTGTATAAAATTGGTTATTAGCCTTTTAACAAAAGAGAAAGGCAAATTAAAAAAATAAACAAATCAAAACCATCCAGTGTCAAATTAACGTCATTGTCGGTGTGTCAGCGAAGACAGCTGTCAGTCGATTGCTATTTATTTGTCCAACCATGGTGTGTGAATCATTGGGCATTTACAGGGCATTTAGCCAATATAAAAGGTCGGCCGACGTAGTGTTATATTATTTTTGATGATTTTATTCAATATCCACTTATAAATATTGAACACGACATCCATGGGCACGCCCATTGGCATGTATTTTAAAGGAGACTGTTTTTTTTTATACAGCCATGCTTTACACATTCCAAATGCATATGTCGCAGCCAACTAGCTTAATTCGCCGTTCAATTAACAGCCTAGGCATTTTACTAAACAGCGCCGTCCAACTAGTGGCCTGAATTATATTCAGCCATTTGATCAAACAGCTAGGCAAATGACTTGGATCGATGACGTTTAATAACTTGCCTAGCCAGTTCATTTCAATTTAGTTCTACTTTCTGCCACCTAGCGCCGAAACTCACCAAACTGTCATCAATAACATCTCTATTATATTCTCTTTGGTCAATATGGCGTCGGCAATAAACAACTTTGATATAATAATTTTATTAGGTACTTAACTTAGGTATTTTACCAAATTGTTTAGATCCACCAAATCTACTTGCCGGCTGGGATTTCTGTGGGGTCATCAAAAAATAACCCTAACCTAAACCCATCCGGGTCGCTATGCTTGGGTAGTATTTTGAAAAAGTTTTGTAGTAAGTATCTACTTAAATGTCAACCAGTTGCCTAAGCATTATCCAGCCAGTTTATTAAATGTTGTAACAGACGATACGGCTGAATATCATTTAGACCGCTAGTTTAACGGCGCTGTTTAGTGAAGTGCCTAGGCTGTTAATTGAACGGCAAATTAAGCTAGTTGACTGCGACACATATATTGTACGCATGCGACTTAGCATGCGAAGACTTTCCTGTTAGGTATGCCTGTTAGTGAAATGGCGGAAATAACATTAAGCGTACATAGGAATTCTGCATTTTATGATATTAAATTCATCATCCGCTTAACCAGCGAAATAAATTAAATCAGAATTGAGAAGCAAGTATGTGTGATGTCTCGTCAGTGCAAACGAGGGATAGCAGCTCTACTCGAACTCGAAAGTATTCCTAAACTCTTTGTAGAGCAAATGCTTTATTATTGACTAGCTGAACCCGCGACTTCCTCCGCGTGGAATTTAACTTAACAAAAACGCCCGCTCCCGTGTTCTGAGCCCGCGCGGCAGGACCCATTTTTTAATATTTTGTTTTTCTAAAATAAGAGTAGTTTAAGTTACTGCTTATAACGTCAGCTATCTACCAGTGAAAGTCCCGTCAAAATCGGCCGTTTCGGAGATTACCCGGAACAAACACACAGACAGACAGACAGACAGACAGACAGACAGATAGATAGATAGATAGATAATTCTTTATTCATCCACCACTAGAAAACAAAACACTACAAATTATTACATATTTACACAGAAAGTGGAAAATGGGCGGCAACAGACAAAAAATGTTTATATCGCGTTTTTGCTGTAGGTGTCGTATGTACTTTCATTATGCATTTAGTGAAAATTTGTTATTTTGATATTACAAACAGACACCCCAATTTTATTGATTTGTATAGATATGCAGTCGTATAATAAAACACAATTTAAATAGATATAGATTGTGATTGAGATGAATATAAGTACATAATAATATGGATGGATAAGGCCACTGAAGTGAGGGACTTGGGAGTTCGTTTCACCACTGGACTCTCATTTTGTAGATAATCATATAGTTAAGGTATGCAAAAAAGCATATAGAAACCTTGGATTTGTGCTCAGAATGTTTAAAGGCTTCACAAATATTAAAGCTATAATGGCATTATATAATGCTTTAGTAAGGAGCCGACTAGAATGTAATGCAGTTATCTGGGCTCCACATGAAACTAAGTATAGTCTCATGTTAGAGCGAGTGCAAAATAAATTTATCAGATACAAATATATGAGGGAATACGGGGTATATCCATTTTATCCATTGATGTATCCAACTCTATTTGTCTTGGGAATGGTCGGATATAATGAACTAAGGGTCAGGAGGCAACTCACACTAGTGACTTATATCTTTAAGGTAATTAGAGGGAAGATACACAATGCGGATATATTGCGAAGGGTGGAGCTAGCCGTGCCAGACGGGTATGTGGGTCGTCGTCGTCAGCCGCGGTTGCTGGTGGAACCGTGCGCGCGAACTAACTTGCTGCGCGAGGCGCCGCTCACGAGCGCCCTCCGCACTCTCAACCTCATTGCTGAGGACTTGGACTTATTCTGTTGCACTTTGGGTGAATTGACAAGAACAGCTACATTTAGAATTTGCTATGTTAAATAAAAACAGTTATATTATTTTTAATTTTTAAGTTTACAACAATATCGCATTGGGTCTAGCCTGTAAAAATGTTTGTATGTATTGAGAAAATAAATAAATAAATAAATAAATGTATGAATATACGTAGGTATATACGTAGGTATATAAGGTGAGCTCAGGTAAGATCGGACATGGGTGAAGACCGGATGAAATTAATTCCCGGCGAATTTGGCCATGTTTTGTAATGTTGTCAACATTTTACAGGAAGCCATTTTATCCTGCCGCGACCAGTAGTTCCCTTCCCGCTAGTCGCTCCGACAAGTTGGACGTGTGCTACTCGCCAAAAAGCAAAACAAGGGAATTTTTGATATTTTTCGGTCTTGCGATCTTCCCCCTTTGATTTTTGATTGCATATTTTGGCGAGAATAAAGCTCGTTTTATTACTATTTTCTCTGAATGTGTTTTATGGGCTGATAGCTAGATAGAACTGATCCAAACAGTCCTAGGGTCACTGTAGGCAAAGATCCGGTGTTCACCCGGGCAGGACAAGATCGGTTAAAATTTACGCGTTCAAAGAAAGGGCAGTGGCTGTCAAACTTTTATTATATGTCGCCTTGAATGCCATTCAAATTAAATGTTTTTGTTCACATTGCACCGTTCATAATATATAAATCAGATTTAGATTCATTTTCTTAATATAAACCATTTAGGGTACATAGTAAAACATGATTTTTTTCATATCTAGGTTATACCTTTTTGACACATTACGAAGTTTGAGAATCACAAATTCACAAAATTTTTGCATCACGGGCAAGATCGGATGCCAAAAACCAATAATTCGGATAATCGATCAGAACATGTGCGTTTGTTGGAATAAAAGGTTATATTTTAAATATGTTTTAGAAGGATACATTTTGGATATAATCCTTTATGGACATTGTTCTCCAAGCACTAGAAGCAACTTTAAATTGCTGTCCGGTCTTGCCCTTTGACGGTAAATTTTTCATAATGCCCAAAAAAAAATGTCTCGTCTTTGCTCACGTATAATTCAGAAACCAATTAGTTTACAAACACAAAAAAACAGGGCTAAACTACGTATATTCGTTAACAATTAGCACCGTGTTTGAATAATCTGAAGTATATAGAAGTTAAGAAAAAAAAATAATCTAGTCAGGTTCCCTCAAATTCTCAAATGTTAGTCCGATCTTCCCTGAGCGCACCTTAATTATTATGTTATAGCATGCGAATTCATGTATAATCAAATTGCGATCAAGTAGCACATTGTTAGTGTTGATCTATCATACGGCATACCTACTTAAAATTGTATCTTTTCTACGCTGTGCAGCGCATTCTAAACGATCTCTAGGGCCCGTATTAATGAATGGATCTCAAGTCTGAGAGCGGTGTGGAGTACGCTTTGCAACTTTAGTAATGTAATTTTGGACTCATATAACATAAGGATGTCATTTCCATGACCGCTCACTTCTTGTTTCTTCCTTTGAATACGATCTCGGTTGTTTCAATGTTGCCACGCGGTGATCATTAGACTTGCCTGATGTGTGTGATTTTGGAGTAGTCAAGCACTAGATTGAGTAAGTGAGTATGTAGGTAAGTACCTACTTACTTAACTACTCCAAAAACAGTGATGGTCTCACGCACGCCAATAGAGAAGTGTATAATATATACTGTAGCTATAGTGATGACTTTTGTACTCATATCATTATCTAAATACCTATATATAACTCAAAGGTGACTGACTGACTGACATAGTGATCTATCAACGCACAGCCCAAACCACTGGACGGGTCGGGCTGCAATTTGGCATGCAGGTAGATGTTATGACGTAGGCATCCGCTAAGAAAGGATTTTGATTAATTCTATCCCCAAGGGGATAAAATAGGGGATGAAAGTTTGTATGAAATTTTGTCAATTAAATTCCACGCAGATGAAGTCGCGGGCACAGCTAGTTTAGTATAAAAAGTATGATCAATACGTTCTACTGTGGTTCGACCTCCCATCTGGTGGCAGCTTTCCTATTAATATTGAGGGTATACTTAATCTCGTTGAATTTTCAAGTAAGACTATAATAATTCAGTGACATGGATCGTTACCGCTTTTACTTTCGTGTACATCGTAAATATGTAGCGACAGTTCCTTGTACGTGTAGTCGCCTGAACGTTACAATTACAATCACATCCTCCTCAGCGGTACAGTCCTCGTCCGGTATCGTTCAAATGAAGCCCCGGCGGGCAGACTGCGCCCTGCGCACGCGTCGATAAAGACTAAAATGATTTCATTACATGCGGACTCAACCGCAACAAACCAACTGAAATTGGTCGCCCACGAGTGAAATGTGGGACTGAATGGTCCTCGCGCTGCACGCAAAGTAATAACGCTCATACACACATTTCAATGTGAAACATGTACAACACACTTTTGCGATCGGTAACAGATATGTCTTGCTTTTTGCCACGCATTTTATCGGAGAAATTGGCTTGGAAAATGGTTCTCGATCATTTTCAAGTTCAGTTACGTAAGTGCGCGTGCGGAGAACTAGTGCGGAATAGCGGATGTTTGGTGGTGCTCGACGGCGAAGTGGCGCACGGTTATAAGCTCTCACCCGCTCCAGCGCCCGTCAGTCGTCGCTGAACCACCCTTCCATACGTTGACTGTTAATTTGTGGTGTTGTGTGTGTCAAAACTAGAAACATGTGTACCTCATTCCGGATATGCATCGTGTCAGTTATCTGTGTGGTAGTCGCTACGGGTCACGTTCACGGGCCTCGTAGATCCCGCAGGATGGAAGTCGACGATTACGCACAAAACGAAGTCGACAGTGGACGAGCTGAGGAAAACTCGTGGTGGCCTTCTGCGGAGTTCGCTGTGGTCCAGAAGATTTACGATGACTGCAGCGCACAGAAGCGCTTGACGACATGTATAAAGGGCAAGGCTTTAGTGGCGCTTTCAAGAGCAGTGGATCAGGTGAAAACAGTTTTGTGTTTTTAAACTGTGATCGATGGTTATAAGTGTTGTCGTGAGTGTAATATCCTTTTACTCCCATGTGCAGGAAAGTGTTCAGCTTGCCGACGGGTTGTCGCTGGTGAAACAAGCTGACGCGCCCTCCGCGGTGGCGGAGCCTCGCTTCTTCCCTGGAATGTCCACAGAAGACAAGCTCGATACGATGCTACGCACTAAGTTCGAGCAGTTGATGAATACTCACACCATATCAATGGATCTTGCGTCTGAAGGCAGAGGCAGAGGTAAGTAACATAACAATGGAGCGGTTGTTTTAAATGTCGTCAGCAGTAGTTATTTATATTTTTAACATCTTAAATTTTAAGGTAAAAAGGTCCTGCCATACCTGATGCTCGGTATCTTCACCACCGTCAGCATCGTCGGAGGGATGGCACTCAAGACCTTAGCGGCCATCGCCGGTAAAGCCCTCATCGCCAGTAAAGTCGCGCTGACCATCGCTGGAATCATTGCCCTGAAGAAATTGTTCAGTCACGACGGAGCTCCATCAGAAACGACCTTCCAAGTGCATGCGGACGGACACCACAGGTGAGATCAACTCTTTTTCTAATCCGTATTAAAGTAAATTTACTTACTCTCGGTATAAGGTTACTGTAAGAATGTAACATATATTACAAGAAAGTATGTGGATACGATACCTATACAAAAGAAAATGCAAAGATTATACGTGCCTCTACATTAAATGGCTTTCAGTAACATGTTTTAATGCAATCTATTTTAATTCTAGTCTTTAATTCGAAGGCGGGATATGTATGTGGTGAGGCCAGCGAAAGAAGGCGCGGTGGATCCATATTTCTACGGCGAGCACACGACAGCGAGCGTATAACGCACAACAAGCCGCACGCGCCGCGCGCACCGCACGCGCCCGCGCCAGTCACCACCACCGCGCCGACACACAAATAACCTCAAGCCAAAGTAAGGCCCACGTTGTGGCCGACAGACATCCTTCCGAGACGAGGCGCTCGTCCACTCTCGTTTTCAGATCTATGTCAGTAAATTATATAATGTAATTTATTTATTTGTGACTACGGTTGTATAATTAAATGTAAATTAATTTATTAATGTAGATAACAAAAAAGGAACAATAAAAGATGTTACACACAATATAGTTTCATTACCCATTATTATTCTGAGGAAGTCCTAAAAAAATAATGACCGTGCCGAAATTCTGACTGACAATAGCTAGGTATACTTATTCGCATGATGCTTCCTCTGACAGCATAACGAGCTTAGTGAGTGCCTCAAATCATAAATATAGCTTACTAAATTATTTAGTGCTTGACAGTTATGTCGTGTATGTGGAACGACGTGCATGGCCAAGTTTCAATATGTATGTACCTATGTATATATTGTTTTAATTATTGCCTGCAACCCGCTTTCTTTACACGCTCTAGTGGAGAGGAGTCCGAGAAATGTGTCGAGATTTTCCGTTAATGTGAGCGCAGCGGCTATGAACGTGGAAAGTAGAAAGTTTTAATCGATTCAGTGCACATGCATGAATACAGTTGGAATATAGGCACGCTTTGTATGATCTTCTTGTGCATATGCATTTATCGGAACCGGTCGGGTACCGGCCAAGCGTCAGGCGGCTCATCAGCGCCGAATAAATAATCTGCTAATGAATGATGAGGTCCGTGTGTACACGCTGGCAACTAGCTAGATAGTCGACCATTTTACAGCGAGGTACAGGCGCATGCGGTGCGGCGTTTGTTCGGCTGCGGAAGGTCAGCCCGTTGATTAGCCGTGCGCGCCGGTAAAGGCCGACCGCAGCGCGCGTTTGTGAGCCCGGACGCTGTTTATAATGCAGATATGTGTTTGCCCAATCGCTGCACGCTACGCTGGCTATATGGCATCGTTAATGCGGCCGGCGTCTCTTTGCATACGCAAATATAGGGCGGGCGGACCAACGCTGATTAAGCGGTGCAGCGGCTGTGGCGTCCGCTTCATTTCTGCACTAGGAATTGTGTACGGCACTTGATTAGTTTTCTAACTTTTGTGTTAGTTTGTCCATTTAAAATTACGTAGATACTGAATAGGAAACCTACTCACTCAAATAAGTGTAAGTACCTATTTGAAATATAGGTGCGGACCGAATTCCGAATTTGAGGTGATTGTAGCTGTATTTGTTGCAGACAATCGAAGTGTTAGCAGACCAGACAGGTCTGGCCGGTCTCCGGGGAGCAGGGCTCCACTCGGCTCGGCTGGCAGCTGTCCGTCGTGCTTGCTAATATTACCTGCTTGCTTATCACACTTGTGGTTACCTGGAGCCAATGTGCGCCAGTCAATACTTAATGCGTCTCTCCGTCACGAATTAAACCATATAGTGCATTCCCATGATTATCAAATTAGGTATAGATATAAACCTGTATTGCAAGTAAGTATAATAGAGATAATAAATAACTAAGCTCATGGTGTCACTGGACTCCGTCTTAAGTGTTCTGTTTGCACATTGGTATTAGTTACCTTCTGAATACCTACATGCTTCAAATGTTTGTTATTGAGCATACGATATTAATATGTAATTTCGATCAGCACACTCGACCTAGGTAAACAGCGGGGCGCCCCGCGGGCTGCGGGCGTCACTCCTACAGCGAAGTTACTTTACGGGCGAATGGTCAAAGTATTCGACATAAACCTATTTTGTTCTCTTCTTATATTGGATGTACGCTCCCTTCTTCGCCTTCACCCGCCGTTGTCCACTGTTGCAGGGCTGCCGCTGGCCTGAAAAACAATTAATAATAATTCCTGTAAGTTACTATGTTATCTCTCAACTTAAATGTTACTGAAATTATCAATTACCTACGTATCTACACTGGAATTAATTACACTTTCAGGCTGGATAGGTACCCTATACCTACTTCCGTTATGCTAAACGGTTACCTATACTTAATTATGTATTTATTTGTGGGTAAGTATCGCTTAGGTTTTATACTATATATCTACATTTATAAATATAATACAGACACCCTTTCGTTTTTGCAAATGGTTTAGGTAATCCGATACTTCCACGCTTAGGCAGTGAGAGATATGAAGTCTTGTGTTTTTAAAACTAAGAGAACCGGATTAGGCCGCGGATTGAACGAGACCTAAGGTGTATTATGAGCCGAAGACTGAACGGGACTAACGGTGAGAATATGAGAGAATTCGTAGCAGCCCTGAGGCCGGGCGGGGCTATGTGAGGAAGTTTTGCCGGGAATTATGTTGGTACGTGCCGAAGCCATTATTGCTGCGAGAAAAGTTCATCAATTTCATTTCTGCCCCATACACGTATGCCAAGCCCGCGTGACCTGCCCGTGCTCCTCACATGCTTTGATAAGTAGCCTTTGAGATATTGAGTTCTATTGACTTGGAAATGCCCACTTATTGCATTATTTTTGTCTCAATGTAATTTTTTGGGTGTATGTAATGGTCCGTTTCCATTGCCTATTTATTTATAACCCAACTAGCTGTGCCCACGGACTTCGTCCGCGTAGTATTTAACGTAACAAAAATTTCGGGATTATCGGGATAAAAAGTATCCTATATGTTAATCCCGGTTATAAACTATCAGTGTTCCAAATTTCATCCAAATCCGTTCAGTAGTTTTTGCGTGAAGGAGTAACAAACATACATACATACATACATCCACACTCACAAACTTTCACATTTATAATATTAGTAGGATCTACCGAATAAAATATCTGATTGCATTAGGTACATAAACTTGAAAAAAAATAATTATTTAATTAAATTATTCCCATGTTTGACTAGCTTGGGAAGACTATAAATACTTGATGTAGGAGTAGTAGGAAACAACAGTTTCATAAACCTAGTTAACTATTTAAGTTCCTCGGTTGGAAAAATTGTCCAAGTGAAAGTAATTAGCTACGCGCACGCGTCCAATTGCAAATGGAATTATTGAAATGTAATGAATTTTAGATCAAACTGCACACCACCGGCAAATACTTTCTAATTTCTTTAATTTTCCGCGATGTGAAATCGACACGGTAATAATAGTTTTTCATGGTACTAGGTGCAACCGTGTTGTCGACATGTCGAAATGTGGAATTGAAATGTTAGTAACAATTTGTTAGACCAGTTAGTTGAGTAGTACTAACTTTCAGAACTGGGACCTACGATTAGGGTGGGATTACCTATATTAAGTAAATATGGACATTGTTTTTTTTGTTGTCCGGAAGTCAATCTTCTCAAGATGCTCAGACCTCGGAACGCAACGGTGGTGCAAATACCAACTCATATTTACCATTTCTAAAAGCAGGTATAATAAGGATATCCGTTTTTGCTACACTTGAGGCCAACTTTGTTTTTACGGTAACGGCAACACCGTCATACTTACGAGTACTTTACTTACTAGACTTCCTAACGGTCGGGAATCATAACGTGTTATTATGTGTTATTTTCTGCGTACGCGCACGTCTGCATCTAATCGGTGCAGTGGGCCAGGCGTCCCACGCGTAGCGATAGTAGTTCGCACGTAATGCTCTTTTCATTCTACTATTAGGACTATTAATGTTTGAAATCAAAATGATCTAGGTTGGTAGAGTTACAGTAACCCAGGCAACACAGAGCAATTATGTCTTAAATCAAAGAAAGAAGACGGAAAATATATCCCGTAAAACAAATACCTGATTAATAATATCGTTCGGTTAAAAATGTCATCACACAGTTGAATCGCTCGGTCCGAATATCAAAATTATGGCCATGCGGTTCGTTGACGACCCCAATTAGCTGCGGCCAGGGTGGTCAGGTGGTCGGTCGCAACTGCACGAGGCAAGACCTCCCGGGGACGGCCAACAGACCTTGACTGACTCCCGTTCAGTCGACGTGACTTCGGTGCTCAGTGTTAGGAGCTAGTATTGTCTAGCGCCGGCCGGCGGCGGGTGGCCCCCGCCCTGACTACCCTGCCGTCATTAAGTGTCATTAGTTTTGCGACACTGACCAAATGACTGGTCTGCGATATCGAATGACTCATTCCGCTCGTGATTAGACTATTTAGTTATACCGATGTCTGTGTGGAGTAGTAATTTATAGATCTTGTTACTGTACCTGAATGTTGTTTTAGCTACCCACTGGAAAGATTTTTATTTATTTATTTTTTAACAGCTACAATAAAAAGATATGCCAATTAAAAAATTTCACGTATAGCGTTTCACGTACACTGAAAAGCATCGCAAGACGTAAATAGCACTAAATAAAGCAATAGATTTGCTTACGTGAATTTTGGCTTTGCGATTTCCTCGCAGTTTTGGTACTTTTAAGTGCTTTACTCAGGCAGGTATAGCTAGTTTCCGTATTATTAAGAGGTGGTACGGTCAAGCTTTAGCCATTGAATACAGCTTACATACATACATACATTTCAGGCGCGCAATGATGCAGGCGCTTGTTTGCCGACTTTTTATGTAATTAAAAATGTTATATAAAATAAGGCATAATCAGTAATAGCCGGTTGGTTAAGCACGCGTCTTGTGGACACCAGGTTTTGGGTTTAAACCCCGGCTCGCACCTCTGGGTTTGTCGAAATCTATGTGCGAATCATAATTACAATATGGTTATCACTCGCTTACGGTGAAGGAAAACATCGTGAGAAAACCTGCATGTCTTAGAAACTCTGATAAATTTTCGAAAGACATGTGAAATCCGCCAACCCGCACTAGCGTGGTGGATTACGGCCTGAATCCCCCTCGTAGTGAGGGGAGGCCTGTGTCCAGTTGTGGAACGAGAAAAGGGCAAAATTATTATTATTTTATATAAAATTATACTACTATTATTTTTTCTGCGATCAAATCATTACTGTTTGGCATTGGACACAAAAGAGTTTCCGAGGTCGCCCTACGATCAGCGAGCGATCGTTCGCCCCAATTATACCATAAATTTCACTTAGCAAGATCAATGAGATGTTATTGGAAACTTGCCATTAAGCGCGTCCGTAGGTGCTTACTGGATTTCAAACAACATGGGGTAAGGATTTGGTGATTGTTAAATTAACGAAACTTTCGAATGGAATCATTAATTATGTTATTATCGTTCGTTACAATCGTTGATATTATCTACCATAAATAGTAATAGGTAGTTAGTAACTCGTATTACCATAAAAATGGTACATGGGATTGAAAAATACACTGATATAGTGTGAGTATCTATGTCTAATCAAAGCAGCTTCTAAAAACAGCAGGCAATTACACGCACGGCTAACGAGAGCGGGCGGTGGGCAGCCGTGAATTTGTCCGGGAGAGGCTTCCCGGCGCGCAATGTAAAGTGTATATCAGAAGGAAATCGTTTCATTCCCGGCGGAATATAATCGTCCGGTCGTAATTTATATTGTCTGCTGCAGAGGCGAGTCCCGCTGCACATTCATTTATTTTATGTGCCATTTACAATTGTCGGTCGATGGTCAAGGGAGCGTGCGAGGGGCGAGGGGCCCGCGGGGGCGCGGGGTGGCCAGCGCGCCGGACGACGACGGTGCCTTCGCATTATAAAACCGTGCGGTCATCTGCGAACTCCGTAATGGTATTTGTAATAGGAGCGGTCCGCATGAGTTGTGATCACCGCCGCCGAACACATGGGTCTGATGGTTTATTTATAAGATTAATTTGGATCGTGTCCGGCGCTGGGACGGTTTCGATCCTGTCTTTGGTTGTAAATGAATATATTATTTCCGAAATCCTCTGAATAAAATTAGAGCAAGTAGTGTGCCAATCAGTTTAGATTTGTTTTGGTATGGTGGTTGGTTCGGTAGTCATGAGATATCAATAATTATACAATAAATATTTGTATTATTAATACCAAATATTAGAAATTTGATTAGCCTAGTATAAATTCACAAACTTTTTCTTTGTACAATATTGTTCCTGCGTTTCTATTCAAACTAAGGGCTTCTTTTCTACTTTTCCTAATGAATGGTTATGGAATTACCACCCAGGTGGAGAATTTGATACCTACTAGGTAATATAACCTTTTTTATTAAACTCAGTGTTCTGTCTGCTGCAAGAAGTGCAACTTCTTGTCCTTAAGCATCTAATTCTTAAAGCCTAATTGTACTCCAGACGTTTCCTATAAGTAAATAAAAAAGTTGCCAATTTTGCACAATTCTCCATTCTACTTTCTTGTTTAATTGTCAGTCGTTGCATTTTTTCGCATGAAAGTCGAACGACCGTCGGCAGGCGAGAGGCTGAGTGGCTCTGTATTCTTTTGTTTTTTAATTATAACGCCAGCGTCCGTGGGGTGGCGCCCCCTCTGCCAAGTTTCTGGTGGAGGTGCTTTCTTGTTAAGCGCGACGGGCGCTCGCCTCCTACGTGCCTCGGCCATTCATTTCGTGGAAACTTATAACCTGACCCGCGTACTTATGAGCGTCGCCAATAAATTCAGCGATGACCGGAGCGGCGGCGTCCCTGTCGGGCGTGTGGCGGACGCGGCAGCGGGAGCGGGACAGCGCGGCGCGGAGCCTTCGCTCGCGGCGAGGCATTGTTAGCTAAATATCTAGGTGGTCAGTCGGGCGGGCGGCGGGGGCTGGGCGGCTAGAAGACGGGCGGGGGCGGCGGGCGGCGGACGTGCCGGGCCCGGCGCCGGCCGATGTATTGAGCGCGTATTGCAGACGCGGTCACGCGCTGCAATATTGCGTTCGCTCTGCGATATTGCCCCTCGGTAACTCAATTTGATAAATTGTGCAAGTTCGCTAGCTCCGTATTGCCATCAACTCGATCGACATATTGTTTCGTAGCTATAGGATAGGTATATCATGAATTGGTTACACCTATTACTAATAATAGGGGAAGCCATAGCCTAGGGTTACCTATAATAAATAATAGGTAGGTGGTATCTCTAGGTTTGCTTGTTTCATGTTGGTAGATAATTGAGTTTAAGTTTTTGTAACTTTTTAACACTACCAAACTTAAAAAAAACTTAACTTGGCATATTGAAAGTTTCATTCAGGGCAGTAGATATTATAACATATTAAAATTTTCAGGAGGCAAGTTTTTTTAAGCTAGTGTACTACATAAATCTACGCGAGATAGTGCCCGCACTGCCCACCACAAAACCTTGTCTTCACGAGACCGGTTTTCCATGCTGCGTCTTCGTTTTTCCATTTTGAATCAACTCGTTTTTTTTAATTTGTGGAACATTATTAATATCTACTCCTAGGTAGTTCAGTGTAGGTATAACTAGTCGAAATCCAAAATCACAATTTAAACCAAAGAAAGTAAAGGTAAAGCAAGATCCGAGCGTTTTTACATCCTATTACCTACAAAATAATGTTTTAAGCTATTTACATCAAACCAATGTTAATTAAAAGTAGCATATTTTTGATCTAACTCTTGAATTATATTCTCTAGTTTAAAGGTTTAAGCAGCTATGGCGGTTTTTATCAATCATGTAGGTTAATAACAACAAATCTACCTAATTCTTCTATATATACGTTAATATACCATTTCAATAAATCGACAAAAATAAGACACAGATATTAATAACTGTTCCTTGTTTATTGTTCCTTGACCATTTTCAGAAAACTGAAGGAGCAGTCAAATAAGGGTGCGTGTGCCTGTTGCGGGCGAAGCGGCGAGGCGTGCGCGACCGGACTGCGTGTGGCCGCGGCTTCAGCCTCGGGAAAATGATTTATATTGTTTGTGTAGCGGTGGGGGTGTGGGGCGGCCAGGGGGCGCTTTCTCAAGCAGATCCAGTCCACTGCAGATATGGGCGAGTATTATTATTGATCCGGCTCGGGCGGCGGTCGGCGGTCGGCATTTCCTACCGCTCATACTCGGCGGGCGGGGGCCGGCCGACGCCCGACATATTTATTGAGGCGCGCGGGACGGCACGCCGACGTAAAACTTATTATAACGACGTCGACCATCTACTACGGTGCACTAACCTTTAATGAAAGGCGGAGAGCGCCCGGAGGGGCCGAGGGGGCGCCGCGGGGCTCACCCAATCCTATCGCGTTATGATATTATATCAGGTCATATCGGCCAATCCCCGCTCGTTATGATATTGTAGGCGGGCGGCGGTATGCATCGCGCAGTTTTCCGCGTTGGGCGGGCGGTTTTATGATGTTCAGTTATGATTATAATGGGGAGTGCATCTTGGGGTAGTATCTATCAGGTGTGGGGCGGATATATTTTATGACTTTAATACATAGTAAGGACCTACGAACACTTAGGTACTACCAACATACATAGATGCCTACAACATTGTCTCTGCTATAAAATATGACTACGATGATGATATAAAGGTCTTTTAATGGAAGTCGGTATAACTTTTTCTTGTGTGTTTAGGTTTTAGATATAAATGATAATTTAAAAAATGACCATTTGAGATACTTTGATTATGAAATTTGTTTATAAAATAAATACCTACTATTTAAATAAAATATATATCCCGTGCAAATGTGTTAACTAGGCAGTTGCCAGCCAAGAGAGGCTTATGATGACACCTCAGCGCTTTCCATCCAATATCACATTTTCCATCTCCGCAGCGAGCGGCGGAACGTTTGATTTTATTTTCGTCGATTTTGCAGAATCGTGACCTGAAACGTAGATAAGGATTTGTTGCGCAACTTTCATCTGCTACGCTGCTGAGCCTAGCGATAAATCTGATTCCAACCTAGCAAGCAGGTGTTATTAATGAATTCCGGACCGACTGCAGTTGTACACAAATCATAATGGTCTGAATGTATCTAGTTCGCTCTTACGATTGGAGTGTTGGCGATATTTAGAAACAATACAGCTGAACATTCTCCAGCAACTTACCATTAAATCAAGGGTTTTATACGAACTAACTCCATCCTACAACTCCTAATTGTTAAAAATAAGTTGTAATAAAAACGTGTATTGAATTAAACGGCGTCCTTGTTCGGCAAATGAGTTGATAATAAAACGATAATAAACAAGCGCCTTTGTAACAAACTATAACAGATCGGTAATTGCTTCCACGATACCTCCTCGCGTTATTACGCCTTTTACGACGCCGTATGGGGTGAATAAAACATTTTTACGAGCGGCCATGGGTGCTATAACGCACACACACACGCACGGCTAGGTATATGCCTACAGGTAATAAAGTATAAAGCGAATATACACATTTGTTATTGTATCTGTCCCCGTCCCCTCTGTCTGGCCAATGGCTCTTCGGAAAATTCATTTCCGTCCGTGACAATGCAGAGTTAGTTACATTATCTTTCTCGGTTACCTATATATACCGTCTCGGTTAACTACTGGTAATTACTTGACTATAAAATCATGTTCGTAGCAGTCTATGTGATAATATAAATTATAGATCTAAATGGTGTATCTTTTTGAGTAGATCCGCGTTGAAAGTGATATCTATCATAACGGTGCACTATCATAATGGTTGTATTGTTTCCCTGCCACAAAATTTAACAAATACCATTAAAAAGATGATTCGATGGGTCCACTTAGAGGGTAGTAATACATGGAGGCGCCTCTGCACAGGGCGGACAGGGTCACTCAAATAGATTGCGCCATGGTAATGCGGTCCCAGGGCGCGAAACAATTATTATGCCTACATCGAAGTGCGTCCACCTCCGCGTCTTGCGCTCGTTTCATCTCCCGCGTTTTCTTTGTACTCCACGGTATACGCGTAATGTAATGTAACATCGAGCGAAGATACAAATATACACATTTTTTTATTTTTTCTCTGGGGACACTTTTTCGACCCTCGTCCGAGCGGTCTCTTTGAAAAGTGGACATCGGAACGCGAGGGAAGGAGCCCCCGAGGACGGTGGACAGAAAATGCGTTGTAAACATTGCGACTACATTCAATTTCCCGTCATTTTTCAAACTGATAAATAATTCTGTCATCGAACGTTCGGACAGGGGTCGCTATGAAGTGATTGCCGATGGAAGGACGCCGGCGTCGTAAAAAATAGCGGCCGATGAGACTGGCCTCTGGCAGGCGTATGTGCGCGATAAATTTCTTTTTTATTATCAGATATCGAGGGACTCGGGAATCGAATAAAGCGCTCATATTTAATTCATAAGATACCGGCCGTACAACACTACTTCGGACTATTTTATTTAAGATGTTGAAAGATTACGGGAGCTGGGTGCGTGCTTATTCTAAGCGTCGCTGTCGGCTGACTTTCTGCCTCTATCTATCATGAACTACATTGATTGGGTTACTTTATTTTTGTTACATAGTTGTGTGAATACGCTATGATGGTGTTGTATTGATGTTATAGTTGCCCCTTAGCGAGTCAAAATAATACTATCAGGTGGCTTACTTTAGACAGAATATATCCAGAACAGACACCTGAAAAAAAAGTGCCGTCTACAGACGCCCGAAAGAAGCGAAGCTTTATAGTATAAAGCGTAGGGCGCCGCAGCTGCCACTCTGTATACCTATAATATATATATCGTGTAACGCTACTGACGCCATCGTGTAAAGCGCCGCGAGCGGCCCAAACGTCCGTATAGCTTCGCTTAAAAAAATAAGTATCAGATCTCACTTTAGGTGCCCGAAGTCGAATTTACAACAAAAACGTGGAAGATTTTATGTAACTAATTTAATGTGTTATTTTAGTAGTGCGTTTGGAGTCCAGTGTCCGGCAGATGTGTTCAATACATTTGTAGCGCGGCCGAGCGCAGGGCGGGGGTCACTCGCAGTATTAAATAACTCTCCGACAGCTAAATGAGTAGGGGACGCGTACCTCTAGCAGTTATTCTGAACACTTTTGCACACTTGCATCTTACTAAGTAGACCAAGATGATCAGCTTCCTAGTTTAAAACGGGATAGGTACTGAAATACAAATTATGTACAACCTGAGTAAAGATTATAAATTATGGTATGTCAATACAGACTTTATTCTCTGTAATACAGAGATAATAATATGTTACACACATTTTAAAAAACATTAAAGCTTGCACGCAAATCTGCGTTACCATACAAACCAGTTGATTGATAATGAATCGAACGTTGCTCTATATAGAAATTGACGATACACGTCGACTCTTCTCAACATCCATTGACTAACGAATAATATGGTAACATTCTTTGCAAGATCATAATTTATAACTTTTTATATGATAATAATATATACTGTAACTTCAATAGTTGAATTTGTCATACATACAATCGCCTCGCATTTCTATTCATTATTCAGACAAAAGCGGGAGACACGAGTTGTGGCGGAGCTGAGAATAACCCCACTGGGTTTGTTACTACCCGTCGCGGTGAGGAACAATAAAGAAAATTACGATACCGACCTGCCTACGCCACCTTTATTAGTACTGCGTAGCTTTATACACGGATATTTTTAGACTTCCGCAGCTCGAATTTGATTCTGGTCTTCAGGTAGATAGGTACTTATCCAAGAATATCTGGGTACGATAGCCACCCTTACTATTGAACCATCCAAGTTAGTTTACTCATAGTACAAGCATTTAGTTTAGATTTAAGGACCAATTGGACTAGATAGTGGAAAGTTATAAATTCATATTTCTGTAAGGATATGTTACAAAACAGTGCATAAAACAATTTTATAATTAATTATAAGTATCGAATGATGTTTATTTGAAATAACGTATGTCGTTTATTAGATATTAGAAATCATATCATTCGTTTATTATCTAGCCAGAGTTCTGAAAAGTGACGTAAAATAGGAAGAACCTACTAACTTGAATCGGAAAAGAACTATTATATTTTTCAAAATAATATACCCATGGTGGAAAAAATTAGTTTATGAGTGTATCTTTCATATAAAGTTAGTATCTTATGTCATAATCCGTCATCCATTTGCGAGAACTCAATGTAGCGAAACAACAAGCCGAGCACCGACCTCAATTTCGCCAGATAAACAATGTCAATGTTCAGCAGAGCTGTGTTTCATACACGCCTCGCCTTGCAGACTCGTTACACATAAAACAGTGTTCAAAGATTGTTTATTTAGTTTTCTTTTTTATTCGTCTCTCCGTACGATACTTGTAGAGAGTTTTCGTAGAGTCCCGGCATACGTTTTATAAAATAGATTATACGATTATACCGAATGATAATGACGTGTTGCTTATTTTATTATTATACTTTAGTTTCTCGGTGGTAGAGAAAAGCTGTAGCTAATTAACTAGCAGCAATTAGCAGCTCTTTTATGAAGGGTCCCGATGGTGTCTGTATATAGCTCTCTAGCCTAGTAGGTAATCCTACTATTAACCTTATTCTGTTAAAATAAATCTTCCTTCTTCAGTAATTCTTTAAAATACTTATTTATTATTAGAATCAGCTTAAATTTTTTATCACAAAATGACGTAAAGATTTGTTGAAAAGCCTCGCGGCGATCGCAGCGAACACGGCTGATAGGAACTCAGTTTATATTTTATTCATACATTGTATTGTTGGAATATCAATTGCCTCGCCCGGCGGTAGGTAAAGGGTACATTTCCAATCCGCACGGGATTCACTTAGATTTGAAGGAAAATAGATTTCGATTTCCAAAGCTGCGACAAAGCAATCCGATATATTTTTCAGACAGATATTGCTAGCGATTTCTTTTGAGCTTTGAAATATAAGGGAGGGAATTTAAAAAGATTCCATGTGTTTTATTTTCTGCATAGAAATAAAAACTTTCTGAGCTGAGTGTTTGTTACTGCGATAGTATTTTATTACTTATTGAATGTTGGAAGTTTTAAATTGCTTTGTGATTGTGGGTATTCGTGATAGAGATTCCAACCTAACTAATGTCTATTGGTAAAGCCACTGTTTATTGAGAGGGTAGGTTGAACTCCAACATAGATACCTACAGACCTATTGCATAATTATTAATTTAGTACCTAGGAAAAACAACGTACGACACAGTATAATATATGTACCTATACCTACTACAGACACGGTAATTATACCATTCAGTCCTGTGCTTGTGTGTGGTGGTACTTAGGGAAATGTTAAAAAGTCAGAGACTAATAGCAAAAGGTCACCGTCGTTTAAAACGAAGTCGGGTTGTTTCCTCTTTTTTAATTTTGGCAGGCAGACAATGCACCAAAGGAAAACATTAAAGGGGAGAATTCCAACCCCTTTCCGAAGTGATTAATTTATTATGTTCTTTGTTTCTGTTTTGATTTTGGTAACATGAAGCAATGAGGGTCGTCTCATTTCTCCGCCTTTGATGCGAAATAAACTTTATTTGCCGTTCAACGATACCCCTTGTAAAATAGTTTTCACAATACACATTTTAATGTCCTCTGTTATTTGTGCCTAAAACAAAGGTAATTTGGTTTTAATACGTAATATATTATTAAATGTCTCTACATTTCACACAAGTCAAGTTGCTACACCCACGCAGAAACGTTAGGTACACATATTGCACAGTAAAACCTCCGCTATAAGTTATGTATCAAACCCGTAAAAGTATCACTCGTGCAATATAAAAGTTAACGACACAAGAAAACGCGTTTTCCACAACATTAAAGATAACAACAATACGGGGGCGAGCGAGTGTAGAGCCTCCCGCGGGGTGGCGGCCGGGGGTCGAGAAAAATTCAATATTAATATGAAGGAGGTGCGAGCGAGACCCGCGCTCCGTCTCGCTCGCGCGGCCAATGGCAAGCGCCGCCGCCGCACCGATATGATGAATTTATGGATGTAATAAAAGCGAGATGCGCGATTGGAGGAACGGTCAGGGAGAGCTTATTTTCTTTTTATTTTCATATTTGGAATGTCGGTCTTAAGTTGCTTGCAGCTACTGGTGCACGTCTGACGTTTCATTTCTGGAGATATTAAGTCGATGGCGCCCGCCACCTGAGGATTTATGTTAGGTATAATGATACTTGTACATAACTGAACTACATAGAGGTGTACTAATAATTTTATAGACTCACATGAAATTAATTTGCAGTCTTATTAATTGGTTCAATCCTATTGAAACTTAAATATTACCGAATTACTTAGTGAAATTGCAGGTAATTTCCAAATAAGATGCTGATCACTGAAGGCGAGGTTTCGGCGGGTGAAGTTTGTGTGGTAAGGCCGAGGGCCACTCGGCTACAAAGGCCGCAACTGGCAGTTGATTGAGGCGTGAAAGGCGCTCGACCGCCGGCGCCCGGGTTTCTTTCTTGATTTGCTACTCGAGTGCCCGAAACGACACTTGTATTTGCATGAGCTGATTTCGGCTATTCCGTTAAATCAAGGAGATGGGGTTACATTGAAGATTGAGACTGCATTTTCTATGAGTATCTTCACTCTTTTCAAGTTAAAAGACCTGTGGTAAGAATGTACAGGTAAATAAATAAAAGATGTTAGTAATGTACAGTGGAGCATTTTAAATTTAAAGTATATTTAATTAAAATTCCATTCAGCTATCTTGGGGATAGTTATGACTATTTTTACATTTGGATGCATTTAGAACATACACAAACAGATTTGATGTGATTATATATATAAAAACAATATACTTACCGTTCTGTAATTAAAACAATAATAAAATATATGTACTATTCCAAAAATATAGCTATATCCCAAAAAAATATTCTCATAAATAAATATCCACTGGGAAATCCGGGGCGGGCTTAAATAGGACGCACCACGGCAAAGTCAAAACAACATTATTTATTTGTGTCGTGAATAGGTATAACCGAACGATCCTTATGTGGATTGATACCGGGAATATAGGAAACCGTTCAAATGGTGTCCTGACAGCGGCAAAGACAGCGCAGACGAAATAAATGGGAGGGCGGCAGCGTGCGGCGGAGCAGCCACGCGGAAGTATTGGGGATCTGCAGAGCGCGCAGTTTTGAAGTCCAATTATATCGGCAGGTGGCGCGGCCGCCGCGGGCGCTGCTGCCGGCGACGCGCCGCCTCTGCCTCCATCCCTACCCGGGAATCAGCTCAGTTCTGCTTTGAAGATGTTCAATTAATCTTTTGATAGGAAGTGGTTCATTCATGATGATATTATTATTGCTTGAATGGGTTTCGATTGTTATTAGGCTTATTGGGGTTGGTTATTAAAGCACTGATTGTTTTACTCGAGACTGATCCTTATAATCTTTGGAGGCACACTCATTTGAGTTACATTACATTGGTACTCCATACTTGAAAATATACTTTTTTGAGATACCTTGACATTGACAGCAACATTGTTAAGGTGAAGGCGCCTATCTAGCCCGCGAAATTCAAAATTTTCGAGTATTTTTATACTTTATCCAAAATCTGAAAACATATAAGACAACATTTTGTGATTTGCGACAAACACAGTATGCAGTGCGTTTATTAATACATTTATTTTACTCTAAATACTATCACGGTGGATATGATACTAGTAAATCACTAAATATACAAAAATTGCCAGATTATCTGGATAGCTGTCGTTATGAAATGTTTTAGAGTAAGTTGGATATATTAATAAATGCACTGCACACGGTCTTTGTCGCGAATTACAAAATGTGCCTTTTATTATTGTCAGATTTCGAAATTTTCTAAAAACCTCAAAAAACTTGATCTTCGCGGCTAGATGGGCGCTTTAGCCTTAACGATATTCAAGCAATTATGTAGATATCGTATTGTACATAATTAAACACTAGTGGGTACGTTCTGTAACCCAAACATATTTGATGTATAAAGTGAGTACTTCACCGGAACAGTGCAGTAGAGTACAAAGCCGAAGTTTCCCCGCACAGAGATTCTTTTCCCTTTGTTTGGTGTATTTATTGTAAATCTACTCATACCGACCGCCCGCCCGCCCGTTAGAAGTATTCCGACATAACTTTTGGCTCGAGCACCTATGTACTTGTAGGTACGTTTGTGTGGCACGTATGTACTTATTTTTATTTTGTTTTATGTAGAACCAGGAATGTAGATATAAATACGATATAATATGATGGTTTTATTGTATATTTAAAATTACACGATTGACAATTTATACTCAACTCTTTATAGCTCTTCTTAATAGTACCTACCTGGCCATCAAAAATACTCTAAGGATTAGGATAAGCCTAAGCCATCGTTTAAGTTTGCCATGACACAAAACGGGTCTTAAAATTGCAAGGAAATAAATTGTGCCTCCTTCGCGCAGCGGAACATGACGCTGCGTTAGTGTGACCTGACACTAACTTAACAACATGCTAACTGCATCTTTGCAGATCAAAATGAAATGCGAGTGGGTACGTCCAGGTCGTTCCGAATTAGCAATGAAATAGTGAAACTGCAGCGTGCAGTGGGCGTACAGCGCTGCAGCGCTACAGCGCCGGGCGTAGCCGCTTTTAATGTGATTTGCTCGCGCTGCGCACTCTGACGTCCTCGTCGCTTGAAGCAACTCAATAAACTTTCACCACTTTGCGTATTTGGCTTATTTAAAGTGTAATATGAATTCTACACATTATGTGCGATGAGTGGTTAACGTACTTATTTTCGGGATGACGCTCTACAATTACTAGTATCGGTGACATTATTTACACATTAATAATTAAATAGTTACACATTAGAGTGTATTTTATATGGCCTAGGTGCTTAGTATCGAATATTCTAGCTGTCCACACCGCGGCGGGCGTTAGCATAAACGCTGACATTAAAAAACAAGTAAATAGTTCCCAGCACATTTTACACTTGGATTCACCTACATTTTTAGGAACAGTCCCAAAAATGTTATATATTTCGATTTCGCTTTGCAGTAAATACGGCGTAGACCTCATACTTTATTTTTACTAACATTGAAACGTGCCACATTTTTGTACAAATATTATCGACATGTTATTTTATAATAACATTTCTTTAGAACATAACATAAAGGCCCATTAGAGTCCGATGTGGCCACGGGAAGTGCTACAGAAGACGTGTAGCGGGCAGGGGGTGGTGGAGGTCCAGTCTTCAAGATACTTAAGGGGGTGTCTCCCTGCCCCCGGCGCCGGACGGCTTGCTTATTCTATCAAGCGTGGACACACACACGGCCGGCGCCTCGTGCACACGCCACCCGCACACCGGCCGGGCATTATACGGCCGGCCGCCACTCCACTGTGTCAATACAATACGCTCTCTTCGGCTGGACTTAGATTATTTAGAAAGCACTTGTAACGTTCATATAAGAAGCGCCGCGGAAGACGTATCCCGCGTCACAATGGCCTGTACGTGTCCGCAAGGACTGAGGCGGGATGCGCGGGAGAGATTACGATCCTAAAAAAACAGTCGCCACTCGCGGATATACCTAATATTCTTTTAGCAATTGACTTGGGGTGTAACGGTTTTGTATTTCGTCTCATTATTGGCAAAGTGGAAATTTTCTGTTTCTTGTATATTCTAGAAGCAAGTTACCACCCTATTGTTGTGTAAATCGTAAAAGAAGTAGGTACTTAAATATCACAAACAGAATGGAGTGCAAATCTTATTGTTAAATAATGTATGCAGAGCTGACAGATGCATTAAACATGGCAGGGAAAGACCATCGAGTGATATTAGCGGCTACGGGAGGCGTGTGACTACGCCGCTGGACGCGGATTATCCGCTACGACGTAGCGCCGCTACGCGCGTAGCATCGAAGAATGCGTTGATGGGTCGATGACTGATTTCATTTAGATTTTAGAAGGTGACTAGATACTGCAAGTAATACTTATGCGGCTTTACCATTAGATCCAAGAAGATATCCAATACCCTAACATTATTAATAAATGTTTATTAATGAATGTACGACATTCGTAGTAAATTTGAAACTAGTTTATCGAGGGAAAACTGTAACGCAATTAAGCGAGGTTAAATTTTAGTTTTAGTTTCATATAATTTATTCAGTACTCTCTAAAATTAACGATCCCTTAAATTAATAAGTGTCAAAGTTTACGTATATGGGGGTGTGTGTGAGTGTGTGAGTTCACGATACTCTTAGCTCGTGTGTCACGTGTGTGCGCCGCGAGACACCGGCTCATGTGTGGGTACTTTCATAAATCTGTTGGGAGATATATGAGAGCGCAATTTCCGGTATCCGGCCATTAGCGCCGAGCTTTTATAAGCTTAAAGCTTAGGTTAAAGATTTTCTGGGTAGTTTAATGCGAATCTTGTAATAGGTTCGATAAATTTTGTATAAAGTATGTGATTGCATATTAGGTGTCGATTCGGAAACTTTTAATGTGTGTAACTTGGCCTAATGTCTGTTCGGTATTGTCTCCTCGGCGCTGTTTCTCGCTATGTGTAAATATAGCTGTTACTCGCGGTGATTTAAGGTATTACATGTTTATCTTTATTGATTGTATTCGCTTTGGTCCTCGGAGACAAATGAAAAGTGTTGCGAACAAAAAATGAGCGGTGTTCGTGTGTGGGCGGAGACGGCGAGCGGGCAGCGTCCGCCGGACGCAGGGCGGGGGCGGCGGCGACTTATTATTTTTATCGACCGTAAAAAGGTGCCGGACCTTGCGTGGACCCTTCCACGACGACTCTCCTGGAGAGATTCCAATTATTTACGGATATTTTGTTCCAAATCCCGAAAAATACCGGCCAGTAAAAGGGTCTGGTACTTACTTTATGCTTGAATAGGAGCTGCGCTCTTTGAAATCGTTTTACGCGATCCACTAAATTTCCTTCTTTTTATTTTGTAAACGAAATATACCATTACATCGGCTCTATCGCGGTAAAGGACATTACTTTTATTACACCGTGGCTATAAAAAGTGGAGCACGACTTTATTAATAATTTAATAAGCGTATTGAATAAAACAGTGGACATTTGTTCCGCTTGTCGCGGCGCGATGCGGCGACTGACAGGGTAATCACTGCATGCAGCTGCACCCCCACTGCCGGCCCGTGCCGCCGGCTGCTCAATAATGCAACAATGCAACCAATTGTTCCACCTAAATCTCAAACAAACACGTAACATATCGTACACAAGATTTTATGAAGCCAAGTCCGAGGGACTAAAATAGCGTGTAAAGAAGGTAGGTATTTGCCTAATTATTAAAAACCGGAATTAGATACATTATATAGATGATATTATATAAATACGATTAAAGATTTTCAATCTCCTTTGTAGAAATTTCTTTTTACAATTAAGGCGACAATCTTCATAAATCAATTTCCCTGGAATTGAATGTCAATAAGTAGGGACGGTTGTTAAACGACGCGCCGTAAAATAAAACTTTCCGGAGGGCGGGAAGTTCCGAGCAAAAAGAATATTTACATTAATTCTCTTCATTATGTTTTGAAGAATAATCATGGGCACCGCGACCCGCTCCACTCTCTCGATTGAGTTTTTATTTGAATATTTTTTTGTTCCGGCCCCGAGTTCGTCTCTGCGCTACAAAAGGAAGTTTTTATTAGCATCTTAATGATTTTACGGCGAGTCCCCGGTTACAACAGCCTTTATGTCGTCAGATTTTCTTAAGTATTTTTTGTCGGGTTTTTTGCATCTCACATTATTAAAGTTTTCATTCCGTCGCTTAATGAAGCTCATTTCTTCTGTTCGCCCGGACCTTGATTGCCTTTGTTTTGCATAAATGCAAGATTTCTATAGGTTTCTTTTCTAGCAAATCGAGTAAGTTCGAAGACTTTAAATTTGTTCTCCGGAAAGGCAATCAATTGCTATTTTCTCTTTCCTGTGTGTTTGTTTATGTTTCGTATTAAATGTTGATAAGTACAGTAAATCATTCGAACTTCCGGTATACATAGAAATTATTTGGAGAAACCTAAAACAAAGGAGATACGTTTGGGTATGGCGTCATGTGGTTGACCGTGTACAGATCACAAAAATAATAGCGGCCGGCGTAGATCCGATTTGTCCCGTCCGACACGGTAATTACATTCATCTCTGCTCCAGACTGATTTACGCCGCGGCCAGTCCTCCTTCGGCCTGCGCCCTGTCATTAACTACTTTTCCGGGTCCTGTCTTACGCACCACAAAATAATAATCGCCCGGAAAATCGACGCTGGCTGTATGTAATGTTATGAGAGGAAGGCCGGTCGTTTTTCTCGGGTCGCAATCGAGTCCGAGATCTTGCTTTCTTTTTAATTTCCCTGCGGCCTCCTAATGAGGTCCCTGCGGCGGCGGCGGCGGCTCCCAGCCGTTATCTATGATATTCTTGAGGTTGATGCTTATTGTGCGTGTCACTGATGGCTTCCCTTTTTATTATCCTCTCGAACACAATTCAGCGGCCGCCCAAATGAGTTCTTCTCATTTGCTTTGCTCTCTTTATTTCTCTAGGCGGCAGTTTGTCTTGTGTCGCGACTTAACTTCTTTTAATTTTAATGAAATGGCCACCGCCTAAAGATTGCTTTTGTTTTTTTCATGTTAATTTACGCCTGTATTTATTCAGATTACTTTTAGGTTTATAACATGTACCATTAGAACTGAGAAAAAAAAATAGGAATGCCTCGTATTCATAAATAATTTGCTGTGATTACAAAACGAATAATAAAAAATACTACGTTGTTATTTTTTCTCTCAATGTATAGGTAGTTACACAATTGTATGTACTTATGGGGTTGAAAAGGAAACTGGATATTTATTTATGCTCATATTACTTATGCGAGTAGTCGCTAACAAATCACACCACTCCGCCTCCACTTATCTATTAAAATGCGAGATTATTGTCGGCTCAAAGGCGACGCGGCAATATCCCGGTGTTATTTTCACTGGATTGTCCAATATTGTCACAATCTCTATGGAAGGGCAATTAGAGACGTGTTGCGCGTGGCGGCCGCGTGGCGCAGATCAGCGCTCGGGAGCGGGGAGCCGGCGCACGCGCCGCGACACTGCACTACCCTCATTAAGCCCCAATGTTTATACTGCGCTCAACATCGCGACATGCCCGGATATCGATATGTTTGAATAAAAAATACAATTGATAAAATCTGCCATAGAACAACTTACTTGCCGAGTAGGTACCTATCTACCTACAATGTGAAATTAAAATGACAGATGTTTCCCCGACACCCCAACACGATTACAACCGACCTCACTGAATTAATAATAGAAATTGCAACTGAAAAATTTGGGTATTAAGGAAATCCCCTCGGAGGAATTCGCTTCATTTAAATATCGCATTTTTCTTGAAGATTATACCTTACGACAGCCATAAAAGAAAACAGGAGGCCCGCCCCTCGATAATGCGACGAGCCTAAGGAATTTTTATTCCGCTCAAATCTCTCCTGACATAGGTATATTTTTGTGAGATCGCCTGGAGATTTTAATACCCGATTTTATTTAAATTCGTTTAGGCGGTGCGGGTGACTGCGCCCCAAGACATTTATCGCGAGGGCGTGATTGTGTTTATAAGCAGAAAGCCTTTCATTCCACCTCGTAGTTCAAAACGTTCACGTATGTAGAGATATAACATAAGGTACTTTAATGGTCAAAACGCGATAAGTGCAAACATTTGAATTGTGAATGAATAAAGAACGGCTGTAACACTGTAGGTGAATATAGAATTATCAATACGTGTGCCCTACAGTCTGGATATTAAAAATAACTTTTTAAATAAAAATATAGGCGTTTTAATTAAAAATTACAATTCTTTGTGTTTAGTCAAAAAATGGTGCGCGAATAGTGTTGTCCAATATCAAAGTTAACTAAAAAAAATCTGTGCCGTCTAGGGACGCCCGAAAGAAGCGAAGCTTTGCAGTAGATATTAGATATATTATAAGTGGCGTGCATAGGTTTTTGAAACAGGGTAGGCAGAGTGTATCATAAAAATACCTTGAATTATGTCTCGCTAGCTTATTATAGATTTTCATCTAGGCTATCGTACCTATTGAACGAAATGGGACATCTTTTGTTGTTAGTAAGTAAGTACCTATTTAGCCATATCAGACATCTAAAGTGATTGGTTGATGTACCTATCTGCAGTTGTATATCGTTATCCCTTTTTCGTCCTTTTCTATGGTAATTAAACCATTATACGTTGGTGTTCAACTTGAATTAATTATATTAAAAAAATAATATAAATTGCAAATATAAATAATATATGTAAAAAAAATATAATTGGAAAATTTCTAAGGGAAAATATTTAAATATTTAAAATAAAATATTTAATTAATTTAAAATATTTCAATCTTATATAAAACAAATATTCAATTGCTTATGTGGAGACTTGACTTGAACGCACGTCGTTATTTCCAACTGAGCCACCTAATCATTAGAAATTAAGCTTAGGGCGCCGTTCAGAACCTTATTAACAAAGGCCGTAGCACGTTGGGTGCATCGGTTCTCGTCCGATCACCGAAGTTAAGCAACGTCGGACGCGGTCAGTACTAAGATGGGTGAACGCTTGATGGACACGCGAAATTGTGAAGTATTCTAAATTTTTAGATATATTTAAATTATTACCAATGTTCTATCTAACCTTCAAGCGATATTTAGTATAAAGCTTAGGGCGCCGCAGCTCTGACGTCATCGTGTAACGCGTTACGCGTTATGCGTTACGCGTTACGCGTCACGCGTTACGCGTCACGCGTTACGCGTTACGCTTTTCACCGTTTTAGTGCCCGGGTAGCGAGCGCCCCGAACGTCCGTAAAGAAGCTTCGCTTCAAAACTAGTGTTGTCCAAAAAACCAAAAACCAAACCTTTTTTTTTCCAATCATTGTTGCTGCGTTAACATGTGGGTGGTACGTTTAAGTTGTAAAGGGAAAATTCATGTTTTTTATGAGGTGGGTAGAAAGACACCATCCGCCCGCCGCACGGCGTCATCACTCACTTAGCGCGGACGTGTCATACCTCGCTCCCACTGCACCGGCGCCGGCCCCGCGTTGCAATGTGATCAGTCTTCATTTGCTACACTTCGTTTCGATCATCCGCTTGACCACGCACCTACCATCATAGATAATGATGCCTATCTCGTAAATATCACTTATCTTTATATCTTCTATTCACTCGTCGTATTTTCAAAGAATCCTCAAGTTTCTTCTGCATTTACTCTTCCTAAGATCAGTCAGAAAAATTACAGCAATTTTTCGTCCCGTTTTTGTTTCTTCCATCACAATGAATTCCACCGCCAAAATTTTCCTTGCCATTTGTTTCCATCGTGTAAGATCTTTTCGTATGAGCCGAGTTCTGTGTTAATATATGTGCCCGGAATACCGTGGCCATATATTACGCCGACCTCTGCCGGACCGGACATAACAATCCTCGATTTGCTATAATATCGGTCGTGCGTCCCTGTCTGGGCGGGCGGCGCGGCGGCGTGAGCGAGCGGAACACCGGACGGCAAGGCGCGGGGCGGCGGCGTACGTGCCGCGTATAATAAGCATTTCATGCACGGGGTGCGGGCGCGGGATCCGGAGGTTACATAGGTACCTATTTCCCGTAAGTCGTGTACCTAACCGGACCGTACATTATGAGCCGAGGGTCAGCGCTCCTCGCGCGCCGTCTCTGTCGCGCTCGACGCAGGAACGCAGCCCGAGCATAATTTCGTGTGATATATCGCACACGCTTGGGTCGCCGTGATGGACCTCTATGAAAATCGCCCAGCGGTCGACGAAACTGCCGTCGGTTGGCATTCGGACGAAAATAAAGCCCTTGTCATATAGCTCACCTTTGATATGCGTAGCCTTGCAAAATTAAACTAGTCCCGTATCGTGGTTGTATATATTTACATGAAAATGTAAGGTATCGCCGAAAAAGTATCGGTAGCGGTCGCAATAGCGCGGAATTCATCTTCTATCTCTACGATTTATACACGAGGAGGCCGTAAAACGGAACAATAAAAACCCAAAACAGCAATAAATTTCAAGCAATAGACGCAAAGGTTCGAGCGCGCCTTATCAATTCCCTCCACGCATGGGATTCGAATCGCACAATAAACTTATGACGCAAGCTTCCACTTAGATTTAACTTCGTAACATTCTAAAAATAGTATAACATTTGTCCGAAAATAGATTTGGTTTTTTAGTAACATTTTCCTAAAAGTAAACAGTTGAACGCTTACAAGCGCTGTTTACAAGCAATCAACACTTAGTGGACAGTTGTACGAGGGTCTCAGGTAGGTAAAACAAACAGGAGACAAGTCCACTCTACCTCCACAAGGGGAGGGTCATCTTAAAGGACAAGGAAATGTGGTCGCCATGAACACAGAAGGTGTTCTTTATGCATTAGTAATGTTATCTAATTGAAACCGCTTACCACACCAACCACGGTTTCTACTAATCTTAAATTTAAATCATTTTCTACGAGAAAATCAATTTGTAATTTTACTTATTAATCCGCAGACGATCGGGCCGTTACGACACGCTCTGTATTTAAGATTTGGGAGGCAAAAGATAGAATTTAATAAATAGAAGCGGGGTGTTGTGCGCGTACATAGCAATTAATAATTCGTGAGTGCGGTCCGGCGCTCTTACAGGGCCGATTCATTATCGTTACGGTCTCGGCCCGACGGAGATCTACGATATAGCTCCCTGATTGACCCCGCATTAAAAATTACATACAAACAGATAGAGGAAACGGACGCTAATAACGGAGTCGTGTACTTTCTTTGTTTCGATTCGTTTCCGAGACCGATAAAAAATTTATAAACACACGTACCCGATCGATGGAGGTTGCGGCGAGCATTCATAACGTAACCGGCACAGATTGTACGTAGGAACGGTTCAGGTACTATTAGTGGCGCCTTTGATTCGTTAGGTTAATTTTAAGGGGCCGGAGAGAGCGCGTCGCAGCGGTCGCCGGAGGGTCGAATAAATATGTCCCAAAGAGTTAAGTGGGAGGGAAGTGTGGAGCGGAGACCGCGTCCGACGTTTGCTCTTCCACTCGTGTTGTTGCACCACTTATTACACACAAAGTTCTGTTAAAGTTTTCTCCGACACTCGAGCGCGGGTTTAATTTACTCGATAGTGTAAATAAAGCGGGCGGAGTGGGAAGTTTCGCGGCGAGGCTGGCGGCGCCCGCTGCGGTCCGGCGATAATAACGTGCCGCCGCCTGGGACTTCCTTATTAATCGAGAACGACAAATTTTAACGACAAGAATTAATGAATCTCGTTACACGGGTTAATCCCCCGCTCGTAAAGTGCGCTCGTGGCAGTTACCTACGTGCCGGGGCGCCGGCGCCGACGACCATACACATCCACTCATTCGCATGTTCTCCTAGTTAGACATTAGTCATCATGTGTCTTAATGGCATTTCTTCTACCTGGTATGCCATTTATGAATACGTATACAAGTAGGCACCCACTATAATAGCTTACTAAGTAATAGTAATTTGATGACTTATGAAATGACACCTCTGTGTGCCATAGGACTTACTATTTATTAGTGACAATGTAGCCCGGTCACATTCTGTTGCTGTTTCTGAAAATGTACACCATCTTTTATTAATTTAAAAAAGTAACCATTAAGTTTCTTGCCGGATCTTCTCAGTGGAAGCAGCATTCCGAACCAGTGGTAGATTCTGACTATTCATAAATACTTACATGAATAAAAGCAAATTTGAGTTTGATGAGTTTGAGTTTGATAATGTAATTATTCTGCGGCTATTTTGCTAGAACCAAATAAAATTTAAATTAAATTTGTCATGTGGGGTCGTGTGTCAGGCGGTGAGATGAAACGAGCGCGAACGCCGACTTGACTGAGGGAATCCAAGATATATCGCCCAGTTAACGACCATGTGCGAATGGAACTTTATTGTAATTGCCTTTTGTAAGATCGGACGGGGTCATTACGGGCCGTCCTCACAGGCCGACCTCCCATTTTGCAAAACTTTCCTTGTACTTGTTAACTATAGGCAATCAGGCGGTTACTTTGCGCAGGTTTGAAATATAAAATGAATCTTGAATGGTGTATGAAAGTGTTCGCTGAAAATGGGAAGTTGTCTGGCATCCTACGGAGGTTTAATTAAAATGTTGTTATGGAATTCAATCAGGCGTGAAGCGTGTGTCTAAACCGTATTCATCGGATGGAGAGGTGCGCGCCACATTAGGGGCTGAGGCGGCCTCAAAGCCAGAAGACTGATTATGTCTATCCGCAATTTCTCTCCGGCCCTATTCTCGCGAGCGAAAACTAGCGAGTTTTCCACCGCGCTATTAAGCGGTCGCTTTTACATTTGTCCTTATAATGGAAAATGTGCTACTAATTAATTTAAAGCGAAACTCATTTATGTCGAATGCGTGTCTATTAAGCGATGATGGGATGAGCGCCTTTCGGGTTCACTCGACACGTACCGCCGAGAATCGTTATTGTTTCTAGATAAGTGGTTTTGAGCTTTTGTCTTCCTGCGACGGCATAGCGGGAGTAGTGGAAATTATACGTGGTCCGGTTACAAGCCCCTCACCCCATTAAGTAGAGGAGAGCTCATTCTCGGTAAGACTAATCAAATAACAGTCTCCCCATCGGCGTGTCCCCCCGCCCGCCGCGCGCCCCCCGCCTCGCGGCCAGCGGTCATCTCTCTTATCGATTGTGGTGGAATTCGTGCACAGAATGCGATATTTCCCAGCAATCTCTATACATTATAAGATAAAACACAACGGGATATGGGTACCTATAGAGATGTACTTCCTTTTCGTGTTTCCTTTTGTTATGTTCGTTTTAGATGTGGATTTAGATAGCTCTGCAATAGATAATGCTTGATATTTGATCTGGACTCGGCCACAAATTACCTGCGATGCGACCTATGACCAAAGTGTAAGTACAGGATTGAGAAATCTGAACTGCACACGCAGGAGTATAGGTAGGTATCTCGTGGATAATAAGTTCCTAGTGCTATTGAATATTAATATAAAATGTTAGTGAGACGAATCCAACCGTTTTGTAGCGTGGAGTGCATGCGGCGGTGAGGAGGGCCGCGGGGCTCGCTCATGCCTCGTTCCGCCATGTAACTCTAATGAGTATTAGTGTCGTCCGTCTGGTCTGCCAGCTCTCCCGGTCCACTCATACCTATTCAATACGGGGTCCTCCAGTTTCCACACTAATACGATTATATATATATCACATAACTAACATACTCACCACACACACGCACTTTAAAACACGCATCATCTCTCACCAAACTAGCTTAATTAGCATTATTAATTTAGTTTTGTTTAATAGTTAGTAATAAGTCCTTTTTTATATAACTCACTATTTAATATTTGCATGCTGAGGTTACCTGTAAGTGTTTGTGCATTTAGTTAAAAAAAATTGTTAGTATAGAATAAGTAAAATACATGTAAGAATGTAACAAACGTTGGTAATCCATAATAATAATAATTAAAAAAAAAAAATATAAAGCCTAAGTTCAGAAGGATATAACTATTTCTCGTACGGTTTGCAGTAATTTTGTTCCGATAATATTGATCTGAATTTCATAATTTTTATTTACTATGTAAACACGACTTAAATATAACGGATAGGAGAAGTTGAGAGGAGCCGTAAAAGTACCAAAATAATGGTACGATGGTTCCTACATTTAGTTATATTAAAATTACTTCAGTATTGTTTTTATACGAAAAATGTCTTGACTCTGTCTTCCGTCAGAGGAACACAACTATAGGTTAAAGTGTAGGTTAAACAAATAAAAATAGATATTTCTGAAGTTACCAGTTTACAACATGGTTTAGGTATGAACGTAGTGTGCTACGCCGCTGACCGTCTCTACACTGCGTCACTGGACTGTGAAAATGATTTTGGTTTGACCCTTTGAAGAGCGCCTCTACCATAAAATTACATTTCCATATATGTAGGTGCGTGTTTACCTAATACTAAGTGTAATTCTTAACTAATGAATAACAAAATGAGGAATTTAATATCTATGTTTCCGTAGGTAATATAAAATAAAGTTTATTATTACGTACATAGGGTAATATTTTATCCTGATAATAAAGCTACTTATATGAAAGCTGTATTATGCTCAGAAAAATGCGGTGTCTCAAATGTATCGGTGTCGGTGGGTCTATATTCGCGTAACCCGACCTCGTGTGTATCAAAGGCGTCAAAGCGCGGCGGCTCTTTATCTGCAAATGTGGCACCGTGGAAGATAATTTTATTCCGAGAGTATCTCTCCTTACTGCTGATGTATTCAACAGAATATTCCCATATGTGCGTAATTCTGCGGAATGGCAAAAAAGGTCTGTTTGAGGGGTGAAATATGTAAATTTATTGTCTTGGGCGGCCCCGCTGGTGGCGCGGCGCCCCCGTCATACGCCGACACGTAGGATAAAGGAAATGTTAATGCGCACCAATTTATGTGCTTTTCTATGATTTCGCTGAATCGGGCGCGGCGTTTTCCCCTTTATAGCTTAGCGGCGCTGAGCGTTTTGTTTATAAATCGAAGTGTTCCCAATATCTCGTGAAATTTTACGATGCATATAAATAATAGGATCAGACTAATAGGACCCAGATCCTTGCACTTAGAGTAAATTTCATTGGCTTAATTTACGTATCCACCTTATACGTTACCTATAAATCACGGATCAACCACCATTAGGTAATAAAGTACTGATGTAAGGAAATCTTAATAGGTGTTTTAATATGTCTTTATAATAGTTAACCATGAACTGAAATTATAAATATTAATATGATATTGTTGGGAAGATGAACTACCTATTAGTCATTTAATTTACTGTATTTTTGTATCAACTCACGAACATCAATTCTTCCTTGACATATGATAATAAAATATTTTTACAAAAATATAATAGGTAGGAACAAGTAAAAAGATATGCGCTATTAAAGTTTGCTAAAACTACTCGGCTATAACGCCACACCACACTAGCTGGTACTGCTTTCAAAACTTGAAACGTCAGTATTTTGCAAATTCTGAAGTTATTTTGAAAACTATTTCACTGGTAGTTATCGAAAGACATACCTGAGCCTGACTTATACGCGATAACAATATTGTCCTTATGTCCATTCACAATATGAATCGACACAAGTGCAATAAATCCATACATCGGCACGGTCGGTTAACATCGCTGACTAACACCCAATCCGCTCCCCCAGCGATGCGCACCGACTAATTCACAAAGGCCAAATGTGACATAATACCGGCATAATTCAATGTTTTGCTCACCATATTGTATTTTATTTATGAGTGATGCCCTGTTGAGTATTCACCATCTCTTTTATACGTCCGCATATTTATTTGGTTGTCTCTATCTATGCTAGAGCTCGCCGAGGGTGTTGTTTCATCGCGACTGTATGAACGGATGGTTAAATAGTACGAGTTAACTTACACCGCATCCGCTACGCGTCATTTAGGGGTGCCGTGGACCGCTTTATGCGCTAATGCTAATTACTTAATAAATAAAGTGTGATTCTAGTGCTGACTGGGAAAATTGAATGCACACTAATAATATTAATAAAGTAATTTTGAGAAAAAAATAAATAGATAAATATTTTATATCGATATGTAACCATTCTTCTAACTTGATTTTGACATATAGAGGATTTTGTACTATACCAGCCGATGCTATCGTTTATGAACAGAAAATACATAGTACCTATTAGTTGATACCGCCTACATATGTCCCATACATTTACAAACAGTAATATTACCTATGATACACAGTGTCACACTGCAACATAAACCATCCCATAAACCTCGCCGTACAAACGAAAAGTCTCAAGCGCAGCGAGGGTCTATGTTAAAAACTGTGTTTTGTGTCTCAAGCGCGCGGAACATTTTTCAGATGCGCACTCATTTCATTTACGAGGGGTCGCCTGTCGATATTTAAATTTTTAAACGTCCCAGGGACAACGAGAGCTGTTGCAAGTAATTTGTTAATACAAATTTGTTAGAACAAAGGTGTTAGTTACTGGAATCTTTATTCTGTAATAGTTACTACTATTATAGAATAAAGATATAATTTAATATTATAATCAACACTTTCCTGTAGGAAATTAACATACATTCACCTACTTAAGTTCTTATTTACCATATAATGTCTAAAATACCTACTTATTATAATTTTGGTACGTTTAAAATCTCCAAATATGGGTAGGTACTTACCTATACTTTGTTAATGCTGATTATAAAGGACAGATGATAATGTGCAAACAAGTTAAACATGTGACACGCTGGCCACATGTCCGCAATGATGAAATTAGTAAATGTGACAAAATGGTTATAATAGCGGCGCGTGCGCACAGCGGGGTGCCTCACTGGCCGTGATGATTATACTCATGGAGATTTTGTGGTTGTCATACAAAACATACGTAAATGCAATCACATTTATATACTTTTATTGTTAATAATGTTGTTCAAAATATTAAACAAAAATTACCTATTAACTTAGGCTAGCAATGCACTTATACATAGGCAGACGCTACTTTACTGTGAATAAACACTGTCATAGATACAATAAATAAATTTGGTTAAGTTCTCTAATTATGAGTTTTTTATTGAGATTTTTCATCGTCGCAAATATCCAATCTGCGCCAAACATTGTCAAAGTGAGTGTGCGTCGCCGTGCATGGGGGTGTTAATGCAAATTGCGGCTTAACCGTTATGGCGATTGCTATCTGCCGGCGCATCGCCGGGATTTACTGGCTCATGATTTATTACCCACTACCAGTACGCAATATGCTACGATAAGAGAGCTACGCACGCTGCGGGGCGCAGACACCAGCCCGGAAAATATCCCTTTCAACGGGTGCCACAAACACAATTTATGCATCTAACAAATATCAGAAATGTTTCCGCATAAATAAATAATTAAGGAAGTTGGTAAATAACCGTGCGGCCTCATTTATTATTCTTTATAAGGAAACAAAGGCGAGGGTTAGCCGTAATAAGGCTCCGGCACCTCGCCGGCTTATCTTTATTGCCTCCAACCCACGTAGAATAATAAATCGTTTTCATCAAAAACAAATACTCGACAGTTTTTGTCGGAGTCGAGCGAGCGGGCGGAGGGGTGGCAATTTTCCACCCCCATAATACAATATTTTCCGACATTTTCCGCGGGAATACAGCTTCGAATCGCTCGCTCGCAACCGGCAGGTTCCTTTAATGTGTATTTTTCGTCCAATCAGAGAGCGGCGAGAGTCTCGATATTACCTCAACTGTCACACATAAAGTGGAAAATATGGTCGGCAGATGTGGGGGGCGCGGGAGTGCGGGCTCGCGGGGTGGGGGCGCGCGCGGGGGGATGCTTGCCAGTCGGGCCGCGTACGCGACGCTCCGGCGCGCCGGAAGAAACGTTCCGAACAGGTTTATAGCTTTTCTTTCAGCTCCACTCAGGTACGGCCGTATCATAACAGGGAATAGCGGCGCGTGATGTGAACCCGTGATAAAATAAATGTCGAGATAGGCTTATGTATTGTACTGTTTATCTTAATAATGGCCACCGGGAGAAAAGTTTCGATTAAACTTCGGCTTTTTGCGCACGCTTTTTTCTCGGTTCTTATTTCAAATGACGCTATAAAACGTACTCCTGCAGTTAAGTATTAATCTACATCGTTTTTATGTGGGTACATATACATATCTTGGCAAGGTAATATTTCACTATTTTATGTTGTTGTTAACACTAATGAAAAAAATGTTTCAGCACTTATACCTAAGTCAGCTACAGTTCAAGTTGCTGCTATAAAAATATACTTATATCCACTTAGGTAAGTACATTAAGCCAAGTAAATATTTTGTATAATATCTCTCCATTTTATAAAATGCATTGAAGAAGGATGGCGCAGGCTCCGCCTCGGCCGCACCGCGCGAGCGCGCGACTGCGGGAATTGCCGGCGGCGGATATAAATCGCGATCCATTTCTCATCGTAACTTTTTGTAGGTTCTTATCTGTTAGACTTCACTTTTCATCATCCGAGGGGATTTATGTAATGCCTAGTCATTTCTCGGCGTCGAGTCGAGGCTTATCGGCGGCGCGAGAGCTGCCTTGATTGATGACCGCGCAAAAATAAATGTTCAGTTAAATTATTCGATAAGTTGGAAACGGAAGTTAAACGGGAATTATCTTTGTCTTGCCCCTGAAGATTTCACGGTTGTAGCTGTTATGGTGGGGGTGATTGATCGATTGAGCAGCGTTAGGTAGCTGTTTGACGGCTACTCGAGGGGTGAACAGATTCGGTGTTGGTGTACCATGTGATCAGGAGCTGTTTGTTTAGGCATCTAGTTCTATGTACTACTACTATGATTGATTTCCTTATTTTTAGGTTCCTATCTGTGGGTAGGTAAATAGATAGGTACCTATTGTCACACATTGTAGATATATTTCTTGATCTAAAGTAGGTACCTAAACTTATGAAGTAATGTGCGCTATGACTATAATTGAATACTGTCCAAAGTTAATCATCTATTGTACTAACATCAGACATTACAACCATTTGGAGTTGTTAAAATTAATCTCTTTTGTTAAATTAGTAGCAATGATTAATAAACTAATCCCCGTGAATAGTTAAGCACTTCAATATACCGCGCAGCACTTGACCACGAGAGGGTAGGTTAATAACTGACGATATAAAATTAGGCATGAAAGCTAATGCCATAATTGAAGGCAATCAGCCCCCTCCCGATGATTTATGTTCGACTGCGAGACGCCCTCGCCGCCGCCGCCCGCCGCACGCCGCGCCGCCCGCCGACGCATTTACATCTTTGGAACATTTGCCGCGATTGCTACATGTACCCTGTTGCGGTGTCAAAAGACCTCGTTATTAATCGAGGTGCTGGAATATTTCTTGCTTTGTGTCAATTTTGTGAACAGCTTTATACCATGTATACTTATGCCTTAATAAAAAACACTAGTCGGGTCACAATTCCTCTGTGTTCTGAAGCGGCTACGTAATTGCCGAAACTGTGTTGTAAGTTCTTAAATTGCACGTGGGACTGCAGTGGGTCCACTTAAAAAGAGCAATGCGGCTAATCTCGAGCGACACATGTACAAACAAAGTTTAATTGTGAGCGTTGCGGCGGCGGCCCCGGGCAAAACCGATTACAGTCTTAACGGCGCTCACCTTCGATTCCTGTACCCCCTCACCCCACCCACACATATTCAATTCCAATCAATCCACCACACATATTTATATGTAGAAGTCGAGCGCGTGTTTTTATTGCGGACTGCATCGAATGACGGCCGCAAACATTGCATCCGCCTCCCTCGCTGCGTCGGAAAACCTTTTTATTTTTAATTTCGATTTTGATTTTTTCCGAGCGCGCGCGCCGTGTCGCTCCACTTTTATTTTGTTTCATTTCATAGCGCAGGGTGGGTGCGCGACAGATCGGAATTTCAGATATGTACAATTTAAAATCGTGTAAGTACGGTCAGCGTGCGGGGCGGAGGGCGGGCGGGCGGCGCTCCCGCTAGACTGACGCCTGTCGGTTTGTTTTCTTTGTATTTTTTAGGAATTCCATTTTCATTTGATTGCATTTGAATTTCCGCCGCTGATATCCGCTAACTAAACACGATTAATGCGGAGCGGAGACGGACAGGCGGCGCGGAGCAGCGCGCCGGGGCCGTGACGCTCTGTCGGGGTTTTGTCGTTTTATATTAGAACCCAGCTAATTTATTGCAAACTGCGCTACGGGAATCCTCTTACAACATGGAAGGCGAGCCGGCATTGGCAACATTATTTACAAGTTTTATTTATTTAGAAATATGTAACCATCAATTCAGTTCTCTACCACGAATACCGATATGCGAAAACTAATGTCAAAACCGCAGTTAACGCACAAGTTAAAGGAGTCATTAAGCTATTTCAAAGAAAGCCTTATTTATTAGCGTGTCGGTACTAGGTAAGTTAGCAACGGGAACGAGTAGTTACATACACCCAATATACGTAATTGAATTCGTGTTTCGAGAATCAAATTCATACCTAACGTAACGTGACCAATGTGTTCAAAGTAAGCGTAATTGTTAAAAATTATAATCTTTTCAAATTTTTGAAGCAGTTGTCAATCAATGTGCGTAAATCTAATCGGATCTCTTTGAGTAAAACAGTATTATAAATGCAAAAACGATGGCCAGGGTGGGTATCGAATCGATCACCGCGTTCCGTTATTGGGAAACTTCTCCACAACACGGACCTTGATTAAAAGTATGCAAATTTTATTACATGGAGTAGGGCGCGGCCCGCGGCGCTCGCCCCGGCGCGGCGCTCGCCGATACGGGAATTCCACTCATGTCAATAATTATTGTCGATAATCTGTTGATAGATAATATTCGTAGTAAAACCGTGTATCAAATTACATAGGTACCAAGGATCTTTCAAGTCACAGCAGTTAACAATCAGTACAATTACGTTGATGGTAAAAGATGTATGAGTAGAAGTTAGGACTTCGAACCATTGATCGTAGTTGGAAAGTTCCTGGATTTGATAATAAACAAAGTGGTCATTTAATGTAGGTATCTTTATCATTATCTTATTATCTCTTACCATTGTTTTATAACCTTAGTTTATTTCGTTTATGTAAGTACCTACTAACAAATAAATTTTATTATTATTATCAGTTCATAGTGAGCGCTGCTGCTTATAATATGGATATGCGGAAGATTTTCATTTGTAGGGCAATACTTTAATTATAATGAGATACATAATGCTATGACACACGTCATAGCAAGTATTCTAATCGATTGTTTTGAAAAACTTATTACTTACATACAATTTATTTACAGTTGGACGTCCGTGTATTTGTAATAAATAATTCTCAGCTACGTGAAGGTAGTAGAGTGGGGTTTTGTTTATGTCAAATTGTAATTTATTGGTTACCCGGATCGACTTGGATATTACACCAGGAGGTCCCCCCTCTCCCAATCCCCCGCCACCTGCCCCGCCCACCCCCTAGATCCCGTTCGATGAAAATTTTATATCACCGTGTCGTCGTTACATTACGTCATTGAGTTTTTTCTTGTCCATGACCGGCCGAAGCGATCTTTTGATTAAATTAAGGGGATCAGCGGGGAATTTTTACACTGATGGATAGGTTGACACAGCGTTTCAAGGAACAACCCCGGAATTTATATTGGGTATAAGTGATTGCGCGTAAATTTAGATTTTGTATAATGTACACAGTTAATAAACCTAAGCCTGCAATCAATCAGTGAATTGGGTTGCTCTAGTAGGTACACAAGCGAACACAGTACCTACTTACAATGGTTAAATTAAATTATGGAGAAGTTTTCGTACTAGGTGCTATAATTAGGAAGAAGTTTATTAAATAACGAATTTGAAAATCTATAGAAATAAATAAAATTGAAGTGACTGTTTTTAATGTTAACGTGTCAACCTTTTACTAAATGCATATTAACGTATAAGGATACGGTATAAACGAAAAAAATATATTTTATTTTTGATTTATTTGTCTGTGTGTTTGTTTCTTCCAGCTAATCTCAGAAAAGACTGGTCCGATTTTAACAGGACAGAAACCTATTTTTACAAAATATCTGCTGCATTTATCGAGGCATATCTAATCTACAACACTAATAAAATAAAATACTATGAATGTTTAATACTAAATATTATTAATATTACAACACTATGAATTCTATTGATACTGTTCCCATTTTATTTCATAGATCGTAACATCATTACAAACGGCCCGAGTGTTTCTAATGTCGGTTATAATAATAGTTGGGTAGTCATTGATAGCTAAATATTTGCGCCGGGGTCGCGACCCGCGCCACCCCCGGTGTAAAAATAGATTCACCCTAACTAATCATTGCAAATTTTAGCCGCGTACAGTCACAATGTTACAATCATTGTGTTGTGTGGCGCTTGGAAGGAGGACATTATTTTTATACTATAATTATTTAACTTTGTAAATTATTTTATGGTTTGACATTCGGTTTTAGGCTTAGAGTATAATAACTCTTAATTGTACCTGCACCAGAGTTTGAATTTGACATTGAGTTACATAAAATACATTATATTAATACGTAAAGCAAAAACATTGTATCCCTTTTTACGAAAATTACGCGGATGGTGGAGTATGAAATTTGGCACAGTTTAAGTTTATATGGAGAAGGAGTACAGAAATCTAATATTTTTATATAATAATACTTAAAATACATTAAACTAATAAATAAATAATTACACACACTACCATGCGTTTGACACGCATACATTTATGTCTTACACTCGGGTACTGACTGACTATCTGACTGCCAAACGGTGAAAGTTTTTTATTCTTTATTCCGGAGGGCGGGACTTCCATAATGCATTCTGTGTGCCAGTATCATTCAAGAAGGTTTTGGGGTTTTGTACTTAATAGTTGACAATAGTTTAAAATAAATGAATTATGGTCGAATTTCGACCACGGGCGACTACTATTACAGTATAAATAATGAACAGGTATTGTTGGTTTTCTTTTTGAAGCGAAGCTTCTATACGGTCATCAGGGACGCTCGCCGCGCGGCCACTCTATTCGTGCTAAGCGTCAGTAGCGTTACACGACTTATACCTATAAAGGTATACAGAGTGGCAGCAGCTGCAGCAGTTTTTAACGCTTAGTTCCTACGCTTTACACTATAAAGCTTCGCTTCTTTCGGGCGTCACTAGATGGCACTGTTTTTATTTTTATGACCCAAGCTGTAGACACATGACTACAATTCATATACGGGCTTGACCGGAGTGGTACCATTGTTTTACAGAAGAACGGCGTAAAGAAGCTATCATAGCTGATTTTCTTACGATGAGTGAGAAAGCCTCAAAACCAACACCCCCTCCCTTCCCCTCCCTCTATACCACTCCCCTTCAGGTCGAAGTCCCCAATGCGCGAATGCCATTGGCATTGCAAGCATCTATAGCCTACGGTTACTGCTTAACATCGGACGGGTCGTACGCTTATTATATAAAAAAGTCACCTAAAGTCACTGTCGGCGAGGTCAATGTACTCTTATATTGCCATTACTTTATCTATTAATCAATCTTTACTGACATTAGAGGTGGATATACGACAGTAATGTATAATTGTATGATAGGTCAGTCTTACTGAATGAGGTTATTTACGTGTCTCGCTTGTTTATTTCACAACACACCAGTTTAATGTAAGTACGTTTCGTAGTTCAGTTGTTTTGTGGGCACAGTGTAGTGCTACACGCTACGGAAGTCGAGAAGTTGCTCCCGTCTGGCGTAGCCCTTGAGCTACGACAAGAATTTGTCCACTTAAGGCCGAACTCTCCTGCAAATAATGATATGTATATTACTATTTATACATTTCCTTCCTCGATTTCCATAATTTTAAATAAGAGAGGTTAAATAAAATAAAAGTAAATACAAGGAAGACGACATGGGAGGGGGTTGCAAAAGTTGTCCAAGTGTCTCGACATTAGGTAGATATATTTTTTGCCGTAGTGACCCGCGGGTCGCTACTCCGCTGATAAGCAGTAAATTGCTTTTCTTTCCATTTCTTAAATAACCGGCCCGCCCCCATCCCCCCCGCGACGCTGGCGCCCCCTGCAAGGTACGCTAGCATGCTCGCAATATTCTCTTACAGCTGCAAAGAAAAGTTTAATTATAAACCTGCTTAAAAAAGGGCGAGTCGCGTTATGTTCTAATTATTGTACCGACAATAAAAATACGCAAACGAGTGTATTATACAATTAGACACTTCTCCCCGATCGTTAAAAGGGAAATTTAAATGGAATTTTTATGTCCAGCAATTAAGGATAACGTCGGCGTACTAGACATTTTTGTAATTACAAAAATAAGATTCTTGAAATGTAGCGTGAAAAAGAATTAGGGCGAAATTCGCGGAAAATACTTTAGACGGTGCACCGTGACAGATGGGATAAGTGAGAAATGTTTTAAACTTGTTGAGCATTTAACTTTATGTCACAAGAGAATTTTTAACTGAATCTACCTGAAACTGTATCCTGAAACTTTCTGCGTAATGTAGCTGTCATTGCGGGGCACGAACTGAACGGTTTTTATGCTAGGGATTTAGTTTGGAACAGCAGGCTGAACCTGACATTGGTGTACATTTCTTAATCAGTCTTGATTTAAGAATCAAGAGGTTATAAGCAAGGAGTGCGAACATTGCATAAATGTGTGCAGACGGTAGCATATGGGCCGTCGGCGTTGCTGAATACATGAAGATGGAGAACGGTTAAGAAGCCCGAGGGAGCGCGGATTTATCGCCGCAGCGGGCTGACGAGCCGTGCCCGCGCCGCGCCCGCGCCATGCCGCGCCTCGCCGCTCGCCGCTCGCGCTGATTTATGCAGCGCAATCTCGCAAAACTTACTTCACATTTAAATTTTCCAACTGTCTAAGCTGCTCTTAACGTCGACCATATTATCTCATTCGATCGCCTATAAATTTTATGAGCTGACTCGCCTTTGTCGCATTTTAGCATTGACTTGAATTAATAGTCCGAAGGGACCGTATGCTCTTTGTTTTTATGGCTCTACTTGAACTCAAAAATACATTAAGAATCAATGATCAAAGTAACAAAATATGGCCGCGTCGAGCGAACGATTTCTCGGTACTTGCCTACTTAAGATTTCTCATAACTGTTTCGCGTGCCAGTATTAGGTAACTGTTATTCTGCTGGGATTTACGAAATGAACAGATCCTCAGCGCCTGTTATGAATATCTAATATAAATTTGTAATTCTCCAAGTGTGACACCGATGTTTGTTGCCGCAACTGTCTTGAACAAACACTCGCTCCGGTACCACGAGACGCACCCGTTCTCCGCGGCCGCTCTACCGGTGCACTGTCGCGGCGATAACATCCCCTTTGATTAAAACTTGCCGACAATCTTGGTACAGAGTCCATCGGCGCAACCCCTCTCATAATTTAGTTTGAAACTTTTTAATTAGCTTTATATTTGTGTTTGCAGATTGAGACTTTGCCTCTCAGTTAGTCATTCGGGTGGCTGTGGTTCTGAAGTTGTATTATTAATAATGCTATCAAATGGCTTTGCAATTACTCTCCCAAGAAGCGTTGACTATATAAAAATATGGTAAACTTATAGACGTTTCTGTTCTAATAAGAATTAATAAAAAGTAGAGTTCTGCCTGATTCTACTTTTACTCTACAATAGATTTTAATACAACATAAATATATAGAAGCAGGTTATCTAAGCAGGTATGTACAATGTGACGTATTATGCTAAAAGATGTGTAACATTTGTATTTGTAGAGCGGACGAGTATCGTGTGTGGTTACCGTTGTTCGGGCGGCGCATGACCAGAATCCCACGAGACCAAACTACATTTTATCGGCGTACAAACAGGTACCTGGCGCTTGTTACAGCGGTGCCTAAATGTGATTTAAGACGCTCAACACAAATATTGGAATACGTCTTGTTGGTTTGTGCCTTGCGCCTAACTAGATGGGCCTGGGCCATATTCGAACTGAATAGTAATGAATGAATGCCAATCAGAGTCTTCAAGGTGGAAACAGTTTTGCACTAACTTTGTCCAATAAGTCTTCCTAAAATCTTAGTAGAGCTTTCAAAATTATTGGTTCAATTAAAATACTTTAGCCAAATTATTCATTCTCTTATTCATTTTACCTACAACACAAATCATGTTATCAATTACAAATACGTTAAACGCGTGATGAACAGGAATTATGTGAAATTTTAAAAGTAAAGTTTCACCGACAACGTTTAATATGAATATTGATACATATTATATTCAAAGAAATTGTAATAATTTAAAATACATTGAATATACTTTAATTACGTTAGTAAAAAAAAATGACTCCTGATGTTGAACCAAAAATTTCAACAAGAAAGCCATGTTTGTATGTTCGTCGTGATGTAGTCGCTTATTTAATTAGCTGTTTACATTTCGGAGAAGGGTGATTGTGATACCAAATGCCATGTCTCTGTGTATATTTCCTGGCTTGTTTAATATCGTATAATATCACTTGACTTACATTATATATTAACGTTTTTTTACGAAGTTGGTAAAAATTACAACGCAGAGAAATGCACTGACACATTATTTTGCATTATTAAGAATAATTCACAGTTACTTAACATTTAAAAAACACGAAATAATTCTTGAGATCTGCGATTCAGAAGAATCATTGAAGAGCAGAATAAGTTCTTACTTGAGTGACTTCTCTGGTAAGAAATGATAATTTCATTGAAGATAACAGTGTTAGTGGTAGACGAATGACGCTATATCTAGGCACATCTCCGGGTTCTATTTATTGAAGGTAAATCGTTAAATAAATAGGTGTTCATAATTAATTTCAGTCACGTCTATGATATATTAAATTGGTGCGTTAGGGGTGCGACAGTATCATTCGGGATGTCATTTCATGCACGAGTGGGCTTGTTTGCACAGCCCTGCGCTATGCTCCGCTACGCTGCGCTACACAGCTACGCATTGAGCCCAAACAGATGCCATAAGCAGGGACACAACTATTATGCACGTGTGGTTTTACATTGCGAAAAAAAGACAGCAAATTATTTTTTTAGGTAACCCTTTTAGTATTTTTTACTAAACGTTTTGTAATTACAGCAAATCATGTTTGAATACGAGGCAAAATGTAAAAACTACAAAAAATAACAGTTCGCATATTTCTTCATATTTTTTCTCACTATAGGTACATTACACAGATATGGATTTACATAGATAATGCAAATGTATGTACTTAGCGTGTCCGAAAACCCCGACGAAGCGTCAAGATATCTACAGATATAAAAATATGAGTATGAGCGAGATAATCACTCGAGAGAATCGTAGCGGGCGGAGGGGAATCGGCGGCATCGGTGTCTTTCAATCGGTTTGGATTTGCCGCCATCTGTGACGTCACAGTAGGTGTTAAAAATTTGGCGCGCTTGGTTTCAACACAAATGGTGATACTTGTGTTATCTATGTAAATTTATATCTGTGGTACATTATAATGTTTGAGGTTTTTTGATTCGAGACTGAAATAATAACAACGACACATAAAAATACCCATTTACGTGTGTGCAAATTTGTTTGAGAGTTTTTGCGACTTGCTGTGACAGTGCATTAGACATTGTTTAACGTGATAAAGAACAGACAGTAGATCGTGGCATTTTGATTTTAGAATTGATTCTACTACGTATATAATATCCTGCGCAATTGGGTGTAGATCTTACTTAACAATGCCAAGAATTTGTACGATGTCGACAGTCGAGTCTGTTGTCGATTCGGAGTTGGTCAGTTGCCAAATATGAGTATATTATCACATAACGGGATATAGAGCGGGTAACAATGCGAATCTTGATATAGATCAAGCTTATGATTAACCTAAAAGAGAACGAAATACTCTGTGTTATTACTTACTAAAAGTAAAACACGTGATAAAGATGTATGGGCTCTGTCATATTTTACTTGTGAAATTTGTGTTAAGAATCTCGTGTTTTAATTGTTGTAATAGCACGCTATGTTTCTTAAAGCAAACTAGACTTGAAATGTTTAATAACAATTAATTGTCTATAAACAATGACAGGAAAAACTTGTAAGCAAATAAACAAATATTTTTTTACAGACACTTTTTACCAAATTAAAAACAATGAAAAACATCAACGATTTAACAATAACAACACAAATATTAGATTTTTTTGTTGTAGAAAAATATTTTGCATTTGTATGGAGGTCAAATAAGTTTTAATGCCTCGATTTATGATATAAGCTTTTGTTTCAACATGCTTTTGAGTGACAGCTGCGCCTGCTCAACTGATGCGGCAATATATTTCTTGGTATTACGGTAGCGTTGTTTTGTTTGCTTTGCGGACATTGTATCAATACGATACGAAGGTATATATAAGGGTACCAGTAATTTAAGATAACATTTTGTTCTAAATGAGGCTTGATGATGTAACTCTTTTCTGCGGGTTTAGGTAGGTACATAAATAACAATTTACACAACGAACAATTAAGCATTCCCTGACTAAGTATTGGATGAAATTAATCGAAGTTCGGATTACGGCCACCGGGGCTTTAATCTGCTCAGACGGTATCAGGGCGCGGACTTGTTATCTGTTTAATGTCTGGTAAACAACGGGATCAAGGGATAAGGAACGTCCTTTCATACGGTGCTGGCCCTCCGGCGTCTGGATTAGTGCGCCTTCCACTGCCGACGATTGCTGTTCACGTACATCTACGGTTGTACTAAACATGTATTCTATAATGATTTAATATCGAGGATTTGCACAGACAAATCGCAAGTATTTCGGATACTGCCTCTCGGCTGTGCGAAGCGGAGATAGGGAATGGTCGAAATTGCGCAATGCCGATATCGAAGTGCCGTTAGGTGTTCCTAAACAATTAGAGAGCGGGCTCAACAGGCTTGGGTGCGTAATCGCGCCGTACCCTAACTGTTGGTGAACTCGTAATTGTCCACTGGGTGAGACAGCCGAGCGCCGCGCGTCTCAATCAGCGTCGACTTAAGACTCCATGCAAATTCAATTTCGTGCCCAAGCAATCCTACACGTAAGGCCAACCGAACATATTATTGCTGGATTTATCTTTATTGCAGCCGTAGAACACTCGAACTAACTTCGACTGTCGAACTTGCGCCATTAGTGAAGACGCCGAGATACAGGATTGTTTTGGTAGGGCGGAGTTGTAAGTCTTATTGCTTTTAGTGCCGGCGTAGGGCTGGATTGTTTAATCTAAGGTGTTGCTTTGAGAGTTAGATTGTGTGTGTTTTCTAGGGTTAGGTTTCTGGTATGACGCGATCAATGCTTCTAACATTAATATAACCACCAATTACATCATAGTAAACGGGTTCAGACCGAAGATGACTGCTATTCTAAAAAAATAAAGACATCATACCCGCTTTCCGGCTTAAGCTTCATCTTCAAAAGTACTCACTCGTCGTTGTGCCCTTGGCAAAATCGCCGTTATTATTAAATATTGTACAAAAAGGCAGGATGTTTACAGTGATATTGTCAACTCGGAATTCAATTTAGAATAAAATAGACACGACAAAAAGTGTACGATCGAGTGCGTCGAGTGGTTCACTGTTATGACATAATACGCGCAATTTCCAAACCATAATAAGGGCGACATAAAAAGACATCGCTGCCGGCCTTCTACAAAAGTAGACGTCATGAGTATAATCCATCCGTAAAATGTCCCAAATCGGTACAAAAAGCGGCCGACAAAAGTGTTGTTGTATAAACGTAAAATGAAATTTTAATAAACATCGAACAATGGGGCCGGTTGTAGATATGTTCGGAGATGGTGAATGGGATAAGCTGGCAAAAGGTTTGCTGGCTCCGCGTATGTTTGATGTCGCCTCTCGTCGCCGGAGCGTGAACGGTTGAGAGCAAAATTGCACGGACGCTAGTGACATGGCATCTGTTAGTTGTGCACTCCGACAAATAGATACTTTTAATTTTGCAGATGGAATGCCATTGAGCGACTGCTATTCAATAAAAAACTTGTATTTAATACTTGCCCATCCGTCTAGATGTAATAGATATTTCATTATGCATTTGCAAAGGTCTTAACTAAATGACCTAGATTTTTAATGTTTAATTTGTTTTTTGATCTGAAAAAAGTATTTTTCGGTAAGTAAATTATTTTTCTATATTTAATTTTAAATATCCGTATCGACCTAAGATGCGCGCGTATAACTCACTCCTCCCTTACAAATAAAATAATTAATGTTGCCCGAATCGCGCAATCATCCCAGAAGTGTATTAGGAGATAAGTATCAAACGTTTCTATTTAACTTCTCTTCCGAGCGGAAATTCCCCGAGCGCCATATTGAAATGTTTATAATTAAATTACATAAAGACGAAGAAAATTAATTTCACAGTGCGAAGTGGCGAGCGCCTCGCGCCTCGCGCCTCGTCGCTAGCACAAAAGCGGAAGCCCGGCTCAAAGGCGGCGCTGCCGTCGCTCAACGAATTTAATTTTCTAGATGTTTTTGGAAATTGCCGAGGAGTTGAATAATCACGTTATAACTTAACGGTATTAAATTTTATACGTTAAAGTGTTAATATTTCATTTTCAAGTTTAATTTAATTAATTCCAAAGTTAGAATTTGTTGGAATGAAGACAGCGTGAACAGAGTTAGCAGATATGTCTTAGGATAATTTAGGTAGGTGTCAAAATTTGTTTAGTTACATCTATACGTAGGTACTTACTTACCTTCATTTATTCAAGGTAAGCATCATGGTGATGCCACATTATTTACTAAAATAGAGTCAAAATACCCCTAAGATGTATTTATTAGGTAGAGGATGTAGGTACCTACGTCGGTTTTTTCTCACACTTTCTCAGCCTTAGGTAACCTAATAGGAACATGGTGCTGAAACTGAAAGAAGGAAATGCAAAAGTGAATAAATCACCTAACCACATAAATCACCACATAAAATATCTTAAGAAGTGCAGGTCATGTGTACTCGGCGCTTAGAAGGCGGCAGCTCTCGCGGCGCCTCGTGCGACGAAACAAATTGATGTACCCAAATAATTATTAATGCCTCACGAAATTTAATTGGAAAAGTTGAATTTGTATCGCGCTCACGGCGTAGGTGAGCGATTCGAGCGAAGGCGCCGCTCTGCGACTGTTTACGAGATAATTAATCTTAAAGTATTTACTGCTTTAATCGAGGCACTCCGCCTGATGGGGAGCGAATAACTCGCGTATGTAATATCCTTGCTGTGTCGATACGTGTTACAATTGTACACAGCTGTGTGTGGCTGGCTTTATTGTAATTAGTGAGTTTGTGTGTGACTGTACCTACCTATATTGTCTTGGAGTTCTGGCCTTTTTATTGCCAAACCAGTTGTAATCTATTATACCTATAGGTAGGTATAATAAAGAGACCAGTTAGATATGGAGTTCCATTGAAGTAGGTACGTAAAAAAAGTATATTTACCTTAACACTTAAAATAACGAGCCTAGCGTTGCTAAATTGTTGCAATTTGGTTGGTTGATCGGTACGTATAGTACAACATCATTTGATAAGTTGAAAGTAAAAAGAGTCGTGGTGGCCCAGTGGAGAATGGCCAGTTCTTGAGTTCTAAAAGACCAGGGTTCAGATCCCGGAGGCGGTATGCACCTGAATGGGCAACCGCTGGTAGCATTTACAATTTTGTACTTCCGTTCGTGTTTCCAGGACATGTTAAGCTTATTAAGCCGTGTCGGAGGCCTTCGGGCGGTCTGAAAACTCCGACAGCAGAGTTGGCCACCAGCTCATACGATAAGAAGAAGTAAAAACCCATTCCCAATAAAAAAACGGATGACGTTACTTAAAATTACCCACTCTAATATTTTCTTAATATTTTGTTCTTCTGCATTTTAAATGATCATGGTTATTTCGCTTTCTTTCCCTCATATAAAATGTAACTTCGTCTATTCGACAATAGATGGCGCTGGTAGTCTCAGTGGTAACTTTATAAAATTAGTTCACAGGTTTACCGTGGCACACTAACGCTACAATCTCTTTTAAAACAGACGCACTGTGTTGGTTTTGATATTATTTACTTGAAAAACGCTAATAATTTTTGTTGTACTTAAGTCTTAATTTTTGGGTTTTTGTTCAAAAATCTATTTGAGACTATAAAAAGCCGGACAAGTACGAGTAGAACTCGCGCTCTGAGGGTTCCGTACAATTTTTTATTATGATTTTAGATAGTTTTTCCATTCCTGGATTCCAATATCGATACGGCAAGATATTTTAATAATAAATAGTTCCCAAAAATGCTTGAACAAATTCGGGTACGCAATACAAAGTGCAACCAAACTGCATACAAACTACAATACAAACCCTTATTTTACACACTTAGGGGTGGAATTTTACAAAACGCTGAAATTAATATTTTTTTATTTATAATAAGTAGTCAATACTTATTTACATGTCTCTAGGTAAATTTTTTTTATTTACCCCATACAAACTTTCACCCCCTGTTTTGTGCACTTAGGGGTAGAGTTTCCAAAATCCTTTCTTAGTGGATACTTGCGGTATATAAGGTACTTACTGTAAAAATTTCATGATTTTAACACCAGCAGTTTTGGGCTGTGCGTTGATTCCTTTGTATTGATAAGTGAATTTGCGAAAAGTATGAAAATATGTGACATAAATCACCGTATCTTTTGATTGCGTTGCCTTAGAAGCCAAATTTTTTTACACCTACACGGGACCTTATCATTTGATATTTGGTATTAATTTCAACTTGATAACTTTACCCGTTTCTGAGAAAAAAGGTCTTGACAGACAGACAGACACAGACAGACAGACAGACAGACGGACAACAAAGTGATCCTATAAGGGTTCCGGTTTTTCCTTTTAAGGTCCGGAACCCTAAAAAACAGCACGTCGTCAGTAATAATTAAAGGAACAAATGTTCTATGGGGGTAACTATTTGCAAGTGACCACGTCAGTTCTTGTATTTTGTGATAAGTACTTCCTACAAAATGCTAATTTGTTCTTGATATATTTTTTTGGCCACGGCTCTCAGCAACCTGTATTGGTACCAAAGCGATATTTGAATAACTTCTGATCAGTCTATGGCCTCTTAACAAATTCGGTGTCACAGCTAGGAACGATCCCGGTGAGAAAGTTGCGTTGTATGTAAATCATTAAATATGTATCGTCGTGTAGTAGCGGTGGATCGCGATCGGCGGCCGCGCTGTGCCGCGGCAGGTTTTGTTTGGCACAGCGCAGCGCATGGGCCGTTTAAACTAATTAACAATAGATCGAATCCGACTGCAGCAACAATGAAAAACGAAGAATAAATGTCAATTTCACAAACGGCGAGGAGGGTTCGGCTTTAAATCGAATTCCGTTTAATAATAGTACCGCATTAGAGTTGAACGCACCGGCGATAGTATATTGTATTTCGAACGTTGCGATATTAGAATTTTTGAATATTTTATCCGCCATTGTATTGTTGAAATGATGAGCCGGGTTAATCAGAGGTGATGGAATTGAGAATTAAATATATTCAAATGCAATACACTATTATTGTCTGCGGTATTAAGTTAATAGACAAAGGTCAGGTTAAAGATCACATAATATAAGGTTTTGAACAGTCAAGTAACTAACTACTGCTGTAATAGAAACATTACTTGGCCCTTGCTATTGTACTTACTCGCCGATAAAAACAATACCAGGATCAAACGCCAGAATTCGGAACAAAATAACTCTAAATTGAAAATTTAAAAAATCCCCAATGCGACAACTCTTTGATCAAATTTATACTTTATTCCTATCAGTAGTAGACACGCCATGATCAACAGAATGTTATCCATTATTCCAATGAGACTAAACACTATACCTCTGCTATAAGTTGGTGAGGAGTTGGGTATCCTGCAGATTCCAGGTGTCGCGGCAGCATCAGGTAATGATTACCATGTCCTTGCAATAGGTATTGTTTGAGTGTGGACTGCATAGTATTAATATATCTTAGGGCGCTTGGTGAAGTCCAAATAAACACTAGTATGTTGAATATCAGTTACTGTATTTATGGTAAGAAAACACTTATAATATAAAAACAAAGGGAAAAAACCAGTCCAAGCAACAGTAAGTTAGTAACGCGTCCAATGACATAAACGCAGTGTTGCCACATAAAATATTAATATTTGTTGGGTTGCCAACAGGTGGGTATCATTGAGGAAACAGGGTACTTACCAAATTTCGAATTGATCAAACGACGTTGAAGTTGCACGTATTTCTTCATAAAATACAAAAGAGCTGATAATCTTAAAACGGCTGAACCGATGGGTACTTGAAACATAGCTAAGAACACTCTCGATCAAGATATATTTCAAACCAAAAATTATGATATCGGTTAATCCGCTTGGGCGTTAGGATGCCACAGACAGACACACAGACACACTGATACACATGCTCAACTTATAACACCCCTCTTTTTTCGTCGGAGGTTAAAAAATGACAACGGGCGAGCAGAAGATAGGTACATTTTATCAAGTGAATTGCATCCGAATTCTTAATGCGAGAATGTCACGAGGATTGGGTGCCATTTTTAAAAAGCCCACCGCCACAAAATAAACCATGGCTATTTAGTGTCGGAATAGAATCGGATGAGTCCCCTTGACCGTGGCGCTCGATAAGGATCAGCTCAGTGAATTCGCTCATTTAAAGCATAAATGAGTGAGAAACGGTGAAAAATCCCGTCGAGAAGTCGAGTGCACGTAACCCGAATGTGCTTTCATTTAATTCTCTCTTAAAATCTACTTTTCACTGAATACCACCTACAGCAATGGGTAGGTACGTAGGACGTACTAAATAAAAATATAGCAAATGAAATTTGTCTCGCCATTCATCTGTGGAATTGTCTATTAACGTATGATACAAAAACTGTTATAGTTTAATTATTGTCGTAACGAGATCGTATTTGAGATCGTCATTATGGCGTTAAATGATATAACATCTTGTTAAGGCGAGTCCATGTGAAGACATTTACTATATTGCGATATTCGGATGCGTTCATTAAAAGTGAATATTGTGACTAATTAAGTGCTATGATCAATAAAAAGTTAATGCTCGTCGAGTTTTGCGAAACTTAATATAATTAAAGTGGACAGATGTATGTAAAGTGTGGCGAAGCAGCTGAAACACATAAAGTGACATTAAAGTTAACACGGTTCAGCAGGAGGAGTAATTACCGGCGGAGGGCCGCCGCGCGCCGGCCGGGCTCGCTGGGATCACTTGAGTATGAGGAACGGCAGCACCCTCCCCGGCTGACCACTGCCACCCCGTTGCCCGGCAACCGCCCGCCGCCTAATCATCATAAACAGATAACGCGCCATCTTTGATAAGTAATTTCTTGTTCATTAGAACTTGGTAGAGTGTAGGTATGTATTATAAATGTTGTAAAGAGAATTATGACAATAGGTTGGCTCTAGGGGTCCACTGTGTCATTGGGAAATGCTGATGCAATGGACTTAGTGTCGTTGACTTTAGATTCCTTAGTCTGGAGCTGGAGTAGCTAAACACTAATTTTGGTATGTTATTATAATATCTATCTATTACGCTGTCCCAACAAACGATCACCAAGCTGCAAATTGTCACGAAACGGCCTATGTTGGGTATGCGGACTCTCCAAAGGTTCAAGATACCGAAAAACGGAAGATGAGTAGGCTGACCAACATAGCCAAAGTTTTTGCTCACAGGAAATGGAAGTGAATTGCTACTGCAGCACTCTGCTCGAGTAGAGACCTCGTACTGAACGCAGAAGCGTAGCGAGGCCACCTGCGAGATGGTTACGATCAGGTGAAGCGACACAAGACCTGGATGTAGCACAAGACCGCATAGAATGGAATGCTTTAGAAGACTTACACTCAGCATTAGATGATGAGTTTGAAAAATAACATATATCTAGATATAGGTAGAGGTATTGTACAGTCAACGCCAAAGACGCTTTAAAGCTATAAGGTAATCCTTTCGCCTGAGCGTTTAACCCCCCATTTAGAGTTTAAGCCGGTTGAATATTTAATAAATTTCAAAGAGATGTCAATCGAGTGTTTTATTTTGCATAGGGCTTAGCGCGGCTTGGGGTGCGCGAGTACATTTCGGTGTACGGCATTTGTTTGCCTGCGACGCCCGGCGCCCGCGCCCTCTCGCGACGCGCCACCGACCTTGCACCCAGATATTGCACTTATTGTTGACAGAATATCAAATGATATTTCCATTGCACACATTATTGAAACCCCCTTTTTGAAAGCTATTCTTTATTCACAAGTTAAGCACTTAGTTATATAAAAGCAAATGTTGATTATTTATTGCAAGAAGCCCATGAAGTAATACGGGCAAAGAATATAGATTGTAAACACAATGATGAAGTAGGCACAACACAGTCGATTAGCGGGCTCTATTCAAAGGGCACCAGTCAGAACTTTAAAAAGGGTAATAGATGCATGTCTTGTCGAGCATTGTCTTAGAGGGTAATCGCTTCCGTGAGAGTATCGGCCGGCGAGCCGACCGCCGTTGGGTCGATCTGACACTTTCAATTTGTATGCCGACCGCCGCAGCCGGCCCACCCCGCACGTTCTCACGCCACCTCTACAATCCAACTAATTATTATTTTCGTTTTTTAACCACTGACACATGTTCCGATGTTAACGATCGTCAATCGTCTGTCGTGACTTCAATACAAAGGGTTTTTTAACCGCGCCGCCAAGTGTTAAGCAATGTGATTGATATTTTATTGGCACGTTTAATTAAAACAATGACGCTCAGTGGTCGCGGATACTTGCTATATGTATAGATAACAATAGATCATGGGTAAAGTGGATAGCCATTTCGAAGAGGTATCAAAAAAGCTTAGCAATTGTAGGCAATTCGTCCTATAAGGTGAGACCATTACTGACCATTATCATCTATTGACTATAATTTTTTATAGTCACTATTTTCTGCCAGTGCGGTGCGAAGTCTGTCAGCGACAAAACAAGTGCGGCGGGCTATTGAGCGCAGCCGGAAAAAGTGCATCTAGAGCGATAAATTTCTAGAGATGAATGAACAAAAATCGCAAGTATCTGGTCGTCCAGAGGCGAGCGCGCACGCTTTACCACCTACCTATTCAGGATGTGTCGGTTATGGTATGGATCTAATGATCCTATCCCGATGCGGCGGTGCGCGGGATGTGACTTTTTGTCACCTTTCTTGCGTCCGCTGCTGGCCGTCCGAACGGGACGTCATATATTTATTTACCTAACGGAGATTACTGGTATTTAATGTTACAATCATATTCATATTTTAGAAATGATATTGGATTGTCCTTTTAAAATCAACTGATATAGGGATGAAACACACACACTATAGGCAGACACACTGTCGTTAACTGTAAACTTCCTATAGGCATTGTTCGTTACAAGTTCCTTTATGAACGTTTTATTGCCTTAAGCATCACCCAAACTGACGCGAACCAGCAGTGAGTACAGTTCGAGGCAAAACTGTAGCAAACGGCGCGAGCGAAGCACTCGCCATCGTCTCAGTATGCTTATATGACAATACTTTAATAGTACCTACCTATATTCAATACACGTAATAAGTATCAAATCATTTGACATGTGTTATATGTCAACGCATATTAAAATGAAGCCAGCCATTTAGCGGCAACCAAGAACTTTATACATAACACTGGATGTTTTAGCACGAACAATGTTTTGAAGCTAAGAAATTTGACCTTGAATGACGTCACATATGTTTGTTGAGTGTTGTATCAGTGTTGCTAGATTATTAAAATAACAGCTACCGACAATCAGGAAAGTGTACGGTTGATCTATTTTTTTTTCTATATAAAAATAAATACTGAAGTCAAAAGAGGATTCTCAAATTGACGCATATGTAATATGTAAATAAAATCCATAAAAAAACAGACACGAAAACCATGTGACTTGCGAAATCTTGGCTCATCACACGTTAGTTTGGGTATTTTATTGTGTTTATCATGGCAATTTCAGATGAAGTGTGAGAGGGTCAGAACATATGTATGTATGAAAAAAACCTGTCTTCACTCCGTAGTTCTACGTGCACTCTCCAGTGGTATTCTAAGCTTCTTGGCGGCAACTAATAAAAGGTGCGGGTGGTTAAAGTATGTAAATACAAGTACATAAATGTATATTCAGCGAGACATTATCAGCATTAAAATCCTCCTTGCATTCGTTAAGCGCTGCTCTGTATGGCAAAATATGTGCACCAACTCGATATCGCTATTTGGTCCGTATGATTTTCAGAAATGGCTACCTACGGCTTATATGCAGTTAGATACAATATTTTTATGCAGTGCGTTTTTCCTTAGTGGCTGTTTTTACTGCCATTACCGTATCTAAAGTAGGAAAATCGCTAGAGATGCTGCATTCTAATGATGGCTCGAGCGAGCGCGTGCGCCGGTAGGTACTCTGGCGGGCTACGCAGGGCTGACTGATTTATCTTTATTAGATCTGGGACAATTATGTTAGTAAAACATAAGTATATACTGATTAGGAAGACTGTTTATGTACATAGATGTCCTGAGTGATGTTTTTTTACAAATTTAGCATGACATAAAAGAATTTTGCATTTGAAAGGATGTCCGTGCAGATTGGTCCCATAAAAATTTTATCAAAATCGGTTTGGCACTATCTTTACACAACGACATAGGACAACTTCTTAGGCACCTACCCCTACTTGCTTGAATTGGCACCGACTCCATATGAAAGAAATTATAAGGTCCCTAGTTATTTCTAGCTTTTTAGTGCACCCAGGTTTTTTGAAGTCGGGTTTATTTTTTTTATTAAAATTTTTTTTGGTAGCGTTATTAGAAAATGTATGCATTGTCTGCTGTTTGAGGGATAAGGAATTGCCCAATGATTATACCTATTTATCGCTATTGTATTCATTGATTATTTCATTATTTTTTAAAATGTAACTGTATAACCTCATCAGCATCAGCTATTCCAGGTACCAACTGGATAAATTAAACGAAAAAATATTCTTGTTTTCATAACTACCGTGACTAACCCTAGCAATGCAGCCACACCTTCGAGTATAACACATAGTACCTACAAATGACGCTGGGCATCGCGAATGGAGAGGTATAAATCAATAGCAACGCAACTATGTTGTGTAGATAGTAGGTTGTACGGTGTACCTTCACCTACCACATAATTGAAGCTATGTCTACACCAGCCGCTGTAATTGCGCTATTGTGTCCCATACCTACTTGGTGAAATATTTTGGCAGTACCTAACTGGGTATATTACCTACTCATGACGAGGGTGAGTTGACACATCAATTATTTTGAAAAATATTACACACATACTTATTTATCCATTTTATACAAATTGTTTCAAAAGTCGGAAATAATAATTGAGGTACATTTATAATTTTTTTGAATTTTTATCGGTCTTTACTAAGCAGTATAATACCTGTGTAACTCTCATATCTCATATATTAGAACTTTAGAACACATTCAATGGCGTAGAAAACTCACCTGAGCTGCATTTAAGAGTAACAGCCACAAATGTTCAAGGAACTCAGAACACCGGAACATTGAGATTTACAGAATTGAAATTTAGCAAAGTTCTCCTTTAAGCTTGGGGTTATTGATTAAATCCAATTGATAAATAATTACAGTGGTGATGACCAAAAGTAGCTAGCACTTTCAAACCGGTTACATAATGGAAACAGTTTGCAACAGTCAATTGTTGAATTTGTAGTGCTTCAAAATTCAGTTCTTACAACTTTTTAGTAGGACGCAAAACTCCTGCGGGTAAACATTGAAGAAATATATCAATGACAAGACTAGATATGACTGAATTTGGCCTTCAAATATGAAGCCTTAGAGTTATGTTGGCCTAGCTAGATCGCCATCCGGTGAAACTTGGCAAAGGCACAGCTCTTGGGAGAGGTTATAGAGCCGGTTGAAAAAGTAAGCAAAAAGGTTCTTTAAGTAAGTAGATGTCTGATCTTACTTCAAGTCGTACAAGCTCATAATCAACTAGTTGTTCGCCAGGTGTGGGCTGCATTCCGCGAAATTCTAATAAAACTCAAACCACTTATGGCACATCTGGAACACTATATGATATAGACTGCTTTAAATGTATATTTAACCTTGGTTCAGTGATTTTGCATATCCCTACTAAGAGAAAAAAAATATAAATAACTACCCTTTTCTAATGTCCCATTTCCAGGCATAGGCCTCCCCTCTGGCGTGGCAAAGCCACCACGATGAGCTATATATACGCTTAATAGTTTGAATAAAATAATAAATCTAAAATTATAAATCTAGAAACTTTTAAGTACAAAATTATTTAATAAATATTTAAGATTTTATTTTGTCATATGTTCCATCCCTATAAAATAACTAGTTCTGCCAAAATCCTAAGATTTGAATCAGCCGCGGAGTTAATTGGACATAAGTCCCTTGTCAATGTAATTTATTAGGACATGAATTAGCCATGTTGCAGTTGTAATTGCAGTTGAATTATGATATGCGCCTATATCCAACTGGCTATACAAGTTAAAAAATTATTATGTAAATTAATTCTTCGCGTTGGATATCTACGCATATAGATCGATCACTATAATTATGTGAATTTGCATAACTTATTCAGAAACTGCTAAAACACCTACTTGAGTGCAAAAAGCAGGATGTTATAAAAAGGTGAGCGCAGCGCCAGCGTTTAGCGTGCTAATTTGAAGGAGCCGGCGTCGGAGTGTCGTGGTGCGATGGCATCTTCACGGCTTACAATAGTAAACAAATGTGTCGCGCGGACGCAATTACATCGCGCGGCGCCGGAGGTGGGTGCGCGAGTCGGTGCGCGCGCGCAGGCCGGCCGCGCGGGCGCAGCGGGATCGTCACGCCGCGCGCCGCAGCCGCCGCCGCGAATCGCGCGCACATCACGCTTCTCTCCGGACTTATGCTAATGGCCACCGGGCCGCGTAAATTGGAGTGAGCTTGCTACAAAACAAAATGGGTCCGCCTCTTTATCTTATTACTGCAGCACTTGCCGCGACTAAAAGCCGGGGCTTATCTACGGAAATGAATTCTATGCTGGTGACCGATGGCACGTTTTCATACGATTCCGAGGCGAGGAGTCCCGGTCGGACGGTAAGCCTGCCGATTGGCGAAGTGAAATTCGAATACAAAAACTAACGCGGGAACGAACGTGAAACCGATTAAAAGGCCACATCACGATTCCGTATGCACTTTGCACCCATTCTATGGTCCGTGCAGGGCACTGGCCACTCTGCCGATACATTGATTTTCTGTGTTTTGTATAGATTAGTCAAAAGCGCCTTGTAATTAAGGTGCTTTCGTTCTGTGATTATTCTTTAAGTTCCTCTCTTTTGTTTTAGTGAGTACAATCACATTGTTTTCCGAGTCTTTTGTTAAAGGAAAGGTGGAGCCAACGGTGTTCATCGCTACTGCTGATTTCCAGACACAAAGAAATTCAGCTACGTTGGATATATTTGTACGATTCCTTTCGAAAAATATGTACCATCGCTAAGTAGTATAACTAATGGTGTTCTTTTTTCTCCTGAGCGCACAAAATCCATCAAGTAGCCGCGAAGCAGCATGATGATTGAATATTCATCCGTGGATCAACAATAATAGATCCCATCAGCGGCCGGTATGTGGCATCACATTTAATATAATAAGAGTTCAATACGTCTCACCGTGAAATGTGTCGATACAAAAACTTAACTAACTATAACTGCTAACGTGTGAATCGTATTAAAAAGGTGTTAAGTCATTCCACTTCATAAATAGGTGGCATTCGATTTGTCGTGATTAAATTTCGTCCATTAGGACACCGTTACACCGTTCGGTAAAATGTATACGGATAATGTATCTAATAATCCGGCAAATAGAATTTCGACACTGATATCACTCGCGTTGCGTCTTATCTGATAATAACTTAATGTTGTTCATGCCGCCGCTCTGTAATGAAACATGTGTACACTTAGGTATGTTACTATAGATATTTATGGTAATATAAATTGAAATTGATATTCGGATGGAACTGTGTAAACTTTTTGTCTTCGCATCGTAGAAAAACTTTTATATCAGATCTTCGCTATCTAATTTAAGCTTATGTTTTACCTACCTATATTGGTTGGATGAAAGAAACTAAATGAAAAACTGCTTTGAATAAACAAACAATACTTCTGCTGTGACGTCACGGTCCCGTTAAACTAAGCAATTTACTCAATTGTGTTGTAAAATGGAGTCAGTCGATAAACAATCGCTCATATTGAATGGGCGGAAATGTCCGTCTGGAAATTAGCTCGGAAACAAAGAGAAAACCTTTTAAAGCAACCCCGTTTATTATATTTAAAACTCTAAAATTGAGGAAAGTTACTCCGCGGCTGCCACTAATGTGTTTCACTTGTTCGCTTACTAGCAGAAAAAGCTTTCGCATTTTTATGACGGTATTCCTAAATGCTCTATTGTGAGAATATACTTGAACCACAAGCAGGTGTAGTTATTTAGTTTCTACTATTTTCTATTCACGCAATGTTGACATCGATTCAAAGCAGAATCATATTATGATTTTCTCCAAGCACCTACCTATGGGGGCCGACCATGACTGAATATTGATGCGAATTTTCGACACTCGCGGAATCACCGCACACAAGAAATAAAAGTCGACAGAGAATCCTATTTTAAAACGCATTTCACATACAAATACCTAATTTCGGAGTGAAGTACGCACATTATACAGGCGGGCTCGCATTTAAATTATTCCAGCGGATCGTTTATAGGCCATAACCGAATTTGGGAATTAGCTATAAAACAACATTTGATACGGGCAGGCGCGGGCGGTTCGCAATTTGAATGTTTCTCCCGTTCCTGAGCTCATTGGATTGCGTGGCGCGTGCGGCGCGTTATCTATCCTCGCGGCAGGCGCGACTCCCGGCATCACCATCGCCGCCGGCCAGGTGCGAGCAGCCCGCACCCCTCCCACCCCTCGCACCCTCCCGCCCCGCAAATCACTAGAACAAAATACACCGCCTCAGCTACAAATTAGCTAACTACTCAACACTTGAAATTGTAAAATGTGTTTGATAGTTCTCGGTATCGATTTCAAGTAGCCACGAATTATATATGAATATAATTAACCGTCGTGACTACATGAGAGTTCAGTGGAATCGTTCTAGAATGGTTTATTAAAGGAAGCTATTCCATGCAGTAATTTAAATTCCATTACATTGGATATAAAAAAGCCAATTTGAACTCTATATCCTTTTGGTCCTAGTGCGCCGTAGTGATAATATCTTTAAAACTATATTAAACTCTCTAGATACTTATACGCGAGCCAATTTTATGGTTCAGAAGCTTAACTTTTGTTTTCATACAATTTTGTGCCATCTACCTCGTTTGACTACCATGGCCACTACCATATATAAATATATTTTTACTTCTTCAAAAAAACTCTCTAGTAATAATCACAAAATGTTGTTATGTCTACATAACATTTATAAAAACCTACCCGTAATCGTTTATAGGAAAAAAACATTTCTGATCTGCACTTAAATTTAGTCTTCGCACAAATTACAGCTATATCCTGAAGCATAGTACAAGTTGTATAATTTGCGATCGGCTAAACAATTACGATCCAACGTGCATTAGAAGTGGGTCTTGTCACGTCAAAGAGTCATCGTAAGTACCGCCAGTGGGGACTGGGGCCGAGTCGTGTGAATCCAATGGCGGCGGGCCTGCATTAGTCGGCCGAGCGATTTTGTAAATAAAACAATAATGATAGTGATTGCCAGTGATGTTTCCTCTGATTTTATCTGCGAATAGACAACGGTGGTTACATCGGATCGGGAAATCTTGGAATGTTTGAAGATGATTAAAAAATATATTTTTCATAGGGCTGATTGTAGGTACAATCAGCCCTATGAAAAATAGGTTAATACGGTTAGGTAACCGAATATGGTTGTGGGGTATCATCATAATCAAATGTTATTTATGATATTTGAATGTTTTTGTAACATTCGTATGTACCTATACATATATTACGCAACGCAATGCATGTTTTTGTAAATGGCTGTATATTACCAGAAAATGTTGGCCAATAGACGCAGTACCAGTACTAATACCAGGCATGCCTTTTAAGTTCTGTCGTTTCCATATTTCCCGGCAATTTTGAATTTGGAACTGTTCTATATTCGAATGTGTTTAAATTTCGAATCTCAAAACAATTGAAAGTTTTAGGATTAATGCTATTGTTTAGTCACAGCGTCGATTAGAATCTGTCAGGTTACGTACGAAAATGAATCTTCCTAAGGAAAATGTTCGTGCAATAATTTTCTACAACTTTAGAAGAGGCCTGACACGGCGTCAGTGTTTTGAAGAGCTAACATCTGTGTTCAGTGATGAAGCCCTATGTCTGCGGACTGTCGAACGCTGGTATTTATAATTCCAGCGTAAACATACTATTCTTAGTGACAAATCTCGCGAAGGACGGCCAAAATCCGCCTTCACTGAAGATAACATCATTGCTGTGAGACAACAAATTCTCGAAGATCGTCATGTGACGTATCAAGAGATAGAGGTTCTATTAGGCATCTCAGGGACAACCATTCAGAAAATCTTGCATGAAGCGCTTGGTGTAAGAAAGCTAGTTTGCCGTTGGATACAGGATACCGCATCTGCTTTCCGACGATCACAAGGCGGCCCGCGTCAGATGGTGTAAGAAAACTCTGCAAAGGTTCAACCAAGGAGAGTCAAATCACGTCTACAACATCATCAGTGGTGACGAATCTTGGATCTATGCCTACGATCCTGATTCCAAACAACAATCTACAATCTGGGTCTTTCAAGACAAGCCAAAACCGACTAAAGTTGTTCGTTCTCGAAGCACTTCAAAGAAGGTGGTGGCCACGTTCATTGGAAAAACCGGCCATATTGCGACTATTGCACTTGAAGATCGTAGAACGGTTAATGGAGAGTGGTATACCACAGTTTGTTTACCACAAGTCATCGCCAACTTCGAAAATCTAACTCAAAGCGACGCATCATCCTGCACCACGACAACGCAATCTCACACAGCGCTCGTCAAACGATTGAGTATTTGAAGCAGGAAAAAGTAGAAATTCTTGACCATCCTCCATACAGTCCTGACCTAAGCCCTAACGATTTATTTACATTTCCTAAAATTAAGAAAAGTCTTCGTGGTTAAAGGTTCCAGTCCGGTGAAAAAGCAGTCGACGCTTTCAAGTCAGCCATTTTGAACACCCCCACTTTAGAGTGGTATAAATGTTATAATAACTGGTTTGAGCGAATGGAAAAGTGTATTAAGCTACGTGGTGAATACTTTGAAAAACAATACAAAGTACTATAAGGTTCTAGTTGTGTTTTTTTCTTCAAACGACAAAACTTAAAAGGCATCCCTCGTACCTAGTAAGGTGCATCTACCACAAAATTTAGGAAGACATTATTGGAAGCCTCAAATTGTCGTATTTCATATTGCATTGTTAAGCCTGAGGCAATGTTATTCGCACGTTCTGTCGCGCCGTCCGGCCGCGTCCGGCCGCGTTCAGCGAGGGCCGGCTCTGTCCGGGGCACCGCGGTGTGACTACGTCAGTTCTGCTCATTGCACTTATTGCATCATTGTGTTCATGTAAGGACCGATAATTTGAGGTAAGTACATTTACATTGCTACACAACAGCCATGCCCGATGGCTGAGCATCTTATTATTGCAGGCGAATTTACAATTAAGTAGATACGTTTTACCTTGGTACAACGTAAAAATAAAACCGATTGGTGACAAGTCACCAATAGGAAAACATGATACGTTTATAGGGTTTTTCATGGTCAATCTTTGCTGTAACTGCGTAACTATAGACAAAACCTATAGTGGCAGTGACTAAATTATCAATTAAAAGTTTCAATAAAATGCTCATATTCTCCGAAGAATAATTTGACTCGTGGTGCCAACTTGACTGAGGAGCAGCTGGCGTGTGTTTCAAGGCTTATACATACATTAAATTATTATCCATGAAATATGATAAGCACTTGCTTACGGTGAAGGAAAAATATCGTCGTCACCGCATGCCTTAGAAAATCTAAAAAAAAATCGAAATACAACGCCAACTCGCACTGGGCCAGCGTGGTGGATTACGGCCTGAATATCCCACTTAGTGAGGGAAGCCCGTGTCCAGGAGTGGGTCAGAGTCCTCGGAGTAAGAAATATATAGGTAAATATCGTATTTTTTTTTACAAATAATTATGCGGCTAACTCATAGCCCCTTTTATCCCCCCACGCCTCTCTATTGCTTAAACTAGGTTCACGTAATGTTCTCCACACCACATTTACCTGTTATTACCAACTAAAACTATGGAAAATGCCGTCGGTAATCCCCGACTAGATAATAATTTATTAGGATTAATGTGATGACGAAAATAATGACAGAACTGTGCATGTATGGAATGATAAGGTGCTTGTGAGTGGAATATCTTTCGTACATAATCGGCCGTGTTTATGCAATGAGCAGGTTAATCTGTTTACCGATGATAGTAAAACAAAACCTATTAAGCAATGTTCAAAATATAATAGTTTCCCAATCCATCGTCGATGTGACTATATAAGTCCCGACAGCTATGATAAAAATAATTAAAATATAGTAAGCATTTTAAGCGTTTGTGTTATTCGTAACAAAATGTTCAAGATTTTAAGTGTAACTGTTTTGGTAATTTTTACTGCCGAGTCAGTATGCAGTGTTCCAGTATATTCAACTGAACAAATTCAACTACATAAAGGATTCCCGGCTAAAGCTGATGACTCAGCGCAACTGGGTGCTCATATTTTAGACTTCATAAATCTTATTCATATAGAGGAAATATTTGGTGTGGCCATTCAATATGTGAATGATCCTGAAGTTTTAAACTTTATTGCATTCATTCTGAGTTCCGAATTCCAAGAATTAGTATGGGAATGGGAGTCTATGCCGGAGTTCAAAGAGGTAACCTGAAGATATATCAATATCATACACCTAGAGCATTATAGAGTTAGGCTCTAGGATTCCATTTCAATGGAACTGGATAATGTTAAATAATGTTAATTTTTTATCTCTTTACAGGCAGTCGCGCTATTGGAGTCCAAAGGATACGATGTCGAAATGGTTATACAGTTAATTAACTCTGCATTAAATTTGCCTCAGTTCGAGTTAAGATTGACACCAAGAAATGGCAAGGGCATATCTGGGTTGATACAAGATCTGGTTCACGCTCTACCCCTGGAAGAGATGAAACAACTGTTTGAGAGTAAACTGGAGAACAATGCAGAAGTTGCAACATTATTCGAAACAATTAATTCCCCGGAATTTATGGGTATTCTGAAGAGGATGTCAAAGAACCCTAAGTTCATTGAGATGAAGAATGTATTCGAAAATTTGGGATTTGATTTTCAATTAATTTGTGGTTTAGCTAAGGAAATATTTGGTGATTATTATCAAGGAATATTCTGCAAATAAAAGCATAGAATTAGAACTCAGTTACAGAGACAGAATTGTATAACATTTCCAACAAAAATAAATGAAGACTCGTAGTTATTTAGTTTCATTTACGTCTGAAAATATAAAAAATGATAATAAAAAAACAAATAAGTACGTGAAGGCGTTAAATTGTATTTCATTTCCATTTTCAAGCGCCTCAATGGATAGAGTTCACAAACTACTTAATTTTACTGATCTTATCAGACAGTAAGCTAGCGTCTAGTTTCAAAATTGTTTGCCTATGTCGCTGGTAGTTAGCGGAACTCATTACAGAAGTCGTTTATATAACACAGGTCCGCACTCAGCCATTGCAGATGTCTGTGCATCTTAATATAAGGCCGATATTCTATTAAAAGTATACATATATCTATACCTACTAAGTTTAAGGTCCCAATAGCTTACTTACCCCTATGGAGATTTAGGAAAAAATACTATTATTATAAGTAGGTATTGCATCTTTATCTGCAAAAATGCAATAATCTTTACGTAGAGCGCAATATACTTCATAACAACATTTGTGTACCTCATTAGCGATTACAGAACTCAATTCTATTTAGGTAGGTATTTCAGATATTATCTTATTGTTTTCATTTTCACAGGGTTAGCTAGTACTGTATAGGTAAGCGTGTTTGTCATAATATATATTACTAAGGTATAAATTTACATGACAAATACTTATGATTTAATTGAATTTTTAAACATGCTGCAAGTGAGTGTGTTTATACTTAAACCAAGATATTCGGTCTCCAAGGACTTCTATATTTACATGCAGCGGTGAGGACCCCTAAAAATAAATCAACACGAAAATAAATTAATTTCGCCTACACGCGACGTTACCACCGATTCGGTTTTGAAATGAATTCGCCTTCCTTATAATTTCCTGCAGCTAATGTTTTTTTGTGGTTTTATGTCAGTTTTGATTATTAGATTGTTATCAGTTGTTGTTAAGATTGGTATCTGTAAATTGTTGTACAATAACAAAATACCGGCTACGGGGCTACCGGCTCATTCACTAATCGTATTGGGTTATATAGGTACTTATACGCAACTTACTATATTGAACAGTCTTCAGAAAAGTTCATAGCTGTAACTTATTACATTAACATGAAAAATACATTTCTTTTAAAAATATGACATAACAGGGGGCAATTTTTTCGCACCCCCGCTGGGATAAGTGAAGGCATCACGCACACAGGAAGTGGGCACATCCGGCGCCATGCATCGCTTCCTCTCGCAGACTGTCGCTGCTTCCGTTTCCGCAAGATCATGGCTCTCTATAGACATGACGTAGATCCGCCCCTTTTGGCGTATTATTTTTCTACGTACTGAGCATTGATCTGACAATTTATTTGCTTGTCAATTTCAGGAAGAGGCCACGCGGCTCTGAGGCCCATTAAGCTCAATAAATCTTGGGTCAATGTTAACATAAATAATGATTATGTCAGGATCTTACGAGAATATTTCAATCTATCATCAAATCCGATGGGTGTTAATTCAAATGAAGTAGTTACATCTTTTAACACTGTATAATAGGGTAGTTTGTAGTTCTTTGCGTTTAATGGTTCTCAATCAAATTCAAGGCATTTTCAAGACAACATTAATATGTGTATATTATCTACCTCTTAACCGAGACTTCGGAAAATCAGTGATAATCCCGTTTATTCGACCAAAGTATTTGATACATTGAACGTGTTAGGGAAATGACAGACGTTAAGATTATAATTTGATGTGCCGTGCAGATAAGCTGATCATTGCCGGGAATGAGGCAGTGCGCGGCCGAGGCTGGGCCAACGGTGGGGCTCGCGCTGCGTCCTGACGAACATGTGGACAATCTTTCACGCTCATGTGTGCCCTCACCCTTTTATTGGTCGAGGGGTAAACAGTGAGAATAGTGTGGATATCCCCCTACTTTGATTTTATGGAGAAAATTTCAACACAAATAAAAAAAACTAACATACTCACCTTATCACTTAGGTAAGTATATGTTAGAGGACTGATGTAAATATATTTAAATTTTATAATAAATTTTCAAGTTCACGAGTAAAAACAATGAAACATGGTTTATAAGGTTTCACCAGGTATGTAAACGGTAATTGTTTTCTTTTTTTTGTAAAACATTCTTAATGAGAGAAAAGTGTTCAGAAATATCGCTAAAATTATTGTACTTATCCATTTGATTTTAAAATACTTATTTTTTATTTTGGTTCTACTACAAATCACATCTACAGATCCCCGCCCTATACAGCCAGGTCCATGTTGTATCCATGTTAACATAATGCCTCGTTGATTAGAGTCCGCAGCATGGGGGTGCGGGGAAGAGAGCGTGAAATTGTCTGCTCACTTCTGTAAATATAATTTCGGCGACAAAAGGTCTATAAATGATATACGCCCAGGGTCGCGGTGCAAGTGCTACGCTTCTTGTTACAGGAATTTTAAAAATTATCCCCTCTGTATCTGTTCTCGGGTGAATGACGCGTCTCGGGACCAGCCGCGTGATACCGGGATAATTTATTTGATTTTATTTCGAGAATTGGGTAATGGTTCACCTAGATGTTTATGTGTTAAATTTGGTACCTACAGTACTTTGATAAAAGGAGTAGAGTACAGGTACCTTATCACCTGTCGTGTGAATCTCTAACTTGATTAAAGAACGCGGCGATAGATAAGATCTTACGAAAGTTTTTTGTATTCCAAATGTGACGATTCATACGTACCTATATAACTACAGTATGATTATGTACTATGCTCATGTATTTATACGTTTGTTTGTTTTCCATAGGAGGTAGGTACGCAAGTATACACAAACTCTTATGAATATTGCAAAATAACATCTCCATGAAACGTCTCTGTTTGATTAATTATGGCGTCGGTACATTTGTCCGCCGCTTCCTCCGCACGCTTTATGACTAACTTTATTGAATTAAAGCATTAGCTCGTGACTAATGGAATCACAGAACAAATAAAATTAAAATGTAAATAGTGTAACGTAGAAACGCTAATAATAAATTTCTCCATTTTAATAACTGTAACTGCGAGGGGAGCTTCTGGCCTGTTAAGTCAATATAACACTTCCATTACTTCAAATTAAATTCCTCGGGGAGAGAGAGATGAAGTTTTTATTCAGCGCAGACAAAGGCCGGAAGAAACTGGCCATGCAATAAGGGACACTCGCTGCTTCACAGCCCATGTTGCACTTCATATCTTTTGATTAGATTCTTTCAATGCCTTGTGTAGATTAATGTTAATTCACGGGCGCTGTTATTTGTGATTGTAAATTTGAGTAAATACCTATTGAGACACTGTTAGGTTAAGTTAGGTAAGTACCTACTACTAAATGAGGTAGGTAGACAAAATAAAATTTATTATGTTCATAACAGAACAATGACATTGAGAGAGAACTCATTATTTAAAATATTATCACTTCTGTATCTAACAAACAAGGCGACAAATAGTCGTAAACAAAAGCGCACTTGCGTTAAAATTTCAATAAGCCGCGCACAAAAGGTTGCAAGTGTGCATCGCGGGTGTGAGGCGTATTAATATTTTACGGAATTAATCATTATAATCCTTCTGGCAAACAAGTCGCCCTCGGGGGCGCGAACAATATAATGAAGTTGTCATTTTTTAGACTACACGGGGGAGGCTGGAGGAAATCCAAATTGAATCATGCGGCGAGGGAATTGTGCTATTATGTTATTAAACAGACGAGGGCAGGACCCCGTGCCAGCTATTTTTTTGCAAGGAGGGTGTCGGCAGACAGTTAACAGTTTTCACAATAGAATTATGATATAATTTGACACAACAGCGGCGCTGCCAGTCGCTTGTTGGCTAAATTAAGTATGCGATGAACAAATCCTTTTATTTCCACTTGCTGCTTTTAAAAGAAAGTATGTTAGTAGTTATACAATCTTTTTATTTGTAAGGTATTGTTGTATTTTCTACGAAATCACTTCAACGGCATTGAATGCACCAACGAATAAATTTAAAAGAATTTTTAATTTAATGAAAATTTTGCACCAAGGAATCCAACATTCTTAAAAATAAAGATTATACATCTATACCCACTTATAGCTTTATTTTATACTCAGATATGACTATATCTGAGTATAAAATAAAGCTATAAGACTACTGACTAGATGTAGCTGTTTGCAAATCATCTACTCTATCAATAAACTAATACGCACTCACACTCATCTACTCACTATATATCACACTCAAAAGAGCTAAGAGTGAAATGAAAGCTTTTATCCATATGTCAGAGAGAGTACTTACAGCGGCTTATTGTCGCCCCCGCTGGAGAATTTGATAAAGCGTGTGCGAATATTAACAAAAGGAATATCTTGTTAAATTGATATTGCTGCATCTGCCAAGGGAAATTCAACTTTTCAGCTTGTAGCACACATCGGTGTAAGAACTGTAATCGATTGCACAGAAGGTGGGACTTGCGACATTCCAGCGGAAAGGGCGTGAAATTGTCTCCGTTGGAAAATGTATAATTCAAAGGGGAAGATTAAAATATTATCCATGTTAAATAAATATTCAAATGAATATTTTCCGTGTTAGACAACAATGGCTGGGTGGGGAGGGCACGTCATTTGATAGATACCTATCTACAAAACGGTCTCTTCGTTAAGGGACCTCCCTGTTATTATAAATTATAAGCGCGATTTGGGAATTCTTGGGAATTAAACGGTGCTTGGAGAAGTGGGCGGAGTTATTGTTCTGTTCAGATTGAACGATAATTATGTCTTCAGAGAAATGTTTTCAATAATTGTATATTTTAAATGAATCAAGTGAATTTAAATTAAGATAAAATAAAAGAACAATTGTAACTGCATTGTTACCTAATTACATAATATCTTTGAAACAATCTTGTTACCCGGTACTGAGTTAACAAAGTTAGTAAATGTACAATAAGTATATCTATCTATGTATCTCTAGCACATGTCCCTACGTACATGTGTGTGTATTTACCTATCACATAATGTAAATCCGTCTTAGCACACGTATCTCATAATAATCGACGATACTAAGATCTGGAGACGTGCCTTGATTGGTGCCGAGTTTCTTTTGAAACGTATTGATGCAATGTTCTGAATATATATTAAATATTATTTGAATATTTTTTGTGTATGCGTATCGCCAAGTAAGTATAGTAGTTGTTATCATAAAAAAGCTATAAAATGTTTGATTAATTTCATGTAGGTAGCAGTGATAGCCGATTGGTTAAGCACGCGTCTTGCGGGCTACCAGGTCTCGGGTTCAAACCCCGGCTCGAACCTCTGGATTTTTATAAATCTATGTGCGAATCATAATATCTATATGATTTTCACTTGCTTACGGTGAAGGAAAACATCGTGATGAAACCTGCATGTCTTAGAAGATTTAACCAATTTTCGAAAGACATGTGAAATCCGCCAACCCGCACTGGGCCAGGGTGGTGGATTATGGCCTGAATCCCCCTCGTGTTGAGGGGAGGCCCGTGCCCAGGAGTGGGACGTTAAAAAGGGCTAAAATTGTTATTATAATTATTATTAGGTATGATATAGAATTTACAGAGTATTTTTTTATTTGGGTACGTTTCTTCTGGTGTTTGAAGCAAAATGCACTCGTTTGTAACTTGTGTCCGTGGTGCTGCGCGGTCTGTGTTTTTTCCTGCTGCTTGATCCCCAATAATCGTAGCGTCATAATAAGTACATTATCTTTTACACATGAACATACAGCCAAGGATAATATTCACTTTGATATAATTTTAACTGTTCAACTAAGCAATTAGTTCAGTAAGCAACTGATTTTGCACCGCGAGTTACGCGTAGGTACCGGTGTTCATTTCTATATCCACAGAGTTACTATTACCATCGTACCATTTCCGTGTTTATATTATCCATGTATAAACATGAGAAAGTATATATATTTTTATCATTAGGTTATAACCGCTTTCAAGCCTGTTCCATCTGTTCCTCTCTATTCGTATCTTTTAATTTGGAAATCGAAATCATAAACAAATCTTCCTATATAAACTGATTAATTCAAACTACCGAGATAATTGATGTAGCGCGAGAAAGTGAGTGCATTCTGCGACAATGTGTCGTGTGGATCAGTGCAGATCCCGGGTTGCACCCTGTTAGATGGTAGAGCCCCGTCGGGAGCGGAACCTATTGTTATAATAAAATGCCATCTCACTGTAGCGTTGGTACACGGGAAAGACATTGTGTCCCGTTATTAAAATATTGATTGATAATGGTGAATAATGAATTAAGGTGAAGGCGCCTGTCTAGCCCGCGAAGTTCAAAATTTTCAAAAATAGTTTATCCGAAATCTGAAAACATTTATGACAACATTTTGTTATTTGCGACAAACACAGTATGCTGTGCGTTTATTAATAGGTACATTTATTTTACTCTAAATATTATCACGGTGGATATGATATTAGTAAATCACTAAATATACAAAAATTGCCAGATTATCTGGATAGCTGTCGTTCTTGAAATGTTTTAGAGTAAGATGGATATATTAATAAATGCACTGCACACGGTCTTTGTCGCGAATTACAAAATGTACCTTTTATTATTGTCAGATTTTGAAATATTTCAAAAAACCTCAAATTATTTGAACTTCGCGGGCTAGATGGGCGCTTTAGCCTTAAGTAAAATCAGCACTCACCACAAATTATATTACAAATGTTTGCAGATCAAACTCAAATCGTTTATTGTTTTTTTTTGCCTTTGGAGACACTTACTAAATTTAATTTTAATTTTTTTTCGTTATGTCTACAACCGGAACGAAATACAACCCAGAGCCCGACTCTGTTAGCCACTGGCATCTCGATCGACTCGTCAAAACTGACGAATGGCGTATATAAATTCGTCAGTTTTTCAATAGGAAAATTGATGTATCGCGAATTTGAATACATCAGTTTTGACGGATATTCTATAGAAAAACTGACAAAACAAACGTATTCAGACACGCGATAGGCACGTCAATTTTGACGTATTGCGAGTCAATCGAGATGCCAGCGGTGAACAGAGTTAGGCCCCTGAACTGAGAATATCTACTACTTATTTATTTACTGAGCCAGAATTATTAAATTGCCGCTGTTTTAATAGCGGACAAAAGTAGTGGCTTATTGCAACTCTGTCCTAAATCTCGTCATGCTTTGCAATCATTGCCTTCACGTGTACCGACATCGCGAGGGTGTAACATGTTTATATGTTTATTTTAATACGTGTGTCGTGCGTATAATACGGAATTTATTACGGCCCGTCCCTCGGCCGGATTAATGCGATACGGAAGATTTGAATTCAGGGCATTAAGTTGGATTGGTACGTTCAGGCGCGGGAAGGGAGCCGGGACATACACCTACGAGAGATCGACTTAGCTCACTGATTAATGTTACTAATTAGGTCAAGTAGCTACTTATATTTATAATAATTTAGGTACACATACAGTTACTGATACATAGATGACGCTTTGTAAAGACAGACGCTGTACGTACCTAACTATCATCTTTATGAGTTACGAGACTTTGAATATTTGACACAGATTTAGTTTTGCTACCTTAGAACACGTCCAAATGTCTAGAAAACAGTGACGACTGCATTTATTAGTAGTGCCGTAACTGGGACGGTGCAAACGGGGCTCAGACACAGGGCGCAGGTCCTGGGGTGGCACAGATGACTGGACTAGGACCCAGTTTTTAAGTTTTCAAGAGCGCAGTTATATGTGGTCGCACCTTTACGACACTGTTTCTTTAATTACGGCCATCAAAATTTAAGAAAAAGTTAGTATTTTTTTACATAGGTACCTACTACTTAAGTCCCTACTTGAGATATTTTTAAAATGTCCGGTGTTTTTTTAATTACTATTGAATTCTGTATCCCATAGATACCCATTAAATTGTCCAAGTATTATTTCGGAGTTTTGAAACACCCTGTATCAATGTATAAATATGTATTTTAAGCTGAACACGAAGGTGCGATCGGTGAAATTATCCCGCCTTAAGTTTTTGTAACACAGGTTTCATATTTATTGTGTGATGAGAGTGGTTATGCGGCCACCATCTTAGTATTATTAAATATACTAGCTGTGCCCCCCGACTTCGTCCGCGTAGTATATAGCGTAACAAAAAATTCGGGATTATCGGAATAAAAAGTATCCTATATGTTAATCCCGGTTATAAACTATCTGTGTTCCAAATTTCATCCAAATCCGTTCAGTAGTTTTTGCGTGAAGGAGTAACAAACATACATCCACACTCACAAACTTTCACATCCTACTAATATTATAAACTAGCTGTGCCCACGGACTTCGTCCGCGTAGTATTTAACGTAACAAAAATTTCGGGATTATAGGGGTAAAAAGTATCCTATATGTTAATCCCGGTTATAAACTATTTGTGTTCCAAATTTCATCCAAATCCGTTCAGTAGTTTTTGCGTGAAGGAGTAACAAACATACATACATACATACATACATACATCCACACTCACAAACTTTCACATTTATAATATTAGTAGGATGTGAAAGTTTGTGAGTGTGGATGTATGTATGTATGTATGTATGTTTGTTACTCCTTGGGCACAGCTAGTTATATTAGTAGGATTAAAATGGAAAAGATGTGTTTATTATCTCGGTACCTAGACTTTAAGATTGATGTGCGGTTGCCCATTAATAGTGAAGTAGTACCTAATATGATGATGATGACGCCGGGTGGTGTACTAACACCAAAATGAAGTTAAACAATCGGCACTTTTGGTTTTCTTCACATCAGATTGACTTCAGATCTTATTTAAAGGATCAGTCGCTGCGGATGTACAATGATTTACAGCTACTAATAACGGGAAAAACTGGCTATAATCTATTTTCATTCGTATACAAATCGGTTGAACAGAAAACCATAAAACACCCCACACAAAGAATCTTTATGTAAACATAACAAACATAAAATACGTTATATCTGTTGTTTTAACTCATTTCGAAAGTCATTCATTACGATGCATTGTATTGGTTTGCTTGAAACTATTATAAGATTTTACTGCACGAAGACTGCTGGTAAACAGTAACACCCTGTAGGTACTCCAGTTCTAAAGTATGTAGGTATCATCATCACGAATACACCTTGCTACTATTATAGATGAAAGTAACACTGTCCGTCTGTCGCGCTTTCACGCCAAAACTACTGAACCGATTAAATTTATTACACAGATAGTCTAGAGCCTGAGAAAGAACATAGGCTACTTTTTATTGCGAAAAAAATGTTGTAAGGGTTGAAAAGAGGGGATGGAAAGTTGTATGGAAGTATCGTAATTTTTTGAGCTAGAAGCTTGAAACTTATTTTTTAGGCTGTTGATTCGATATAAGTAAATATGACATTCAAAGTTCGTAGAAGTTTTACCCTCAAGTGTGTAAAATAACAATAGGGGATAGGGGATGACAGTTTGTATTGAAATCATTAAAGTATTTATACGTATGTGTCTTATTTGTAAAATAATTAAAAATGCCAAAGACACTATTCCACGCGTACGATCTCGCGGGCACGACTTGTGTGAAAATAATTCTCTTTTCAAAGAAACCGATTGCCTACAGCTCAAACACGGGCTGGCTCGATAGTAGGTCCCCCCCCCCCTTTCATAGAAGATCGGAGTAAAGTAGCTATTATAGCTACGTTTCGCACGAAGAGTAAGAGAACCAGATTCTCATCCTTCCTTTTTTTTTTTTTATCGTGGGGAAATCCTCCTTGGTACCCGCACGCCCCGGGGGAGACGTGCGGGTTATGCCGGACTCTTACCGGCTAAAACCACGTGGACCTACTCCCGCTTTGCGATAGGGACGCAGGCAAGCTTTCGCGCACATCTGTGACCCTATCAGCGGTTGCCCGCGCGAACGGACACCTCCTCCTCACGGTGGCGTGGGCCACACCACGCCGCCGTCCTCCTCGGGGTTGCTTGACTGACACGCAGGCCCCCGCTCTTTGTGTCCACAACCCCTCGCTCATCCCCCCTACCCCACAACCTTTGTCCCACTCCCCTTCAGGTTGGTGCGAGAAATGCCTTTGGTGTTGCGGCACCTATAGGCTACGGGTAACTGCTTAACATCAGGCGGGTCGTACGCTTGTTCACCGACTTTGTTATATATGAAAAAAACTTGAGAGGTGTCAAGGGACACCCGGATGGAACGAAGTTGCAATATCCGGAACTTGTGCAGAAACACTGTCAGGATTCATTATTGTTATTATTTTGTATTATTTATTATGTACAAAAAACCTGTATACACTCAACAAAAAGAATCGTCGCGACACCACACTGTTCAATGCGAAATAGAAAGACGAAACGAAAATAATTGACTTGCTTTCTATAAGAGAGAGAGAGAGACAGACAGAGAAACACGCGCACGCCGCACATATAGCGAAAAATGTGTCGTTACAGTCTTAATTTTTTCCGTCTAGCCCCCTTTTGCAACGCGCGATAAGGAACTTCATTCCAAAACCTTTATTTGGACTGAGACTATACTACTGAGAGTAATAGTGTGTCATATTTACCCGTTGTGTGTCACGGTTTCGCCAAACAGGTGTCCAGCTCAGCATGAGGCAGGCCTTGAAGGTTCCAAGCGCCAATTTTCACCTGGACCCCACAATCAGTACACGGATGACAATCATTGCTTAATGAGAATTTAAATAAATAAATATCGCAGTCGAACACATCAACTGTATGGTCCCAAACTAAGCATCGCTTGTACTATGGGTACTGTACAATGGACTGGGGGCGATCCCAGTAACACCCAGACCAGGGGAAATTACGAAAAGGCCGAAATGGGAATCGAACCCGCAACCACCCGATGCAGTGAGCCGAGCGGCCTACACTCGAACCACTGCGCCAAGCGGTCGTCGATTTAAATAAATGCTATATATTATTTCTTAAAATAGTTTCTTTATTACTTAATATATAACATTAATGTTTATTTTAGTGCATAGGTACATCTATATCATAGCTTTACGCACTGGCTAACAGTTTCGTATATCCGCAACCGACAGGCTACTATACTTAATAATAATTTATTAATAATAATTTATCAGGCTACTATACTTAATAATAATTTAGCCCTTTTGATGTCCCACTCCTCGTCACGGGCCTCCCCTCAACATGAGGGGGATTCAGGCCATAATCCACCACCCTGGCCCAGCGCTGGCTGGCGGATATCACATGTCTTTTGAAAATTGGTTAGATGTGAATGTTTTCCTTCACAAGCAGTGATAATCATATCGAAATTATGATTGGCACATAGATTTCGAAAAATCCAGAAGTGCGAGCCGGGGTTTGAACCCAAGACCTGGTGCCCGCAAGACGCGTGCTTAACCAATCGGCTATCACTGCTTTTTCTACTAAACTTACAGTACATAAAACATCCAGCCGACATAATGTCGCACCGTTATCTGCGCGAAATGAGAAAAGAAACAATTAAATGGCAGTTGGCGAGTTTGTTTTGAACAAACAAATTTAATTAACATTGCCTTATTTCCCAGCTTGATCCGAGAGAGACAAATAGTCTAAGTAAAATTTATGTATCGGAATCAAATTCAATTTCGCCTTTGCATTTTTTACACGATTTTTTAGGAGCGTTTTACTTTGCCGTGCGTACGATAAGGCTAGAGTGGACAAGCCTGATATTTTTTACGTTACTGGAAATTAATGAGTAAATAATGGTATCTAAGTTCGCTTGTGACCCACGGACCATATATTCATTAAATAATAATTACGTATAAACATAAAAATACTAAATAATCAAAAATATAAAATAAATATACCATTATGTTACAGCTTATACAGTCGTTACAACCATTAATGTGTACTTATATTATGTTTATAGAAAAAACTGTTTTTACTAACATAATGAATAATAGTACATCGAGGGACAAAATAAGTCTTTCACCCTAGGTAAACACTGTGCTTTTCATTACGAATACAAGGCCGACTTCATTATATAGCCATTATTTTTCATTTTCATCTTTAAATATTTTTCCCAAATCTTTAAACTTTTTTTTTTATATAAATGTAATTGTTGAAACTAAATTATAATTAAGTCATTTAAAAATATATATTCTTTAATTAATACTTAACTTTATGTTATTTCAATTTTACATCGTGCTGTAATTGAGTGACTGTAGAAAAGGTTTGAACATGGTTTCATAGAAATGTGAAAATGGAACTAGACGTAGACTGTATAAGAAACATTACTTAACAAATGTTCCTTTTGCTTTTGGCTTTGCTGTAGTCAGGCTAAAACGGAATCGATATGAAGGCCGCTGAAGCCGCAGGTATTTGCTGTTAAGTGTGTAAACTGTAAAAAAAACTTTCACTAGCGTCCTTCCACGTGTTCTTACGATCTTGTGAAATTTGTTTTCTTACAGGATTTTTCTAATCTTCTTTAGCATCGTTTATATTGATTATGGCGCTGCTCCTGCCTAATTTATATTCAGCTAGTGTTTTTTCATCACGCCCTGTGCTTAATATCGCAATTTGTACCGTAGTTGGCGTAAGCCGAGGGGACCTGTCACCTTTACTCTCGGACGGACCGTCTTTCTCCGTTCAATGCCTATTTTATTACCCGCTTACACATAAACAACTGAAGTTTACGATCTTTTTTTTACATTAAGAAATCGGTCATGGAGAGCAATAAACTAATTATTAAATGAAGATTGAAGACCGACAGATTCCGTAAATAACAATGATTATGAATCGGCTTTCGAGTCTGATTTATGATGTTGGTGACGGCCGATGACAAAATTATGTCTCCGTCATAAATGTTCCCCGTATTGGATGCCATCAATGTTAATGGGGGCTTTTTTCTGGTGCACGTCGCCCGGCCCGTCTGCCGGCGGTACGGACAGACACGCGACGCATTCATTAGCGGTGCGGCAGGCTTCTAACACTAGGTACTCTACATTTGATTCATTCACTATCAATAATTGTTCCTCACTCTATGTTATCAGCTGATATTCACGACATTACCCCTAGGTAAATATAGATCATTCTGTCATGATTCATTATATAAATAATTACAAAATACATTATTAAAGTACAAAATAATTATTACCTATTAGAAATTATTACAACAAGTCATCAACATATGTAGCACCCGGCCTGACCGCATTGCTTGATCTGGTGACCAATCTGGGCAGACTAAATTATAAAAGTACACGGTTCCATAAGAGTACATCTCATTACGTCGAGCGTTACACCAGGTTACTTTGAGAGGGTGTAAAATAAATAGTATTCCTTCCAATATCTCATTCCTATTAAAAATGAAACGCATAATATATGTAATAGATACTTAGACCATTTAATAGATATCATCATATATGATTCCTGTTACCAACTCCTTTGTCGATATTGCTCAATCAGATTCAGGGACATCTAAAAACATTGGCGCCGTCGAGCAATTAGTTCCAAGTAATAAACAAAGAAAATACGCCTGTTATGAAAAGAATTCGACCGCCGGCAAACTTCTTTTGCCACATCAATCAAAATCATACTGATAATGAAATCATCATTTGGGTGGCCATAGAGAAGTTGGTTCTGAGAATTCAGTCTCAGGGACTGTCCGATGTGCACCGATGTGATTATCACATTCCTGATTTATTAATTAGCTGGTAGACTTCGCTGCGGCCTCTTTTCGAAGTAGATACCTATTAAAGAGCTAAACTTGACAATTATAAAAAATATGAATTAGGATACTTCCATTGCTGCATTACAATCTTAATAAATATTTGAGTAGGTAAAAGGTACTTATTAGAAGCAATAATGAGTTTTTAATAACATCAAAAATAATTACTGTAATAATTTCATATGGTTTTTAATCTTCATAAAAAATATCGCAACAATATTTTGTGATTAGAATGTGTTAATTTTTTTGTAGTTAGCATCGTCTTTCTTAATAATGGATTGAATAGCAAAATGAATATTTACATCGCATTATGTTTGATCTGTGCAAGTGCACAATGTTTTGAGAGTTAGTATCCAATAATTTTAATTTTCTTTTTCAAAATATTAATAAGTATGTTTTTGTTAAATTGCCCTTTGACTAAACTTATTGTATTTTCAGATAGCAGTGTTATCTCCAGAAAACATTATGGTTTAAGTTTTGAAAGGTGTCCGGAATTCATCAAGTCATTCAGATGCATGAGCGCATGCAAGAGCATCGGCTTCCAAATATTCAGGGTCGACCAACACTGCAAGTGCACTTGTCACGAATTGAAGACAACTACCATACTGCCATTTTTCAAATGGAGAACGAATGGCACCACGGGCTCTTATCCTCGGACTCAGAGTCCATCACTCTACCACATTGTTGGTACTTTATCGCCAGCAACGGAATGGGCACCCCCCGTGCCCACTACGGAATCTCCCGAATGTGTTTATTTGACAACTAGAAACACTACTGATGACGAGTTAGAAGACAATTCGACAGATGCAGCGAATGGGACGGCGAATGAGACGGAGAGTGGAGAGAACGGGGGCGAGAATGTGACGGGTGAGACTGAAACTACGACTGAGTCGAGCGACGCAGGCGGCGGGAGCGACGCAGGCGACGCCGGAGTTGGCAGCCCTGATGCGACTGGCACTACGACTACTACTGAAGATCCTGCTGCTGGTAGTCGATGATTTAATACGGTGATTATCTAATGATAATACCGTATGATCACGATGATAAAGTAAAAACAAATATGCTATGATAAAGTAAAAACAAATATGCTATGTACAGTTTGAACATTTGTAACGTAAAATAAAAACTGAGCTATAAAAAGGTCGTTTCTATTACTTTGTGAAAATAATAGTTTAGCAAGTGTTCAAATGCTTATTAGAAATGTACCTTTACCATACCCATACATTCCAAATGCATACGAAAAGGAATAAATGCACACCAAATTATGCTTACTGGAAATATTTGAATTTTTTATATTGTGCTATCAAAATAATTAGAATCCAGAAAAGTTATTTTTAATATAGCCAAATAAAATAAAAATTATATCTCTATCTATATATCTATACGAATAAATAAAATTGGAGTGTCTGCTTGTAATATCAAAATAACACCTTTTCACTGAATGAAAGTACATACGGTACTTATAACAAAAACGCGATTTAATTTTTTTTCGGCTGTTTGTCTGTCTGTATGTTTGCTCCGGGTAATTTCCGAAACAGCTGGACCGATTTTGACGAGATTTTCACTGGATGTTATAAGGAGTAACTTAGGCTAATTTTATTTTAGAACTAGCTGAGCCCGCGACTTCGCCCGCGTGGAATTTAACTTAACAATAAAGCCCGGTCCCGCGTTCTGAGCCCGCGCGACAGGACCCATTTTTTTAATTTTGTTTTTCTAAAATAAAAGTAGCCTCAGTTACTGCTTATAACATCAGCTATCTAACAGTGAAAGTCCCGTCAAAATCGGTCCAGCCGTTTGGAGATACTCTTTGATTTCAAGTGTTTTTATTTTTTTACGCGGAACCCTAATTGTTTTTCTAAAATCAAAGTAGCCTAAGTTACCCGCTATAAGATCAGCTATCTGCCAGTGAAAGTCCCGTCGAAATCGGTCCAGCCGTTTCGGAGATTACCCGGAACAAACACACAGACAGACAGACAGACAGACAGACAAAAAATTTTTAATTCGCGTTTTTGCTATAGGTATCGTATGTACTTTCATATGCATTTATTGAAAAGGTGTTATTTTGATATTACAAACAGACACTCCAATTTTATTTATTTGTATAGATAATAGATAATAATTGTATACAAATGCTGACTGTCGCGCGGGCTCAGAACGCGAGCGGGCTTTTGCGATAGTAGGTATATAAAACACAAAATATCGACTCGACAACAGAAAACAGAAAATGAGAGTAAACTTAGCATAAATATTTATTTATGAATTTTTCGTAAACTCTGCGAAGTGAATAAACATTATTTGTTAAGTAAAATTCCACGCGGAATAAGTCGCGGGCACAGCTAGTCCTACTAATATTATAAATGTGAAAGTTTGTGAGTGTGGATGTATGTATGTATGTATGTATGTTTGTTACTCCTTCACGCAAAAACTACTGAACGGATTTGTATGAAATTTGGAACACAGCTAGTTAATAATAAAAAAAACCGGATAAGGGCATGTCGGGCCAGTCACAAAGAAGACTTCCGAACCCATGACATCTCAACCAAAGTAGTGAAATACAAGAAACTAAGTGGTATTTGCGGGTGATTTTTGACTCTAAGTATTGAGTTTATTCAAAAACGACGGTGATCCAGATTTAACTTTGTCTGCTATAAGTAGTTTGTGATTTATGAACCCATTATTTACTTCTTTTATTATTTTCCCCTCTTTCGTATCATCTGCTTGTATCCTGATTTTGTCCAGATTTTCTGCACAGTATTTCAAGTTTTTACACCAAGATCTACCTCAACCCACGTTTTGAGCTTAAATTTGGGACTCCAATACAAACTGTGAACCCTGTTTTATACCCATAGGGTAAAATATTCCAAAATCCTTCCTTAGTCGATACTTATGGTGTAAAAGGTACCTTATGTCAAAAATCCATGATTCTAACACCAGTGATTTGGGCTGCGTGTGCAATCAAAGCATTTGAAATTAGTAATTGATTTCAACTTGATAACTCTATCTGATTCTAAAATAACTATAAATTAAAAATTAAAAAAAGCCACTGATATAAATACGCTTTGGTGAAGATTTTAGGTACTTCCTACCCACTAACATAAAACTCAAAGGTTTTGTTGTATAGGGGTTTTTTTCAGTTTTAATGTAGTTTTATTTTCTTGAATTTTATATTTTATACTTATTACTAGTAGACACGCTACCATTTACAGTATTTTAACATCATCTATTTATTGAGACCATTCCAATGAGCCCAAACACAATATCTCTGCTTTGAGTTGGTGAGGAGTAGTAGGTTATTTGGCAGCATCAGGTTACCAACAAAAATTACTGCATCGTGTTCCAAAGTTACATATCGATTGAACAAGTGTAACTAGCTTAGAATAGTCCTCCAATTTTTTCCAAACATTTTTCCTACTCTATCATCAGACACTGAACACCATCAATCTATATCCTATTCATAAAGACCATTCCAATGAGCCCAAACACGATATCCATGCTGTAAATTGGTGAGGAGTAGGGTATCCTGCAGATTCCAAGTGACGCTGCAGCATCAGGTCAAGGTGACCATGTCAGTGCAATATCATTGAAGTTCCAGGATACCATATTTGGAATCGATCAGACCTGTAGAAGTTATTCATGACCCCCTACATTAACTAGAAAAGAGCTGATAATCTTCAAACGGCTGAATAGTTTTTATTGAATCTTAGCTAAGAACACTCTCGATCAAGAAACCTTTATAAGAATTTTAATATTAATAAAAAGTTGCGCACTGCCTTAACCTAAAGAAAAACCATAGGTATAAACAGCCACAATAGATAGTATATTATTTGGAATACACCCGGGGGTATACGCGACGCGTCGCGGGCAAATCTCTTGTTGGCCATGATTCAGATAAGTTGTGATTTTCATAAATGTAGTATTTTGACTTGTTCCTGCTAAGGAACCTCAAATTGTGTCAGTTGATCGAACTTCAGTCAGGCAGGCATCGGATAGTTTTCTCAGTAGCAACAGTGGATATTTAGGCCAAAGATTTATTTCGGCTACCACAGATATAACTATGTAGAATTCTAAGATAAATATTAAGTGATTGGTAAACTGTGGTTTTAGGAGACGCCACTCTACACCGTGTGTAGGGTGTTTTGAAAAGTCCGAAATAATAATTGGGAATTTGAAAAAAAAAATGTGTTAAATGGCAAGATCATATATAAGTTTTATAACAAAACATTTTAATTTTTTTTATTATCGCAATAATTCAAAAGTTATTTCAAAATAAAAATTATTTTTTGAATCCAGTACCGAAGACACGCCGACAGCTCCCACACAAACCCGAGCCCGTGTGACGTCATAATGTTAGTTTTCCCTCATTGCAGTTCATATAGAAATAATAAGTACAGTGTTTTGTCCTATTTAATTTTGTTGTCATTGTTAAAATAAATAATAAATTTTCAATATTATTGTCTAGTCACGTGTAATAGCCCTAAACGCTGTACTGTTATTAAATAGCTATAACATTATGACGTCACAACTATAACGTGACCAAGCATGGCGCGTTTATAGTCACGTGATCTTTTTTTAAATTCTATCAGTTTTTAATTGAATATAATTAATTGAAAATTTTTTTTTTTGTTTTTTGCTTTAAATATCAATATTATTATTAATAAAGTTTCAAAATACATAAAAAAAATCATTTTTTTTTTTCAAATTCCCAATTTAGGTTAATATACTTATAGCTCATAAAATATGTATAGATGTCGAATGAAGACAGACTATACATAACTACCATATAATTTTCTGAGTTATGGGCATATGAATACATAAATTAATTGAGAAATAAATAAATAAATAAATAATATAATTTGTGTAAAATATCCATTATATAAACAAGCGTTTCCAATAAAAGCTATAATTGTCTACTTCCGGCTATTAAGCTAAACAATGAATATTATATTATTATTAATTATTATTATGTTCTTTTTGAAAAATGTATTGTTTATTTTTTGGCATTATTGAATAATTCATTAATTATTCATACTTATCAACGTCCGGTTTAAAACTATGATTTTTTAATTGCTAATTGCGCTTTCTTATGAACATAATTTAATTGTATAGATCATAAAACTCTACATCCATTTGAAAACTATGAAAACTTACTTGTTTATTTTGTGACGCAGATATGGACAGAATTATATATTATATATCTTTATTGCAATTTTCTGTTGTGATATTCGGGAACTCAATACGTAAGCTTTTAAATACCCTTATTGTTTTTTAGGTTAATTGTTTTTTATATTCCTGTAAGAAAATCTATTTAATAATGTGTGGATGTTAATAATATTAGAGTTGATAATTAAATTTTCAATACTCATACTCTGAAAGTAGGTCTGAAGTTGCCTGAGAAGCGGGTTGAAAGTAATACTTTTCAGGCCCGGGAGTTTCGCTTTCAACTGACAGCTGTCAAATTATAAAAAAAAACTAGTTCCATTTTCACATTTCTATGGAACCATGTTCAAACTTTTTCTACAGTCACTCAATTACAGCACGATGTAAAATTGAAATAACATAAAGTTAAGTATTAATTCAAGAATATATTTTTTAAATGACTTAATTATAATTTAGTTTCAACAATTTCTTTAAAATAACATAGATTTGGGCAAAATATTTAAAGATGAAAATGAAAAATAATGGCTAAATAATAAAGTTGGCCGGCCAACGAAAAAAAAAACAAAATAGGCGGCAATCCGATTTTTTTTCGAGTTTTAGAGTATTGTTTATACTTCCTTGTATTATTTCTTTAGCCAATTCCTGTTTTTATTTTTATTTTCCTTGTATTCGTAATGAAAAGCACAGTGTTTACCTCGGGTGAAAGATTTATTTTGTCCCTCGAACTATTAGCGCCCTCGCTACGCTCGGGCGCCAAACCCCGTCTCGGGACATAATAAGTAACTTTCACCACTCATGTAACAATGTACTATTTCATTAATTACACCCACATCGTTTTATAATAATTGTTATTTTTCAGCCCCATCCCACGATATTCTCCTGAATGGTATGTTTAATGAGATAATTACTATTGACAATAGCAAATCCAGCATGACTTAGTCATGCTGCGCAAAGGCATGCCTAGAGTCTGTTCTCACGATCTGTATAATTATAACTATGACAACATTTGGAAATACGATTTTTTGTCTTTAGATACTTACTATTTTTCCACCATTACACTCCAAAATCTAAACGGAACAAGTATAAAAGGGAAAACTGCATATTTAAACTTGTTTTTATTTTGATAAGTTTATAATAGTTTCCGTGAATAAACTGAAACTTTCCTAAATATTGTATTGATTGTATGTACCTGAAAATATAAAACTGAAAACGTTTTAAAAAATAAGACCCGACTACGGAATTTTGCATTATATTGACTGCAAAAAACATAACCCGTCCTTTTGGCTTTGCCGTCAGTAGTCGGGTAAAAAACAGAACACTGTGAAGACGTTGTCTGTATCTAAAGCAGGGTCGCTGAGCACGAAGAATTTCGTACAATGACCTGTTAATACCTGTCTCTGTCACTCCCGCGTAAATCTAATACGTCTCGCTCACACAGTTGCCGGTCACACGCAGTTCACGGCAACTGTGTGAGCGAGACGTATTAGATTTACGCGGGAGTGACAGAGATAGGTAATAAAAGGTCATTGTATGAAATTCTTCGTGCTCAGCGACCCTGCTTTAGTCATATGGCGATCAGGGTAAATTGAGATCTATACAAATCTACTTAGTCATTTCCAGAAGTAATCGTCAGGATAACAAGTCCAATAGGGATCCAGTCGAATCATATTCTAGTAAGAAGATTGCAAGTTGGCAACTCACTCATATCGACATATTGACCAAAAGATACCCAAGCTGGCAAACTTGAAAAAAAACCCATGCAATTTACAATACAATAATTTATTGTTATATATACATTTACAGACAACGATACCACTAAATCAATTCAACGATATGGATTCCACAAGACACACGATTGTGAAGATTTCCATAAAGCCTACATGTGCGTTAAGGAATGTTTGGAAAGAGGTTATCATGTGGCTGAATCGGACCGATCGTGCACTTGTAGGTGTTACAAAAATAGAGATAAAGCAGCTTATTTGGGTTTAGATAATGCTACCCACAACCGAATCAAATATCCCATTCCGACAACCAGGAAGCCATTATGGTTCATCGGAAAACATCAGAAATTGTCAGGAGGAGAAATTGTGGATACAAGTATTGAGTTCCCCAATGATCCTTCCTCTGAACCTGGGAACACAGGAAATACGGACAACATAGACAATGATGATCAAGATGACAACAATACCCAGAATACTGGTAATGCGACTATTACGTCGACACCTACCGGAGACGCCGAATTCGGGGGAAATAGGCTAAATACGACCGGGGAGGAAAGACAAAACGGCACAGAAGGAAATGGAACCCAACTTATCATGCAAGACCATGGGAACCTTGATGAAAATAATACATCAAATGTATCGGAAACAATTAATGGAGAAAATATCACCACGATTACAACAGTGGAGGAAAAACAAGACGATGATTAGCCATCAATTTAATAAACAGACTAAAGATTTTCTGTTACAAGGCTTTTGTATTTCGCTCAGTGACCTCCTTAAAATATTATTATTATTTTTGGTTTCTTCATTCACATGACAAGTTTCGTATATAAGAATGACATTGACAGCATGCTTTCATGTTGGCGATACGATTACGCGTGTTTGTACTTGGTGTTCCCACTAGGCACACGGTAACTAACTTGCCATTTGCATTTCTTACCTATAAAAAAAAACTTTGCGGGAATTCACACGAAACCCTTCACCGTTCTGTCTAATGAGTTATTGGACAGATATTGGCCGTATTTGCCATCTCCGATACAGTAAAACCTACCTACCTATAGGTATCGGTGACGGGTTAACCGTGTGAATGTCCGCGAAGTCATATTTTTTTCTACAGAATCCGTAAATTCTCCTTTCAACTGAATATGTATGAAGCGTAACTGATAATTATCGATATATTTCGGTAACGGCCGCATTAGGGAAATAGGTAACTTCCTTCTTCTAATAAAATATTAATCGCCATACTAGAATATGCGCTATCAATATCTATTGGATACCGGTGAACTAACATAAGGTACAGGTTGCTGTTCCATCTTTGAAGTAACTCTAACGTCCTGTCATTTTCTATTTAGAAGTAGGATTAAGTTCTTTTGAATGACTTATAAGTAAATGTTGCTAATGGAAATGTAACATCTCTTACACCCCCGTAAGGGACAACAACATAATTAATGATATTTGCAACACACAATCAAATATCGATGTAAGACACATTTAAAACTGGTAATTATTGTGCAAATAATATCCACCACACCTAAAACAAATTTTGTTTGGCACCAAAAAATGTTTGCCTATCGGTATAATCGGTATTTTACTTATTACAAATGAATGTTCGAAATTATCTTTAACTAAATTCAGGATTTTTCATAGGTCCTGGACCCGCGGAAACGCCGGCGTGGTGCTTCGATAAAATAAAATTAGCCTAAGTTACCCTTGTAAAATCAGCACTCTGTCAGCAAAAGTCCCGTTAAAATCAGTCCAGCGGTTTCAGAAATCAGCCGGAACAAACAGACAGACAAACAATTTTTTTTAAAATTGTTTTTGACACTTTCATTATGCATTTGCTAAAATGCTATTATTTTTACATTAAAAACAGCTACATCAATTTTATTTATTTGTATAGATTTTCTATCGATACACAGGGGTAAACAGCAGGCAGAAAACTTTTTATGCAATACCCGAGAGGAAATACTCGAGTGACGGCTATGACGTATCACTGAGATTTTTTACCAATACATATTTTTGCTTTTATATCGATATATCAATTTCTTTTATCAGCTTTGACGTTTTTTTTATGTGAAAAGTAAAATAATTTTACTTACAGACAGTTTTGTGACAAGGGTACCAACAAGTGGTAAAAGGAAATAGTTGGGTAATGCAAAAATTGTTTGTGTTTGTAAAATTGAATGGGATACCAAATTGTCTTCGGCGACGGTTACTTACCTCTAACCATCAGAAGGACCGTCTGCCAGTGTGCCTACCTAGGCAATAATAAGGCAATAATATTATCAATGAAGTTCTCATGTTATTATTTTGAAATCTTTAATTTCTATACATTGAACTCGGCTCTGAAATAAATGGTTTGATTTGATATTAATAAAAAAAAGGAAAGTAAAAACGATACTAATTGTCGCTAAAGAGATAATATGTAACCAGTCACTTTTACTTTACGAATAGGTACTGTACTTATTAACCGAATGATAAACAAGACCTCATATTTTTAAGATTGCTACGATATACAGGTTGAAACAGAAAGGGTATACTTTTTTTTCAACCCTTAACTTTGTAAATCTAACACTATCAGCTTTGGAGGAAACTTGTAAAACAAAAGGTGTTACAGAGATACAGCTGTTGACAGTCTTCATAAGTCTACAAAACCTTTAGTACTTCAACTGACACACAAAGCCGTTGCAAAGTTGCAAAAAAATAGTATACCCTTTCTGTTTCACTTAGTATTAAGTATGATAATATAATACGATATGATACATTTTATCAGAAAAACGAAAGGACAACCAATAGGCAGATATTGAAAAGTATAACTTTTATTGAGTGAGCTGTCGCACTTCATCGCTCGGGCTGTTTGTCACCAGGGGTTTGAGTTATAAATCTCGCGATGACCCTCCCTTATGGCAGCTGAGATCAGGCGCGATATGGGTCAGCTAGGGACAGCCCTAATAAAACTTGAATTGGCGATTAGGTTGCTGTACCAAAATTCGAGTCTGACCGAAATTTGCATTTTTATATAAACAGTTTTCTGAATATTGTCAGTCAAGATTAAAGTAGTTAGCTATCATAGAAATTATGTTCCTGAAGGTAGGGACGCCTTCTGTTAAGCAGTAACCGTAGGGTATAAATGGTTGTAATACCAAAAGCATATCTCGCACAGTGCAGACCTGAACAGAGGGAGGGTTAGGGAGGAAAGGAGTTGATCTTCCGGTTCTCTCACTCATGGTACGAAATGCAGATATGCTAGCTACATTACTCTGATCTTCTTAACGACCGCTTGGCGCAGTGGTTCGAGCGTAGGCCGCTCGGCTCACTGCACATGGTGGTCACGGGTTCGATTCCCGCCGGGGCTAATTTCGGAAATGGCCTTTTCGTAATTTACCCTGGTCTGGGTGTCACTGGGATCGCCCCCAGTCCATTGTACGGTACCCATAGTACAAGCTTTGCTTAGTTTGGGACCGTACAGTTGGTGTGTCTGTCTGGCGATATTTATTTATTTATTATGTGAGAGGGTGGTACTATGCTCGTTGTTAGCCCTATATGAGCCCATATAATTGGCTACGGCTTGGCTGTACCACTTTAAAATTAACAGTTGTTATTACTCAAAGAATGGCATTTTATTGTTTATTTGATAACCTATAAAATAATTAATAAATAATAATTTTAGCCCTTTTTGGCGTCCCACTCCTGGGCACGGGCCTCCCCTCAAGACAAGGGGGATTCAGGCCATAATCCACCACGCTGGCTCAGTGCGGGTTGGCGGATTTCATATGTCTTTCAAAAATTGGTTAAATCTTCTAAGACATGCAAGGTTTCCTCACGATGTTTTCCTTCACCGTAAGCAAGTGATAATCATATAGAAATTATGATTCGCACATAGACTTCGATAAATCCAGAGGTGCGAGCCGGGGTTTGAACCCAAGACCTGGTGCCCGCAAGACGCGTGCATTAACCAATCGGCTATCACTGGCCCTGGCTATAACCTATAAGTAGGTAAATAAAAGTAAGCCGTTGAGCGTGCTTAGTTAAGAAACAAAGAAACTAATTTCGTAAGATAAGACGGCTAATCCGCAATGGCATACTTCTATTAAAGATTGCTTGATTTGTAATAAAACGCTTTTGTGCTCTACTTTATCTGTCCGAGCACAATCGAGGGCGAAACAGGAGGAAGGCAAACAATAAATCCACCTACATAAAAATTGCAACAACTTTGTTCATAATGCCGATGGAGGCATCATCAAAAGTTGGTTCGCTTCGCACCCTCGCGCCCATTCGTGCAGAGATTACCAATAAATCCAATACGGGATAATTGGCCGGCTTAATTCTGTTCTATCTTTCTACTTAGTTCAGTCGTCAGAATGTGCCAGCTAAGGCCCCTTGGGAGAGTCCAGTCGAGAGCACAAACACTGATCCGCCGCCGAACGAAAATCGCACCTTGCGACCATTCATAGAACTGACTTTCACTTGCCAAATATGAAACAAAGCAGAATGAACGGCAAATGAAGAAAATGGCACGCTTAATGAGGTATTTTCAGTTTTCTGTGTCTCGCTATGATTTATTTGTGAATGTAATGTTTGGCCAGTTATGTTTTGATACGTAGGAGGCGCGGGGCGCCGGAGTGACACGTGATGGACATCGGTGCCGCGCTCCCCCGCCTAATGGATGAGAATTATGGAGTCAAGGGGTGGCAGCGATTTGATATTCGCATCAGCCGCTGGCCCTCGGGACCGCTGCGACGTGATTCAATAGCTATGTCCTGCTATCGACATTTCTATACTTATTCAGACATGGTAATGCATCCAGATAAATCGATTATGCAACGTTACCCTATAGGTGTTGAGGGAACCATGATGTATGAACGTCAACAATACTCCACATATATGGCATGTTTATGGGTATTTTAAGCACGTACCTAATTGAAAATCAACACTTGGGTTTTTTCGGGCCCTGGCTGGAAGATCACATCCAGACTGTCGCGAATTTTCAAAATAAGATTTTTCGCTAGAGGCCATTTATTACACAGATTATTACATTTCATTAGATTTAGGACTTAGCAGGCGCAATGACAACAATGGTAATATCTAATCAATTTCAAATTTAAATGAAAGTTTTTGATTACCTATGTATGTAATTATAGCTAAACGTTTAAAAGTGGTAGATGCATTTAGCTATAGGTACCTACAGTAGATTTATTTATATCGTGTACCTGTACCTACGTCCATCGCATTTTATTCCTCCGCCTCATGACGAGTTTGAATTAAAACGTCACTCAGAGCGGAAAAATCTCGTTCCGAGAAATTAGCCAGCGAAATTCCAACAAATAATTAATCTGGAATTATCATACAAAACGATGCTAGCGGGATGCTCGCCCATTATTACCATTCATTTCAAATCAGCCGTGCGGAGGGTCGGGGAGGGCACCCCTCGACCTGAATAAGCATACATTTTCCAATCAGCCCACGTATCATTTAACTCGCTATTAAATTCGACTTCTTCCCTCCGAACTATTATCATGTCAGAAAGGATCCGAGTAAGTAAATACATGTTTATCATTTAAAGGAACTTGGCTGCGAATTGCTTCGTTTAATCTAAAACTCCATAGCCCTTCTGCCCCAAAATTTATTGTGTGGTAACCATTGAAAGTACTAAAAAGAAAATTCAGGTGGTCCGTTATGCGAGCAGCGAAATACTTTTGATAAGCGCCGTCATAACATTCATGCTTAAGACCTTTTACAGTAATTACTCGGTGTGAGCGCCCCCCGGTCCAATTAGAAAATTAAAACGTTATGAATGAAGTCTTCGGTGTTTCTTATAGACCTACGAAATAGTATTTACCGATAAATATGTAGGTAATAGGTATGTGTGTTGTAAATAAACGTATGTTTACGTCATATACATGTAAAAAAATGGAATGGAAAGGTACCTACAACTTATTTGCATAAATCAGTCACAAATTCATTTTATTTGTACCTTATAACTCATGGTAGAGTAAAAAAACTCAATAAGGTTAATCTAATTTAAAGTTCATTCAAAAATGTTAAATTTAGTCGCGTAATTTACACACTTAGATAAAATCTGGATGAACATTAAAAAGTGTCTTACACATAATGCAATTACTATAGACATATTTTGAGGTGAAATATCAAAAGCATATTTGATCATCATAAAACATAGTCGAAAAATCTCGATCAATAATACGCATGGAAATGATTGCTACTTTCAATTCATTTCATCACGTGAAATTATATTTTTCTTTCACTGTTATTTCACCTGTGATTGTTCACAGTCAATGATTTTATTCAGATTGAACTTTCACTATGAGACGTATACCTGTAAGTCATTGGTCGATGATTTATCATTAAAACTGTGACAGTATCGAACGTTATGCGATTTCATTGCAATGATTTTTAACTATATCAGTAGCAGGTGCTACTTATGAAAACCTATATAATATGATTTTTCACGTGCTACCTGTGAAATGTTCCATCATTAATCAATATAGGTAGTAGGTAACGCTGTTGCCTGTGTACACGTGTCAGGAGCCGGTGCGGCGCGCGGCGCCCAGGTCGCAGTCACCTGACACCGAGTCACCCGACCTCCCTCGCTTATTAAATTAATAACTTGAACACCGTCATTATCCGACTAATTGGAGGGGTGATGGGCTCCTTTTAACACATTACCTAAGCGTTTAACTCGAGTTTTATGAACTGTGTAATTAATATTTCCTCCACTCCGCCGCGGAGCACATACAAGATTATCCACGCCGATTAAAATAAGTAAGTATTCCCTTTGAATTGTTTCAGATCACATTGTATCACGTTAGCCGGTCTAAATTGGCCATAACGGCAATTATCTAAAGTATTAATTAACGACTAACGGTAAAATGTTGCGATGTTTTGTAAACATATCATTTTGCTGCCCTGCCGACGCTTTAGGCTAAATTTTACTTAGAAATTTAAGAGATATAATTAAGAATTTTGCAGAGCGCAATAATTTAGGGATCGCCTAATGAATGATATCAGGTTCCGGATAATTAACGCCGGAGGCAGATTGTTATTTTTGTTATAAAATATAAATGTTGACGAAGAAACTGGCAGATAGATGAGTATCTGTTACATTCAAATACAACACTTCATCTGGCATTGCTGATGATCCTGGCCTGCAGGAGCAACAGCGGTGAGCCTAACCAGGCATAGCCCCAAAAAATAAAAAAACAACTAATACTTTCAATAAGTACTTACTGTTTTTGAAGTAAGGTACTTGGTAAATCGTATTTCTTAAATAATTCAATAATTAAAAGGTTCCAATAACAATTAGGAATTGTGTTGTTAACATGATACATATACATTAAGTGGATGGCGAAGACCTTGTCGCTCGGTGTGTGTTTCCCGTCAGTAGCAGCCGAGGCCCTACAATCGCGAGCGTGATACAAATATACACATATAATTTTAATACGGGGGTGAAGCATTAAAAGTCAGGGATCAAATGCCTTTAATACATCAGAAAACTGTGGAGTTGGTGTTATGTTTATTTTTTGTATCTTTTTAAAATATGATGACGTTTGATTTCGCTAGTGAATGTACCCATGATGTGCTATGTGCTTATGGGTTGCTGGTAATATTCTATTAAAAAAATATCACGTTATTTAGCGAAGGGGATAAGTATGTGTACGTGCCTAAATAAAAATAACCGACCCTTGATTACGAATAAGCAAAGTTGCATAAATAATATCCCTGTAAAAGCAAAGCACGGCAAGCAACCCATTAATTTTTGAATTCCTTTTAAATTTCACATCTACTTGAATGTGCTTGAAGCTCCAAAGCTTTCGTTGGCGAAGTCTGGAGGCATTCACTAGGGGCGCCCGCTACGCGCCTGCAGCGACGCCGACACGGCTTACCTGGCCTAACGCCGCCGCTTAGTATAATCTCCACTCATATTTACATATATATAATCACATATTAAACTAAATACATAAGCATGATATATGTTAGACAGGAACTTTAATAAATATTGTTCCAACAAGTTAACCCCCAGCTGAGGTTTTGTTGAAACCAAAAAAATCATTTTTAGTAAAATTTGTCCTAAATTTTGGTCTTGTGTTTTCGTAAGTCAGATCCAAGATTGATCTTGCAAGACTTGAGCAAGAACCTCTTCTTTCATTAAGATTAAGTTCTTGTCTGGGTTATGTTACTTATAATAAGAATTAAATGCCAACTAGGTCTTGTGAAAATTCAAGACGAAAACTGCAGTACAAATATAAATGTTGGGCAAATAGTCACTATTCCACTGCTATTATCTATCATTAAATATTCAGACAAATCCGCTGACATATTACGCATCCGTCAATAGGGTTTGAGCCGTCACCCTTTTAATTTAGAGTTGGACGAGGGGTCATTAAACAATAAAGTGTTGATTAAAAGCCCCCATGCGTGGCTGTCGGCTGCGAATAACTGCACTTCCTGGCTCGAGCCATTATTTTATCATTGATGATTGGCACAGAGCAAGTGTCGAGTGGTGTTACAACGAACTTGTACTTCTTGAACGGGATGAGAGTGAAGGACCAAATCTTATTGAGAGGATAATATGTTTATTATTTATATCATGAACTACTTAAAGAACCTTAGCTCAAGATTTTGTAAAGACAGAAAAAAATACAGATGTATTTAATAATATTTTCAGATAGCGTATTTTATAGCAATCGAATCTTCACTGTCGACATAAGAAGCTGTATCCAATATGGATGTACATTATTATTTCAATTATCTCTGATTGATTGTTTCTCTATAGACGTGTACATGTTACTATGTCGATATCTTTATGGACTACCGTGCTCGCACGAGACTAGGAGATAATTACTTCAGATAGAGATAATATGGGGAGCAACGAACCGGGGCCTCATTACGGCGGGGATTTCAGACTCGTTCTTACAATCCCTCATATCATTATACAATCCCTCGTGTTCAGACCAAGTTAGAATTAGACTAGTTCAGCGCCCGACTGTGTACTATACCTTATTATGTGAAACGTACACAGAATACAGAGATATTCTGGAAAACCATCTATGGAAATTGTATACCAATCGTTAAAAAGAGAACCGTCCTGTTAACAGATTTTAAATCATTGCCGTCACCCGCGGCCATTGTAACGTCAGGTTAGTTCAAAAGCGGTCGTTCCAGTCGAACAAAATGATCTTCGGCCGAACGGATTGCGGGTTCCACACCTCGCGGATCAATAGATCTCATTCAAATAATAATAAGGAGTTATAGATCAGGCGCGAGTGTCAGGACGGGTTGCGCGAGCGACTGACGCGCTGGGCCGCGAGCCCCTGCGCCCGCGCACCCCCTGCGCCGCTTTCGCATTTGAGTATGGAAATGGATATTTATTTCACGTCTGGGCCCACCGCAACCGTCTGCGGTGATCGCCGAAGATGATAGCGCCTCGATTTATATATTTCACTCGATGATCGGTAGCTGCTACTACGTTTACCATACAACTGCCTGAATTGACAGCCCCCATATACAGGATGTTAGATAAATCTTGAACTAAAACTGTAACGGTATTTAAACTTAAAATATTTGTCCATGAAGCTCTTTGTCTACTTAATCAATGTTTGATTTATTAAATTATAGGTAAATAATTTTTGAAACCCAAATTGTCATGATCAGAATCAATGTCTAAACTTAATTTATGTCTCTAATTATGTCAACACGCAGCTGGCTTCGTACCACAGTTCAATATACAACAACCTGTGTCGTGGAACGCGATGCTGCATGCAAAGTCTAGCGCTCTATAAGCTTGGTCGTGATTCTTCGCGTATGGCCACCATCGCCCCGACATGAAAGAAACGCAATGCCTCACTCTTTAAAAGGCAAGATAATTGATTAGCATCTAATAATGGAACAGTAGACATCATATGTGGACCTTAAGGGTTACTTATCTATAATCAATTAAATGTATAATTACGTATTCGAAGTGTTTGGTTTACCAATAAGTATTCATCGATTTATAGATGATATTACTTTGCATAAGGAGTAAGACTGCTTAAAATAACCTTTGAACTTGAAATAACAATGATGAAATATAAGTTTGCAATGCACGTACCTACCAATTGCTAAAATAAAATATATACCTAGTCCTGTTATTATAAATATTATGATAAATACAATACTCTTGTATAGTATGCAAATGAAGCCGAAAATAAAATTATAAATTTAAGTTATTTACCTACCTACCGACTCAGTTGAAAGAATTTTCTTTTTATCAAGCTCATTACTAAGTAATAAGTACGCCGAGGCATTTTATTTTCTCTCCCAGCATGAATGCATTTATTTTTCTCTGAGAATACGAACAGATTTAAAATTTATAATGTGGCCATGTCACGTCTTGGGGTAATTAGGTGTGGCTCGGCGCGGGGCCGCGGTGAGCGAGAGAACGATGCGTCTGCGACTATTATTTCTATTATTTTCACTATACATGTTCGCCGCGCTGAATAATTATGGACCTCTGCGCCGCCTTTACACACATTTTGCATACTTACTGCCCAGATAACAGAGTACTTTATTGAAATGGTTGTAATATTGTGCATACAGGCAGAGCAAAAGAAGAAAGAATTTAGAGCTGTTCCAATAGATTTGAAACCGCGCAATCGGTTTTAATTATGACTTAACATTATTTAGAACTGGATACCACTATTTTAGTCTAAGACATCTTATTATAGGTACTAGTATTCCCGTCATAATGGTCAAAATTCGACCATAATTATTTTAAACGTCATTAAGGTTCTATTGTCAAAGACTATTTGATACTGGCACGCAGAATACACTATGGAAGTCCTAAAAGAAAACTGTCACCGTTTATCATTCAGTCAGTCAGTCAGTTACCGAGTGGAAGTTACAAATGTGTGTGTGTCAAACGCATGGTAGTGTGTGTAATGTTTTATTTACTGATTTTATTGTATTTCTAAGTATTATAATAAAAAATATCAACAGTCTGCACTCCTTCTCTATACGAGTATAAACTATAAGTGTGCCAAATTTCATACTCCTCAGTCCGCGCAATTTTTGTAAAAAGTGGTACAAAGTTTTTCCTTTACCTATTAATATATAGATTTATTAGGTACATAGGTACATAAAATAAAAAGTGAGTTGTAGATATATTTTTATCTAGTATTAAAATGTGAGTAGAAAAAAATGTGGATTCCATGTTTACGCATATAAATGTGGGTCGAGTAATACCATAGATGTCTTCATTTACATTTTACCGACATACCAAATTTACCTGCATGCCTAATACGGTTATTATAAATGCATAATCTGTGCGGGACGCGATCAAGTGAATTATTCAAAGCAGAGCTATATAGAGATATTTAATGGAAACATATAAAACATCGTGGCTCAAAACTGATACACATTAAAGCTGATTTAATACGAGCGATAAAGGGCGTACCTACATTATGAAAGGTTAATAAAACATGGCGTCGCGAGGAGGCCGCGCATATTCCAACATTAATTGGAATATGGCGATAAGTGGCGAAGAGGTGGTTCTTCATCATTAAGATAATATGTAAATTAGTGGACGAGATTGTAATAAATTCCCTCGGCGAGACACTGAGGATCAGCCTTGATTGATTCGCTGATGATAAAGCGGATAAAATGCGAGCAGTCATTACACTGGCGTTAACATCGCCTTATATTTTGATGTGTCAGATAAGTACAATTTATTAAATTAACACGAAATTAATTTCACTTTATTTACCTATGATGAATACGTTTAATTGTTACAAAAATATATATGTCTATAACACTTATTACAAATAGATGTAACGTACTATACATATGTAGACATCTTTGTTTATTAATCCTACTAATATTATAAATGTGAAAGTTTGTGAGTGTGGATGTATGTATGTATGTATGTATGTATGTATGTTTGTTACTCCTTCACGCAAAAACTACTGAACGGATTTGAATGAAATTTGGAACACAGATAGTTTATAACCGGGATTAACATATAGGATACTTTTTATCCCGATAATCCCGATTTTTTTTATACGTTAAATACTACGCGGACGAAGTCCGTGGGCACAGCTAGTGATTACATAATTTTGTATGGCTATATACATGTAAAAGAAAGTGTCTGTGCCTACCAGTAAATGCTCGAATATTGTGTTTGCATGTGTTATTTATTCTGATAAAAGATGTGTTTGATTGAAGTGATCTTTCAAGGGGTTACCATTTAACAGGGCTGAACATGATGTCTCCGATTCGACGTGACTCTATTCTTGGTAGGACTTGGCTAATTTGGCTAGCAGGACTACAAAATGTAAGACCTATAAACAAGACTAACAGTATGAGAGTCATGCTCACAGATATAGATTTACATAGATAACGCAAATGGATGTACTTCGCGTATACGGAACCCCGACCAAGCGTCAAGGTTGGTCGCCGTTAACTTGCAATCCACGCGACTACAGATATAAAAATATGAGTATGAGCGAGATAATCACTCGAGAGAATCATAGCGGGCGGAGGGGAATCGGTGGGATCGGCTATGGCTGGAGCGCACTTGCGCTCGCCCTCTGTCCGGGTGAAGTTGTTATGGCCACTCTGGCCAACAACATATAGTCAAATTAAAAAAAAAAAAACAAGGTGGGATCGGCGTCTTTGAATCGGTTTGGATTCCCGTCACTAATGACGTCACAGTAGGTGTTAAAAATTCGGCACGCTTGGTTTCAATACAAATCGCGATACTTGCGTTATCTATGTAAATCTATATCTGTGGTCATGCTGTAACCAACTGACTTCAGCACATATAGAGAGTGGATCGACCAGGGTAGAGACCTTTAAAATACGTTCTTATTAAATTCAAGTGAGGAGGTTACAATTACGAAGATATCAGATTAATTTTAAATCCCTATACATTAATGGATGATTACAAGTTTTTTTATGTAACAATGTCGGGCAACAAGCGTACGACCTGCTTCATGTTAAGCAGTTACCGTAGCCTTTAGATGCTTGCTTAGAGTACCACTCTCACACAGAAAATCGGCGTAAACTAGTTATTATAGCTGCGTTTCGTATTCGTACGTTCAGCTCGGCTATGTGCGAGCAATGCCTTTGGTATGGCAAGCATCTATAGGCTACGGAAACTGCTTAACATCAGGCGGGTCGTACGATGGTTTGCCAAAGTCGGCAAGTCAGCTAGATACAAAATCCTACCAATATTATAAATGTGAAAGTTTGTGAGTGTGGATGTATGTATGTATGTATGTTTGTTTGTTACTCCTTCACGCAAAAACTACTGAACGGATTTGGATGAAATTTGGAACACAGATAGGACACAGATAACCGGGATTAACATATAGGATACTTTTTATCCCGATAATCCCGAAATTTTTGTTACGTTAAATACTACGCGGACGAAGTCGGGGGGCACAGCTTGTATACTATAAATAATACTTTTTAAAAATGTAAACTGGCACTAAGAAAGGAGGCTGCACCCCACAGGGGCGGTACCAAATTGCGCCTCAACACACGTGTGTGAAGTCAACGTCGTTCTCCTGACAGAAACAGACAGACAGGACGGCAAAATTTGTCATTGGAAAGCACGTAATGTACATTCTATTATTACGGCCTTTTATTTTTCAATTACGGACCCCGAGCCGGCGGCGCCTCGGGGTTAACTTCGCAGGAGCCCGACATATTTTCGTTCTTTTATTTCCGAGCATTTGTTTGCTTTTATGATTTCTTTTATACCGTACTATCAATTCGTGGAATTGTTTGTAGCCCAAGTTTTAGGAGGTCGTAATGTAGTGCGCGCCGATCGTTTTGTTTTAATGATTAAGCTATGAACAAACGCTCAGGTGTGAGATTGATTATCGTCATGAGATCTTCAGTGTGTTTTTGTATGTAGGTATATTATTTAACTAGCTGTGCCCCCCGACTTCGTCCGCGTAGTATTTAACGTAACACAAATTTCGGGATTATCGGGATAAAAAGTATCCTATATGTTAATCCCGGTTATAAGCTATCTGTGTTCCAAATTTCATCCAAATCCGTTCAGTAGTTTTTGCGTGAAGGAGTAACAAACATACACACATACAACCACACTCACAAACTTTTACATTTATAATATTAGTAGGATTACGTTGGGTAGAAATATTAATATCTTCACTTTAAAATGCGTTCTGATTAAATTCAGGTGAGGAGGTTACAATTAAGAAGATATCAGATTAATTTTAAGTCCCTACACATTAATGGAAGATTACAAGTTTTATTATATAACAATGTCGGGAAACAAGCGTGCCACCTGCTTGATGTTAAGCAGTTACCTTAGCCTTTAGATGCTTGTATTTCCGACTTGAGGGGAGTCGGACAGAGCGAAGGGAATAGAAGCTTCCGATTCTCTTACTCATCGCATGAATCGCAGGTATATTAATTACTTTACGCCGCTCTTTTGTGTGAGGGAGGTGCTACACCGGATGACCCAGCCAGTATATGAACTGTAGTCGATTAACTTGACTACACCATCGTAAAAGATAGTTTGGACTACTAAAAATATTCTAGTTCTTATCTATTTAGGCTTCAGTGTATGGTTCCAAACCATTTTCTATAGCTTATGCATGATTAATTCGAAGGGTTGCGTCTAAAGTTACCATAAACTACATTTCCACGCCGTTTACAATGATTAAAGTCGTGATTTCGTGTTTGTTATTTCAGTATCAAAGCAGCCATCATAATAAATCATGTAAGTCATAACAAGGCGTGTTTTAAATTTGTTCACGAGCACTCCATTAAGTCAATACTAGGGAGGTGGGTCACGCGATGCAGCGCCACCTTGCGGGGAAAAAACAGTAGTACCAAACGTCTATTCTACTGCACCTCTAGCCAAGTGGCTTCGTCTGCATTCGTTTCTACAAATCGCTACGCTTCATGTATGGAAATGACATAAGTCACGTGATCTACTTATCGACTTGTAATGTCATCTCCATACATTTAAGCGTAGCGTTTTGTAGAAATGTTTCTAGGCGAAGCCACTTGGCTAGGGGGCCTGGTGACTTGCACTGGAACTTTTTTCGTTACCACAGTGTCAGTAAACAATACTTTTCGGTCGAGGGAGCGGTCCAACCTGATTGAATAGGTTAACCAAAGATGTAAGATGATATTTTATAAGTGTCCCCTAAATATATTATTTTTCAATGTGGTTTTCATGATTCTATAGCTCGAACCTTTGCTTGCAATTGAAATTTTATTCTCACCTAATTCCACCTTGTTTACTTTTAATTACTTCTTATAGGTATCTTAAAATGAGAACTAATGCCCATGCATGCCGGTAGTACCTACACCGCTCTGTATTTCACGTAGTAGTAATATTTTTTAATAACAATTGTTACTAATCGAAATTAGTTTTTCATAGCATACTTAATCTGTGGAATCATAGGGTTTAGATTATAATTACCTAATCGTGCAAAGAAGCTGTTGTTTTTATTGCGAACTGAAATATATAAATAATACCATTGCTTACCAGGATGGGAACTGGCATCTCCCTGGCATTACTGTTTTCCTGTACTTCGTCGTAGGTAGAGCAACGACAAACGATATCGGTGCGAACATAACCGCGGCACTCGGCGCCTCCCCGCGGCTCCCTCGGCTCCCTCGGCTCCCTCGGCACCACTCTGCGAACAAATTAAATCATTTCTATTTCGTCTGCGATTGTGCGCACGCGATCCGCTTCGTTATCATTATGAGGACATAGCAAATAGATCGGGAAATAGATTTGTGACTTAATATAAAAGCGGTTAAGGTGAGTTTGCTTTAATAATTGCGAAAGGTTACTGTAAGCTTTTTTATTCTTTGCACTTATAGTAATCGCCTGATGTAAGTATACCTTCTTTTTTTTTCATCGGCAGACTGATACACCAACTGTATGGTCCAAACTAAGCTTGTACTATGGATACCGTACAATGGACTGGGGGCGATTTCAGTGACACCCAGACCTGGGCAAATTACGAACAGGCCGTTTACGAAATTTTCCCCGCCGGGAATCCAACCCGCAACCACCATGTGCAGTAAAACCGAGCAGCCTGCGCTCGAACCACTGCGCCAAGCGTTCGTCGGTCTTCTAGTAAAGAAATAAGACCTTTACCGTTTTACCCGACTTCGGCCAAGCCAAAAGGACGGGTTATGTTTTTAGCAGTCTATGTATGTATGTATATATTTTATGTTTTACCGTAGCCCCTTAAGTACCCATCATATTTTGATGAATCAGATGTCAATCGATCCATTATTTAGTCCGCGTGACATTTCATTTCATACGAACAAAATTAATATGACTGATGTTACATCTTAAATAATGGGGGTTCTTGATTTTTTTTTGTTGGAGTATCGAGTAGGATGTCTAATGAAAGAGGAGTAAATTCTGAGTGTGTAAATATAGTATTATATAAAAATACAAAAGAGTAAAAAAAAAAACTATATTTCATCGTTTATGAGTACTACTAGCGATATCTATCGGCAGTTCTGAATATAATTCGTCTAAATCTGTAGTCGGGACTCGGGTTACAGTTTTTTAAACAACATTTGTTTCATCAACATTCATATCTAATGTGTAGTGCTACGTATTGAACCCATCTAGGACAGACCATTAAATTAGATTAGGTACCTTCATGAAGTACCATACTTTTAATACCGTTTGATGTTTTAACAAGATTTCCGACGTTGGTAGGTTAAAAGACTCATTTCAACCTGCTCGTGTACCTCTTCAAACTGTGAAAAGCTTAGAATAGTGTCAAAATATCAGTAAAGTACATCCTGTTTGATAGGATTTCTAGGCACGTTGTGTCCTTTACTCAATGTGGGCGTTCACCTGTGCGATGCCGCAATGCTGTAATACACTGTATGGAGATCGAGTGATCGATTGCGTATCTGTTATAAATCTAAACACAGTGAGAACATAAAATTTTATTCGTAACGACCACTTGTTAACGTTTGTTGTCGGTGTGTCGCACAATTTCACAACGAGCGCCGCGCCGGATCACGTAGCCTGTACTCTGAAATCCACGTTCAAAACATAAACTATTTACCAACTATTCAATATTCAATACGCGATTGCAAAATACGCCAAATTATTGCATTAGTAGCGAACAGGGATTCCCGATATTGTGGTTCAGCGATCGGCGGCCGCGCCGCGATATGCGGCATAAATAATTTAATAATTCGCAATACGGAATTTACCATACGATGTGTCGTACCGTTCGTCTGCTTCGTATTCAATATGAGTATTTGATTCTCATAGCGCGGGCGCATTGGGCAACGTACGAGCGGCTACTTTTCACCGAACGAAACGCTGGCTTCCGCGCGCCGTGTAAGGTTTATTTTAATAGAGAGATGACCGCTCGGCTTGGATCTTTTTAAATTGCATGTACTGATATGTAGGTGAATAAAGCACGTCTGTACATTTCAATATCGGGAACATCCGTGTTATACGCGTGACCTTGCAAATCACAGCCTGCTTTCCAAACGACTTCACAGAATCGTCGATCGGCGTCTGTATTGCGCGACCGTCACAATGTTTATAGAATATTTTATTAGTTCTTTACTTGTCGCGTTATTTAAGCAATGACATGTCAACCGCTATGGGAATTATTAACGACTCTGCCTGTCCTTATTCCCACCACTGTGTTTTTAATCGTTGTCTCAATCAAACTGTGTCTTGGTAGTACAAATATAGGCTTAATAATATGTAGGAGTTAGATACCTGATTCCAAAGAGGTTTTTGTTTTGAGTGGTAGCGAATAGTTTTAGATATATCTATTACAGAACTATACTTTATGAAAATTTATAAAGAATCATCATTTATTCTCACTCTGACAACTGTCTATAGTTTTACTATCGTATACTGGTCTTGTCGAAAATCCCCCATCCAAGGGTTGCCTGGAAGAACCATTAGCCTGCAATAGAATAGCCTAACACGCACTAAATTATAAATCTCACAGAAGATCAAAAGAAAAGTAAAGTAGCTACAATAGATTTATTTTATAAGATGAGTGAGAGAGTCGGTCCCCAACCCCCTCTCTTCCCCTACCTCTCTCCCACACCTAGCCAGGTCGGGAACGTGCAAGCATATTGCGTCAGTGTTGCCAGCATCTATAGGCTGTAGTAATTAGATCGTTCGTATGCTGGTTTATCGACTTTGCTAATAAAAATAAAGATACTGATGCCTCTACAAGATGCGGTAAGAGTTCTGGGAACGATGGCGAAATGAATATCTGAGCGAGCATCAAACAAGAAGGACTCAAGGAAAGCGACATTGTCGTCATAAGAGAACCCAACGTTCCACCATTGATGTAGCGAATGGCGCGTTTGTCCAAACTATATCCTGGCTCCGATGGGATACCCAGAGTCGCAGACGTCACACATCAAAGTGCACCCTGCGTAGGTCTGTACATAGCCTTTGCTCTAACACCATTCAGCACGCAATGAGAGACTCTCAAACACTAATACATCCGGGTCGTGCGGATAATACAAAAACAACTAGACATGTGTTGTTGCTGTTGACCCCCTTCTCCCATCAGAAGTCATATGAGCGGCGACCGTTACCTGAAACAGATGTGGCGTTTACTAGCTCATTTCTATTCACCTATCATTGCCCTGTTCGAACTTATGCCCGTTACATGTTTGGCCCAACATCTAGGTCTGGCCAATTCAAGTTATAAACGCTTGGACTTGGTTGAATATATTTGTAGGAAAATATGACAAGCATACACTCAATTTTCTAGCCTTAATAAAGTAAACTAAATTTTAAGTAGGGAAGGAAGTTACGGATATTTTTTGGCATTGAAATAGTTTGGTATATAGATACTTTGAATGTTTTCAATTACCTATTATTTTTTATCGATTTACATTTTCAGTAAGTCTAGTTTGGTAGACATTCGATGTTGGTCTGCCAGATTTGCCGAACGTAGCGCTCTAGCTAGGACATTGTAGAGCGATGCTCTATTCGGCCACAGCCGCGGCCAGACGTTCCCAAGGCCGTAAAGTGAGTCGTGACAATATGGTAACCGCGTTCCCGATATACGACCGTGTCGATAATATCATCCTTTGCATTCTGATAACATCGTAGTTTGATGTCGCGAGTTCGCCTGCGACATGCGTGCGACACTCAGAAATGATGCCTTACAGTAGCCACCAGATTTATGACCCGGGTGACGTGTTCCTGTGAATTTTGAAGCTCACACAGTCGATACTTTGTAATAAATAATAAATAGCTAATATAAAATTTGTCTCTAGATATATAGGCCGCTGTAGTTGAGTTCCAATTATATTAATTAAATTAAATAGTCCCAATACAGTTTACAGATATGGAATCATGCTAGCGAGGAATTCAATGCACGCATTAACTTCAACTGTTCATCAGACGAGATATCATATCCCGGTCACTAATAAAATAGTCCGTGACACAAAAATTATGATCAATATTAAACATAAAAGTGTACGGCTCGGATAAATCTAACCTGCGTTAAAAGCTTCAATATAACATCATATCTTAATTACTGCAATAAAAGTATACCTCTCTAAAAACCTCATAACTTCGTGTCTAGTGAAAAATAGGGAGACAAAAAATTCCTCATAAAGGATGGGGGAGAGTGGTCAACAAATTGACCAATGCTTAAATCACTCGCCGATAGCGGTCCTGCCCACAGACTCTCTGTTGATAGTGCAAGCCTTTAATAAATTATACACTTTAATAGATTTTTTAAGTTTTGTCGTTCGTTACTTAAGACGAAACAGAATGTTAAGGATAAAAGGGACCGCGGAAAAATGTTTTAATGGCTCTACGAATTCATTTCGTCCTTGCATCTGATTTCTCAGTGCATCTTAGTAAGTTTCGAGTCGTGCTAACCCTTCTAACCTCGGGGGAAAGAATGAATAAAATAATCAGACTCGCCGGAGCCCTGAGCAATTATGTGGAAATTTCCTGACAAATACACGTTATTGGTGAGGAGTGGGACACGGTAGCAGCGTGCACGGCAGCGGCGCGGCGCACCGCGGCACGGTGCGGCGCGGTCTCGGCTCGGCAGCGGCGCGGCGAGCTGTCGCCCGCTCGCCTAATGAGGCCGCTTGCTTCTTTTATTTATGTGACAAATGTAAATTGTTGGGTGAATCTTTCGCGAATATTTAGTGCGAGAACGCTTGAATACACGCCGTGTGAATATTCAATTACACACTTTTCTAATCGCAAATACATTGTTGCAATAAACATGTCATAGAATGTGGTTTAGCATTCATTACGGGATTACCCGAATGTGTGATCCGTAACGGCACAGTTCCGTGATCGTCTGATATAATTTGCGTGAATATCTGTAACGGTGGAGCGCGCTTACCTATCGCGGGATAATAAATCTATCTTTTACGGGCCGCGTACTTACATGTAGATACCTAGACGTGCGCGGAGTTTACAAGTTTAGAGCGTGTACACTAAAATTTATGTTTGAGAGATTTGTTCGCCACAAATAAGGTTGTCAGCGTGTGTTATCTAAGGGATCGTTAATTAATTAGAGAAATTGAGCGCGGCGCGCGCGGCGCTGGGGACCCATAACTCGCAACCCACCTCGTATCATAGCTCGGTCGCGTTTATTTATTTTTACCACTCACGTGAGCAAAATTGAATTCAAATAGCTCATGGACGTGTTCATGCAAACTGCAGTATCTCAATTCAGTTTCAAGTAAGTAACTTGGGCATTACTAATTCATAAATTATGAATAATTCTGAGATAGGTACGCCTATCAGACATAAAATGACTATATTATGTTATTTAACTCACGTTTTGAATAACTTATCCTTTAGTTCTCGTGCATAGGTAGGCGTGTGAAACCATTAAATGAAAGAATTTGAAGATTGGCCACATCACAATTTATCTTTTCAAGTGTTATTTAAATTGAACTTTAACCTCTATCATGTGCCGTGATCATTTTTTAGTAAACCGTCATATTTATAAAACATTATCTTCAGTGTAAAATTATAATGAATTTTTTGCCTTATTCTCGATTAATGCCATCCCAAGTCTGTATACAGTCCACAGTGGTTACAACACTGACACGCCGCGACAGTGTCCATGCCCTTATCGCCACTATCGGACAATGAAAATGTTAATTGTGTTGTTTTCAACAACCAAATTTACCGAGTCGTCAATTTGTCCTCGCGTTGAAATATGACCCCAGTGCGGCGCTGGACTTATGTCTTCAAATCACTATTAATTATATCCTAATTTGCTTACAACATCGAAACATCGAATTCGGGATAGTGGGAACTGATTAAGAATACCTACGTAACGCTGATGCACCTTACATGGTATTTGTAATGTTTTCGAGATTAAATGTAGAGAGCGGTACTAAATATTTTTGTTTGATTTTTCAAAGTCCTGACGAAAAGTCGAAAACATAAACAATGATGTATCAACGTTCGAAAACTTCAGCGCAGAGACAACAAAATGGCTCAATAAAATAGCAGAGCATAGACAAAACGCTACAATAACATCAGAACGGGGACGAATCGCCAGTTTACGACGTGAGCACAACGACCGAGTGCTCTACAAATGAATAAGCCATCTGTTCTAATAGCTGCAATTAAACATAGTCGTCCGAGCCGACCAGACCCTTGTGCATTTGGATATAAGAATCGATAAAAACAACAAGACGATGTACAGAGTGCCGAGCGTTCAACAATTAAAAATAACTCTCAAGTAATTCACATAGCATAACTGGCATCCATTCAGCACGGAACCAGTGAATGACAAAAATGCTGTGTTATCTTACATTGTTATCACATGTCGTTAACATCAGCGTGTCTAAGATAATGTACCATAAAGGTTTTTATCTCCTGTCAAGTTGCTCTATATAGGAGAACCCCTAAGGGACGGATTCCTGCTTTTTTGAGTCCACTGACCGCGGCCACTGCCATGTAAACCATACGTATAAGGCAAACTGTCATAATTAAAGTTAATAATGAGCCTCGATCGTCATTTTTTGCGAGTACCGAGAATCATCATATCTTAACGTCATTTTGATGAACATCGTCTTGTCTGAAATGTAATCAGAATTAACATACAATGGTTGGGTAATACATTATTATTACTTGTTATTTATTACAAATTATAATAATTTTAAGACCTGCGATGCTACTAAATAATAGTGTCTTATTTTAATAACAAAGTAGGCAATGTTTGATCCGATCTAATATAAAAAATAAAATGTTATTTTAATAATGCACGATTTCTTTGGATACACGATTCATATGTACTACATTTATTTATAAAACGTCAATAGTATAAATACTTTTCTATATTAATTTTGGTTATTTTCTTACGCAGTCAAAATATTTCTTTTTGCCTTCTATTTGTTATGGAGAGGATATCTGTCCATTTGGAGAAAATTACCCCTTGTCTCATTAATGATAATAAACCTTGTGTTACAAGACAGGGACTAATTAGTCGCACACTTATTCGTGGTTCCGTAAGTACTTTAAGCTATCATAGTTTCCTCAAAAAATGATACTTTTCCGGTGGTAGAGCCATTTGACTACAGTTCGTATAGGTGCATGCTGTCTCGGCTGGGATTATATTTTTCTCGGTCCTTTCACTGGAATTAGGCGTGAAATAGCTACTATAGCTAGATTTCTTACGATGAGTAAGATAGACGGAAGCCCCCCTCCCCTGCCCCCCTGCCCGGCAGGTCGGCAACGAGCGTGAAATGCTTTTGGTATTGTAAGGCTAGTGTTAGGCTGGTGTTAGTGTTACTACTAAGTAAAATAAGTAAAGTATTGCAAGGTTAGTAGTAGTTTAATGGGAAAGATGGGGATCGAACCCGGAACTTCTCAGCTACGAGAGCGGCCGATCTAACCACTAGGATATTGACGCCTTGAACAAAATATATATACAAAAAAAATATAAAAAAGATGCATGATAAAAATAATTCTGGTGTAGAGTAAATTCGGTGCGCTATCAAGGCGGTGCGCGGCAGGCCGCGGCAGGCCGGAGCCTCCGCCCGCTGACCCGTAATTGCTGAGTATTTTATTGCACTATCTCAGAAGAAGTTTTATGTCATTCAATCCACGACTCTTAATTGAATAAGCGACATGAAATTTACAACCATCATACGTTTAACTCGTCCTAGTTAAGAATCTTTGACGTGTTGCGCGGGGCCGTGTACATTTACGGTGCCTTGCGCTAATGGGATCTTAAAACTTTTTGATTAAAATAAATTAATATCGCCAGAAGAACAATATGCCCTCAAATTAAACATCACTTAAGTATATTATGGCTGCGTTCACTTAGCTGATTTACTAACCCGCGCGTTTCCACCAAAATTGGATAGCTTCATTACCTTATGCGCTCCACTGAGAAAAGTTGCAGCAAGTTGTACCTTATACTATGTACCTAAAGTATTATTTAGGACTTTCGAAACACACTAAAGATGTAGTATTATCTGCTGAAATCTTATTAAAGCTAGCTACAAGTACATAATGAGTAGCGACTTACAATTACAACTGCATAATGTATTTAATCATTAGCTGCTTCTTGCTGACTTCACCATTTAAGATTATTCAATAATATTGATTAGTAATAAAAACTAGTAGTAAGTGATCTATAGGGCTCTGCGCACGAGTGCCACTCGGCTTGTTCACCAGTAGCCGCTTGACTTGGTATCAATTAATATTTCTGTGGAAAGTTTCCTCTTTTAGATAAATAACTTATTTCTATGTAATTGTCCATTAGCTTTTGCAAGCATCTTCGACAGTTATTTAAACAGCGACAGCTAATTAAAGAAATTCATGGTACAAATAAAAATCCAAATTTAGTAGGTTAGTACTGCCATCAATGAAAGCTACACCAATGATTTCACGGTCATCTAGGATTCTGGGAAAAACGTTAATATACGTCTATAATAGATACGAGAGAGACGATAAAAAAATAGTTTTCTATAAACCGAGGTTTTTATCTTAAATTATTTTATAGTCACCTATCTACTTATACTATGTCATAGTTACCTAAAAGAAAAATCTTTGCGGTAACTATGACATAGTATAAGTAGTAAAAGCTAAAAACTCTAATAATAAATTTATATCAAATACATACAAGCATTAACCTTACACAGCAAGTGAATGCAGCGACCGCTGCCTTTACATCTCATGATTTATCGAAAGCCTGTCATTGAGCTTCAAAGTGAAAAATGTCAACTTCGTGTTAACGTCATCTAATAAGACCATAAATATTGATTTTAATTACGAGTCAAGGCTCCGACGATGACAGTCGCATAAATGGCAGTGGTTTGACGCGCGTCAACTCGTGAATGTGCCCGAGTGACCGGTGCCTCGGTGAATGGGAACCCGAATATAATTACGATGACCACGGAGTTTGTTTGTTTTATTATACTTTGTCATACATAATAGCTATCTAATATTAGGTTGAAATAAAAAGTAGCTTCCGTCCTTGTTGTAAATTATTAACCCCCGACGAAAAACGAGGGGTGTTATAAGTTTAACATGTGTATCTGTGTATCTGTGTGTCTGTGTATCTGTGTATCTGTGTATCTGTGTATCTGTGTATCTGTGTATCTGTGTATCTGTGTATCTGTGGATCTGTGTGTCTGTCTGTGGCAACGTAGCGCCCAAGCTGATGAACCGATTTCAATTTTGTTTCTTTTGTTAGATAGGTATTCTGATCGAGAGTGTTCTTAGCTATGTGTCATGAAAATCGGTTCAGCCGTTTGAAGATCATCAGCGCTTTTGTAGGTTAAAAAAGCCACATTCACGGCCAAAACCAATTCCCTCGGCTCGAATCCATTCGAAATTTGAGATGATTGGATTTAGATTTATTATATTTTTAAATGATCGTAATAGTCTGAACTGGCTTTTTACAATATTATAAATTTGAAAAGTTTCCCTGATTCTGAAAAAAATGAATATTTTATCAATTTTATTGAGATTTGTGTATGAACTAAAGACGTTCCATAAGTCACGTTTAAATGATGGATACGCGCATGCGTAAAATTTTGTTTGTTCTGTTAATGGTCATGGAATATTACGCTATAATAATTCTAGAGGGCGCTGCTCCGCCATTGACAAAGAATATAAAAAAAACTAATCTAATTTAAAATAATTTTAGCGTTATTGAAAATTCTTCCCCTAGGCTGCTCCCGTCTACCTCAACCAGAGTTATTACATCAAATTGAATAATAATTCATCATATTTTACTGGGAATAAAACCTCCGTGACATCAATATTTAGATTCGTTGTCTATTCTAATGTCAATTATTATAATGTCATAACAAAATAATGTCTCATACTTTTACACAGATTTTCTGTTGATTATTGTACATCTTAGATTATAAATGAGGAAGCCAAAACAAATGATTTAATGGTGCTTTCATAATCTGGCATCGAAACTAGTTGTACCAGATGAATTTGCGAGATGAGCTATGGATACTGAGCTACGGGAGCTACGCAAATCGTGCTAACATCATTATTTGGAAGAACTAGGTAAATTATACATTTGATGAACAGGTCATCGCATCGGGGGTTTTTAAATTTTCAATTTAGAGTTATTTGTTAAATAAGGATGGAATCTGTCGTTTCCGACATCGAAATCCTTCCGTCAATTGTCAATAGGTATCCCCGATCGCGTACCGATCTGGAAATCTACACGACATTGGCAGAATCACATTGGGCCTGACCCAATGGAAAGAGGCCATTAAGGCTAAAGCGCCCATCTAGCCCGCGAAGTTCAAATTTTTTGAGGTTTTTTAGAAATATTTCAAAATCTGACAATAATAAAAGGCACATTTTGTAATTCGCGACAAAGACCGTGTGCAGTGCATTTATTAATATATCCAACTTACTCTAAAACATTTCAAGAACGACAGCTATCTAGATAATCTGGCAATTTTTGTATATTTAGTGATTAACTAGTATCATATCCACCGTGATAATATTTAGAGTAAAATAAATGTATTAATAAACGCACTGCATACTGCGTTTGTCGCAAATCACAAAATGTTGTCTTAAATGTTTTCAGATTTTGGATAAACTATAAAAATACTCGAAAATTTAGAATTTCGCGGGCTAGACAGGCGCCTTCACCTTAATATAATAACTCAAAATTGAAAATTTAAAAACCACCGATGCGATGACCTGTTCATCAAATGTATAATTTACCTAGTTCTTCCAAATAATGATGTTAGCACGATTTGCGTAGCTCCCGTAGCTCAGTATCCATAGCTCATCTCGCAAATTCATCTGGTACAACTAGTTTCGATGCCAGATTATGAAAGCACCATTAAATCATTTGTTTTGGCTTCCTCATTTATAATCTAAGATGTACAATAATCAACAGAAAATCTGTGTAAAAGTATGAGACATTATTTTGTTATGACATTATAATAGACAACGAATCTAAATATTGATGTCACGGAGGTTTTATTCCTAGTAAAATATGATCAATTATTATTCAATTTGATGTAATAACTCTGGTTGAGGTAGACGGGAGCAGCCTAGGGGAAGAATTTTCAATAACGCTAAAATTATTTTAAATTAGATTAGTTTTTTTTATATTCTTTGTCAATGGCGGAGCAGCGCCCTCTAGAATTATTATAGCGTAATATTCCATGACCATTAACAGAACAAACAAAATTTTACGCATGCGCGTATCCATCATTTAAACGTGACTTATGGAACGTCTTTAGTTCATACACAAATCTCAATAAAATTGATAAAATATTCATTTTTTTCAGAATCAGGGAAACTTTTCAAATTTATAATATTGTAAAAAGCCAGTTCAGACTATTACGATCATTTAAAAATATAATAAATCTAAATCCAATCATCTCAAATTTCGAATGGATTCGAGCCGAGGGAATTGGTTTTGGCCGTGAATGTGGCTTTTTTAACCTACAAAAGCGCTGATGATCTTCAAACGGCTGAACCGATTTTCATGACACATAGCTAAGAACACTCTCGATCAGAATACCTATCTAACAAAAGAAACAAAATTGAAATCGGTTCATCAGCTTGGGCGCTACGTTGCCACAGACAGACACACAGATCCACAGATACACAGATACACAGATACACAGATACACAGATACACAGATACACAGATACACAGATACACAGACACACAGATACACATGTTAAACTTATAACACCCCTCGTTTTTCGTCGGGGGTTATAAATATATACGAGTATAATCTAAAAATGACAATTTGTAAGTGAGCGTAGACCTAAACAAAATAAACTATGTATTTGAGTTTGTTTTTAATATAGGTATCATAAACGTACTGTAGGAACCTACACGACTTAAACCTAATTAAATATGTATCGAAATACACATTAGAATATTATTTCGCCGAATGGCACAGGTAGGTATGACATCTGTGCACGAGACTGGGTTCTAATAAAGGACCATGATGGAGAGCAGCCTGGCCCCGTTCACCCAATTAAAGATGAATCTCCCCGCGGATCATGTGACAACAAGTCCTGATGAAATATCGCCAGCTTGTTACACATGGATGTGCATGTTTAGATACTTTTACTTTTGGATACTTTAAACTATGTAACTACCTAGTTACATTAAAATTAGTAGTAAGTTAATAAGTTAGTAATAATTTAAGTGTTTGTGTCTGCAAACATTTTATGCATTAGAGTGAAAATTATTATTATTTAAAATTGTACACTACAGTATTTTTTTGTACCTTCTGGTACACTACACACGTAGGTACAAATGATTATTAGTAAAACCTTTCCAATCTTCCTGCCAGTGCGTCTGTTTGTGACTGATAACCGATATTTACACGACGCAATTGGTAGATAGCATGCTCTACAATACCAGATTAACGGGATTCTTACGATGCCATTATAGTTCAGTAAACGGTCATTCATGCGAAGAAGCCGACATCGTTCAGTCTGTACATTTTGACATAATGGCCGTTATTGACATAAAGATACTCGTATACATAGTAAAATAATAGAAATACCGGTGCCGGGTTAACTGTGAAAAAATTGTAAAAATATGAATAAATCCTAACAATATTGTTGCTCTATGTACTCACAAATGTTAATTACATTACGTAATTAATTACAATGTGAATTAAATCTCCCAGTATCAAAACCATTTACACACTGTACACAAAGATTTGCTAACATCCAAAATGGGTCGGACATACCAAATGTAGGCAACATTTAGTTATATATTTCAGTATGAACTATCGTATTTTTATTATAATGAGCATTAAGAGTCGCTCCCGAGTCCCAAAAAGGCTGAATATTTGATGGGTCGGCTCATATTTTACTCCCATCCCGTGAACCGAGAGGCTGACATTATAAATCAAAGGTATGTTTGCCAAGAAGGCGATCGCCCCGCATGTCTCTGTAATTGGCGTAAAAAACACGCATCGTGTGATTTTCGAAGACGTTGGCAAATTTTCGAATAATTTCTGAGCTCAAAGCAACTGTGATGTTAACCATATTTTTCATTTGGATCAAAAAATACATCTCAAATAGTGATTACCTATATTCATTTATGCAAAACAATGATTTATTTAGGTATTCTCGGAATGTTTAATACAGGATAAAGATGCGACTGTGTGCAACAGGTAGGGAAGCATATAGTTAGCTGGTCGTCTGATGAGCCGGGCCAGCGCAGATCTCTCAATGGCGCGGAGCTCGCTCGCTCTCGGGTGCGTCATAAATTTCCATTGATTGGATTAATCTGATTTGGATGTCAATTTTGCAAGGAAAGTACTGGCTCTTTATAAGAGAATACAATCATGAGCTCTCTGAGGGTTCATGTATTCAGATCGCGATGCATAATAACAAGTATATTGTAACAGCGAGTGAATGTTGTCTCGTCGCATGCATATTTCTAAATGCGTTTTCCTGTTCCTTTTTTGCTGGTGCAATCGTTAACGGAACAAAGAAACTTCAGTGCGATGTTCATCTTACCGAAATGCTATTTCACAAAAGGAGACATGGAGGAACAAATTAGAAACATTATTTTAATATTGTGATCGATGTCCAGTAAGAATTTATTGGAAGAATGCGAGTTGATGCGGTCCACAAAAACTAGGTATTAAAACAGGAAGGTAGAGCTCGGCGTACCGTTCAGATCCCGTATGCGCACCCGGACACTGCATACTGCGCGTTACCTGTTTGTTTGCTTTAGCTTTTCCAGTTATTATGACATGTACAAACCACTTTTTACTGACTATGTTCATTTGCTAGTACCGGCCCATAATATATCACTTATACATACCATATTTAATTTCATATGGACTTCACTCGTAACCCACGTATGCCAACTTAATAACGGCAGCGCATACTTTGACGAAATTATGATTGAATTATGCAACGTTGGCATCGCCGGCGCAGACCTATAATTCATTGCTGAATTTATGGGCTTCAGCTGCGTAGCTCCAGTCACAAACGAGCATATTTCCCACGTCAATTTTGATTGCGATATCATAGTGAACGATGACATTTGAGTACGTACTAATTTAACCCGCGAGAGCCGCGCGGGCGGCGCGCTATCTGCGCATAGATACAGAGTCGCGTTTGCAGTACACAAAATTTCTCCTTATATTTCTGCGCAGGAAAGTCCATTCTTCAAGCGGCTGTACCGAGGACGTAATCACGCAATGCTAGCCTCTTAGCGCTGAGTAAACAAATCTTCGACATTGTATCTGTTCGCCTTAACTCTCTTTATTCAAAGGAACGTTGTCAAGAGAAATGTACGATTATTGTGGCCTTTTCTTATGGATTGCGTTACGAAAATATATAACTCGCCGGCCACGCTAAGGAGGGTTTCGCTATCTTTGATTTCATGTTGTTTATCAATTCGAACAGGCCAATAGACATATTTGCTCTCGCTCGCCTAATCTATTCTGCGCTGTTTACTAGATCCACTATTACTACAAAGTTAATAATAAAACCCTATAAGGTTTATTGAAGTGGAAAGGAGGTTATTATTACATAAAATTGAATGGAACAAGGGTAGATACCTAATATGAAAGTATCCTTAAATGTCTTGATTTAATTTTATTTCAAGGCCCGATTCACCAGCTATTATTCTGTGACTACATGGATATACGGCAGTAGACATAAATAAAATTATTCGGTAATATTTTAAAAGCCGCTACAGCTCCCACAATCTGTGGATAATATCTTCCACTAAATAGGGTCATAAATTTCAGCAATCATATAGTCGGTCATCTTTCTTTGTTATCATATTAAAGCGAGGACATTCCATCGGCGTAATTATGCAAAAAGCTGGCCCGTGGTCGCCGCGGCTGCCCTTTGACAGCCGCATCATTATAGTTGACATAAACTAAGATTTATGCCATTGATTTCTTCATAAATATGAGTTATCTAATCTACATCTAAATATGTTCTGGTATAGTAATCGCAGGAAGTTATTAGTGTCGTCTATCAGTAGGTACTAAATTATACTTATAACCTTTTATGAATAAAAGTGGTATAGCGGGTGAATCACACACACCGAATTATCTCGCTCTGTTATCAGTAATTTGACATCGAAAGAAGAAGATAAAGCATGGTTTAACTATACAACCGCTAAAACATGTTTATTAATAAGGGGGTTAACGTATAATATCATTTAGCTAAACGATAGAGAATCAGCCGACGAACGAGAGCAATCGAATGGGTAATTCGGCGAACAGTGGTTAAATTAGCCGGCGATGCGGGCGTCTTTATAGTCTTTAAATTGGCAAAAAATCGAGACAAGCTTCGACTGACACCGATCGCGGAGGCATCAGCGAAACAGGTGTTATAATAAACATACATTTTGCGATAAAAACAAAATAATTTTCATGAGTGGCCGGTAGGCGCGAACTGAGGCCGAGTCGCCGACACAATGGCGAGTCCATAGTTTTTTTGTTTGTTTTGTCGTCGGCGTAAAAGCCGACGATATTAAATTTAGTAAGCGGAGAGGTGTCCGAAATCTCGCGCAGACGTGCGATCCGCCACACATATTTCCAACTGCACAAAAAGCGGAACTATAGCCATAAATATGTCCAAATAAACATTAGTCGTCGCCCGACTGAATAAGGCTTCGTAGGGTTCCGTTCGTTTTACTAACAAATATAACAGTAAATACTGATACTGGTAACTGATTACTTTTTATTTCATATATATAACTATAGTTTATTCTAAATATCTCGGGGTCACGCTCGATGGCTCCATGACCTTCGGTCCTCACATTAGAAACGTCCGCAATCGAGCCGCCTTTGTGCTCGGTCGCCTTCATTATCTCCTATGCAAGCGGAGTAAAATGTCCCTTAGAAATAAGGTGACACTTTACAAAGCTTGCATTCGCCCCATCATGTCCTATGCGAGCGTTGTGTTCGCCCACGCGGCCAACTCTCACATTAGTCGCCTCCAGGCCTTACAGTCCCGTTTTCTTCGCCAAGCCGTCGGAGCCCCGTGGTTCGTACGGAACGTAGACCTTCATTCTGACTTACGCCTCGATTCTATCCAGAAGCACTTCAAAATAGCGTCTGAACGCTATTTCATGAAGGCTTCTGAACACACCAATCCCTTAATCGTCGCCGCCGCCGATTATGCACCCGCACACGAGCCAGATACATGCCGCCGCAGGCCGCGGCATGTGGTGCTGGACCCCCCCGACCCACTCACCGCTCTCCTAGACTCAGATGTCGAGGAGAACGACACACGCACACTCCCCGCCAGACACCGACCTCGCCGGCGAGGTCGACGAACCCCCGCTTCCGCTAGAAGGTGCGTCTACTTACCTAGACGCACCTTGGCACCCGACAAGCCCGCTGAGTTTCTTGCCGGATCTTCTCAGTCGAGGTCGCGTTCCGATCCGGTGGTAGATTTACCCTCGCCACCTCTCCTGGCAGCGGCCCAAGCCGAGGTCGTGTCCCTAGTGACGCCCTTGAGCTAGCTGCCCCCCTGCCCCTATGGCTGGAGCGCACTTGCGCTCGCCCTCTGTCCGGGTGAAGTTGTTATGGCCACTCTGGCCAACAACATATAGTCAATTCAAAAAAAAAAAAAAAAAAAAAAAAAAAAAAAAAAAAAAAAAAAAAAAAAAAAAAAAAAAAAAAAACTATGAGATCTTGCACCAAGTACATCAATCAATTCAAAATGTGTACAAAACATTCCAGAAAAGGAACATTTTAAAAAGGCGAGAAATCAAAACAGTAATGATGAAGGATCGGCGTGAGGTGCGCATTGTGTGCGCTAACAACGCGCAGCGCGCGCGCCGCCGAGCGCACCGAGCTGCGCCCGCGCCGCTGACAGCCGCCGCACACCCGATAATATGTGTACATATGTAACATTAAACTGCAAAAATAAACAACACTTTCACACTACATGGGTTCAAGAACAAGTTTTTCCATAACACAAAAGACGACACTGAATAGTTATAGCTGCTTCGCGTCCTCGCCGCATAATCCAATAAAACAATCCACGGAATGTACCGTCAGAATAATACGCGTCGTTGCCTATTACAATGTTGAGTCTGCTTCATAGTCGATCATTGGTAATTCTGTTACCGTTTATCATAATGGTGAATCTCCTTAAAACTTTGGACTGTTGAAAGTTATTGATCGCAAACGATAAATAAATATCCGTTTCAAATTGATTTTATATGCTCAGTTTGAATTCTGACGTGTCGATCATACTAACACAGATATTATACTCAGATTTACAGCTGTTATTGGTGGTTATTGTTATTTATCTATTTATCACTATGATTTATTCCAAACATTCCTAATAGAGCTTCGGAGAAATCCTAGTCATCCTTCGGCCAATGATACCTAAGTGGTACTGAAGTGGTGCTGAAGCACCTTAGTGGTCATTCTCACGAAGAACCCGACACCGTTCACCGTATATTTGACATCTGGATACTAAAAATTAATATAATTTATTGCCGTAATATGACCTTGTGAGTGGCCGTAAAGTGTATCACATATGATATCCATCACTTGTAGTTATCTTACAACTGGTAAATAGGATCATTATATTTGATACTTTTTTACTATCTGTACGAATGAAATTGGCGACTGAATCTCAAAATATATGAATTTGATTCAATGGAAAGGCAAGCGGCTCCTTTCTGTTATTCCAAGGGCTACCACCGGGGCATTCGACTGAGGGATTTTTTTATTATTTTTAATATTATAAGGCCGCATAATCCGAGTCTGGTCAAAATATTCTTTAATATTTTTGCCTTTATAAAATATTTGTATTAATATTAATATCGTGGCGTACAATAATGTTGGTCGTGATATAGTTCTAACAATAAGCACGTCGCGATTTGTATATTAATAGAGTTGCTTTGTTATTATGACTTTATTCTTAGATATAAGCATTATCATTATACCTGTATTTTACAATGAAATATCTTATGTAACGCCTATTCACTGTGAAACATTTTAAAATTATCTTGTGATCAATTTTTTTGGAGTTTTATCGTAACTATGAATTATTATTTTCTTCACTTCGTAGATTTTTTGTCAAGCATTGATAAATGGTTTTACAGTAGTTTTTGTTTTTGATACCTACAACCAGGCTCCTTTATCTACCGCTTGGCGTAGTGGTTCGAGCGTAGGCCGCTCGGCTCACTGCACCGAGTGGTTGCAGGTTCGGATCCTATCCCATACCCATAGTGGAAGTGTTACTTAGGTTTTAACCATACGGTAAGTGTATTAGTTTGGTGATATTTATTTATTTATTTATTATAATTTACCTACCTACTTATTTACTTACTGCTTTTTATGCAACAAAACGAGGGTTACAAAAACGTTTGTAGATCAGATTGTGTAGCAATTTCCTTGAAATCAACAAAAATTTAACTTTTTATTCACGATCAATAATCTTTGAGGAAGTTGTAACTCAATTTGTCATTAGCACAAATGTGTCAATTATCTTGAGAATAATAATTATAAGTCTTATTATTTCAGGCTATAGTTGGGTCGATTTATGATATTCAGTTAAATCCACTTTAAACTTTAAATCACATCATAAAGTCACACATGCTATTTGAGCTTCTGGCAAGGAAGTATCTATACCCTGACAGAAGTTCGAACCCTACGTTCGCACTAGTCGAAACATGTTCACAAAACATCTTGTTGTCTCTGTTTTATGACAGCAAAAAATTGAGACAACAACATGTTACGTCCACATGTTTTGTCCAGTGCAAACGTAGAGTTAGGCTCGTTTAAATTACTTCTGGGAGCTTAGTACAAGTTATAACAGCATCAAATAACAATCAAATGATCGAATGTCTAAATACATTTGACAGCAGAAACCACCCTAGCCGAAACGTGCAGCTTTACTGGGCCCTAACCACGGTAGCTACTCAAATCGTAATAGAAAAGCGAACGCTCGCGATTACGTTACAAACGCTCCGCTTTTGACGTTTTGCTGACACGAGCTTCACGATTTCTACGGACATTGATATGGTATGGTGTCAGCAAACGTCAAAAGCGGAGAGTTTGAAACGTAATCGCGAGCGTTTGCTTTTTTGTTACGATATAAGTAGCTAGCGTGGTTAGGGCCCTGGTTAATGTATGAAGACATCAATCACTCGATCGATATTAGAATACGTTCGAAACTCATACTAACCTCTTAAAACCAGTTTTGGTTCTAAGATTTGTATGAGAAGTGTGTAACGCCGGTAGCCCTACATTTACCATTATGCGAGCGGGTAACACATGTATCGCGCTGCCCCACCCGCCACCGCCGACACCTAACCAGGCCTTACCTTAATCGTCACCACGAGCCAACACCTTGTACGTACCTACGCTCCGATAATAACACACTAATAAGTACAATTTAACATTTTGCACATTCTAGCTCTTATTGTTACACGATTCGATGCTATTTTCGGAATATAATAACCTTCTTTGGCATACATGTGTAACATTAAAGTCACCGTCATGTCATCAATCCATCAATTGTAGGAGGCGGTAATAGCATTGTAATAAATACAATCTATTTTTTCACATTATTGTTCTTAACAAACTTAAGCGGTATAAACATTGGTACCGACTATTATATAATATACATGTTTTGGAACGACCGATCCATTTTTCTTGTTGCATTTATACAATATTTGTATAGGGAAACATCCATTATGATATAAGAATAGACTTTGTTTGTTATCGACTGTTTAATCATTTTTATTTACTCAGACAACTTGGTAGAAAGTCTGCCTTAGATCGATATCTACCGGTGGGGACAGTTTCATCTGGCATACCGACAAGGGTCTTACACTTTGAATGAGTAGAAAAAGACGGAGTAGGTAGTGTGCCTTCACGTTTTGTAACAAAATAAGTAGATTGATGCAAATTTTTCAACCTAAGTATTTTTTCTGCTTACACATACTCGCAATTATTAACTAAAGTAAAAGATTGGTATTCATTGTTTCCTTATTCCAATTTTATTATCATTATAAGATTGTTTTCAGATCAAAACTATTCCAAAATCAGAGCAGCAACCAATATATAGACGTACCTTACCTACACGACAGACATATATTTTGTTCGTACCTACAACCTAATAAATTATAAATACTCCGTCGTCTAAGTCGCTGGACGGGATTTGTCTCCATTATTTAGTCTTTTATTTTCATTCACACGCTTCGACGAAGTTTGCCCTTTCTTTTTGTCAAACATAAGTTTCTATTGTAAGAGTTGTCATTGTTATGCTACCACCTCGAAGAGACTCGGTATGGTTATTCAAAACGAATTTCTTGTATGAAGTTTAACTTACAAAAAGTACCACATACTACATGTAAGTATGAGTACCTCGGTATTTCAGTAGCCATTCGAAATACATTTTCATTCATCAGCCCATACGTATCCAGTAAATCTTTAAAAAAACCCTAACGAGCGATATACGACATGTTTTTTTAAGAAAAAGACAATTAACGATATCAATTAACGATTTCTGTGTCGAAGTATTTTCACGGTTGTTCCTTGAATAAAGACGAGTCTCCTCAGAAACGTCTCAGGCCGAGGCAACACGAAGATTCCGCGCGGTTGGTGGATTCGAGTGAGATGACTGGTTAATTGCCTTGTACGCAGCGCACGTACGGTCGCTGACATGTCACAAGACGTCTGCCACCGGCAGCGGCGATCCCTCAACGAATTCCAAACGGGAAGAGCGAAAAAGACACGAGCCGAGCATGCGCGGATAAAAAGTTGCGGAGCAGGAGCTGCGCCGCGGGAGGCACCGCGCGCCGCCTGCGCCCGCGCCGCCCGCCGCCCGCCGCCCGCCCGCCGCGCCGCCGCCCTCGCGCCGATTCGAGTGCAACTGAATCATCCGATTAAAGCTTCCACTACTGTGCGATATATCCCGCTTTTAATCCGACTAGGAGTCATTCATAGTTAGAAGATACGCTTTTTGTAGATAATTGATGGACGGAAGCGCTGATCGTTCGTTAGAACAGGAGCCCACTTTGTTATAACAAGTACTTATACTTAGTGTTGGTGTTGGTCCATACTTTGTATTCATACATATTCACTTCGTACACGACATTTAATGGCAATTTGCAAACAAAAGCTGCCTTAGCTGTATGCGTCATTTTTTAAAGTGGGTAGGTATGCGTTTGATGCTAAATGTCCTAGTTCCCAGTATTGTTTCGGTCGGTTTGAAGAATTGGCGGCGAAGGGCCGGCCGGCAGGCGCGCGCCGCGACTCACAAAAACAAAGCCGTCTGGTGCGCGGGCGCAGCGCACGCGTATCTACCGCGTTGAACGTTGTTTGCTAGTGGGCACCGTAATATGATGCGGAGGCCACCAAGTAACGAACGCTGGACTACTTATATATGTACCCATATGTACTAAGCATTATTAGCACCGATGGTGGACTGCCTACAATGGGTGAAATTCTACACAACCAAATGAAAAGTAGGTAAGTAAGTGTGTAGGTACCTCAATACCGTAACAATAGTGTGAGTATAAAGTTTTGACAAATAAGGTAAATGTCCCGGCGAGCACGAGAGCGCGCCGGCGCGGGCGCAGCATAGCAATGGGCAAGTGGCAGCGTCTGCAGACGCCAGCGTCATACGAATGATGCGTTATAACGGATCGACCCGATTATTTCTGTCCATTTCACGACTGTTTAATAGCAATGTTTAACTCGGCGAAAGCAAACATACACGCCCTGTTTATCGAATATTTTACGATCTCCACCGGATTCATTTTAAAATTTGCTCAACTTTGTGGAAGCAGTTGAAAGATTGTTTGATTCGAACCGGTGCTAGTTTTACTATCTCAGATATTTATATTACAGTTAGTCATTTACCATTCTGATTTACCTGCATGTATGTTTATTCAGACGCAGGTGTTTATAATACACGAATACTTTATTTCAAATAAGATTTACTGTTCAAGAAATAATTTGGCGTTGAAGCATCTGGTCGGGGTCTGCTAATACATCTCTATCATTACGCGCTCAATAACACCCTCGTGATGTAATTTTTAATACAGAATTCATACTCTGACTGCAACGCACTGAATCGGAATGTTCTAAGTTTTATTTTCGTAGTAGGTAGGTACGTAGTAACTTTTTATACCTAGCCTTTTCCAGATTTTACTGGAGCACTTAGGATGAGAAAATTAAACATATTAGGATTCAAATAACATGACGATACTCACGCTGAACTAAGGGATTTAAAAAGAAAATAATAAAAGAAAGCTGTACATAATAATGGTAGATTTAAACTATAACTTCGGAATTACGAAAAAAGACTGCGTTTCCGGGTCAAGTCACTAGTTTTTATACAAAAACAACATAACCATAACTTGTTATAGTTAATTTCGCGTCCGCACTTAACAAATGCGATAATCTAGACATCCCCTTGTTTGTATACTTCGATAGAGGAACGTGAATAAATAACAATATAATTATAATTGGGGTACTAATGTGGTTTTTGTGTTCGGCGCTGTCTCGCTTCCGTTCAGGTGACGACTCCTGATAATATCTACTTCGAAGCTACAGACTGTTATGCTTGTTGTGTATAAATATAATAATTATTCCACGGTGCGGAGTCGTGGCGTGAAATTAATAGCCAAATAGATAATGCTACACGCTTGGTTGGAGCGGACTCGTTTTGTCACCTTCATGTTGATATGTATGGTATTCCTTAGAACACATAAGTATTTTTTGTTGTTGTTTTGTTAAACTAGAATTTAAGTTACCTCGTTTCTACACTTAACTATTTTATAAAAACCAACACTGCCGTCCGATAAAAGGCCTTGAAGAAATAAGTGAGAGAGCAACCTCTTCTCAATAGGCCAGTATAATAGTTGCTAATTAAAAAAAACTGTACATCTTTATAATTTCTGAGGACATATTTTGCGTTTTTGATTAGGTATAGCTCAAATTGTGTTTAGTCTATTAACGACTTTTAGTTATCAGAGAGTAGAGCAAGTACCTACAATATTGTTCTTTACCGTGGTAAAATTGCTCTACCATGTGATAAATTATTATTATTATTATAAAACTTCGCTAGGAGCTGTTGGCATCTACTTAAAATGTAGCAAATTGTTTTTTTTACTCAGATAGCTAGTCAAATTGGTAACCTATACAAACATTTACCGTATCTGTTAGCGATTATCGAGTGTAAACCTCATGGTAGAGCTACAGGATTGTATGTCGAAACAAGCATTAGAACATTAATAATTTGCTCGTCCACTATTCGTGTGACAGGCTATATAATTAGAACATAATAAAATTGAATTATCACTTGACATCTATGAAAGCGAGGGCCAACATTGTATTCATAACGGCACGCAGTCATCGCGTAGATTACCAGGACGCTCTGATTAAATTTTATGAATAATTCACCATATTCACTTATGCGCCGGAAATCCTAACAATTGTCTACCTGCCGTTTTATAAATGCCGCTTTTGTTATATTTCCCTGATATTATTAAAAAAATATGCAAATCGATCGCGACAGGATGTTCGTTTTTAGTAATAATGCCGATGTATTTGCATGTAAATTACGGCTGTATCCGCGGATGTTACAATTACATATTGTAATGCGGAGCGCCATAGTTGTAAACAAATTGCATTAATTTTCATTAGGTACGTAAACCTACTATCGTGGGCTAAATTTAACCAGATGCTAGCGTGGATATTATAACTATAACCATTATGTAGTCATCGATACTGTAGAGATTTAGGTAAACATTATCAAGAGCATCCGCGCAACCTAACTTCTCACAAGCTAATTTTGTACAAAGGCTTTTTACCAAAGGTCTTTTACCTATTTAGACGTTATAAGGGTACATTTAAATGATTCAAATAAATTATATGAAACACATCAAAACACCTTGAAATTAAATCTAACAAAATTCCTGTAAGTAAACGAACTGCTCCGATTCGGGTTGCAGGTTCCGCTATCAGCCGATAGATGGCAGTAGTGGTATCAGAACAAAGAGGCTTGGAAATAATGTTATTTTGTACTGGTTTTCACAAGAACTGGTTTAGGATAAGATTTTCATTCACAAAAATGTTTATGTAGCATGAATAAGGCATTACTAATAACTGTAAAATGATACACACACTTATGACTTACAATTTTTTTTTTAATATTTTCCCTTTAATTAGGTTTTAGATGTGTCCCTAACATTTTGATGAGGTTGTGAAAAGTTGCCTTCTCTACTTCACAGACTGAACATATCGACATTAATTTCATATTTACAGGAATAAATATGCACCATCTTGTGCAATGACAAGTGCTGGTATTGAATCTGAGTGATCGTGGAGGAGCGATGAGAGTGCATAGTCCTGAGAGCGCGAGTGCAGAGTGCACCGTGCAGGCGGGAGGTCAGCGCCTGCAGGCTGCGCCGCACGCCCCCGGCCCGCGCCACGCCCCCACCCCGCGCCCCGCGCCCCCACACCCCCCCCCACCGACACGGGCCGGGGCCCCGCTCCTCCGAGCTCACTTGTTTTGATGTAAGGTGTCCACCGGCCACTATGCAAAACTCATGGCTTGTACCGACAGAGGTGGGAAGTTCGCCGTCCTTGTCGATGTTGTAACGTAAGATAAAGTTTCGAATTTGCGCGCTCCCGCTACGATTTTTATTGAGTGTTACCAACGCATGAGATTCTGTCGACAGGTGTTTGCATAGGAGACTGTCTATTCTATATTTTGTGGTATGGGTTTATAAAGCGTGAATGTAGGTATATGTACCTACTTATGTGCTTTGTTCTCTGATTAAAACACGAAACCATTCTCATTAAAAACATTCTAAAGAAAGCTATAGAATCTTTCTTTTCAGAGAACAACCCAAAATAAATAAGTTTCTAGTGTGTAATATGTAAATAAATATAAAGGTAAGTATAAGTTAGTTTTAAAAATTAATAGGTAATATTTACGTACTTCTAGTAGGATTGAATGAAATGATTTCCATGTCTCTACTAAGTATGTGAAAGAAGTTGAAATAATTTATTTATTTAATTTGGTACATGGAAGACTTACAGCTAAGTAAACTAAACATAAATAAAAATAACTTAGCGATAGGAAAGCTAATTACAAGTCTTCACTTATAGCGACTGGATAAAAATTAGGATTGTGAGGAGTACAGATCCGGGTGAGCCACAAGGCATTATTTATACTTATGTAGCTTACCAAGTAATACACTGCTGTCTTATACTTCATTATAAGTCAATCCAAGTTAATTAAAGAAATTAAGGCTTAAGCACCTTCTGGCTGAGGACACACTGGTGTCAAAAGGGTCAATATCATACTAGAAACAAATTTTATTGAAATTTCTGCTAGCTCGCACAATGTAGCTGTTCTGCCTGTAATTAGTTGAAGCATTTGGTATGCGTAAAGGTGGGTTAGAACGAATAGATTTGTTAATCTTACCTACACATATATCTTGAACCTTTGTTAAATAATGATTAATTCACAATTGAATGCAAGATCCGCTTTCTGCAGTAAATTTATCGTTCAATGGATATTCAGTTCGTAGAAATGCTTCCATGGTGTTAGTAGAGTCGGTAGTTAAGCACGTGATGTTTGATCAACTGGCGCAGGCGACCCGGCACGTGGCCACTTTTTGTTATCGTTGCGGTTTCAGCATTTCCAAATTTCATCCAAAAGTGAGTGACCGCAATATTGAAAAGTCCGTTAGCGGTAACGTGATGTAGAGCTTAGTGTTTGCTTAATCGAGTTCGTTGAGTCCAACCTCTTATACTATTAAGTTCAAATTCTAAATTTTCTTAGTTTATACCAGGTCAGACTATAATAAGGCAACACACTGGAGCTATTTTAATATTTATATTAATATCTAAGTACTACCCTTTGTAATTATTAAAAATAAGCAACTGGAGATAAAAATAAAAAAAAATTACATGTAAAAAGACAAGCCCGCTGAGTTTCTTGCCGGATCTTCTCAGTCGAGGTCGCGTTCCGATCCGGTTGTAGATATAAGGAAAAAAAAATGTTAATTGACAATTTGTAAGTGCCCCCGTAGGCCTAAACAAAATAAATGATTTGAATTTGAATTTAATGGCTGGAAGTGGTTTCCGCTTACAGCGACCACGTAGATGTAGAGCCATACATTATACCTGAATCTATTTAGAAAAGAAAAACTAAACATTTAGGAAAATCTCAAAATTCAAATCATATTGAGGGTAGTAGAAAAAAAATAACTAGAGAAAAGTAACACATAATTTTCGAGATAGTGTTATGGTTTAAGTTGCTATCTTTGACAGGCTCTATCAAGTAACTCTACTTGCAAAGTACACAACTATTGGTAATTATTTTGATCTCTACGTGAATCAAGTAGGAATGAATTTGACTTATTACCAGCATACATAGCCATTGCAAAGCCCAAGTTATAAATACCTACTTAATTAACAATACAATCAAGAATTCGTTCAAAGTCAACGACAAAGTAACACTTATTATACATATGTAAGTATTGTAATGATATTTAAAGAATTAATTAAATATTTACACGACATGACATCGAATTGTATTATCAGTCACGGCGCAGAACAGTCGTCACCGAAATCCAGGAACGGCTTTGTGTAAAACCAGTTTGACGCGAAAAACTGAGTTAATTGATTTCGTTAGTTTAGTCATACTAATTCGCTGATTAATATTAAAGAGACTCCTTATACGTGCCAATGTTGCAGATGGCGTGTACCTGCGTGTTTTACAACAGCCAAATTTTATGGTTCCGGTCGCGTTCTGATACACGTTCATGCCAGAATAAGCGAAGACGTCCACTTGTTTATGGTCTTTATTATTAAAAACTGGTCTAATGCTATAATAGCTCGGATTATCTTCTAATTGGCTATAAAAGCCACGATTTCAGACATTAAGTAAGGCACATAAATATGTTTTGAAATTGCCTAAGGAATTTCTTAAAAAGGTATTCAGATGAAAATAAATATGTTCTATTCTGCAGTAGAGAAGGGGAGAGAGAGTTCAGAAAAATCAAAGTTACAGTATGGGTTAATATCCGATTCCTTTAAGGGTAGCATGAGGCCATCATATTTGCAATCCTTAAAAAAAAACCTAACAGTGTTATTTTAAGTGCAGTGCTTTAAAAACTACATATACGAAAAACATCTAAGGTAATTCAATGTCGAATGGATATTGTATATCATCAATATTGTAAAAACATCAACAGAGAAATAATGAATTATTTCCAGAGTCTCTAAACGTTTTTATAACACAATTTTAATACTTAATTCAAGTACAAGTCGATTTATGATCGTGGTGGGAATTTCTGTACAGTTTGTACAACAATAATTTAATAAACAAGAAAAGCCAGGGACGAGTGGTTAGTTTTTACTATAGTGGGCATGAGCGCGCTGCGCGGGCTCCGCGGGTGGCGCGGCGCGGGTGCGGCCATGTATCATAATTAGCTGGGTTATGAATTTTATAAATGTTTCATGCTCGCTACATGGGTAGCCGACAATTAATTAACTCCTGCGCAGTGCTTACATTAATTAACCCAGAGACATGTCGTGTCCCTTCGTCATACATTATACATACCTACCTACGTACAGAACAGGGTTCTTTTGTAAAATTTATTAATATTGCGTTACCTTTCAATAATTCAGTCTGAACTGTGGTGGTACTTGATGTTATTTCTAAGTAATTGCTAATTGGACCACCCCTGCTATAATTCACTGTTAATAATTATATTTTAAGTCTCTTATCTTATTAACGATTATGATTATTTTATTGCAGCGCTTTTGTAGGTATAAATCGTCCATGGAACTCATTATACACACGATTATGTCTTTATGACTCTTGATTCGAATTTAATTCCTGACATTCTACCTATACCTACATAGTTATAGATAGGTAATAAATAAGTGAGATGCCCAATAATAGGTATTTGAATCAATGTAGAAACCTGATACCGCCATTATTTTCTGTTGTTTACAAATTACACCTAATTTAGACATCGAATGTATTGATATACAAGCTCACCTATTCGATACGGGAGGTTTTTTTGTGGAAATAATATTTTTGATCGTGATGAAATGTTGAGAATAGGTAAACAACACTGATGAAATAAAGATCAATATCGTCAGGATTTTTATACCAACTGAAAGATACCAGACTAATTATTAATCTTGAACTAACATTTTCACTGCTGTTATGATGTTGGGTCAACTAGTAAAATAATTCTACATGGTTGAATTTGTTAAAAAAGTAATAGGCAGGTACACCCTAAAGTTATGGCAAGGGTGAACCTTTAACGGAGTGATTTTGTTTTCAATTAGTAGGCTTAAACTATAATACTATAAAAGTAACCGGTAAAAATGTTTAAAAACCTGTAACCCGAATACGAAAAATTCTGTTCTTTTAGTAACACGAAATATATTCAGATTTGCCGATAGATAGCGCTAGGAGTCATGAACGCTGAAACATAGTAGGTATACTATGTTTCAGCGATTTAGACTACTAGCGATTGTTTTGTGTCGCTTGGTATATTTTGTACGTATCTTTTTAGGTAGTAGATATCCCAATCAGATATAATAGGCAAAAAAAATCAGGTACCCACGTTCTTGGATGTAACATTCGCCATATCGATTTCGTTAGTAGGTATGACATGTAGCCTATGTCATCCGCAGTATACTTACAAATCGATTTACACCTCATTAATTAAAATCGGATGGGTAATTTAGGCGCTAAGGTAGAACATACAAGTTATACGCCCATAACGCAGCTAAAAACATAACCCTTCCTTTGACTTTGCCGTAGTCAGATAAAAAGGTACACATTCAACAGAACTGTAATAATATACTTCGTTTATTTTTAAATACTTTAATCGCAGGAGTCATCATTCGATATATCATAAAAAATATGGCTATTTATGACTTAGCATAATATTTATTTTATCCGTATTATATAGCGGCCAATAAATGACCGACATTAATAATCAAAGTGGAATATTTCATTAAGACAGTAGAGACCACTAAGTTTTACAACTTAATTGCTTTCGCAAACTATAACAGGATCAGTTTTTATGGCACACCCACAAAGAGGTCCCAAGAATCTCGGCTATAATCGTTCATATCATTTATTTTTTGTGTCATAATTCCTCGCGAGATGGGCCTCAGTTTGTTTACTTTTATTTATACTTTCTTTGTTCATCGCCGAGTTATGAGTCGGCAATAATATTGACCTCTCTACGATCGATTGTTCGGCTCGTCCGACCCGGAGACATGCATATAGCCGGTACTATATTTCTAATCACACTACTGTAATCTGCGGGTATTTGTCGAGCGGCGGGAATACCGCGAATGTCGAGAATAAGCCGGCACAATGGGCCGACCGCGCGATAAGGTGCGCCCGCGCCGCACCGCGCTAGCATAGCAGATTGTCGCGACATCGCTCATTTTCCCATGTTCAAGAATGTGACTATGTGATATTCTAACTTTGTCTAGGCACATCAAGAATTTCCTTCTTACCATATTATTTAGTAATTTTATCTAGGCCTAAATATCAATATGGCCATAATTTAAATTTTAGTTTACGTTGCCTTAAATACCTACTATTTAAATTATAAATTAAATTTATGTATCAGTCACGAATAGTTATTTTTATGATAGTTGAAATAGGTAAGTTCAAAAAGTTCAAAGTTCAAAAGTTTTTTATTTGCTACAAAGTAAATATTACATTGTTTGGGACTCTCCTGATAAGAACCTACTTAATACCTATTGAATCCAAAAGAAAAGGGTTGGTAGGTAAAAGCTTTTGAATACCGACTAGATGAATTAGGTCCACGAATTTCTTAAAACAATTGAAGCTCCCGATAAAGTTAGCCTTCTACTTAGCAATTAAAAAAGGAAAAAAGATTTTTAGCTGCTATAAAATAAAACTTCGAACAGTGAATATAAAGTTCAAAATGGTGTAACTGTTTACATCCATCGGGAAAAAGAACCGTTTTGGAACTAAGAAAGCCTTCCACCTTATTCAGTGAAAATAAAATGTAAAAAGTGGATGTTTTAAAGAAAATTAAAAACAGGGAAGTTTTTCCGATGGCGCCTGGTGCCTAATCTGCTTCGTGTAAAGAAGAAATAAAAACAACTTTCTAGGATATTTATTACGCTACTTTTAGTACCTATTTCATTAAACGGAATGTACTGTATTGTAAGCGACTTTTTGCTACATAATATTGTACAATAGGGATAATGAATAATATTGAATTAAGTTTATTTCTTATTAATTAATTAGTTATTCGGTCCCTAGTTATTTTTAGTTTTTTAGTGCACCCAGATTTAATGAAGTCTGTTTATATAAGTAGGTACAAATTATTTTTTGAAATTAAGTGTAGTGATATAATTTGTCAAACATGTTACATACAAATCTATACCGTCATACATCGCTAACCACAGATATGTATTTACATAGATAACGCCAATGCATGTACTTCGCGTGTCCGAAACCCCGACCAAGCGTCAAGGTTGGTCGCCGCTAACTCAGTCCGCGCGACTACAGATATAAAAAATATGAATATGAGCGAGATAATCACTCGAGAGAATCGTAGCGGGTGGAGGGGCATTGGCGGCAACGGTGTCTTTGAATCGGTTTGGATTTCCCGTCACTTATGACGTCACAGTAGGTGTTAAAAATTCGGCACGCTTGGTTTCAATAAAATCTGTAAATCTATATCTGTGTCGCTAATACCCACTAATACCCACCTATTATGTTTTAGAAACTTTAAACGTCATAATAGTAGCCAATTTTAAAATTATTTCGAAAAATATTACACTGACTGTAATCAAGACATATTCGTGAAATAATGCAAAAAAGTTGTAATCGTCGTTCAACTGGGTATAAAATATTCAGTGTACAACAGAATCATGATAACATTTTTTGTTTTCACCTAGTTCAATAATTTTGTACTTATCAGCGACTGCTACATTTTATAGTTTTATGTTAATGCCAATTACCAGGTAGGTAGATAAGCTGTTAAATAAAAAAAAATGCCTTAATTTGCGTGATTCCAAAGTTAATTAATTGTAATTAGTGATTAATTGCACTTCGCATAATTATATTGAATGAACAATTAAACAAAACGTTGCGCTGTTTTATGGAAAGAGAACCTGATGTTTTATGGAATGATTTGCCTACCCAAGATATCCTGCCTCAAGTGAGTCAAGGGAAGACAATTACAGGACTGTCGATGTATTGTCTTGATATTCGTTCCGTCTTCCTATTAGAAGTATTTGTATCATCGGCAAACCTACATAAATAATACTTCACTTAAAAATACACTCTACTTATCTTAATTTATTATAAAATAATACAGCACTCATCCCATGATGCATATTGTTTGATATTATTCTCATCTCAATTAACAGAGACTAATCCAAGCACTTTAATCGGGTATCGAATTAATATGCATTTCCTTTATTTCAATTCTGAGAGCAAATTATGTATAATAACACCGGGAAGATATAGTGTCAATAAAATAGACTCAAAGACCGCCCACGAAGTGGTTGTCAGTATAAGCAGGTACTAGGGCCGGGCGGGCGCGGCGCGGGCTCGCAAAACCCGCCCTGACGCACGATGCTGATGATAACTGTACCTAAATTCTTCATAATGGCTTATTTACATTTTTATAGCGATTGATATCGAGTCATAAACGGGTGTTAAGCGAGCGCGGCTTATTGCCCTCTTCCGTTGTCTACGAGCCGGCGCTGGCGCGGCCGTCCGACAGTCACGGACGCCTCGGAAACTTGATTTGTGTTACAACTTCAAAACTAACCCGACACTTCGAACGCGGTAATAAACAAATCTATATAGCAGCCTTAAGTCTAGAAAAGTCCGACATAAACATCTGCTCGTGGTGTATTGATTCGAACCTACGGCCTCATTCGCCGTCAGATATAAAGTATAGATTGTAATCGCTAAGTTATTTCAATATACAGCACATTTAAAACGGATTTTCGTTATGGAACCGTGTTGACATTTCTGATTATTTATCAAGCCACGAGAGCGATAAAACTTAAAATGCCTTTAAAAATCAGATTATAAAACGAGTTCTTTGTTTCTGTGTTAAAAATTCGTGATGACGGTCCTTTGAAAGGCTATAATGAGTATTGATTTAAATTACTCGGATTAAAAAATCTGGGAAAAATTATAACGAGAGGATGCCGCCATCTGTTCGTCTACGATAGGATTAATGTGGACACGCACATTGCGCAACGGATCTACCGCTATGAAGTAATAGCTAAATTTTCATTCTACGCAAATAGTACGTTTTGTTTCATAATGAGCTAAGTACCTAGATATTTATATTTATACACCATTGTAACAACTGTGGGTGCGTGCGTATTCTAAGCGCATTTAATCCTCTTTGTTTTAATTCCATACCTAGGTATATTGACATAGTAGTAATTAATAGCGTACCATAACAATATTTTACATGTTTTTATGGCACAATAACTCCTTAATGTGTCCAATCTACATTATTCCTAACGTAAATTTTTTTAAGAATAATGAAGCAGACATTTTTATAACAAAGGTCCTTGGCCGTGCATCTTGATCTTAATGTTATCTCTAATAGGTCAATAAATAAGGCGCAACGTGCGAGCTTCGGCGACACATACACGCCAAGGGCTTATTAAAATAAAAAATAATGAATACGACCGCCGCTCACAATATTACACAGTATTTATATTCATATTTTAATCGCTGATGTGACTCGTTAATTTCATACTGTCCTCTTGAACGGACTCGCGTAATTATGCAAAGTATGTGTTGCAAATGTAAATAATAATTTTATAGTTTCCTCAGAAATCGTCTTAAGTACTCATTTACACACTAAAGTCGGTTGAAAATGATGCTGCCTTGGCCATCTCACCTCACCGCCTCGTGGAGTATCTGAATCTAAATGAAGTAAATCTGAATTTAAAGTAATACTTGCAGAAATTATACAAAGTAATATAAAGTTAGGTTTTATGATAGGACAATTGGGCTTATGAATGAAATGTAAACAGCCGCAATGAAAAGATATAAGTGATAGCCGGGACGGCCGGAGCGGCCACAATCTGGCCGCGGCATCTATCGCCGGCCGGACCGTCCGCTTTATGATGTTCCACTCTTTTATTTAGATATTTGTACGGATCCCCTCATTTTTATTCACCCAAAACATTATTATGCATAAATAAGTACTCTTTTATTTTATTCCCATCGTTATTTTAATACGTTGAGTTTCAGAGTTGGCTTCGTCACCTCTTATGCGTGCGCAGCCGCCCGAGATGTGGCGACAATATTTAACAGATAACGAGATAAGGCTCTCTTTAAAGCGGTTTGATGTAACTCGATACTTTACCGTGTCTATTATATTATGTTTTATGGCTAGGATGTATCTATAAAAGTAGAATATTTGTGATTCTTTATTTTTTATTTTATAACTACTAAGCGAATACAATTTACGATGCTTTGGTGAGATTAGTTTTGTTTTTTTAATGTCCATCTAAATGAGGTTTAAGGCTTCCTTCAGAACATCGGTACGGATGGGCTGCCCTTCAAGTCGACTTTGATTCCTACAAATTACTTCACCGTATTAGTTGGGCTGAGTGTGAGGAAGTTGTAAATTTATACACACTGATTTTTATTAACAATATTACGCCTGGCTGTGATCTCAGCAGAATGTATACAGAAGATTTTTCACCCTACAAAATGTTGTTGTCTTATAAACAAAAGTTTGCTTTGGCAAAAATTTATCCTAGTGGTGCTGCGGGGCCTCGCGGGCAGTGTCGGGGGTCGGGCGTAACAATTAGGCGGCGTGCGCCTGCGCAGCCGCCGCGCCGCGCGCCGCGCCGGCCGGTAGCGCCGCCCGCTGGGCCCCCCGCCGCGCGCCCAGCTTGCACATCTAATATTTAATATCTTAATAACTGATTGGGGTGTGTTTAATATGTATTTAGAATAATTATGCACATCATTTTAATAAATCGATTACAGATTATCTAAGAAGTGTGTACAAATTACTCGTGACGCGAGCCGGTCCCTGCGGGGTGCCTTATGACGATGACGTTGATGTCGCTTGCAGTTGTTTAGTTTACACGTTGAACGACCAACACTAATTAGTATATTTATTTTAATAATTAGGGGCGACAAATGACCTTTACTGAATAACCAGCCGGATTGAGATTTGCTCTATGTTACTCAAGCGTCTTTAGAAGCTGCTCTAATAGTCAAATTCAAATAATAGTACCTAATCGAAGAGTGAAGTTTAGTGACGTGACCCCGTCTAATGACAAATGTTGATCGTAAGGGGTCGTTAATGACTGGAAAGTTCTGTATCGGCGCGGGCGCGGGCGCGGCGGGCGCGGGCGGCGCGGCGTGGCGCACCGCGCATTGACTACGATTTGGGCAAGCAGTCTCAATACGAGCACACGTGATTTACGAGACGAGCGTGTGCCCTTTGTGCTCCAGCTGACTAATGGACGGACGCTCACGGACATTTATGTAGATTGATTGTATGAATTTTATTCACAATGTTAATACAGTAACAGATTTAGATGTCATTTGGAAATGGCGCTCTAAAGTTGTGCAATTTAGGCCGTGAATAATGGATGACGAATGGCTAGTTTCTATGGCCCGTGCGGCGAGGTGGGGCTCCGATTGTAAACTTTACTCAAACTCTGTTGATACGCAATACGGACGGACATTACCTATCGGAACTATTTATTTAATCATACTATATAGGCAGTGGGCAGATAACGGTTGAAAGTATCTTAATGACCTTGGAACAAACATTTAATTTACTGCAATATTACTTTTATTTGCAGAAATTAAAAACATATACCTATACTTGTCAAAGAGAAATATCTAATACCTTTTTGTCTAATCAGGTTTTTATATCACTTTTATGTAATTTATATCTGACATCGCATACTTATCATAAAAAAATATTATTTTGTACACAAAGAACATAATTTAAAAAGTTATTAAATCGAATGAAATAAAACGTCCGAAGTATCGATGCATTCCTGATATTCGGGAGCATAATATTTTAATATCGCCCTATACACATTGTAATAAAAAATGTATAAAACGTTTAGTTACGGCTCGAAGAAAAAGGACAAAGTGAGAGGGACTTGCATCGTCATCTTATCGACACGGATCAAACGTTGTTAATCAAAAATTTTAATGACCATAGTTCAGAAAATAATAACTTTTCTTCACCTACCAGTACACAAACACAGGCCAACTATGTTTGATACTTTATTATTCAAATTGTCATTGTGATAAGAAAGTGTCTAAATTACAATAGGTAGTAGATTGGTAGGTATCATTGACTTTCATCAATCATCCTCCGTCCATTCATACATGAATAAAAAAAACTACGACAGCAAATTAATATTGTGGCCCTTTTATTTTTATATTTAGTATTTTTACTAAACACGTAAATTATTTGCCCTCATTACGGAACGTTTAATAAAAATACTAGAAAGGATAATAGGAATTTATTTGTTGACGTTATTTTTTTATTTATTTTTCTCAGTGTCGATACCTACTACCTATCTGTTATAATATCACCAAATATAGCTAGTATTAAAACACACTAAACAATGAAATGCGGGCAAGTATCAAGATTGCCCGAGTCGGGGTATAGTGACGCGACAATTCGGCATTTAGCCGCATTGTGATGATGTTATTGAGTGACTCTGAGCTGTCCGTCATCCGCGCGTCAAGGTGTCTCGCGTTACGTGCCCCCGTTTGACACATTTCTTAAGGGCCATGTATACTAGGTGAAACAAGAAGGGTAATCTATACTATTAATTTTGCAACTTAACTTTATAAATCTAAAGCTATCGGCTTTGTGGTGAAGTACCAAAGGTTTTGTAGACTTATTAAATCTATCAACAGCTGTATCCCTATAACACCTTTTATTTTTAAAGTTTTCTCCAAAGCTGATATTTTCATAACTACAAAGTTAAGTTTTGAGAAAATGTATACCCTTTTGTTTCCACCTGTATACGAACAAATTTGTTGACACATTTGCTGGTCAAACCGCATGTTTTCATCAAACAAAAGCGCAAACGATAAAAATAAAATGGTCAATATTTATTAATTATTTATCTTATCAATGTCCTCTATGTCTATCTTGTCAAGGCGATTTCAAAAGTGAATCAAAATTTATCTCAAACACGTCAGACATGCTCGCAGATACTCAAAAGTTTGACAAACACGTAAAATTTGATAAATAATTAATTAGATCGTTTACAGAGCTCTTTAGATCTGTTTTTGTCTTAGCGAACAGTGCATTCTTCAAGACTGTGGAGATTTTTTTTTAGTTTTATAAGTTTCTCATACCTATTATAAGTACCTATAGAACAATATAATTAGGTATAAGTTTTATTAGCATTCATTATTGAAACATCCTGTATTTTCTAAAGTACCGTATATTATGGATTAAGTACATTACACCCCGGTTACCTACTTATACCTATCCATACATTTTAATGGTAATGATACAGATTACATACGTTAAAATTGTTATTCTTCTTTAAACAATATACCATTAAATTTCTTAATTGTAGATTTGAATTTACTAGGCTTCATAGTAGTTAAAATCCCTGTAAAGGATTTATAGTCCTCATTTTAATTTTAAAACTTCAAGCACAGACAGTTCAGGAATCTTTATACCAAATGCTTGTTCAATAATATTAATAAGGATAATTATAAAACACTATCTAAACAAATAAATAAAATTGGAGTTTTTGTTTGTAATATCAAAATAACACCTTTTCACTAAGTGCATATCAAAGTACATACGAAACCTATAGCAAAAACGCGATAAAAAAATTTTTTGTTTGTCTGTCTCTCTGTCTGTCTGTCTGTGTGTTTGTTCCGGGTAATCTCCGAAACGGGTGGACCGATTTTGACGGGACTTTCACTGGTAGATAGCTGATGTTATAAGCAGTAACTTAGGCTACTTTAATTGAGAAAAACAAAAATTTAAAAAATGGGTCCCGTCGCGCGGTCCCGGTACGCGGGAGCGGGCTTTTTTGTTAAGTTAAATTCAACGCGGACGAAGTCGCGGGCTCAGCTAGTTAATTAATAAAGTACTTTATACGCCATTAAATAAAGTCAATGATTGATTGTGTGCGTTCCTAAGAATTGTATATGAGTGAATCGCGAGATGCCCGGTAGCGAGGTGTAATCGATTAGTCGCGGATGAGCATCGCCTGCGGCTCGATTATGTGCTGACTACTTAAATTAAAGATGAAATTGTGAGAAAATTATTTAATGTCCGTCCTTATTTATTTGCGATGAATTTATTATAATTCGACTCTTATATTAGTTGATAATAAAAAAACATAATAATAACGACTTCGGTGTTGCGCATCGCATTAAAGGTACGCAGAGCCCACAGAGTCACTCGTCTAAATACCATTAAGTACGTGACGATGGTGCCCGACATCGATCTCAAATAGTGAACCTGTCTGAATGGAATATCATCACGCAGCGGATCGTCGCACTATCGATGCGATTAAAAAAAATCATGGTCACGTACCCCACGAATTATATGGCCGAAACCAATCGACCACTTCAAAAATTATAAAAAGTCGCCCTTCCGAGCTAAAACGAAAATCTAAATCGATGCGATGGTGAGATGGTTTTTTCAAAACTTATCTGCCTATTATCCAATCACTGAATGTTCAAATTAAGCACGCTTTACGCAGTTAGTCAAATTTTGGAGCGTGACGGGGCAATCTCGGACGCCGCTAAACAAGACATAATTTTAATACTATCTCTTTATAGAAATATATCAGTGGTAGTGTTTAGTTGTCGTTGGGTTGGGCGGGCAGCGCGGGTGAGTCGATTTTGATGTAGTTATCGGCGAATAATAGCGGGTGCGGCGCGACGCGGTCCGCTGCCGCTCTCATTGTGACCTCTATAATAAATGGCAACAACAGGTGAATAAATCATTTCACTCATAAAATTAGCTCTTCATGGGTGGAGTGCAATATTCACTGTCGACAGCATCCGCCGGTTTACATACAGAGTAGCCCCCGACTATTCATCGTGTCTAGCGAAAAGCGTGGGTAGCCACTTACCGATACCCATTGTGATCGGCATTGATACGTGATGTTTATAGCTTGATTAAATCTGTATATATTATTTTAATAACGTCACTCCGATAAAGTTATATTACCTATTAACTACCCGTATCCAATTTAAGGAGGTAGGTAGGTCCTTATAAAATTAATTTATATGGAAAATAAATAGCGCTCGCAAAGGAAACAAGCGATTGGAGTATCCTGTAAAATATCCATGGACATTGTTTTTGTCACTATTAAATATGCAATCGGAATGAAATATTTGATGCGGTCGATGCCATTATATAAATGGAATTATTCATTGAGCCAGACGGAAAAAGCCAGTGAAATTCGACATTTCATTTGTTTATGCGACTGTTGCGGCTTCGATGCCGTCTGATGCCGCTTCGCATAGCATTTTTCGAAATTGTTCCACCTTCGCTAATTGGGTTATCGATATATCGTGACATTCCACCGGGTTGGAATTAATTGAGATGAATTAAGCAAATGCATTCGGATCAATCATTTATTGATGATCCCTTATAATAAATACATAGGTAGGTAACTGAGGACCATATTTCCCCATATGCAAAATAGGTAGAGCCGCGTAACCCCTAGCGCCTCTCCCCACAAGTGTTCAAAGCGGACGAAGCGACTAGTAACCCTTTGCCGCTCACTCGCTCGTGAAATCACTCAAATACTGAATATTTTAATCTGAGCAGATAACGAGCTCGCAATTCTATTAGATGAAACATAGCTATGTGAGGTTAAACACTGCGAGCTCCCCCGTTGCATCGGCGCCGGCCGCGCTACCTAGTGATGCTGTTTCAATCAGACTACATTTATTAATCCTATTATGCGAAGTAATATAATTTTATGTGTAACAAAGTCGGTAAACAAGCGTACGAGTCGCCTGATGTTAAGTAGTAGTTGTACCCTATAGATTGCTTGCTATACCGGACATCAGAGGGATATGGCCGAGGGTTTGGTATCCGGCCCTCTCTCGTATCGTACGAAACACCGCTATGATTACACTGATACACTGAAATTATTATGTAAATCTCATTAATTAAACTGATTTGCTCCCTGTCGCCATTTTGCTTATGAAATGAAAGCGTAGTTCGAATCGATGATTAAATAATAAAGCGAGAACGTGTACACACAATTATCTCGCTCTACAATAAACCGCACAAATAACTTCCGAGGGTTATGTTTCCTTACGCACACACCCGAACGCCTCCCATCTAACTTTATTTTAAAAGCATGTATAAATATATCAGGTTGAGCAATAAAGCTATCAAATATTTACTAATCTGAAACGGTGAGAGTGTCGCGCGAACCCCTTCTGGGTTCGGGGCTCATAAAATAAATTGAAATAGTCGCACCGCCCCCCAAATTAAAATATTCAAATGGGACGCACGCGCAAGAAAATTGAAAATTGTCGTCTATCGCCCGCAAATGAAACCTATAACTCCTCACGTACACTGCAGGCCCGAAAAGTAGAGTAAGCATGTAGAGAAATAAAAAATACTATATTTTCTTGGTAATAGATAAGTAACTAGTTTTTGTTTCGTGATATTGCGTTTGTCGCAACCATGTAAGCCCAGTTTTTATCAATAAAATTTATTTTAAGATAATTTCCACGAAGGTACATAGTTTATTTTTTACACGTGAGTAGGTATTGTAGTGTACCTACAAATCAGTAATCTAATTTACCTACAACCTATCCTGTCACTTAATATAAAAAGTCTACCCATGGGTTGTTTGGCCATTTTCTCTGCACTACAGTGTAATTCGCTACATAGAGCACAGTTTCGATATGCCCCCGAATAATACCATAAATGCTCCTCACTTTTATGACTGCAATTTGGCTCAGATATTGAATTAGTGTTTATTTTATGCAAGAGTGGATTAAATTAATAGATTGAAAATATTGTTTGCAACGAATAATGATTTTAAGCAAGTCGCATGTGTATACATCTTGAATATAGCGTATGTATGCGATTCTCAAAAATGAAACTCAAATTAGATGATCTTAACTTTAATACCCAATTACGGCCACCTTGACGTTATTGAGTATTATAATTTTGAGTAAAAGTTAAGAAAATATAGGTCGGCACTTAGGTTTCTGATCACAGTGAGAGTGTTATTTTAATTGAGTTGTATTTGAATTGTTTATCGTCCGTCAGTTCCGATATCGTAAGTTCTGAGCGTATGTTAATAAGTCACAGTACGTGAGAGAATAGGGGACCCTCGGCCGTGGCTTCCGTTGTTTTGCGGCCGACGCTGATTTTGTGGTTTCATTTCGCGTAACTTGATAGAGACGTGTACTCTGTTGCACATCCTCGTAGTACTACGGTGTAGTGTTGGAATATATCGATACAATCGACGTTACAAATTATCATATTTGTGATGAGCGATTGACAAAAAAAAATTGTTAAACGAAATCTTACAGTGAAGTACTTACAAGATTTATGCCTTAAATACCTACCTACTTCTAATAGTGAGTGGTACAATAACAATACTATCATGCAAAATAACTTATTCAGGTAAGTAGCTGGTTACTAGTAAGTTGAATGACATTTGTGTCACTGGTTAATGTCACGTAAATAAATTTTGTTGTCGATAAAGTATAAATATCGAACTAAACGTCATGTTAAGGTTGGTGCTAGCAAGCGGATGGCGTCCGGTGTTGGTGCAAGCGATACCCTGGGAACCGATCGCCTTCCGCCGGCCGTCGCCAGTGCGTTTACCCCCTTACATCACCCCAGCCGCCATCACAGCGCGGTAGGAATATTCGCAAGCGCACCTTATTACTTTTTAACACCTTCGATTTACAGCGGGGCGACCTCAATCGCCCCCGTCGGAAACTCTTTTTATTCATTCCATCGCATTTAAAGATTTAAACCGTTTGCTTCCATTCATAAAATTATTAATGTGATCGTAAAATTGGGCAAATTTTATTGTCTCGAAGGCATAATGGGAAACTAATGTAGCGTGTTATTATTCAGTTCGGTTGTAGCAGTAAAATGTGTGTATTTGTGAGAGAGCCGTCGACGAGCCGCCGCCGCCCGGCCGACCGTTCCCAGCGGAAGCCCCCTCTGTTATTTGAATATCAAACATATTTCGGTCATATTTCATCGGAACAGTTATGATATTCTTCCTCTACGTTATTTTTTAGTACGTGTGTTCAATACCAATACGAACTGAGATATGTTAATGTGCCAGTTCAAAGTTTCCTAAAATGTACCCTTGAGAAACTGACACCTCTATAATAAATAATCGAATAAATTATTAAGTAAGTATTTGTATTCGTATACGGTGTTGCACTATTTAACACGCGTACCTACCTAACGTAACTACTTAGCTGTCGATCGAAAATTAATAAAGTCTGTGGAAGTATTGTGTGTAAATTGTCTAAACTAACAATGAGGGTTTACTTAATCCGGCCTTAGGGCTGAGTGGAATCAGTAGAGTAATATGGAATTATTTATCCTGTTATGAGTAAATAAGGAGCGTTCATTGTAGCCGGCGATCCCAATCAGAAGGTTCACAGAAGAGCACAGAGGGCCATTTGTTTGGCGCATTACGGTCAGCGCGCGCGATGCCGATATGAAATTATTATTAGAAACATATGTCTTCATGGAACCTAATGCTCCATTTACGTCTAAGAAAATAATTTTGGGAATATTAAAACGTCGATTTAAGTAGTTAACTAAATAGTAAAATAACTATCCTACTAATATTATAAATGCGAAAGTTTGTGAGTGTGGATGTATGTTTGTTACTCTTTCACATAAAAACTACTAAACGGATTTGGATGAAATTTGGAACTCAGATAGTTTATAACCTGGATTAACACATAGAACACTTTCCTCAAGTCTACGCCGATGAAGTCAGCAACGGGCAGCAACTAGTAAGATAATATAATATTTCTAATCACGTTCTAGGTAGTCAACGACAGTTAGACTTAATAAAAAGCTTGCAAATTGCATCAATGAACTGCGAGGTTAAGTATAAGTTTTGACAGCATCAAATATCGATAGAGTGATGAATCTTTCCATACTTATCGTAGCAGCGCCCCTAGCGGAAAGGTGCAGCTTTACTGGTGATTGTATGATGAGATTCGACCACTCGATCGGTATTTGAATACTCTCAAAACTCATATAAACCTCCTAAAACTGAAACCTTACAGGTTTCATCACATTCGGATGATATGAAAATCCCGTTATTAAATTGGTAGGTACTAAATGGTGGCATCCGAGTGGCTGAAGTATTTTGGACACGGCCAATCAATATTAATAAAACAGCGCGGGTGTCATTCTTTTTCGTAAGAAAATACGCGGGGGAAGAGCAGACAATATGCTTTTGTTTTTCTTTATTGTTATTGCCGTAAAACATTTAGCGGGCAGCGTTCGGCGATAAAACACTTTATTTTGTGTGACAAAACGTCAAGCTTCATGAGAAATTATTGACCCGCAGATAGCGGAATAAGCGAATTATTGGCGGCCCTCATCGCGAAACGGAACCAAGCACTCAACTTATTCGATGTCGACATAACATTTTATTTTTATTAAAACGATCACCGCCGATAATTCGGACACACGTGTGGTGTACCTACATACATATTATTTTTGGGTCACCGTTTCAAAACAGGCCACACACTTGAGCTATCTTATTCTATATAGCGGCTGTTTGTATTTTAAAAACATAATTATGTATATGTAAAACAATACAAGCCCGCTGAGTTCTTTGCCGGATCTTCTCAGTCGAGGTCGCGTTCCGATCCGGTTGTGGGTAGATTTAAGGACAAAATTACAGTTTGTAAGCGCCCCCGTACGCCTAAACATAATCAATTATTTGAGTATCAAAATAAAACAAATATGCCGTGATGTTTAAAGTTATTCACTTATTTACATGGAAAGTTGGGGAAAGTAAAATTAAAATACTTAAAATAATAAAAATCTATAGGTAGCAAGTACTTATCCGTTGTGTTCATGTTTTTTTTTGTAATGAAGTGCCCGCATACCTACACTGTTATCGATATCGCATCGCAATGTATCGAACAAACCGTCTATTGTTCGTGGTTCAGTACAACATGCACCATCCATATGTTAATGTGACGAGCGATAAATTGGCCACTAATAAGATAATTGGCCGAGCTCTATACCCACGTAAATCAACATCTTAACAGCTGCGGCAGGCGCAGGCAGCGGCGACAGCGTGTCCAAATACTATCACAATGCTCGCGGTGATGTTAGATTGGTTTTTTATTTTATTTTTTACCCAATTTACAAAATTAAAATCATTGCCCTTAAATATACTTCGAACACTATTTTTAAGAAGGTTGCAATATTCATATTTTGCTGAAAGATCCGGACATATTTTCTGCACATTATTTTCCTAAGATAAAATACTGTAGATAGGTACTTAAATATGAGAATTACATACTACAAAAGTTTAGTAGATTAGTATACACAGGTACCTGCCTCAACTTATACCGAAAAGTTCATTGTGACACGTTGGTGGCCTTTAAAATCCGACTGAAAAGTAGGTAACCTCTTTAAAGTCACTCATAATTGTATTTAGTTTTATACTCAATTAACCCCTACCAATAATGACAAAATGTATTAATCACTATTATAATGAGTTTCGTATGATGATATCAGAGGTGACACAGGTTTATACGTCGGCCGAGTTAGAACGTTCTGACACTGCGGCGGCGCAGGTGACGTTAATGTGTTCTAGAATATATTCTCTATATATTCTCGATAATAGCTTCAGGCAGCCCCTGAAGACGATCTTGTGCATTGCAATAAAAGTCGCTGAAAAAATTATCGCCACCGCAAAGTGTTTTAACAGATCTGTTGTTTGGATGCATAGATTATCCGTTTAATCTGATGTACAAGATTGATGTAGAGTCTGGTGTAATAAAATTGCAAAGGCTCGCTTACCATTCTTTGTTACTTTTATTTCATGGTCTGAATTATTAAATACTATGTACCTACCTACTTGTAGGTGTAATTTTATTCTACAATTACAATATCAATTATTAGAATTAGATATTTCAAACCGATACGCTAGCAAACTTGGTTATCACATTCGACTTTCAACGAACTGGGTGTTCGCTGAAATCTGAACCATTTTATTTTTATTTATATTCCCGTTCGTAGTTTAAGAAACACCCTTTGTATAGTATGATTCACTTCATTGTTTTAAGTTTTGGACCTATTTGAAGTAAACAATCAATTAGAATCGAATTACAGTACGGCCAATAATAGTGGATATTTATTGTCGTTGGGGCATTTTATAACCATTTTATTAATTTAATTGATATTGATGAGGTCCGCTGGCCACCGCGTGGGTCGATAAATTCAATTCTCCTTTTGTAGTAATTGTCTTTGTTCGTAAACGAGGTAAATATGACACAAAACTAAGCCATGCCAGGCTATTGCAATATAATGAGCTAGCTTCATTACAATTTGAATTAGATAAATATTAAATTTATCAATAACCTTCGTTCCTAACCTTACAAAGCAAGTGTCACCTTCTATAATTGTTGTTTGTTAGGTAACGTTTTGCATTAACGCTAAACGCGAAACGAAATTTTGAAATAAACCTAGTATTACTCATGTGCGTGCGTAGTGCGTGCGTCGCACGTCCGTTGTATGAGAATTCGGCGCGCATTGATACCATCTACATAATTTGTCAACGCTTCACTGAGTTACACAAATGCTTTTTAGGTCAACAGTTGATTGGGAAACGATCTGTCCATGTAGTAAAATATAAATAATTTGTTTGAAACGAAATGAGGGCCATTTAGAATCATGAGGGTAATAAAACTAGTGCGTGTCATGTAAACTCGGTCGCAGGCCTGCGTATGGCGCGTCCACACAATGATGAACTGCGGGTACTCCTTCGCAGGACCTCCGAGCTCTCTTACCGCCATGTGTAGAGGAGAGAGGGGCAGGTCTCATTACATTGTCACGCCGCGAGTTTGTTTGTCGATATCGACGAACGAAACGTAGCACATTAGTATTCTAGACGTTGATGGACGTACGTGAGGTGCGGGCGGCGATCGTGCGACAATAATATCCTTGTTTGCGTCATAACATGTATTGATATTGCACATAATTTCGTCTTCATCGAACACTACCTCATTTGCCTGCACAGTGTCTAGGAACTTCTTGTGCCATGAACTAGCTAAGATCAAAATAACTAAAACACACACGAGAGAGGTCACCTTAAGTAAGAGCAAACACTTACTGGTGACAGATAGACAGATTTGACTATGAGTTATAAGCAGTCTCGGGCCCAATTCTGATTAAAACTAAACTAAAAATCCTGGCCATACCTACTATGAACCCTTTGATTTTGTAAAAAAAAGCACCCTGTAGGTGTACCTTACTAAACGATTGACGACCGCTTGGCGCAGTGGTTCGAGCGTAGGCCGCTCGGCTCACTGCACATGGTGGTTGCGAGTTCGAGTCCCGCCTGGGTATATTTCGGAAACGGCGTTTTCGTTATTTGCCCAGGTCTGGGTGTCACTGGAATCGCCCCCAGTCCATAGTACGGTACCCATAGTACACGCGTTGCTTAGTTTGGGACCATACAGTCGGTGTGTCAGTCTGGCGATATTTATTTATAAGTAAATTAATACACGGGGCCGGATGGGTGAAATATTTAACTGAAACATATTTTGGGGCTACAAATGCATGAATATACGTATATAATGTATTGGCTATCGTCTAATGAAATTGAAATAAATTCGGCACGAATGACTGACGGCCACGTTGTCGGCAACGTGAGAAGTCCATAATACACTGCCTGCGCGGACCACGGCATCATTTTACAAATGCATGAACATCATTTTATTATGAATCCGAACCGATCACATCGGGACCATTACCATAAAGATCTTTGCTCACATAATAACAAGGTCTTTTACTGTAAATTCAGAATGGAATGCATTAGAAATTATTTGAATTTTTATTGAGACCTGATCTTGTTTTGCTGACCCGTAGAGCGCTAAGATAATAAGATTAAGTAGCGTACAGTAGGAACATCAAGTATAGATAGAGACTTAAATCGAATTTCGTACATTAACTCTCTCTTAAAGGTTTTTCTCAAGCTCGCGGCTCCGCTCGCGTGGTAGTTCAATTATATAAAAGTAGCCGAAGTTACTTCTTATAATATCAGCTATCTGCTTGTGAAAGTCCCGTCAAAATCGGTCCAGCCGTTTTGGTCGAACTATCTCGTATTATATACCATAATACGGGATGGTTCGACCGGGGTAGTACCACCATCTCACAGAAAATTAGCGTGAATTTGTTCTTATAGCTACTAATATTATAAATACTAATATTATAAATGCGAAAGTTTGTGAGTGTGGATGTATGTTTGTTACTCCTTCACGCAAAAACTACTGAACGGATTTGAATAAAATTTGGAACACAGATAGTTTATAACCGGGATTAACATATAGGATACTTTTTATCTCGATAATCCCGAAATTTTTGCTAAATTAAATATAATTAAGATTTGTTAATCCCGGTTATAAACTATATTTATATGTAGTACTAGCTGTGCCCCCCGAGTTCGTCCGCGTAGTATTTAACGTAACAAATATTTCGGGATTATCGGGATAAAAAGTATCCTATATGTTAATCCCGGTTATAAACTATCTGTATTCCAAATTTCATCCAAATCCGCTCAGTAGTTTTTGCGTGAAGGAGTAACAAACATACATACATACATACATACATCCACACTCACAAACTTTCACATTTATAATATTAGTAGGATTCTACGCGGACGAAGTCGTGGGCAGCAACTAGTGTACGATAAGTCAGAGAGCCGGAAGCCCAACCCCTTTCCCTTCCCCTGCCTATGTCCAACTCTCCTTCAGGGCAGCAACATGCGAGCAATGCCTTTGGTATTTTTGTACTGTTAGCTACGTTAACTGCTTAACATCGGCAGGTTTTACGCTTGTTTGCCGACTTTGTTCTATGGGTACATGAAAGGCCACTTAAACACCTTTTAAAAATAAATATGTATATTAGTACTTCTTAACTTATTGGATACTAGCTGTGCCCGCAACTTCGTCCGCGTGTAACCGCGTGTAACTTAGCAAAAATGTCGGGATTATTCGTCCCCTATTTTATCCCCTTGGGGGTAGAATTAATCAAAATCCTTTCTTAGCGGATGCCTACGTCATAACATCTACCTGCATAGTGACATATTCGCTAAGCGAATGAACTCCTAAAATAAATAGAAAAAAAAAAATTAAAAACTTCCTGCAGCCAAAGTTCAGCCCGATCCGTCCAGTGGTTTGGGCTGTGCGTTGATAGATCACTATGTCAGTCAGTCAGTCAGTCACCTTTGAGTTATATATATTTAGATAGATTCTCATGCTTGACAATTTCATCTACCCATTTGATAACCTGCAGCCTGATAAATATTGAACATTTCAATATACTTATTTCAAAATAAGTTCAGCATTGCGGAATTTACCTGAAAATTCAAAATATCTAAACCGATATTTTCAGTTCGCATACGTAATATTTAGAGCAAGTGCAAAGCGCACAGATCGCAATGCCATCTGGAGGGTATTCATATATTTTATGCGCTCTATCGTATAATTTGGCGGTTAACGCTCAAGTGCATTGAGTTTTTCAATAACATGTTTTATAACATTTCATTTGAATTGTATTACGTTCCATTTTTAGCACGCAACCTCCTTTTCTAAGGTCAGACATTGGTAATATGTGAAATGCTAAATCATTGATGATGAGATTATACCGTTGTTTTACAGGCAAAACAGTTTATCAATGCTGTAAAACATTAACAGGACGTTTACAATATGAACACAATAGTAATTAATTCCGGGATACTACGGCTGGCGGTTAATATAAATCTCCCAACGACCGTAGATCATTGCTGAGGCACTCTGGCGCTAATTAATTTAACGCTTTCTTTCCTATAGCAAACGAGGGGGACTGAATGAAATTCCAAAAAGTGTAAATAAATGTGTTGCGTTGTGTATAAGTTATCGCGGGGCTCATTAAACACATTCTTGTCGCGGCTTCATAAACGTCCCTAGACAGGCCAAGTATTACAAATAGCATGCTATATAGGGTGTTCTGGTCATAAGGGATATATAAGAGAATTAAAAGCACTCCCTAAGTAATGATTAAGTAAGACTTTTTTGTAATAGTACTTCTATTCTATTTTCTCTGTAACATTGAATTCGAAGATTTATTGCACTCATTTGGTTTTTTTAAGCGGTTATTGCTGTATTAATATTCTCGTTAGCCCCTAGAGCTAAGGTAATGCTTGTGTTAGGAGTGGGCCCATGTCAATAGTTCAACGGCCAAGATGGGGATCGAACCCGGAACCTCTCGGTTACGAAGGTGGCCCCTCTAACCACTAGACTATTGACGCCTTGCTATTTGTATGTGATATCTGTCTACAGGCAGGTACTATGTCTCAATAAACTCCAAGGCGAAATACCCAGCAAATGTAAATAGTTTCTTTTAAAGTAATAATAAATTTGATGACTAATTATATTTCAATGTGCTAATGTGCGTGTGTAATCAAATGATGCATCGGATAAGATTGTTGGCGACCGAGAACGGAATAACATATTTCAACCGCTGGAATCTTGTAGGTGGCTGAAGCAATTTTAAACGAATTCCTATGTTTGAAAATGGCGAAACGGGGAATACGGTTATAAATTTCAGGTGTTGTAATTACAAAACAGCATTATAGTTAGGGAGATAATCATAAACGAGGTCATTAAATAACAAGCTTTTTGAAATTAAGATAGCAGCTGGTATTTATAATACTGAATCTTTTGTAAATCAATAATCCATTTGCGTTAAGTTTTCACGTAATTATTAAATGCAATTTTTTTCCTTATTATATATTTGGCAGTTTGGAAGTCAAGTCTTTCGGCTGCTGGATGGATGGAAGGATAGATGAAATAGTTTGACACCATCAATCAGGACAGCCCCACTGATGTCTAAGCAGTCTTTGGGTTCAATCAAGGCTCACAAGGTATGTATCACTGAGAAATGTTTGAATGGAAACGGTCACACCGTTTTTGTGATACAAGGTCACGTACGATGAAGGGTCAGCCCTCAGATCACGGTACGTCGCGCAAACGTCATCCATGAAATACTCGACGCATTGTGTGGTAATTTCCCTCGGCCGTTTAATTGCCGTTACGCGCTGTCACAGCCCCATGATTAATATATACAGACAAGTTTGAGTCTTAAATTTATCATCCTTAGAGACAAATGTGCCGCGAGGTATTTGACATACTTACTGCCACTATTTTCTTTGCCTTTGATGTGGTGAAAATAAGTGTCGTTTAACTTGTACGGTAGCTTGCACGTCTCAGGGAATATTTGTAGTATATCCTGAGCACTCTTTAACAGGTGTCAATAATAAAGAGAACTTATGTTGGAAATGTTCCCCGAGATATGCAGCCGATCGTACCTACGTGAAAGTTGTCAACTTTCAGTTGTCGAATTGGATACATAAATAAATCGCCAGATTAGCACTCTAACTAAACAACGCTTCAAAAGCACTATGAACCGTACAATGCTGAGTGAGTAAAATATAATAAAAAAAATATTATTCTGATCCTTGCTCCGGTGGTGGGAATCGAACATAATAATTACATTTTAAATTCACACTTGCGTTTCACACTAAAAAGGAGTGGCTCATGCTGAAAACAACTTCAAGACATAAATATTAAACTAACTCGATGCCTAAATGTCATCTTATAACTTACAATCATAGATTATTGTTTATAGTAGTTTATTTTAATACCTAAGGCTAAGCGGATGCTGACATAGGGCAGCCATATTGACACAGACATAGTTCAAGAATGTATGCAACTAAATGACATACTCGTAGATATAACCAAAGTAACAAATGTCAGAGTAAATTTTCACAAAAATCATGTCTCCACGTACACGCGTCGCGCACAATCTGGGCCATCACTACAACGAGCCGCAGAGTAGAAGAGAAACGTGCATACGTTGCGTCGCAACGTACCTACGCAGGTCTGAGTTTGTTCATAAGTTACAAAATCTGCCCTGCCCTGCGCTGCGTGAACTGCGTCGCCTGCGTCTCAGCATACGCTCTCACTAATAGTTCTGTAATACCTAACCTAAATTCATAAAAAATATACTTTTCTATATATTGACTGTCACCTGTGACGTAGCCCGCTTTAGTAACAACTAAACCCATGCTAAGGTCTTTCATATTTATACAAATAAATGACGAGTAAGTGGGTACGACTATAAATATTAAAGGAGGTCGACTTTATACATTTTTAATGCGACCAACGTCAACGATGTAATATTAACGATTTGACTTGTAAATGTCTTGTAAAATTACTTGTTTGTTTCAATGTAGGTACCAATGCTGCATATAATATACATGTTGGCAATGTAGATTTGAGCTTAAGCCGCGCTCGGCTCGGTTGCGGGTTCGATTTCCGTCAGGGTAAATATCTGAAACGGCCTTTTTGTAAGTAATTTGCGCTGGTTTGGGAGTCACCGGGATCGCCTGCAGTCTATTATGCGGTAGGTACTCATAATAAAAGCGTTGCTTAGTTAAGGGCCATAAATTTGGTGTAACCTGTTAGTAAGGCGATGAGTATTTATTATTCGTATTTTTTATTATTTTAAAATGTGTATAGAGGGTACATTGTGAGTTCGACAGTCATTGCAAAAAGAAACTACTTAGAAATCTTAGTAACAAACATTCTCAGACGCATAATATGTGCTGATGAAATATCAATTAATATTTATATTTAAATATTCCCAGAATCAATTCAGGAACAAAAGTTTCAAAAGTTAACGTGTCTATTAATCGTAGTAGCCAATATACATGTTCTCAGTCGGTTAGTTAAGCCAACCTATAAATTATGTGATAAAATTAAGTGTAGTCAGACAACAGCAGTCGTCTCAAATATGAAATGAGTTAAATCGCAGTTAACAGCATAATGCGAGCTTTTAGATTTTTTGTTGACACGACGCCACTGCGGCATTTCCTGCTACCGCATACGACACGGGACACACCCTCGAAACAATACCTTATACACCAGGGCTTATAGTCCAGTATTCTACAATATAAACACGCATATTACGCGTCCACTAAGTGGTGATTAATTGTGATATAAAGATTTTTATATTTCTGTTGTTATACCGTCATTTTAAAAACACGACAAGAGTTTCCATGAGGTTGGCTATAAACATATTTTCGTGGTTTATATTAGTCCCAATCTTATATTTTCCCGTCCAATAAAATGTAGATTGATATTGAAAGGTATTCGAACGAGAAGTGTCCAATTAGGCAAAGGCATTGCTTCGATAATTCTGTGAGCTGAATTGATTCCAAGTCCCCAGATAACGCGAGCTGGATGTTGTCTAGAGGGATATGTTATCAGATCGACGTGCGGCCGCCACCGCACGCCGCCCACCACGTGGGAAAGCTGCGACGTCTCTTAAGAAAACCGACTATGACGAACTCTACATCTTCGCTGATCTGTACGATTTTTTCTGCACAAATAACAAATGACGACGGCTTGGCGCTGTGGTTCGAGGTAGACCGCTCGGTTCACTACATCGAGTGGTTGCGGGTTTGATTCCCACTTCGGGACAAATTTCGGAAATGGCCATGTCGTAATTTTCCCAGGCCTGGGTGTCACTGGGATAGCCTCCAGTCTATTGTATGGTACCCATTGTACAAGGTTTGCTTAGCAAGGGACCATAAAGTTGGTGTGTCAGACTGGCGGTATTTATAGATAGCTATCGTTAATAGTTAGGTTAGAATTAGGATGTCATACAGTAATGGTAATGTAGTATAATCATAGGAAAACGTTAACTGATGCAAGTCAGGGCATAAAAGGCAGCTCTTAATGATAATACACGATAGCGGACTTACTTTAAAATCCAATACGCTTAGTAGTGAAGTATACTATATTTTACGCATTTTAATGGGTATTTAAGATTTTTATATCACTTAACTATAAATTGAGCGACATAAACAAAGACATTTTGTAACTAAACGGCTAAACAATTTGTATTTACATCGAGAAACATACAATTATGCAAATTTTTATGACTATTTACAGAGCGTATCGACTTAAACATCCAAACAAACGTGGCGCTCTAAGTTCATATTTTACAATCATAAAAAAACGTATATGGAGCAATATGTGCATAAATGTCAATATTTGTCCGGCGATGCGAGCGGAGAGCGGTTGGGAGCCGCCCCGCCGATTTACAAGCGACATTTTAGTTCCTAAGCAGCGGCTGCGCGGGCGCGCACAGCGGTATACCTCGCGTTACAGCGTCCAGCATCGTAATTGACGATTAATTATCTCGATTTCAATAAAACATACGCCATACGGATGAAATCGTATAATTTTAGACATAAAACATCACTAATAAGGCATGACTGCCGCTCTGAATTCAGAGAATTTCTACGCTAACCACATAAAAATGTAAGAGTCGAAGTTAAGGTACCCGAATTATATGCTCGCAAAATATTCTGCAAATAGGAACGTGATCGCGATGAGACCAAGGTAACGGCTCGGAGCGACGTCAGTAGACGTCGCTTGGTTACGTAGGTATGTGAAAGTATAATATTTATGTGTTCATTAATGCAGGCCTGAGTTAATAACGATGCATCACGTCGTCGGTTCACAAGCCTCGCCAGGACCAACCCGCGCATTTATATTCCGGCAGCCAAGCTCTGGCGTTTAGATTTGGATTATATTTGGTCATTGTCATTCAGATAACGGTCTGTAAAGTTTGTTTCATTTGGGAAAACACTAATAAAACGATTCCAACGTAACTGACAATATATCAGGCCTCGCTCGTTTGTCACTAATTTCAATTAAGTACCTGTAAAAGCTGTGTTTATTAAACATGTTATATTATATTTGTTGCACTCATAGCTGCACCAACAGGGACCAATTAGGGCTCATTGTAGGCGATATTATCTTCAAAATTAATGAACAGTTTATAAAACAAAGTATTTGTCTTTTAATTAATTGACTGGGCATAACCGCAATATCCGCACCTCAAATTATAACTCTAAATTGAACATTTAAAAACCCCCGATGCGATGACCTTTTCATCAAATGTATAATTTACCCAGTTCTTCCAAATAATAATGTTAGCGCGATTTGCGTAGCTCCCGTAGCTCAGTATCCATAGCTCATCTCGCAAATTCATCTGGTACAACTAGTTTCGATGCCAGATTATGAAAGCAACATTAAATCATTTATTTTTGTTAGAGTATTTAATATAAATAACTATAATCTATGTTTGTCATGCGTATTCACGCTGCCTGCAAAACTGCCTGTCATCAAGGAAAGACGTTGTACTAAATAGAAGATACAATAAATATATAAATAAATATGTAGTTGATATTATTAATAATAATAAACACCAGTTCTCATAGGTTATGGGCCCAGACGCCCGATAGTTTAGATTAGGGAAAGTAAATATGAGCAAATAAAAGCTAGGAAAAGTTTAGAAAATTTTCTTTCAGGAAAAAGAAAAAATGGCGTCGGTATGCGTATCGCACCAACAATATTATCCCCAATTAAACGCGGATGCATTTGACAACTGGATGTTCAGAGTAAACTGTATTTTAGCAGAAAAAGGCCTATTAAGTATTTGTGAGGCAGAAGTAATTAATGATAAAGATGACAAAGAAAAAATCTTAGATAATAAGGCAAGGAACGTTATAGTTCAGTGTGTCACCGATAGACACCTAAATTTGATAAAAGATTGTAAGAGTTCAAGAGAAATGATAAATGTTTTGAAAAATACATTTGAAAAGAAAAGTGTAACCTCGAAGTTGTCACTAAGGAGGAAATTACTAAATCTAAAACATAAAGATGGCGACAAAATGGACGAATATTTTTCGCGATTTGATAATATTATAAGAGAGCTAGAGGTCGCTGGTGATAAAATACCAGAAAGTGACAAGGTATGCTTTATTTTGACTGGTTTAGGTGATGAGTACAATCATTTAATAACGGCTATAGAGACAATGAATACAGAAATTAAATTAGATTTTGTAAAGTCGAAACTCTTGGACCATGAAATTAAACACCAAAAGGAGGAAAATCCACAATCGCAAACGTCATTTGAGACTGCAACAATAGTGTGTTACAAATGTAATAAAAAAGGTCACAAATCCTACGAATGCTACAGCCGAGGAAGAGGCCGTGGCAGAGGAAGAGGTAGAGTTGCTAGATATAGAGGAAGAGGAAGTGCGCATGCAAGCACAATGTTTTTTAGCTAGTGAAGCAAGCATGTTAAGTGAAAAACTAAATGATATACAATTTGTTGTTGATTCGGGAGCGACCCAACACTTCGTAACAAAAGAGTACGAAAGTTGTCTAAAGAATGTTCAAGAAATAAAGCGAATGGATATAAAGATAGCTAATGGACTTATACTAACAGCTAATAAAAAAGGTTATATAGATGCATACTACAAGAATGAAAAGATATCTATAGAGGTTGTAGTTGTATATGGTCTGACACATAATTTAATGTCAGTGAGTAAATTGATAGAGACAGGAAAGCAAGTCATTTTTAAATATAACAAATTATTAATAATTTCTGAATATGGAAAAGTATTTCATGGAGAAAAGAAAGGTTTGCTGTACACATTTACTGTGAGATTACAAGATAATGATACATGTAATATGAGTGAAGAACAAAATGAAAATATATGGCATAGGAGAATGGGTCATATGTGTAGAAAGTATTTGTCAATATTGGGGTACCTTATAGTAAAGAGGCTTGTGATGCATGTATGAGATCTAAATCAACAACACTACCTTTTAAAAGACTGCAAGGACCAAGGTCTACACAAATAGGTGATTTAATACATACAGACATATCAGGTCCAGCAAGGGTATCTACAAAAGAAGGATATAGATATTTTCAAACAATAATTGATGACTATTCACACTTTACACAAACGTATCTATTAAAGAATAAATATGAGGCAACAAGTAGACTGATCGAATATATAAAAGAAGTAGAAAGGCAAGAAGATGTAAAAGTGAAAAGAGTTCGATGTGATAATGGTGGAGAATTTACAGCGCGGAGATGGAAAGAGTACTGTAGTGAAAATGGAATTATAATAGAGTATACTAGACCGTACAGTCCACAGCAAAATGGAATAGCTGAAAGGATGAACAGAACAATAGTGGATAAAGCTAGAACAATGCTTGATGAATCGAAGTTACCAAGGTATTTGTGGGGTCAAGCTGTATTGACAGCCACATATTTAATTAACCGTTCACCTTGCTCATCAAGGGACAACAAGGTACCAGCATTAATTAAAAAGAGAGAATTCGATTTTAGGAAGATAAAAGTTTTTGGATGCAAAGCTTGGGCACATATTATACCCAGACAAGATAAGCTGTTGAACAGAGCAATTTCAACGAGAATGGTTGGATACTCTACTAATGGATATACATTGTGGGTACCAGAAACTGATGAAATTATAGTTTCTAGAGATGTTCGTTTTGACGAAACTAATATACAATATGAAGAAGAGAATAACAAAAACATTAGAACAGTGAAGGTATATACAGAAGAACCGAGTTCTGAAGAAACAACAAGTAAAGATTTGCAAGAAAAAAGTACAAAGAAAACAGTCGAACAACAAGTTGAAGAGGAAAGATATGAATCAAGTGAAGAAAATGAAATGCAAGAGGAAAAAATATTCACAAGAAGTGGTAGAGAAGTAAAAACACCAAAACATTTAGATAGTTTCGAAGTTTATGAGGCATATTGTCTTATGAGTTTAAATGATCCAGCTACTTATAAGGAAGCCATTGAGAAAGATGAATGGAAAACGGCAGTTGCTAAGGAATTAAAGTCTTTAGAAGTACAAGAAACGTGGATACAGAAAGATTTACCAAAAGGGCAAAAGGCGATAGATACTAAATGGATTTATAGAACGAAATCTGATGGCACGAAAAAAGCAAGGTTAGTTGCACGTGGTTTTCAACAAGAAACAAATAACTATTTTGTTTACTCACCTGTGGCAAAGATGTCAACAATTAGAATGGGATTATCCCAGGCACTAAATAATGATTGGGATATAATACAATTAGACATACCCACAGCATTTTTAAATGGAAAATTGGAGACTGAAGTATACATAAAAGTTCCAGAGGGAGTACAAGTAGAATAGAAGAGAGAAGGAACTGTTTTGAAACTTCAGAAGTCGTTATATGGTCTTAAAGAAGCCCCTAAATGTTGGAATGAACGATTTAATGATTTTTGCCTGAAAAATGGATTGAAGAGGTCTAAATATGACATTTGTTTATACACAGGCAATGAGATATGGCTTATATTATTTGTTGATGATATATTACTAATGGGAAATAAAAGTGAAGTAAGCAGAGTTATAGAATTATTAAAAGAAGAATTTAAAGCAAAGAACATGGGGAAAATGAGCAAGTTTTTGGGAATAGATATAGAGAGAAATCTTAATACATTAAAGTTGTCACAAGAAGTTTTTATTAAAAATTTATTACAGAAATATAATATGAGTGAGTGCAAAGAGATGTTGACTCCAATGGAAAGTAACTTCCAAGTACCTGAAAATGAAGAAATTATAAATAATGTTCCTTACAGAGAGTTAATTGGAAGTATAAATTACCTGGCAACAATAAGTAGACCAGATATTCAATATGCAACATCTTATCTGAGTCGATATCTAGACAAGCCTACAGCAACTGTATGGACAGCAGCTAAAAGAATACTGCGGTATCTAAAAGGAACTATTAACAGAAAATTGACATATAACAAAGAAGACCACAGTAATGCGTGTTTCATTTCAGCGTTTTCAGATGCTGATTGGGCAGGTGATAGAACTGATAGAAAGAGTGTCAGTGGAATGGTGGTTTATCACAAAGGAAATCTAATATCATGGTCGTCCAAGAAACAGATGGCTGTTGCGTTATCTACAGCGGAAGCCGAATATGTTGCTGCAGCTGCTTGCGTCAGTGAACTTATGTTTATCAAGGGCTTGTCAATGGATTTCAAAGATGAATCCACTGTTATAATGAATGTTGACAATCAAAGTGCTATAAAAATGATCAACAACTGTGAGAACACAAGGTATACAAAGCATATTGACATAAAGTATCATTTCATTAAAGATATTATAAAGAAGAAACTAGTTAGTGTGAAATATGTATGTACAAGTGAAAATACAGCGGACATTATGACAAAGTCACTGTGTAGTGTTAAATTTTGTTACTTCAGGGATAACTTGTTTGTTTTGTAAGCAAATATTGTTAAAATGATTGTTTAATTTATTGTTGAAATATTTAAGGTCGGTTTTTTTTTTTAAAATATATTGGTATGTTAATGTCAAACCGTTTCACGTAGGTACGTCAAACTAGTGTTGTAACAGATATAATTTTATTTAGTTTTGTTTAATTTTAATTATTTAAATAAGCAATTTAAAGTTTGATTAAGCTTGAAATTGAGAGGGAGTGTTAGAGTATTTAATATAAATAACTATAATCTATGTTTGTCATGCGTATTCACGCTGCCTGCAAAACTGCCTGTCATCAAGGAAAGACGTTGTACTAAATAGAAGATACAATAAATATATAAATAAATATGTAGTTGATATTATTAATAATAATAAACACCAGTTCTCATAATTTTGGCTTCCTCATTTATAATCTAAGATGTACAATAATCAACAGAAAATCTGTGTAAAACTTTGATAAAGGTTTATCAAAGGTGTAAAAGTATGAGACATTATTTTGTTATGACATTATATAATTGACATTAGAATAGACAACGAATCTAAATATTGATGTCACGGAGGTTTAATTCCTAGTAAAATATTATCAATTATGATTCAATTTGATGTAATAACTCTGGTTGAGGTGGACGGGAGCAGCCCAGGGGAAGAATTTTCAATAACGCTAAAATTATTTTAAATTAGATTTGTTTTTTTATATTTTTTCTCAATGGCGGAGCAGCGCCCTCTAGAATTATTATAGCGTAATATTCCATGACCATTAACAAAACAAACAAAATTTAACGCATGCGCGTATCCATCATTTGAAACGTGACTTATGGAACGTCTTTAGTTCATACACAAATCTCAATAAAAATTGATAAAATATTCATATTTTCAGAATCAGGGAAACTTTTCAAATTTATAATATTGTAAAAAGCCATTTCAGACTATTGCGATCATTTAAAAATATAATAAATCTAAATCCAATCATCTCAAATTTCGAATGGATTCGAGCCGTGGGAATTGGTTTTGGCCGTGAATGTGGCTTTTTTAACCTACAAAAGAGCTGATGATCTTCAAACGGCTGAAACGATTTTCATGAAACATAGCTAAGAACACTCTCGATCAGAATACCTATCTAACAAAAGAAACAAAATTGGAATCGGTTCATCAGCTTGGGCGCTACGTTGCCACAGACAGACACACAGATACACATGTTAAACTTATAACACCCCTCGTTTTTCTTCGGGGGTTAATTATATGGCATTTAGACATTTTCTTATCAATTTCTTTGTATACAGCTATATATAAAATCTGTTTTAAGTAATACACGCAGTGATATACGCATGAGACCTAGGTTTGCACATAAATGGCTTTACTAAAACAATGTATACCAATATTAAATATGGGAAAATAAAGGGCAAAGTACTTATCTCAAGAAGTGTGCATCTATAATTACATTTATAATTATTTATTTCAGTACAAAGTATATTATGTGCAATAAACTTCGCTTTAATTGACACATTTGCCGAGGGAATGTTCATTTAGAAACACAGCAAATAAGCGATGCATTTTTGAATCAATATTTTGAAATAAAAATATATAAAGTAGCTACCTAGGTAACTGTGAAGAAACAATTCAAGAAAATTGTTTCCTCTTTTTTCTCAGAGTAGCCTGAATGTCACATTTCAACATAGATATAACTATTATGAGAGATATAATATACTACGCCAAACGGTTTCCGAAAAAGGGTCTGTCAGACTGTCAATTTTTTTTTTACTCAAGAGACGCGAAGTCTTCAAAACAAACATTTCAATGCTTATTAAAAGCTCGACATGGTGTTCACAATGATAAAAGGACATTATAGAGGAATGAGAGCAAATGACAAATTATAATAATAGGGCACACCTGCTATTCTTTTGATCCGACATTTCTCTCATTTATGACGTTAATCGAGCGGAATGCTCTCGTGTTAACATAGTTTTGTCCCCGACAAAGCACCGAGCAGACAATGCCTCTATACTTTAGTAATATTTTTTGTATCAAGCACAAATTCTCTTTCATCTCGCTTAATTTTAGATTGAACTATAGTTCTTACATGTAGATCGTGTCATTATTGTCTCTGTTAGCCGCATCGATAGAACAATAACATCTTAATAACCGCAATTGTTACCCCAATTGGAGCTATAAATCGATGCACAAAAGGTTGGATATTGCAGTTACAGATCTAAGAGCGTACTTTTGATAACGTGTGCATTGTTGACAGATAAATAATAAGCGGCATTGGTAACGTCGGTGTATGGTTGTCGTAGAGTTTACGTCGCGAGTCGCGGGCGGAATTAGTGAATTGTTGGTTGCGTACGCGCAGGCGGCAGGTTTTGTCTAGCTGCGCTCGCCTCTCTCGCACATTAATCTCCGAGGCCGAGATGAAGCGATACACATTTGTCATCGTGTCCGCGATTAACTTGGAGAAACTCTTTCCATTGTATTGAATCAATTCGTTTATTATTTAAATGGTGATATGCAGCTATAGGAGGTATTCACGAAAATAATAACCCCCGTCAATTTTACACCGTGAATGACTCGCAGGTGTTCTAAATTCGATAGACGTTTGAAAGAGCTCGCTTATATTTATGGATAAAGGTTGAAAATAGTTGTGCGTAAATAAATTAGTCAGTCGTTAGGCGGTCGGCGAATATCTCTGAAATATTACGAGCATGAATAGCGCTCCGTATGACGGACAGCAGAAAGGGCTGCCCTTATACTTACCTTGTATTATTTTGTCATTATTAAATTCCCCTGTCACCGGCTTCTTCTCATTTTGCCCTAAGAAAATATTGTATGCAAAATTATATGACATTTGAATGAGCATAAAAAGGTCGTATTGAGATTTGTTTACAAGTTGGCCACAAGGACATAAATTACTGCTCGAAAAGAGGCATAATTTGAGTAACAAGGACCCGGCCGCGATTTGAAGTAGCCCTTTAACTCTATTCGATAATACTTACTTGTCTAATAAAAAGTCATCACCAGTCCACACAGCATGTAAAGTCCTCGAATAACCGGTCATTTGTGGTAAATGGCACAAAATGGAGGCAATGAAGTGTGACATAAGAGTAACAACACAACGGTACTCAAGGAGGCAATCAGGTCAGAGGAGAGCAGCAGTGGATGCTCACCGAGGACGGGCCCTCAAAAAGCCGCAAAATGAAATTTCTCGACGCCGTCAATCATTTTCCCCTCGTCGAGGTCACCCCACTAGTCAGCTGATAGAAATATGGCACAAATCATGTGCTATGAACGATTTTCTAAATTGTACAGATTTCACATTTATATCAATTATTTCTTAAATATTTTTTATGGGACTAGTCCCACCTCACACTCCCATCAATGTTACTTCTGTAAGCCAGGATCGACAATGTTGACCAAAGTTGACATCGAGGTTTGATCCTCGACGAGTCCCGGGAAAATGTTAAATTGTCTTGGAACCCGCACGATTTTTTATATATTACTAAATTAAAACTCTATGAGGTTTAACAAATCACTAATACTCCTGGTAGCCCCTCCAGCGAAGCTAATGCTTGTGCTAGGAATGGGCGTCACGTCAATAGTTCAATGGGTAGGATGGGGATCGAACCCGGAAATTCTGACCTACGAGGGCAGCACCTCTAACTACTAGGTCATTGATTGATTAAATATAATGTAGAGCCACGCTAGGAAAATAAGTTTTTGGTAGAGCCACAGCCTAAAAAGTTACGTACACGTACGTACGTTAACTTTCTACAAAACTATTAGGTACCATGCAAATGTTCGATATATATCATTAATATTGCAAATGGCATTAGAGACTGCTAAGAGTTCTCTAGTTTGGTATGTAGATATCTAATTGAAAAGCACAATAATCCAGGTATTTTATACAGGTTACAGTAGAGCAGCACTGGACTATTGTTCCGTAGTCAATATTTTATAATAAGTCACAGATTTCTTCTGTTATTTTCTCGCTAACGCCTATGTATTGCGCCTTAAACATAGAGTAATCGAGACATTATTCCGGTACGTAAGCCCCGACCATCCGTCTCGAAGATACGTGGAAAACTACTCCTGAGACGTCTTCTTCCAACCCTCGCAGGTATTTAAGGAGGTTATTATCACACAAACAATATCTATAAACCGATCTCTTACTACAAACCAAAAAGTTTGTAAAATTGAATGTATTAAAGGAACATGCTTTAAAAATATATTGTAAGGTAGATCCGGACTAAAATGGTATGATTTCTTGCATTTTTCCTTGTGAATTTCCATTCGTTCCATTCAAGTGAAGCCATAAATTTGTGTTCAAAATAATTCTAATTAATAATTGGATTTCGTGCCCGTTATTTCTGCGTGCTTACCGTCAATGCTGCAATGGTGCTTTTAAGGCCTGGCGTCAATTAGACGTGAGCCGAGTCGAACCGAATTATAAAAAAAATATTGAACGCTGCGATCTCGATTATTTTTGCAAGTCTTATCGACGCGTCTATTAGACAGGCCAGTCTTGAGTACGCTTTTGTCATGTATTTTCTCCTGGTATGACATAAGAATGACATTACCAAGTTCTCTATCCGTAGTACCTACTTATTAATTTCATTACTCTCATATTAAGCTAACAAAAATCTGAATGATCTTCATCATCATCAGCCTATATTAGTCCACTGCTGGACATAGGCGCCATAGCGCCCTGTCTTCAGCTTCCGCATCCAACATCTGCCTGTAGTCCTTCGCAGATCATCATCTCACCTGGTCGGAGGGCGTCCTATCTGAATATGACAGTGTAAATATTGCGCTTGCCACACCGCAGCGTACCGACGACGGAAAAATATTTCGGAATTGAGATGGATGTCGCCGCATGTGCAGACGGCTTGTCTGTATGCAAAACAACGCCACGCCAAATATAGAACTAATTTATGTTCATACCCAACGATTATGCGCAGTTAAAAATAACAACAGATGCTCACTGTTCTCATAACTCAAATTATTTATTTTCTTGACTCAACTTAAGTACTTACTTACATTTTCAAACATGTTGATTTCAGAAAAAGTTTGTTTTTACATATTAGGTAGGTAAGAAGTATATGAAATAATATCGTACTTTTTGGAAATCACCGTCAATAAGAAAGAATACTACCACGAAATATTTTCAATGAGCATTTCCGATAAATATAATTAAAACAATCCCATTTAAGGGTAAGCTCCCACGCGATAAGAGGTGTTATTTATACACCCTCATCTCACAAAGGAACCGCTGCCGAATATCACCCATAAATATTGGACTGAGGTGTAATTTTTCACATACCACGTCTTCTCGAGCGTCGCACCTTTAAAATAAATGCAAACAAAATTTAATAGGGAGAGATGCGCGGGATCGCGAGCTTCAGGTAAAAATAAACGATAGCACAACGACCAATCGCCGCAAGATATTTTATTATAAGGCCACGAGCGACCCATTGTCCTGTAATATAAATTTTACTAGCTATTAGAAATGTTTCCTTACAGCGAAATTGCAGAAATTGTTTTGAGTATAGGTAAAATTATTATTGTTTGTGCACAAATCTCTTGGGAACGCAAAGTTTTATACAGAGCTTTTCGTTTATAATTTCTGTGAGTTAGATGCAGGGCCGGGCCGGGAGGCGCGAATCGGACTACGTTTATTTACGATTATTGGTTATGGACAGAGTTGATCGCCGGCCGGCGCGTCCCGCGAGCCTCGTAACGCCTCGGACTTAGTCCGCGAGCACTGAGGGTGCGAACCTGACGGATATATCCGTCCCCGGGGAATGACTCCGCCGTTAGCAAAATTATGAATCGCTAAAGGGTGTTGTCTCGACACCTCCGCGAAGTATCAACTCCCAATAACCGCGCAAACATTCGCGTTTCACATCGAACACATTTTATTACAAAGAAACGCGAATAAAACGCGCTGTCAATAATAAAACGCAAGCCGAAAGGCAATAACCGACTTCTTATCCGATACACATATCACAAAAGATGGGCAATAAATAGTCCTATCTGTATTTGTCACAAAATAAGAATTCCATCAAATAATTCGGCGGCAATAAAAAACGGATAGAGACATCGCACGCATTCGTAATAAAAGTCTCACCATAAATAACGATCATGAAATATAATACACCTGCAATCTTCGGAAAATGGGAGAATCATTTTCCGAGGGCGGGCGCGGTCCGGCGTAATATTGTTATAAATGTACTTTTCTGGAGGGTATAAATAATAATGGTGGCCGCCGCCGGACGCGCTCGCCGCTCACGACACACAATGGCGGATGTGAAATATGTCATACTGGTTTCAAAGGCACATGAAATTATAAGAAGATGAAAGTAGACAATTTTTATTTATAATTAATCGATAGTAGAGACAATTAAAATAATTCCGATTTTAAGGTTACAGTTTCAGTAAGCTTTCCTTATAAATATTTTCTACGAACAGACTCACAAACTCTACAATGTGCTTAGTCCACTAACGTGAAAAAGTAACATAATATTTCAGTAACACCACGTTGCACGCTCACGCTACGTGTCGTGGCTCCGCCGCTGGGAGTCATTTGGGCCCGACAGCCTGTAAATTCTCCATTACGCGATATGAAATATGCTTTGCCTCCCCGCGCGCCGTTTACGAGCGCCGCTATGATTTCTTATCCATCAGCTGATGTCCGTTTCTTCGAGGGAGCGGACGTTGAGTTTGTAGAGACAGCGGAATCAGTGAAAATTAGGGTAATAAAAATATTAGAGACAATCAAAGAATTTAAAAAGTGGATAGCGTTTCTAAATTATAATAAGAGAAAAAAACACCATCAAACACGTATTCCCCGACGGGATATAGGAGAAACCTACACATCGGTAGTGGCTCTTTGATGATTTCGAAGTAACAAACCCTAAAATTAGATTAGTACCGAACTAATTCATTTTGATTGTGTATAAAGTTATTCACGATCCATTTAAACCCACAATGCCACCCGCTTATTTATGCTTATAAGTGAAAGTTTAATCTCAGGTGAAGCGTTGTTTTCGCACTTAGGTATACGTAATTCACGACGAACCGCCGTCCCCCTTTCAGCTGAATGAGTCAACTAAATAATTATACCTTTATATCTCGCATTACAATATTTCGAGGTTTCAACACAAAATTCGGCTTTTGTTCTCGACGCGGCGTAATGTCTTTATGCGGCCACTAACGCGATATTATTTCAATTAAGTACCTGATTTAGCTGCTCCGGAAAAACTCAAAACAATGTGGTGTCGACGATTGTGTCGGGAAAATAATGCGCAATCAACCGGCTGATTTGCGAGCGTACCCACATAAAACAATTCCACTGAATGACACCTCCACAAAAGCTCCTCTCCTTTATTAAACGAATAACGTGCGCTGACGCCGCCGTGAACTTCGGGCGATACATTATAATCGTATAAAGACAGTTTTGACTAAGAATAGGTCAGGGGTATTAAGAGACACGTCTCAACAATTATACACGTCGTCGCTTGTCTTGTAAGACATCAAAATAAAATCACTACTATTTATGTATTTGAGAGCGTATTAACGGCACGCACCGCCACTCTTATAATGTAATAAATCGTCTGGAAAATATAACCGTCATCGCTCTGTCATACGCGTGTCGGGCGATGCGCTCGCGCAGTCCTTTGCGCGTCCTGCGCTCGCGGCAGCGTCACGCAACCATACGCCATAAATTGTCGGACGTAAATAAAATCTGGCGTTCCATATTTTAAAACTTTATTTTAATAGCCCACTATTCAACGAGAAATTAAGACGTGTTTATTAGCTGAGCGCTCGTAATACAAACAAGTTCTTCCTTCATGAGTTACTTTGCTCATGATGCCATAAATCAGTGTTCATGTCAAGTCACAATAAGACGTATCACACTATAAAGTTACAAGAGATTTCTGTTTGGTATACCTAAATTCTATTCGTAATCAATATTATGAATAATCGTTTAGGTACGCTTGTATTGTAAAACGTGTCAACCAAATAACATAATTTAATATATTATTTCCACATGTTGACTGAATAAAGAAGTAGTAACCCATATTGATACAAAAACATATTTCAGATGCGTATGTTAATTCAGCAAGTCGATCGGAAGATCCACAAAATATTATCATGGAGCCTTAATATATTCAATAAACATGTTTTTTCATCATCGCATAGTCAGAAATATTTTTCTTCTCCCATAAAACAATTCGGTAGAGATGTGTATTATCATGTAAGTAGTAATCTGGGTCCGGATTTATGTCTCGGAAGAAGTGTATGGAAAAAGTTTTCCCCGGAAACATATCGGCGCTGTGTTCTCGTGCGCGCCACCCCTATCAAAATCCGAAGCACTTATATTTCTAACAAAAGCGATCATAATAGCGCAGGTATTGATTATTTTTCTAGAACAATGTTAAGTGGTCGGAGAAAACCCACAACAGCTGTCCTACTAATCAATTATGCGTCCTCATAATATGACTCTTGTCTTGACGACTATAAAATTGCCACACATAAAATTTTTTTCTGTGCCAAAAATCAACATCATCTCATCTCGGACGGAATGTTAACAACATAATATTTCTCAGCGTGATCTTAATCTCAACAAATTGTTGAAAATGAAAATTTTTAATCGCGTTCCTTCAAAATAGTGAATGTGACGATTCACAATTAACGAATATAGGGGATTTGACGATCATTTTAAAACAATGGTAGCAGTCTGAAGACGAAATAATAATTTTAATTTGACTCGCTTTGACTCGATGCCAGAATGACTAATTCGCGCTAACATGTCGTGACTCTCGTTTTATTACAATATTTTTCGCTCAATTGTTAAAACTCAAATAGAAGTTGAGTAACTATTAAATTATGTTGAAAACTCTTCGGTGGAAAATACAAATATATGTTATAGTTGAAACTAAGTGTAGATTCGCATTAATGTCGTTATTAACACGCACTTATATTGGCTTTACGACCATTGTTTTACAATTAGTCGTATCGCTAAGCACACCAGTATTTTATCGGTATTTTTAAATGAGAAAATTATTATTAAAAATAAAGAATATTAATTAAATAACAGATCTAAATGTTTTACGAAAACCAAATTACCTTTTCCGTTGTTCATTTAATGAAGTGAGGAATGAGTGGGATGATTTGAGAATGGCTTAAAGGATCTCGCTGTGACTTCAGTTGCATGTTTTCTTTCTGAAACTGCTAGCCTTCAGCTATCTCAAACAGAGAAAAACCATCAAAATAACCGTGTTGTAGAGATTCATATCTAAAGATTGATAAATTCTATAGATAGATAGATTCTTGAAATTTTCCTGGCTTGCCTCAATCTGTTGTCCTATCTTAAATAATAATAGGTACTTAGATCAATATTGAATTTGTTATAATTAAGTATCTTTCCCAAGTACTAGACCGGAAAGCTAGTATCGACAGAATAATGTTTTAATAGCACCACTTTTGCAAGCCAGCCCACCTGTTATCGCCACCGCGGATGGATTTTACGCATATCGCGACACGACCCGACACGACTACGTGACGACAAGGCGACAGAGCACCGCCGACGACGCGCCGACGGGCAGCATGCGCGGCATTCCTCCGACACGTAGTAAATTTTTATAAAACCGCGGTTATCGTAAACAGAACAAATAGCGAAGTTTACGAGCCATTCGTCGCGCTTTCCATTTGCATGGCGAGAGTATGACACGAGATATAGAAACGTATTGTACAGCGTAGGGTTACGGCGGCGCCCCGGGTCATCGCACTAAATTATTTATCTCGTATAAATTTGTTTATGTCCAAGTTATGGACTTCGACGTCGACGATCCCGCATTTCAAAATGTAGCCGATAATAAAACTGATAGGGTATAAAAATGTCACACTCGCTGTCCTATCAAAATATATTTTTACCAAGAATGTAGTCGTTCAAGAGACAATTGCAATTTCGGTTGATAGCGTGCGGTCACTGTCTGTCCGCTATCAACCGTACGTCGTGTCGGTAAAATGTAAATCTGACCCGCGTTTCGATTCCCGATCCCGTCCCGTCCCTACTCCCGGCCGTCGCAACATCCATAAACAATGTGTGAACCATCATAAAGTAAAAAATGAGAGTAGACAATAAACCGTCACGCTAACACGCGGCTTATTTACAAAAATTCTTTACGGACGCATTTAGAGCTGTTAGCGCTTCTTTATAATAAAAAGGCCAACAAAGGCCCATTAAAAACTGAAGTCATAACAGGAAACGTGATACAGTGGCCGGCGGGCGAAGGATTACCTCTTTCATCATAAAGACGCGGTGAGCGGCAGCTGGCGCTTCACTTTATGTGGTTTCTGAACGGCTTCTCTTTAATAACTTGTTTATTTTCGAATGTGGAACACCCATTACTTGGATGCCTATGTACCGTGTGTCATTGACTTAAGTATCCATTTCAAACGGTACCGACACAGAATAAAAGTGACATATTAATTAATGATAGTACAAATGCAAGTAGCAAGTCAATTTTACCTTGTGCATGCAATAGAGTGGTTTTCGAAATCGTTCCTGAGGATCTCTAGAACAGTAACTACTAACGTCTGTGGGATAGATGTTTGTAGTGTGACAGTGGGTGCGCAATAAGCCTCCTCGTCAGCGAATAACAACAGTGGCATCTCGTACGATATTGAGATATCGTAGGTGCGAGCAGTTAATTAACACATGACGCTTGTCGTCGAAATAGAATTCCTGTAAGCGATGGTGCGCGCGCGCCCCGGGGCACGCCGCCCGCTCTCCGCCCGCTGTTTGTTTACAAGCAACGAGACTTCATTACGCCGCCGGCTAATGTATTCAGCTTCAGCCTCCACGTTAACAGCGACACTTCTCGGAATCAATATGCTCCTTGTATGTTTTGATTGGCTGCCGCCGTGCCAAGCAACACAATCCCGCCCTAACCCCCGACGCATAAAACACACTTTTCCTCACCGCGGTCGCACGAATTTAATGACACCGAACACAACGAACGGATTTCAGTGTTAATACTTGCCGGGGATAAATTTCCTATAGTGGTAACGACCTCCGCACTGAACTTGTCCAATTTTAGGGTTAACACACATTAATTTGTTTTATTAACGGCTCTAAACGCGCGGCCGTTTCCTGTCGTCACTGTTCTGCTCCATATCAATTGTCTATTTGGTTCGTGAGGCGTGTATTTGAATGTACAGACATTATATTGTTGCAAGCAGTAGCCATCCCTTCTGTTCAAGCAGCCTTAAAAAGGTTTAAGAAGTTAATATTAGTGAGCAGATGTCAAGTCAATCACCTGAAGACCTAAAAAGAGTGTCAATGCTAATAACCTACGTAATTACTTATCTAAAAGTACCTTTATCCTCTTCAATGAAATGAAAACCACAAAACATTGTAATATCCAGCTGACGCAGCACAGGACTATTGCCAAATCCATCCAAGCGACTTCTGATCCCTTCGAACCCCCAAAAATAATAATGTTTCATCTTATAAAAATATTTCCCTTACGACTGTCGCTCGGTATATCACGGTATTTGTCACAGAGGATCACCCTTTATGTTCGTTTCCAGTCAAACCCCTTAGATAAGCGAGCCTTTTATATGCCAAATATAATATATTATGGTTTACAATTCCCTGTTCAATCATAATGTGGATAAGACATCATAAAATTTATCCATTAATGATACCTTCAACAGTCGAATTGAACTAACAGAAAATAAATATATAACACTGTTATTGTTTGTCGTAATTTCTCAATTTGAAATATAAGTAAGTATATAATTTCTCACGAATTCTAGGGTTACAATGTATGAATCAATTATGGCAATGTTCTACCTTCACCTTTCTGGAAAATATCAATCTATTAAATGCTTCCAAAATAATCACAGGTGAAAATAATTTTTAGCCGTCTCATATCCACACACAGCTAACGTGCACGAACCATTACTTCCAACATATGAGCAAAGCAAAAATATCAGCGTATTATGGGTTATCAGAGGCACAGTCGCGTCTCCGAGACTCCGGCCTCCATTCAGGCCCGCTCCGGTTTAATGGATTGCTCGCTTTCATATTCCGAAACGAACACAATGTTTGCGCTCCTATGATCACGTATAGTGATTTAAGGGTTATAGTTCCCCTAGAGATACGAGTGGATCAGTAGGTTAACCCGGAAAACCTAGGTCTGATCAGTTCGATGCCTTTGAGGGAAGAAAATAAAGATTAATTATTAAGATTGCTGTGGGAAAAAAATATTACTTACTAGGAGTTAGACAGGTCACGAATTTTCAGGCTTCTGATTACCTGTAACCATTTCAATCAAGGCAATCAGGACTAGGCGGCAGCCGCCTCCTTCGGAAGATATACCTACAGAACCCTAAAATCGCTATAAATAACTACTATCAAACCACACCCTTATTCCGTTAAAATAAAATTGACATTTCAACATAATAGCATTTCCCGATACAGCAGCTCGAGGAGTGCGCTTGTCACCCATCTGTTTACGCGTCTATAGCTCCCCTTTCATATGAAAGACGAAAACAAACAGAGAATGTGGCAAATAGCAAACAATATTATACGGAATGCACAATAATATCAGTTCCGTCGGCGCGGGTTCCTCCCGCCATGTTTGCTTCCGCGAATAAATATGAAATTCGAAGTCTCGCCTCAGACTCCGCCGTGCAAATATTATGGGGGTTTGCTTTGGTAAAATGATAACCGTCAAGATTGAAAATGGCGCGTGGTGAACGCGAGAATGGAAACTAGGTAAGTGAGATTGAATATCAAAATAAATGGGGAAAAGTATAGTTCGTAGAGACATGAAACAGATGATAGAATGGAGGCCGCTCGTTTTACGTTTCAATAGCTATTTTACAAATCCAAGGCACTAACTAAAATATCTAGGAACAGGGGATCAAGTCTGTTAACCATATACCAATAACGCTCAACCTACACTTGATTCAAATTACGTCAGTTTTGTCAGTTGTCCGTAGTCCACTGAACTGTCACCCCACCCGTGCCGACCGATTCTCGACTCACTCGACTCAAAGAAGATGTCGTGATCTGAAATAAAAATTCTGGGCTCAATCGCGTAGTATCAAATCTAACGTACATACCTATTTCGAGTCGAGTGCCAGTCGAGCGTTATCCCAGGATAGTAGGTACGAGCCAGAACCTGATTCATGGTAGGTAGCATACAACACAATATTCGGCTGTAGTAGTCCCAACGTAAGGTGTCCGTCAAGCGTCGGGCCGGGGGTCGGGAGCGAGCGCGGGCGGCGCGGCGCAATCCCTGCGACCCCCACCTTATCATCCCGTGAGAATATCTCCCAGATTTATGTGCAGGCTAAAACTTTATGTCGCTCTTTGTTTTCTTGCATCATACTTTATTGTTATCAAATGTTTTGTTGCGACTTGACAAATAGCCCTCGTAGATACGTTTAAAATGGATACTCAGTTAGGTACGCAATTGCGTTTACCTACCAACGAAACCCATTAACGGAATACATGATTCAGTAAATAGTTATCAATATACAATTGGTGAAATGTGGGTGCAATGCAGTTCACCTCTGCCTATCCCTCTAGGGCCTAATTAAGGGTGGTGTTATTTTTAATTACTGAATTATTAAAACCGTTATTTAAATCCTCGGTCCGATGGCTTTGAACACCTTTACGCGCGCATCGTGACTAGCAAGAGCACAGAACAGAGATGTGTGGAGAAGTATGGGGTAGACATTTACCCAGACACTTAGCGACTATTAAAAAACTAATTGAAATCCACCCTTTCACACTGAAACAATACAATATTTTGGAACGTCTACTGTATTCTTATGAATAAATATTACCTACTGTAAAGAAAAGTATATGAAAATATTATTAAAATGCTAATTAAGGACTCTGACCCCCACATCAGAGGTTGAACGCGGCCGGGACATAGAGGCCCGGAAAAAAGAAAAAAAAAAGAATATATATTACCTGCGCTTAATTCGAAAGAATAGTCCAAACCTCCCCTATTTCCCAATCTATATATGTATATATAACTCAAAGGTGACTGACTGACTGACATAGTGATCTATCAACGCACAGCCCAAACCACTGAACGGATCGGGCTGAAATTTGGCATGCAGGTAGATGTTATGACGTAGGCATCCGCTAAGAAAGGATTTTGATTAATTCTACCCCCAAGGGGATAAAATAGGGGATGAAAGTTTGTATGAAACTTTGTCAATTTTAAACCGAGTGGGCTGAGACTTTGCATGCTTAAAGCTACTATAACGTAGACATCCCCTAAGAAAGGATCAAAATTCCACGCGGACGAAGTCGCGGGCTCAGCTAGTACAACATACAATTCTCACTCCCGTTTAGTTCGGCAACTTGAGAGCACTGCCGTTGGTACTGCAAGCATCTATGGGCTACGGCAACTGCTTAACATCAGGTGGGTCGTACGCTTGTTTGCCGACTTTGTTTTATAAAAAAGAATTGAACTCCCAAACATCCTATGCACTACTACTACAAACTACTGAACTAGGCTATCGTCAATATTGGTGATTTTCAGTATCCTATCAAATGAATTGTAAATCAATTGGAAATATGCACCGGTGCGATATATATGGTATACCCCACGGTAGGGGTTCAGTATTGAGAGGACGATAATAGAGGAACATCTTTACGAGTTCGACACCCGCTTGTCACATAATCACTACATCGACACTGCGCTCTTGGCTCTACCACGGCACAGTTTGGGTGAGACAGGAACAACAAAACTGTGACACTAAAAATGTAGGTAAAATAATAATTCAAACAACGCAACTTAATTCGTTGCATAATTTCTGACGTCACTCGTAAAGTGAAAAAGAAAATTAAATACTAAGAAAAGCAATTCATACTACGTACGCTTGCCGCGGCTCCAGCCCTTTTTCGGTTGAAAGGTTGAAGAACCGTTTACATCAATCAACCATAAGGCCAGAAGGTAGTCAAAAAAAATCATAAATTGTTTACATTTCCAAAGAAAACTGACGAATACGAAGAGGGTTTCTACACCTCTGTATGATATAAAAGTAACCCGCCTCGTTTTGCGATGTCATCGCTGCATATAAAAAGTTATGACCGCTGGCAATATTTCCGAGAGAGGCGGTCGCGGCGCGTCGTAGCCGATGTCGTAGGGCTCTAGGAAACGATATGCAGTAAACGGTCGGGCGTGCGGTCTCGCGGGGCCACTGCGCCCCCGCTGACCCGCCCGATTTTATGCCAATTTTCATAAAAATAAATCTGACTCGCATTGATTGAACCAGTCGCCGGGCCGCTTTCGTGATCGACTTTCTATTTTATTGTTATTAGCTCAGTCGCGCAAGGGTACGAATTATTGTTTTGCCATTTGTTCCCAAAAATAGGAATGTTTATCCGCACGAATAAAATGTGATGATCGTTTGCTGATGCTTCTTGTAAGTACCTACACGGAGTAGTAAATTACGACAACAAATTATGTTTGTAGTTTGTAGTTCCTAGTATACTACTTTTACTATTTTTACTGCATTTTTTCTAACTATAGAAACTATAAGTTGTAATAACAAAACGTTTAGTAATAATTATTAAGACGTATATTGGAAATAACAATAATCATTTGTTGTGCAATAAGCAGTGATAGCAGATTGGTTAAGCACGCGTCTTGCTACCAGGTATCGGGTTCAAACTCCGGCTCGAACCTCTGGATTTTTCGAAATCTATGTGCGAATCATAATTTCTATATGATTATCACTTGCTTACGGTGAAGGAAAACATCGTGAGGAAACCTGCATATCTTAGAAGATTTAACCAATTTTCGAAAGACATGTGAAATCCGCCAACCCGCATTGGGCCAGCGTGGTGGATTATGGCCTGAATCCCCCTTGTCTTGAGGGAAGACTCGTGCCCAGGAGTGGGACGTAAAAAAGGGCTATTTTTTTTTTATTTGTTGTCATTTGATTTCTCTTTGTTGTTACTACTTACATTTATTGATATCTACACGTCATGGTAAACTTGGTCTAGTTAGGTATTTTCCAATTCTAATTTTAAAATGGCAAGGGACTCGTACAAAAACCCGATGTTTCAAAAGCGTGCACTATTCACACGAGAGACCTTTTCAGGTGCGGCCTAAAAAATCTGTCAGTAAATGACGAGACGTGAACAGATCACTGGTCTCGCCGAAGCTCGGGGCAATCGAGCGCTGCTATCGCTGTTAACATCGGATGGAACAAGTGTTATGGATCGTACGCCACCTTATACGATTTAATGCAGCCGCGGGGATATATTCCGATGGTTATCGGCCGGCCACACACGGCAGAACCGCAACCAGCATAACTAGCTGACGCCCCGCATGCCAATTTGCGACACTTTTCCGCTCATAACAGCTTCTGTTACCATTTATGTTGCGCCGCGACCATTCCGAGTCGTGTTTTACTCCGGTCCACCTTCATTTCCACCATAATAAACATCGCCGCACATAAAATCCCTTTTATGTAAGGATATAAAAATAATTAGGTATATCTTTATAAAATGAATACGAGACGGTGCGTCCGGACAAAAGTGCAGAGTGTAGTGGAAGAAACATGGCGGGCGAACGTGATTTATCGCCGGCCGCTTTTGAATATTAAATAATCTTTAATGGGAGCGCATGATCGGCCCATTAGCCGACGTCGCTCCTTTCACGTTTAATAAAGAGTAATTTATAAGCCAGCGACGCTTTTCCCTTATCTGGGCGAAGTATGTCGCGCGACTGAGAGGTGCCGCCCTATCAGGATTAATTCATATTTTTATCCTTGTACGTCGATGTTTTTGAACTCCGAAGTGTACACAATTACATATCTTGAATGTTAATTACTACAAATGCAGTTATCAATCCTGTGAGGGGTCGTAATCACGTGGAATAAGGTCGTAATATTGTGTTAAGACAACGTAGCGATTGGTTCGGTTCCCACGATGGGCGAGTATCACCTCGTCTCGTCATTAGGAAATTGCCCCGTTTCCCCGCGACGACGCCGACTGATCGCGCCTAATGTCCCTTAGTCCTCAGAACCCCGGCGCAAACTGCCTCACAATGTATTAACTATTAGAACACGACTTCGGAAATTCTGTAGACGTTTTATATTGCATTGCACTTGTTAGCTTTGACTTAGTTGTCAGTAATGTTGTTGCAAAATAATATCATAATATTTTATAAATCTATAATTTTATGTGGAATAAACATTGTCATGAACCTAACTCAATAATTGGTTGCCTCACTTTATCAATGAAATCATATTTATCAATTATCTACATTTCGCAATAAATAGGAAAAACCATGTAGGTACCAAAATCGTTCATATTACTTAAGCACATTCAAAGACTAAACGAACGCAACAAAAAAATTGAGTTACAACTAACACTGTCCGTAGCCGGCTCGCGAATGCGTGTAATTATGAAGATTAATCTCCCGGTAAGCGAAGGTTAACATAACTCGAGGGCGCACATCGGCGGGTACGACTTCCTAATGACACTTCGATCGCGGCCGCCGCTCATTATAGTGAAACATTCGATCGACTCACTCGAGATATTCCTCTTAATATTGCGCCGGCGGTGGCTGAGCGGTCGGGATATCGTCACGTATGCGCCCGCGCACTCCCGTAATTATATCGGCGCAATTAAAGGCCAACTAATATATTATAATCGTTCGGTTAGCATCCTCGGTTTTTGCAAGAGCCGCCGGTGCCGCCGCCGCGCGCCCGCCGTTCACACGCACGCATCCCCGTAACACCCTATTACGATTGAAACTGATTGACCGACGTTATTCAGAATTGTATAGGAATTGCGAAGCTCATACGATATGCTTAGATATAGTTAGATTAATGATAGCACAACTATGTTTATGTCCACTCGAGAAAAGTTACGAACAATTATTAACAAATTGAACATTCAATATTGTACGAGGCGTGCCCGAAATACATCTGGGTTCAGTTACGCAGATTAAAATCAAACATGTTGCTAAGGTTCATTACATGAACAGTTAAGGAAACCTGCAAGACGCTTGCATAAGATAAATAAATTACAGAGCAGTGGTATAGTAGGTATAGAGACGTACATTAGGCAGTCACGTCACTGTGACTGCCTAATAAACGGGTAGAGCAGTTTGATTTCTCGCGAATCATGAGAAAATTATGCTTCGGAGCCGAGCGAGGGTGCTTTGAGAACATCCGACGGATAAGAATAATTACTTAGGTACATTGATTGGACCCTTATAATCCGAGTTTATTTAATAGTCGACAGATGTTAATCGGCGAGCAGACTATAATTACGCGTCGATTCCCGACAAGAAAAACGCTAAAGCGCACCTCTATCAGAAAATGCGCGCCATTTATTATCTGAAGAAAAACCTTTATGATATAAGATGGGATATATTTAGAATCAAAAAGGTTGGAGACTCTACAGTAACTAAAATCAACTTTTCTCTTCTAATAATTCCTAATTTCCAGGTATTTCATTTGATATTATAACATCGAAATCATTTTATTCGATAAACAAAACGAGCATTTAAAATACAAGGTTCGTTCGTTCACAAGGTCATAAATATTACCGAAAAAAAACCCACACCAAACCGAGAAATGGGAAAGAACAAAACGACATAAACTGACATAGCCGTTTTAATTAGCGTTCATAGCGACGTGTCGGATAGCGGAGTTTGTTTTAACATTTTTCCATTGTATGTAAAGCAGCCGTGGAGTCCATCCATCAGCTCATATTCGCGGCTTTCTGACGGCGCTCGGATGGCTCCGTGCCGCCCTGCTGGCCATACACACGCTAATTGGGATCAGCATTGGAAGAATACCTCAACATAATTATCTTACGGAACCGAATTAGGTATCAGACTTTGTTGAAGCAAAGTTGAACACGTCGCACGTTCACATCGCCTTATCGCGGGAACTAATTGCAAACTAATTATTCAGGCTTCGTTTTTACGTTTGCATCATGGAGATGAACAGGATGTTATGATGTGATACGACTCTTTGAAGATTTCAAATAAGGACATGATTTATCATGTCTTTTTAGCTATACACTTGTCTTGTATACCTATATATAATACATTGGCTTGGGTTTTTTAAGGTGACTCTTATGTGTGCATAAAACTTTTTCTACGATATGTGACCAGATCGAAACAATGAAAAGTACCGAATCGATAGTGCCTTTATTATCAAAATAATTTATTTTAGATTTTGACGCTTAAAGACAGAAAGCTACTATTTTAATAATAAAATCACCATTTCTGAAATCCACCATTCCGATTTCATTGGTGCGTCTAGATTATATTGACCATTTAAGAAATGATTGGTTCAAATAGGTCTCTCATAAATATCAGAAATCCATCTAATCTAAATTTTGGTCTTAAATAAATTAGGAAGGTATGAATTAATAATAAATATCGCCAGACTGACACGCCAACTGTATATTCTAAATCTAAGCAACGCCTGTACTATGGGTGCCGTACAATGGACTAGGAGCGATCCCAGTAACATCCAAACCAGGGCAAATTACGAAAATGTCATTGCAAAAATTTGCCCCCGCGGGAATCGAACCCGCAACCACCATGTGCAGTGAGCGGCCTACGCTCGAACTACTGCGCCAAGCTGCCTAAAACTCGACAAATGTGCCAAATAAGAGACACGTCCGCGATTTGCACGACCAGTATCCTGTTAGGAACAAGATATAAATGTTCATAGTATTTAAATATAAAAGTCATAAATGCCATACGCGTGCTTGTTAACGCGCGCATGTAAATTCTAATCCTTGTTGCATTTAGAACGGAGCGGCCTAGTAATTATGTGCTTTCATTTGTCTGCTTCTCGGAACAAACGAGCCTGCCCCGCCGTAAGCCCGCACCATGTAAAGCAGTTAGCAGTACCTACTGTAATCTCGCTCTGCCATTAATTTAAAGAATACGCCTGCGTAGCCGACTACCAACAACGATACACAATTCTCCTTCACATTTTCTTATTTGCATATTAAAATAATTTCGAGTAAACGCAATACGTAAAGTTGCCTTCCACCCGCGACGCCCGCCTCCGAAAAGGCGTACGCGACATTTGTTGGTTATAAGAATACAAACCTTATTGTGCATAGTTTTTAATACGATATCTGATTGAGATTGTGCCAGTATTATGCTGATCCTATAGTCGGTAAGCGCGGAACGATGACAGATAAAGGCGGGTTGCGCGCCCAAATAGATAAACTAGTGTGGAAATTAATGTCTACATTAACTGGTGCATGAAGTTTGTAGTTAATTATAGGTTTATAGTTATTCGCTTTTTTAAGTGTGTATTACCACCACAAAGGCTAACCATTATCGTTTAAAAAGGAAGTGAATACATTAAACATACTTGGGCGCTTATCACCAGACAGACAAATATTTATTATATAAAATACGGCTGCTTTGACGCGTGAAATTGTATTTGATACAGGGTTTTAAGGATATTTACGACCTATGAATAGATTTTCTCAACATCACGTGTACTTAAAATTGGTTATCAATGGTTCAGTAATATCTAGTATTATACTACGGCCAACGAGAAGCGATACGAAAAATTATATTCCATTTTATAAAATTAGTTGTTTTTAACATTACGCCTTTATTTATTTTTATTTATCATTACTGTTTCTGACACACATAATTATATTATAAAATGGCTGACCAGTGTTGGCCGACTTGAACTGATTATCGCCATTTCGTACCGCCTCTCGTTGGTCGTGGTTTACTCATATTATTCCATAACTTCTAGATACAACTCTACCTAAGTAAAAAGAGGGTGTTTTTTTTCTTTCTGTAACCATGGACCGTGCTATCGTAGGGGTCATTTCGTTTATTAAACATATTAAATAACGGTCCCGACACTCACGCGCTGATATGCCATCTAAAAACAACACTGTTATGAATTACTAATTTTACGACCGCCATTTTATAATGTAATTACGTTATAATGTTATGATACGTCCACTTAACAACTTCACACGTTTAAGTGAGCGTCGGTAGCACGCTACGGTAAAAGTAAGTCAATTTATGCGTGTTTCTTAACGCTTCACATAATTAAACTGTGTTAATTTATTTACACAGATTACTGAAACTACCCCGTTTGATATTGCCTATAAATTTATATGAATTCAACAGCTTGCAATTCAGAAACAAGTTGATCGAATCAAAAGTTTTATTAGATAGGTATATAGGTACAAAAATGTGAGTTATTTTTCTATTATATTCTCCTCGAGAGCTAACAGTTACTAACTTAAATAGAGTTCACTTTCTATCCGCTCTTCTCTCTCATTGCATAATATAGAGTACTGAGTACTGTGCCAGTATTCACAATTATTCATCAATTTGTATCATAGAGCCCCTGGTTATGCCACATGACCATTAGTAGTATTTCCCCTACAACGTATTTAACCCTGTGTAGCGTGTTTTAACACTTCACCGATTTTAACGTTTCTAGTGTCAATTAAGTAAAGAATAACAGGGGGTGATGCAGATTGCCCGCCGGGCACCCAACAAATTCATTCGATATCGGTCTATAAAATTTGTTGTATCGATGGTACTGGCTTTACACTGTTATTATCTATGGTGTTGTTTTTTTCACACATTCCGGGGAGGCGATGTGGCGTGGCGGGGGTGTGGGGGCTGGCACCCGCCGCGAGGCGCTCGCGCGTGAAATTATTATCATATAATACCCCGGGCTTTGAGCGCAACGCGATTATTCAAATGCTCATCGCAATACCGCGCTCGGTGCTCGAGCTCGGCGCACCCGGCTCGCACGTTCCTGTATTGCTATTTCACACCGACGGCCCGGCTGAATCTTGTCAAATATATTCATGTTTAATGCACGACAATTGTCATATGAGCGATAAGCAAACGACAGAAAATGTTATGTAAATTCGAAGTATCCATAATCCTTAGCGAATACCTTCATAATGCGAGGCCCGGGGTAGCGGCGGGCGCGTGACTTATCCCTGCAGATAAAACAGCGCTTTGTCTAGACAACGAATTATGTTATTTATTCGCCTTAAAATAAACGATTCCTAGTGCACAAGATAGTATGTTGTATCACTCATATACTTATCCGTGCGTGTGTAGGAAATTAAATGTACAAATAAGTGCCCCAATCTAAGTATATTTTTATGTTCGTGTTAGTTACGAAAGGTCACAGAAAAATCTGATAAAAGCTATTTTATAAGCATTTGTTCTACGTATACAACCGACGCAACTCCATCAATCTGTCCAAATGTGAGCTAGACGGGAGTGTTGTCCATTGTTGCCGACACACAAATTATACTTACTTGTGAAACTATCCCGTGTAATAATATTGTGTTTCTTCAGGGGACTTGCCATTTATTTCAGACAATTATGTGCCTATGTTGTCCTATAATGTTATGCAAAACAATGTCTGCGAAGATTTCCTTGAGTTACAGTGAAAGCTATCGTAACAGGTTCGCTGACTCGATTATAAAGTGGAAATTTAATTATAAAATAGTACTAAACTTAAATAAACTTGCGAGTTTACCCTCCCGGCCGAGTCGGTCTAAACTTGGCAAGTGGAAAAGGGCCCGAGACGTAAAGTAAGCGTTATCTACGAGTATATTTTGCTTTGGACTCTTTATGAGTTTGGAACGAGATCCGTCACGCGACGTTAACTCGGAATAGATGTGATAAAGTGGCCGCTAATCTGTCCTATTGGGGCCACACTTAGTACACTTTATTAATCACAAAGCTTACAAATTACGCTATACTTCCTGCGCCGTGACACCTCGCTTTGCCGTATGTTAATTTTATTGTCGACTCTATTCGACGATTTGGACACCGCGACAACCTGGTTGGGGTGGATAGTGGTTGAATAATGATAATTTAAATCGCCCTTTCTAGTTTCAAGTTTTGTATTAAGAATATCACCCTCCATAAAGTCACACAGTAGGTATACCAATATGGAGACTATGCTGTAGCAAAGTTTCCTCGAATCTTCTATTGCCATTTGCTAACTCAACATTAACTATGCATTACACATCGGATCGCGATGTACACTATAAATACGTCCACATCGGCAATTTGTCATCGTGGAGACCCGTAGCTACATACGCGATGACAATGCTTATAAAATTATAAGTTGTTTTAATTTCGTATTTAAAACAAGGTCACTTTGAAGCGACCTTCTACCAATAGCCCGAATTGCAAGTGCCATCGGTATATTTATTATCCTTATCGGACACATTTTGTTCAAAGTGTTTATGCACAATTTTATACTTTAATCGCGAAATTTACACTTTAAACGTGGGGTCTCGACATGACGCCTTATGCAAAGCAGGTGCTACCTGATACGTGAGTTCGCCTATGGAGTTAGAAACGGTGTAAGCCTCGCCGAGGGCGCCGGGGAAAATTGCCTCAATGCGCTTAATATGCGTTCCTGCCGTTTTGAATGTATTACGTGTATTAAAGAGGTAATGCAATAATGGTAATTCTCTTTTTAAGTAACGCTCGTAAGCCACATTTTCGTTAAATTTTCCGCGCACTTAGGGCCGTTTACAGCCTATATAATTCCTATCGGGTGTCGATCGCCCAACGCCATCATAAAACGCTCATATCAGGATCGGAAATTTACGGAATGGTAAAAATAAAATCGAAATATAATGCCATTCGACCGCGTACGTAGGTAGTACCTGTACTTATTAGTATTTGGAGATAAAATGAAGTTGGCCCGCTTTGGGCAATTTATTGGGGTAAGTTATGGGCGGCGCGCGGGCTCGGGCGGCTAATTTATTCGCCGTGCACATAAATTACTTGATTATGAATTCAAGTTAGCTCCACTGAATTGTTTGTCTGTTGTTGTAAGCAGCGCTTTTGTGTAACAAACAAGGATATTACAATTTACCCGATCTTGTATTATAGAACCGTGAATACATTATTTTTTCGGTGTGTAAGCCATAGGGATGAACTGTTGAATATTTCGTAGCATACAGAAATGTGTAAAGAGCGGTTGACAATTGAAGTTTAGTCGCGCACTATCATTAGGTAAATCTAATGGGTGGCAAAAAGATAAATGAGGAGCAAAAGTAGAGAGTACGTAATAAAAAGCAATAGTAGGGGATTATGTAGAACACCAATGGTAATGGCGAGTTGTTTTCCAGGCGGTACTAACGCGCCGCAAGCCGCTGCAGCGCGGAATAATCGCGGATACCCATAAAAGATGTAATTTCAGATAAGCTGAAACAGACGAGCCCCGCCCCCTTCCTCCTCCCCTCCCACGGCCCTCTCCCTCGCTGCCTACTTTCTAATGACTAATTATTATGCTGTGCGTTCCGAGCTTTAACGTCAGCGAGTGAAGCCTACCAGCTATACTTGGCTCGAGGAAGTGGCAGCTCATCCATCTATTTATAAGGCTCTATCTTGACGTATTTTCTTTTACCCATATCATATAATAGAAACACTTTTCCTTGATCTAGATACTGCCCATCAGGTTATCCCGCATTCAATAAATATAAAACTATCCACATCCGATAAGTTGACCAAGATACTGATTGAATCAATTCAATGCTATGTACTAATTAATCACCATTCTCGTAGTCATCAATACTAGAATCTCAATCGATACAGGTTGCATTACAATCAAAACGTAATTAATAATGCTTATGACAGCGTATGCTTGTTTTGCAATGTTCGCCTGCGCCGGCGCCGCCGTGCGATGTCACCGATAGAGGGCGCCGCCGGCGACGCGCCGATGTGTGATACTACATTACCATAACGCCCGTGGTGCTTCAGGTCTATCTGCGATTACTAACAGTTGTGTAATGTATTGTCACGCTAGGTTTACTGCTTGTGCCTGAAGATACATTTTAAATCTTCATGAATGTTGCCGCGTCTTTCGAAAATGGTATTAAAACTATTTGCATCAAAACTTCGTTCGCGTGAACGTTTGTAACTAAGCTATGCAGTGGAATCCCTTGTCACGGTATAAAGAGTACATATTATAGTATGGCATTTTAGGACTCTAGAATGGCCCTAATGAACTGATTACCTGACTGAATTGACGCCCTGGAAATGTGGTGTTGGAGGCGCATACTCCGAATCCCATGGACCGCGTACCAAACTAATGTTTCAATCCTAAAAGAACTCAACTGTCGACTGTGCAAATACAAATCCTCAAGTTCTTTGGGCACATCACCCGCAACAAAAACTCAATGGAACGATTGGTGGTGCAAGGGAAAGTTGAAGGCGGGAGACCACGTGGGCGCTATCCAACACGGTGGACAGACCTCATAAAATCCGTGACACACTCAACCGTGAACGACTGCTCTCACTTAGCCAAACATAGACCCACATGGCGACATATCGTACGAGCAGCGGTGGCACAAGAACCGACCGAAACATGACCACGACCGCTCTGACAAGAGTGCTACGACTTAGAAGAAGAAAGAATAACTGAATAAAAATAATAATTATTATTTATCAGATTCGATTCCCGTCCGTAATTGCCTATTATATTACTATTTTAATACTAAAATAGAGAGGGATACCATGCGATTTATAGTCGAGCAATGTTGTTCTATCGATAATACATAACAACCCTATAATATTTTGTCTGAACACCTGAACAAGCCACGTAGTAACAAGACGGAAATGTTCATTTTCCTGAATAAATTGGACACTGAACGGAAGTGGGTCAGTGTGGTAGATGTACACCGATAGACGATGCTCTAGCACTGTACTACGTGTGCGCTACCAAGACAACATTTAAACTCTATACATTATTACTCTACGTGGTTCTAAGCCATTGATGGTCTTAATTTATGCCTATTTACATGTCTGGTCACATAATTTTACTAACAAGGGTCGACCTAGAGTCCGCAATGGAGTGAAATCGAAAAATAAGTCTTTTATATCCGAAAAAATAGTTTTTTCGTTCGGCTCATTAATGAAAATTCTAATTAGCTTAGATAAGAGTTGCAATTAGCTTATTTAATACACATTATTTAGCTTTCCAGATAACCTCAAATTAATATAGAATTCCTTATAAGGCAAAACTTTATTGAACTCTACCATACTTTTTTCGGTATGGCGCTTGGCAAGCATAATTCCCACAAAATTTTCAAAGTGATATAATCAATTACGAATTCATGGCTCATGCTTCACTATTTCAATGCCTACGCAATACGCTCGACCAATTAAAACGTAGCAAATCATAGTCCGATACCTATCTCTTCAGCAAGATGGCGCTGTGCCCGCAAGTAAATCGTCCGAATTATACAAATAGCCTTTGCCTAACTGCACCAACGTATTGGCATATGTTCGTGACTAGTTTACGAGGGCTCGACATTGCATATTAATTGGTGTCGCTATCGCGCGCATCGCTACGACCTGGCTTCCATACTGCCTGTCTGAACTCTACATGCGAATACGTTAGAAAACATTGTTGGAAGAAAATCTAAACTTAGCGGTATTGTTTAGGCAGACCTTTATATTAAATTGGAGTCTGAAAATTGTACAAATATGTATGTACCAAAATAAGATATCATTAATTTATTTTAGAACAGAAACAACAAAATAAATTTACATTTGGAAACTTCCTACCAAATTTCTAAAAGTTATGCATTTTGAGTGGTGTGATTTGATAGAGAACCTGGCAGTTCTAAGCATGGTTGACTTTCATCAATCTTGATAAAGTCGCATTTGAAATACAGATCGATAGGACTCTACATAAACTATACTTATGTCAAAGTCGTATATTGTCCGTTTGTTCGTATTGGATTCTAATTTAAACCGGTTTGTGAACCTAAGTAGTACGTAATTACTACATCTAACTAGATGCAGGTAATAAAGACTTTCCTACACTGATGTTTAAGGCCATTCCAATTTAGTGCCAAATTATATATATTTTTTAATCCTCAATATTTTTATTGATATATTTAAGTAGATAGTAACAACTTAAAACAACTCGAAATGTAGAGCTTATCGCAAGGTAGCTCCAATTATACTCATCATTGCAATGGTCAGAGTAGAGTGCAGAATTCAGTGTGCACTCCGGCAGCCGCTCGTCGGTAGAGCGAGGCGGTCTAATATGCAAATGTATTTAAATGGTAAGCCCTCTTCATTACGCGGGTATCGATCTTAGATATACAATTTGTAACTCGATAGGTGAATAAGTCTAACGAATCCAGCTAAAACCTTCTTGTTAGAAGGAATGAGACATTTGCAGAATCAAATGTTGTTAAAGGTTAAGTTTTAATTCTAACTATTAGGTCTTATTTTAATATCGCACTTTATTTTGCTTGGTGTCTTTGTAAAAAAAATACTCGCCAGTAGATACCGGAAAACATAAATTGTTTTGATTTTAATTGTTTCGCTACAACATGACTCCACCATTGAAGCCTTGGGTTATAATGTGTATAATCTACCCATGACGTAATGTGAAATCATTAGGTAGTTTAGGATAGAATATAAATTATTTATTTAAATACAAAAATAACACATCAATTTTATGGTCCCAAACGAAATAAAAGCATGTACTATGGGTATTGAGTCATAGTCTCGGGACGATACCAGCGACTCCCAGATCAGAAAAACATCTAAAATGCAGCTTTTTAAATTCAAACCGACGGGAATCGAACCCACAACCAGTGCAGTGAATCATGCGGCTTACGCTCGAACCACTACGCAATGCGGTCGTCAATTTCAGTATATCTGTCAGCTCAGCATGACAAGAAATAGAAAATAGTCATGTACTAAGAACAAATTTCTCCCAATGCAGAATTTGCTGTAGTTGTGTTCGGTGGTTCACAACGTTGATTTTAAAAAGGTTTCCATATAAATAACGAAACAAAGTTAGTTATTTTGTATAATGTCCCATAGGAAACAAAAGGAACATCATTCCAGGGGTTCCAACTAGTTTCCTAAGCATTGCTAGTAATGCTACCAGGAGTTAGTATTCCAAGTGGTAATGGTCCAATCAGATTAATCTTAAATATTTATTGCACACAGTAATGGTGGCCGGAGCTCGCTAAATTAGTATGACGATGTTGCGCCGATGGTGGAAATGGTAAACGTACAGTCGATGCCAAACGTGGGTGGGCTGCCAGCGCTTGATTAAGACACGATGAATATTAATCTATTGGCTCCTATGCTGACGATAATCGAGGCTTTTACACGTTACTCAGATGTTTGCTTGCTTTCATGTTCAATTGAAAATAACGGGTGTCTTTTTTTTTGTGTGCAAAGTGGTGAAGAAACTTTTTATTATTTAAAACTAGCTGTGCCCACGGACTTCGTCCGCGTAGTATTTAACGTAACAAAAATTTCGGGATTATCGGGATAATATATACATATTTTACTATATGTTAATCCCGGTTATAAACTATCTGTGTTCCAAATTTCATTCAAATCCGTTCAGTAGTTTTTGCGTGAAGGAGTAACAAACATACATACATACATACATACATACATACATCCACACTCATAAACTTTCACATTTATAATATTAGTAGGATTAAGTAATAGTCATAAGATTTTTTCTTTAAAAAAAAAACAGAAAAAATGATGGGATTCATCAATCTTCTCATGATTATTCTTTACATTTCACATTCACACATACATACATTCACACATACATTCTTCACATTCTTTACATTCTTCATCACTTCACCGGGTGGTTGCGGTTTCGATTTTCATCAGGGTAAATTTCGGAAATGGCCTTTTCGTAATTTGCCCTGGTCTGGGTGTCACTGGATCGCCCGCAGTCCATTGTACGGTACCCATAGTACAAGCGTTGCTTAGTTGGGGACCATACAGTCTAGCGATATTTATTTAATTTATTTATATTTTTGGAAAATAAATAAATTTTGTGAATTATTCTTAGTATGCATTCTAACTATAACTTAATATCAGATCTAAGTTTTAATGCTTCCTCGTTAACCAGTCGTTACTTCTGTTATAACTTTGATAGTTAATTAACTATCTAATCAGTGTCCACTAATAAATTTATGTGATTTGCAGTGAGCCTCGCGCATCTGGATGTACAACGACCTATGGTAAATGTTATTAATATTACGATATGAAGCATTAGGCTAACGAGCTTCTTGGACGATATTATTTACAAATAACTTCTTTATTAAGGTGAAGACGCCTGTCTAGTCCGCGAAATACAACATTTTCGAGTATTTTTATAGTTTATCCAAAATCTGAAAACATTTAAGACAACATTTTGTGATTTGCGACAAACACAGTACGCAGTGCGTTTATTAATACATTTATTTTACTCTAAATATTATCACGGTGGATATGATACTAGTTAATCACTAAATATACAAAAATTGCCAGATTATCTGGATAGCTGTCGTTCTTGAAATGTTTTAGAGTAAGTTGGATATATTAATAAATGCACTGCACACGGTCTTTGTCGCGAATTACAAAATGTGCCATTTATTATTGTCAGGTTTTGAAAAAAATCTAAAAAACCTCAAAAAATTTGTACTTCGCGGTCTAGATGGGCGCTTTAGCCTTCAGGTAAGATAAAGGCGCCAAGGTCTTCTACATAAAGAAAATAATTTGTTAAGACTGGCAATTGGTGTTTGCTAAGCCCGTGTTTACAACATTATTGGTACAAAATATGCTATATAGGTTTTTAGCTATCACTAAATATATCACGACGTAGGCTTTACTTACCCTATCTGGATTAATATTCAGAGATATTATGTGAACAACAAATTGTAGAAATTATTATAACATAGGTATGTTTTGTTTCCAAATATCAAACGTTAATAATTGAGGTGTACATTCAATTACAAAATGTAAAGGTTGATAATACTTATCTTAATTATAAGCCAAGGAAAACATCGAGTTTAGTGCAATTTTGTACCTCTCCGTACAAACAAACAAATAAGAGCCAATGATTGATCGCCTCGGATAGTTGTAGATCATGGAACTAATAAGGCAACGCTTCCCCTTCCGTATCGGAGATCGATTAGTTACCAGCTAATCTCGAACCTACAGCGAAGCAAAAAGAACCAACTGAACTGCTCCACCTGTCGAATCTGATAAAACTGTTTTATTTAAATTTCTTCGGTTGGCGATTCAAAAACGAAAACAAAGTAGTATTTGTGTCTTATTAAATGAAATTTATAGTTTGTGTACAGTTGCTGATTGACCTCGGACACTGGAAGGATAACAAGTTCGTATCCATGCCAAAAATGAATATACACATATCTATATAATATTCACACATGTCCATGCCCAGAGGTGACATTAGAATTTATTCCTACTTGCTGCAGGAATATTAAATTATTTTGTGATTTTTAGGGCATTTTTAGTAACTTCAAGGACATTCCTGTTTTTGATGGTATCATCACGACTTTATTTCTATTCAGTGTTGGGGTAGGTATTGCCTCACAGTCTCATTGTTTTGAAGATTTCTTCCCTTTTTTACGCACAGCCCACATAAATGTTCATAAAATGCGAGTCATTATGCTCGGTTGAATTACTTGATTGTTAATACTTACATGACAATAAATAGCGTGAATTGGAAATTAAAACCGAGGCGGCTCAGAAAAATAGGCCATAGAGAAGATTCCAACAAGCTGTGCAGCACTTGACGCCTCTATAAATAGCGCAGTTCAATACACTATAAATAAAATACTACTTAATTTTATGTTCACAGAGCGAATGCTGTTGCAAGGTGCGCGCCCGCACGTGCCCGACGCCCGCGGCTCCACAACAATATCTGTTCCGAATTCAAATTCGTGTCATACATCTTTATGCTTAGGTAACAACAAAACAAAATTATGTAAACTGGACTCTAGAACCCTCGCTTAAGGACGATTTAAATAATAATGTAAAAGGAAATGGATATTCAAAATAATATCACCTCGGGGTTAACGATTACCGGTGCGCGCATGCGCCACAGATGGCGGGATAAACCGACGTTTGTTTCCGCAGTGATATCTGAATTAATGGCGATACGAAACGCTCGAAAGGTGCTCATTAACATGATTTATGCAAGATAATAAGTTTCTTTATGCTGGCCCTATTGTACTGATTAAGGTTACCAAATGAGCCCGAATATTGATTAAGTTTTTTATGTAATAGATGGATTGTAAAGGCAGCGGCCGCGGGCCGGCTGGAATATTTGCCGGCGAGTATCGGGTGGTGTACATGAAAGTGTGGAGCAGAGTGCTGCAAGGGCGCCGTCCATCTCGCGGCTCGTTCGCTCACTGAGTACATTCCCGTGTAAGTTTTTACACCTATTATTTTATGTGTCGGCGAGTAAAGTTCGGTACGTGAGTTATAAACTCGCTCGCGCCTCTCTCGCCCCTACTTTATAGGTATTAACGACTTGTCCGAGAGTTTTCTTATAAATAAATTTGAAGGGTAACAAGGCTCGCTTTTGTCGGATTAGTGGAGTGGATCTTGTTTCACTTTGTTGCGGAGCCTCTCTATCTTTTTAATGGAAAATTTATGAGAAATGTACGGGTTTATGCCCTTTTGTGTGAATATAGAACCATGTTCACTTGGTAACGTATTATGTATTTAAATAGATAAAAGTATTATGCGCTACACGAGTGTATTGTAATAATACGCATAATACTTGCGTATTATTGTGTTTACATCGAATAAAAATATTTTAAAGTATTCTACTTAATCGATATCGGAAACGGATTCGGAAACTTTAGTCGTTTATATTTTTGCCAGTGTCAAAGTTATTTTGATATTATTTTTACTCTACATTAAAATTGGCCCGCTTGGCAGAAGACTTATTTATTTTCGAAAAAAAACAAGTTCATTTTAAAAGGTAAGACGGTTGAATCATTGGATCACGTGACACTAGGCCATAACGCGTAGTGGCGACTATAAAAGCGGGACATATGGAAGTTAAAAGCACTACCTGTAAAATATCAGAGCAGTAAAGTAAATGCAGCGGTAGTGGGACGGAGGACGTGCCGTGCGGACTGACACCTACTGTTTGGGACCAAGGAATTACCTCATATTTCATCGTGACACAGTCACCATTTTATAGGCACTAAGTAGGTAAAAATATCAAAAAATAATGATGGTACGAGGTAAGCATATAGATATTGTATTTCTAAATATATAAAACTCAAAGGTGACTGACTGACTGACATAGTGATCTATCGCACAGCCCAAACCACTGGACGGATCGGGCTGAAATTTGGCATGCAGGTAGATGTTATGACGTAGGCGTCCGCTAAAAAAGGATTTGATGAATTCTACCCCCAAGAGGATAAAATAGGGGATGAAAGTTTGTATGAAACTTTGTCAATTTTAAACCGATCGGGCTGAGACTTTGCATGCATAAAGCTACTATGACGTAGACATCCCCTAAGAAAGGATCAAATTTCAACGCGGGCGAAGTCGCGGGCTCAGCTAGTTTTTGCCTGATGGTAAGCGAAAGCTATAGCCTATGGGTGCTTTTAATACCAAAGGTATTTCTCGCAAGTTGTAGACTTTAAGGGGAGCGAGGCAGAGGCAGGAGAGAGTGGGATTGAGCCTCTCCATAAGATACCGTGGCCCGAAATAGCATGGAATCGTATTTTGTGGCGAATTCAGGGAGAGGACATTGTTCAAAAGTAGGACACATAAATAGGCTTTAAAACACTGAAACAACTGATTTCTTTATTATCTTCCATCATGGCTTTGTATTGAATACAAGTTTATGCCCGCGACTTCGTCCGAGTAGTATTTATCTTACCAAAAATTTCGGGATTATCGGGATAAAAACTATCCTATGTGTTAATCCCGGTTATAAACTATCTGTGTTCCAAATTTCATCCAAATCCGTTCGGTAGTTTTTGCGTGAAAGAGTAACAAACATACATCCACACTCACAAACTTTCGCATTTATAATATTAATAAAATAGGATAATACTATGATGATAGTATTGATCATGTTAATTTTCAAGATAACTAAGTAAATTATGTAGATAAATTAATTCACTCAGGTGTTATTTTGCGAACATCCATCACATCTTCAATACCTATTAGTTTACGGAATGACATAGACTCTTGATTTACAGAGTCCGGTCTTGTTGGCCTCTTCTATTGAGCAACTCATTTGGTTTATTACTTTGGAGGTTGACAATCCGAGGGTGGGTCTGGGGCCATCTTCGATATCATTTTACTTTAATAATGTAGAGTTTGAGAATGAACACCGTTGTAGTTAATTACATAAAATTCTTTCGGTAACAGGCAAAGACATTCCTAATCTAAACACAAACTTATATGATTTATTATATATATTGGATATAATCTAACGTCATAACTCTAAATTCCGTTACGTCATTCCTCAAAGCGGCGGCCTGTTTATATGTAGGCTTCGAAAACGCTAGACTCTACAAATCATTCTGCGGTTTAGAACATTGTAGATATGGTTAGGTCGGGGACTTCCTGCCGCCCGGCCCAGGACAGCCAAAACAGTGAAATAGAGTCGCCCGCTTTAATATATTTCTCGCTGTTTGAATTATTATTACGAACGATTTAAAATTTTATTGTTGGACGAGTAGGTAATAGCAAAAAAAATCCGATACCTTTGGTGCATTTTTGCAAAAGATTTTCCTTGACGCGTTTTTACTCAGATACGACGAAACGCGAGCTACGATAGCAATCATAGATACAAATATTTCGTTTATTATATTTCTTATAACGTGTATTCTTATGTGCCTACTGGGAATATTAACAATAAAAGAGTTTTATCGAAGATCCTACTTATATTTTTATCAATACTCATTTGATTAAAGATTTTACGATAAAAAAACGTTCCTGGTTACACTATAAACTAACAAACATTACTTAAATCCAACTGAGGCTTATTGAAAATTTAAATTCTTCTATTTTGAGTTGAATACAGTAGAGTTATGAGACACACATGAGAATCTGAAGAGTAAATTATTATAACAATAGCTATCTATTGTTAGCTCGTGTTATTACCAACAAAAGCCAATTTATGAGTGCACTCTCAAGTTTCAAATATCCCTAATGGAGCAGGAGTGAGCCGTTTTACATCTTCCCCCACAAACTGCATTATAATGTCTCTGCCGAAAATAACCCAACATAAATATAAAACAATGTGAAACCACTTAAAGCGAATAAAATACACGTCGACTTCAACTCAGTAAAATGAATTTATTAATAACGGAGACAATGAACGTCTGAAACAAACGTTTCACTTTTTGTATTTTTAATTGTCCTCCGGACGACAGAGAAGACGCATTAGAAGAACGAAAATAAACTGGGATCATATTCGACATGCGGTCGGCTCGCTGCCGGCCGCCGCACGGCGCACGGCGCGGCGGCGCAGCGGCCCGAGCCGGCGCGCACCGGCCTCGTCCGCGCCTCTCGCGCGCTGCGGCCCTACCGCCAGGTACTCTCGTGTTAACCGCCACTAAAGTTGTCGCTAATTAAAAATATTCCTTAAATACCTTCGCCCAATAAATAATTATTGAATTGTAATTTCTCGATGTGTCTCATATAGTATGGGACGAAGTTCTTAGATAGATGATATCTTCGGCGTAATTAAAAATCTTGTCGTGACATTCAGAGACCCGTCCCGCCCCCGCACTCCTTCGGCTCCTTCAATATTGTTGGCGATTCGAATCGCAATTAAATGTAACGAATCAAACTACACTTTATTGAAAGGGTCCGATAGCTCAAAATGGAGAGCGTATCGCGAACAGAATCGAACGTGCTCCCGTCGAAATGCCAACCATTTTATTTATTCACCTTAATTATGTATCTTGTCTTAATTTACGATTGGATCATACGATAATCTGAAACGTAATTTATAACAGATGCCTAGGTATTCGAGTCGTGTCCATAACGAGATTTAGGATTACTCAGATGACGTCGCGTTCGGTGCTCGGTGTCGCGATTAAAATATATTATCGGCATTCATTGGCATTTTGCAATTAAGTGCGCGCGCGGATACGGCGAGGAGCGGGCAGCGAGTCAGCCGTACGATGCGCGCGCTTCGATAGCGTCATCGCGTTTAATTTCGTTATGTGTCGGTCGCATGACGGCAGGCCGACATCTCGATACGGCGACTGTCCGCTGATATCCCTTAATGAAAGTAATGGAGGTTTATTAACGATCGTCGACTGCTCCTCTCGCATACGCGTACTTATAGTAATAGATAGTCGGCGGTGGCGAAACGTGCGAGCGAGAACAAAGAAAGCCACATTTGCTAATTGCGATTTTGCTCGTGTCGTGCGCACGGAGGCCGGATCGTGAGCTCCGTAGATATGACGATAACACATTCATAAATAATTAGAGCGAAATTTTCTCATTTGTAAGACGACGACAGTCATGATATTTGGTAGCAGACTCTCTGTTCTCGGAACGTCGTCATCTAGATAACAAGTCTACCGACCGACACGCCTGCTCTCCGCTCATTTCACTAAACCGACGACTATATTTAGTCATGATAAACTTGCGATACTGAGTACTAATAGGTACTTATAGCTGACTTATCTTAAACCTAACTAAAAGCGTACCTTAAAATAAAGTTGCTGGCGGTATACCTATAAGAATTTTCTTAGTAGGTACGCCGGACGAAGGGCCAAGTTAAATGGTGGGTCAACTATTGAAAACAGAACAATAAAAAAGCAAATGTGAGGTGAAACGCTTGTGGGCTCAGTCACGGTTGTCGGAGCCTCGCCATGACAAGGTTCAAATTTCCACTTCCGCCCGATCCATGAACAATCGATATTGTTATCGCCGACTCTTCATTATAAACCAAACAAAAATAATTATACAAAACGTCGGAATAACAAAAAATAGTCGGTCGGCGTCGACGTGTTCTCTTTTTAATAACGACATCTACAAATTGAGTACGATTCATTTCCTAAAGCCGAATGTTATCGAAGGCATCGTAAATCATCCGGAAGATAAAAGGCTTTAATTGAAAGAAAAAAGTTAGCGCAGTCGGTACTCGGTTTGTGCTCAGTCACTCCCCGCAGATTAGAACTCCGGCCGTAGCCAATTATTGCACTATGAAATGTATTGGTTCCGGGCATCATTCGAATGTTTTTCGAACCACGAATGAACCACTCACACCGATTATAATTAATAGTAATTTGAAACGATGGATCATTCGACGTCAAAAGAAAAATATTGTGTAAAAATTATTTTCAAACGTCGTACTCAACGCTCATGAATCGCAGTCGTCTATTATTCGGTCAAAACTAAATTTTTCGTAACTTCCGCGATCGATTGAACTGATGTTTTTTGCTGGCCAAAAAATAGCGATGACATAAAAACAAATAGTCTCCAGCGGCAGAGCATAAATTAAAATTTCCGCTTGCCGATGGTAATGCCAAATCAAGCAGAAATATTGCCAGGGGATAGTCCGCGCCGATATTCGCGTTATTACTTAAAATGTATTGCAATATTTTGTGACAGTTTTTATGACATCAATGGTTCATTTTGTTTTGTCAACTACAACCTGTACACCGGACGACTGTGTACTTTTTATCTAAGTATTTATAGTTATCGTTACCAGGTCACTTCTAACTAAGATTATCACTTGGTGAACGGTGAAGGATAAGAGGAAACCCGCACGTCTTTTGCAAGATGTGTGAAGTTCGCCAATACACACTGGGCATTATGTGGTGGATTATGGCACGAATCCCCATTTCGATGGGGGGGAACGTGCCGGGTATAATGGCAATAGCCTCGCCCCCTATCACATGGAACCAAAACACCATCAGCAAAATGCGGTGCACTGCTTTACACCTCTGCCTACCCTTTCGAGGTTACCAGCGTGATGGTGTACAAATAATATTAATTTAAAATCAATAAAAGACGGATATCTGAGTCAAGTCGTCTATTAGATAAATATCAATTACGTTTACTACACATCATATTCATTTGAGAATGCACTTCCCTTGATTAGAGGAATGCTCTTTAGGGGCCGAGGTGCCATTAAAATAAATAAACAACTATCCGAAACAATTCCAAGTGTTAAGTGTCTGGTGGCTATCAAAAATTACCAGATAAGCGTCGACAAAGCTCGGCTGGTGACTTATGAAGTGATTAAAAAGTTAAGTACAGTCAGCAGCGTCGTAGAGATTCTACACAAGTTATTTGGCTGTATTTTAATAATTATAACATATCTAGTATATATTCGTTCTAGCCACATAGACAAGTGACTTTATTTCGAAATGTGTATCTCTGATGCGAGTTGGAAAATATTAAAAATACAAAAGAAAGCGGCGCTCGTAACGGAGCATATCGCTGAAATATGTAGACGGGCGGGTGACGCTCTGGAGCCACAGATTATATTTTATTGCACTCGGTGCCGTCCGCGCGTGCATTTAAAACTCATTCACTTTGTAGTACAAGACAATATTTATAAATAAAAATCACATAAAAGAAAAATAAAATGTAATGAGAATATTTTACAGAACATCTACCTGAATGAAGTATGTATACTCGTATCACACTGTACAATACATACCTGCACTAAGTCTGAACACCTCTGAAATTTCTTAAACCGTCTTAATTGACCAACTCGATTATTTTAATAATTTATCAAATTAAATATTACAAAGTTAGAACCAACATAAATGAAAATATAAATTTTCTTACATATTCAATTTTATTGCAGTACGTAAATAGTGAAGCGCCATACGCGCACGGTATCTGTTGGGTGAGTTTACGCGCGTCCTATTACGCCGGCCCGATAGCCACAATCAGGTAACAGCCGCCATGACATCTTTATGATGTTTCAAAAACCATTACTAACGACACCTTTTTAGTTACTCGCGATACGGCGCCCACCAATGGCTTGAGGACAAAACGGTTTGTGTCATCGGCACCTGTGCGGTCCTGGCTAGGTACTTATTAGAACCAACGAATGATCTTCTATACAAATAAATAAAATTGGAGTGTTTGTTTGTAATATCAAAATAACACCTTTTCACTAAATGCATATGAAAGTACATACGACACCTATAGCAAAAACGCGATTTAATTTTTTTTGTCTGTCTGTCTGTCTGTATGTTTGTTCCGGGTAATCTCCGAAACGGCTGGATCGATTTTGACGGGACTTTCACTGGCAGATAGCTGCTGTTATAAGCAGTAAATTAGGCTACTTTTATTTTAGAAAAAAAAACAAATGGGTCCTGTCGCGCGGGTCAGAACGCGGGAGCGGGAGTGGTTAAGTTAAATTCCACCCATTTCAGAAATTTGCCCCGGCGGGAATCGAACCCCAACCACCAAGTGCAGTGAGCCGAGCGGCCTATGCTCGAACCACTGCGCCAAGCGGTCGTCAAAAAAGTTTCAATGAAGTCGTTAATAAATCTTATTTTATATAGGTACCAACAAAATCAACACCAATTTAGACACCTAACAATCGAATTCTTGTTATGTCGAACATAAACAAATATATGATGAATTATTAATAATATTATCAAATCAGTGGTAAGTGCCCATCCTGCTAGTGTAGAGTCATGAGTTATTCTTGCAAGACTCATTAACATACTTAAGTGGTTATATTTTATTATATTACTTATACTTGAGTCGAAACAGCTATAAATTAGCTGCTCGGTTGGTGTACCAGTTTATTTCTATAGATAAGAACAACATTAAATCTTCTGTTAATTAAAATTTTATCGTAAATATTATTTAAATAATTCATATTTTGTTGTCGTTTCGTCTGGATGCTCTCTTATCTCTCGGTCCGAATTCCGCGAAATAAATTTTGGAATTTCAAGATTCTATACTAGGTACTAAATATATTATGTTAATTTAAGATTGTTTATTGAGGAGTTTTAATCAACATATTTTGTTTCATGTTTTAATATTTTATTATTCATAACCGATGTGTATAATAAAATATGTAACGATGGGTATTTCCTATATCAATATCAAATAGTTATCATATTGTTTTTTGTTTATTTATCCAATCATAGTCACATAAGTAGATAATATAATTATAACATTGTTTTATAATATGAAAATCGCTCATAATATGATTAAACGTTAAAATATTAAGGTATAACAGCTGTTCGCACAAAACTATGTAATAATTTAGTAATATAATATTATATAAATAATTTAGCAGTCATGACATCCCACTCCTGGGCCCGGGCCTCCCCTCACTACGAGGGGGGTTCAGGAGGTAATCCACGACGCTGGCCCAATGCAGGTTGGCCACGTATCTTTCGAAAATTGGTTAGATTTTCTAAGACATGCGGATTTCCTCGCGGTGTTTTCCTTCACCGTAAGCAAGTGATAATCATATAGAAATTATAATTCGCACATAGATTTCGAAATCCCAGAGGTGCGAGACGAGGTTTGAACCCGGGACCTGGTGCCCGCAAGACGCGTGCTTAACCAATCGTCTATCAATGCTCACAAATAGAGTTCCAACCACAAATTGATATCTCAATGCAACACATAACTTACATTAAAAGAGCAATGCTATTTAAAAATGAATGTTGGAAATGAAATCAATACGTTTGAACGTTTTCTGGCGAGAAACGGCGCGTTATGAGAGCATAAATCTCGGACCTTACCCCCTACCTGCCCCCCTGGCTCACTGACTACCCCGCGATATATCTTGAATACACTTGCCACTTGCAACTTCGCATACCAAGCTTTAGCCGCAAAGGCTAACTGTATCACACTTGGCCAAGCTTTAGTCGCAACCGCTAAATGTGTCACACCTGGCTCTCGGTAGCTAATTAACGTTTAGATACGTACCGTGGTTATTAGAAAATGGAAAAGTCACTGTAAAAAGTTTTTCGTAGAGATATGATTTCATCAAATTACAATCAATCAATTATAACGACTGTTAACCATACCACGATAGTTTATATTTGGGTGACACATACCTACTGCCATTATCTGTCAAAAAAGTTTAGAAAAAGGTTTCTATCCTGTGATTCACCACTTACGGTAGTAGGTACCTACCTAACATGCCTATGGCGTTGGTTTCTTAGCCAACTATGTAGCAAGCAACAGCTAAATGGGGGGCCATACATTTGACCCTCATATTAGGCAAACTGTCGTCATGTTATCAAGAAAATTTTGGTTAATAGCTCACATTAAGATATTGCTCAATAAATATTAAAATTCTCAAGTAGGTACCTAGATTGCGATAAAACTCGCTTCCCACAAAATAGGTGGCAGTGCAAGTATCTCAATGTGGGACACACGTGGATATAATTTAGGTACTAATTTGAATAACGCCAAACTTTCACATCATAAAGTGATGTCGCGTTTCAATGAATGGCAATTTTCCCTGCGCGTTATCTCGTTTAGATAAATCTTATAGTAGCTCAACCAGTTGTGTGTCATAACGTCGTCGGCAAACGAATGCGTATTGACGTGTTATTGATTACCTCATAGGTGAGATGATGATGGTTGTTCGTGGACGTGAGCGCACTGGGAACCGCGGCCGGCGATATAAGCGAGCGAGCCGGTTATATTTTATCGGATGTAACGGCGTCTAACGTACCCACGGCCAATTTCATAATGCCTCGCCCGCCCGCCGCGAATGTGCCTCACTTATCAATTTGATATCTCGCTGTGGAAACATAAAGCGCCATAGATGAATTGGTACGAGAAAACATGGCATCAGACAATGTATTATATCCTTATTATCATACACAATTCATACATTCCTAATCGTTAAATTTATTTAAGGATTTTTTTATGTTACCTAGTGGCCTAACAAGAGTATGACTGGCCAGGTACTCGGACTATGCAGTTACAGAAGCCAATAAGATGCTTGAAATACCGAAGCCATTGCTTGCAGGATGCCGAACTGAAGGTTAGAAGACAGAGGGAGGGTTGGTGTTCGGCTTACAGCTCTGTCATTCAACGTACAAAATGCTAGCTGCATGGATGGATAGATTGAATCTATACAAATAAATAAAATTGGAGTGTCTGTTTGTAATATCAAAATAACACCTTTTCACTAAATGCATATGAAAGTACATACGACACCTATACCAAAAACGCGATAATTTTTTTTTTTTCTGTCTGTCTGTCTGTCTGTATGTTTGTTCCGGGTAATCTCCGAAAGAGATGGACCGATTTTGGGACGACGGGACTTTCACTGGCAAATAGCTGAGTAATAAGGAGTAACTAAGGCTACTTTAATTTTAGAAAAATAATTAGGGTTCCGCGTAAAAAAAATAAAAACACACGAAATCAAAGAGTGTCTCCGAAACGGCTGGATCGATTTTCACGGGACTTTCACTGGCAGAAAAAAACAAATGGGTCCTGTCACGCGGGCTCAGAACGCGGGAGCGGGAGCGGTTAAGTTAAATCCCACGCGGACGAAGTCGCGGGCTCAGCTAGTTCCTAATATAACACGATCTTCTTTGATGTGTGATGTGTAGGTTAGTGCAACCCTGGCTGAGCCAGTCGTTATATTAATTTTAGCCCTTTTGACGTCCAACTCCTGGGTACGGGCCTCCCCTCAACACGAGGGGGATTCAGGCCATAATCCACCACGCTGGCCCAGTGCGGGTTGGCGGATTTCACATGTCTTTCGAAAATTGGTTAAATCTTCTAAGACATGCAGGTTTCCTCACGATGTTTTCCTTCACCGTAAGCAAGTCATAATCATATAGAAATTATGATTCGCACATAGATTTCGAAAAATCCAGAGGTTCGAGCCAGGGTTTGAACCCGAGACCTGGTAGCCCGCAAGACGCGTGCTTAACCAATCGGCTATCACTGCTATATCGGCTATCACTCCGTATATTACCTGTAGTCAATTGACAATAGGTTGGCTCTACCACCGCATACATGATGCCCTTTTTTGACCGCACCGCTTTAACTAGGTAGGACAGGAATGCGTAATTATAAAGTTTTACGAGAGATCTTTCAATATTAATTACTTAACACCGTATAATCGCAAAGGTTCATTTTTTTATAATCTTCACTGAATTGCGACAGCGTAACAAAAAGCTGTTCGCTCATTCAATTTCACAGATGATAGTTTCCGAACGCCTAATTAAAATCGGAGTTTATAAAACGTTGACTACGAATAACAAACACCGCGGGTAATCCTCGTAGTTTATGATAATACACAGCAGTAAACAGACGACTCACTCTGTCAAATAAGTCATCAGCGCGTCAGTTAACTCAATTACATCGAGATCAACACACGGCTACCGTGCATGATTAACAACCACACTTCACAAGGAGAATCGCACTCGAAACCCATAGAGATAACTTTCAAAATTGTTCGACAGACCACACGCCCCGTAATCCTGCTTCATAAATCATTTAATAACACAAATGCACAGCCACACACGAGCTATTCCTTCCGTTGATGAAATTATGATTTCATTTCACAAACGAAAAGCGCCTCTAAATGCAGTACATAGAGCAGATAATTACTCACGCAAGCGGAAAATTTAAGCCGTTTGGAGAGTGTCGGTAAAATCAACAATCATTAGAAAAGTTGTATGTTTGACATGGCAATTATACTGAATTCATACTCTAATTCAACCGCGTAGAACATATTTTAGAAGTTAACTAGGTGTTGCCCCATATTGTAATGGTTTATCCGCCGGCCGGAACGGATGCCACGAACTGCTGTCAACCCTTGACATGTTGGATAAGTTTGACAGATCAGGGCCCGAAAATGATATAGGACACATGTCTCAGTTCATAGCAAATATGTTTCCGGTTTGTCACGTCATTTCTATTTGTAGATAGAGAACATATTAAATCGTGTTACAACAACATTAACATAGCCATTTTTTTATATGTCAGATAATATCTTATTTCACACACGTTATATATGAAAATTAATATTAATAACGAAATTATTATTTACATAACCATCATAAGCTCCATTGAAACATAATACGAGATAGTTTTTGTAACTCTATATCGCGTCGTGCTAATTAGGGCCTGTTGGAGCAATACCGTTGACATAACAGTTGACCTTTCAATCAACGCTAAGCAAATATTAACATTTAAAATATTAACTCTACACAAGAACCGGAAAGTGGTCGTTAAATTTGGACAGAGGTGGGCCATAAAAATAAAATATTAATAATTAGAAGCAGGAGGTTAATAGTCCATTAGCAGAGTGTTCGTTTACACCGCGGCGCGCGCGCATCCCGGCCCGCGCCCGCTGCGCTCACACTTTTATTATAACATAATAATAAATTTCCTATTAGGCAACCGTCTAACCGCTTTTATAAAAATACAATAGCATCTAGACACCTAATTGCATAACCCATTGTGTCTGCACAGCACAAAGTCTAAAACGAGTTTCATAAATGTTTATGAAATACTTTCATATCGATGACGAATCAACATAAATGGTGGATCAAAAAATAACGCAACGCTTCACTGCATACTGTTTAAAAACTATACCTTACAAAAAGATTGTCGTAATCAACGAGGTGATCTACTTCCTTAGTCGCAATATTAAATCGTACAAAAACAAGATAATAATTAAAGCACCGGTGCTTTCATCGGCGGACAGGTGCGCCCGACGCGACGCCCGCGTCCGCGCCGCCGCCCGGCCCAACAAGAACACCGCGGCGACGCGCACCGATAAGGAAAAACTATACCATCACGTTTAATGTAAAAACAAATTATCAAAGAAGAAATAAAAGTCTATCGAGGAAGCGGTCACAGTTGACTGTATCTACAGATTATCCACAGCTCTATGAGTTGATTTCTTTCATTGTAAAATCTTACTGGAATGACGGAAACGCACGGTCCTTGATTGTTTGATCAGTTTTCCAATAAATATTCCCCATAAAAACAACGGAAGTGGAACGCTTAATCGATTCCGGACCGCGCCTCATAATGACGTGGCGTTTGATTACAAAAATTATATGGCGAGACGAATTACCACAACTTTGTTTTGTGTATTGTCAAACATGGCCTTCGGTCGCGGCGAAAAATAAAAACTAATACAACTATTGTTTTAGCCGTGTCATTATAATCGGCCGCTACGAGGAAGTTAATTGAAGTCCTCAAGGTGAACGGCGTCTGCTTACATCTCAGTTTGAATATTCCAATTGACTCATTACTCGCGAGCGGCTCAATATCGCTCAACGGTTCCTGGATCACCCTCCGAGCACGCTTATTAAATTCCAATATTATTATACCGTCCAGAGGCGGACTCTATTATGTCGGGTCACAAAGTAAAAGCTTCATACTTTGCACACAAATAGCATTAGACACGCCACGTATGGAGTGTATCCCGTGTTCGCATTAAAGATTGATGTCAGACGAAAAGATGGGGCCACTCTGCAAAATTTATCTCACATCTCCACTCTACCAATGACAAGAAAACTGTTACGGTTTGCAGCGGTCTGAGTGTAACATTAAAAATTCAGCTCGTCTTACCCACTTGTGTGAGGGATTGCCGCATATTCGCCTTTGGACAGCATTTATATTTCCTTTGGCTACGGTTATACTCAGCATTCCATCAAAAGGGAATTTTCTATTTGAGATTTATGATTCAAGTACATACGTGTTGTAATATTTTATTTATATGGGGTTTCGTTATAATATTATGAGGTGAAGGTTGGTTTTTTATATTTGCACATATTTATGAGGCGGGCAAATGATACTTTAACATACGAGTACTAGCTACACTAGTATAGTCAACATCAAAATGTATAACAACTGAAGGTATCTAAAGTGTACGATCACTGTAGGAAATGTTATGTAATCCTTTACTTTAAAGACCATAAGGCAACATACTTTCATGACATTTCAAATACCAGGCAACTTTTGATGATGACTGTACAACCTACGGTATAGGATTTTATTATTGGCTAGGAGAGTCGTTTTAAATCAGGGAATAAAATGAAAGTAATTCTTCTTGCAAGCAAATGGGTTCTATAAATACATAGTCCTACGATCAGATCAGATCAAATGCGAAAGACCAATATTGTGGTCTTGTAAAATTATTAATTTTTTACGTTTTGTTTATTCCTATGTTGAACATATTCAAGGTCCAACTAACGAAGCTTCATCAGGTAAAATAAACGATGTGACCTTTTTATAAATATAATGGCGGCGACGAACCCGATATTTCCGTTTGATATTGTGCTTGTTTATTCATATACGTTTAGTACAACCGAAGGCAGAATACTTAATGTTATCTTACAGTAGATAAGGTTAAGTGAGGTAATCAATGGAATGGTGAAAAGGTAAAAACCTATGACGATGTTGCTAGCAACATGGACATGAAAAAAACCTGAAATTTACTTAAATGTAAACAGACAACATATTTTTTACCACAAAAAATGAGCCACCGTGACGGCTTACAAACTCTAAACAAAAATTATGAATCACTCAAAAAATACGATCAGGTAAATGCGACATGACAGATATTCGAATGACAATATCGTCATAGTTTTTGTAAGCGAGTGTACGATGACTGTACAAAGGTGTCGGCACCTACCACAATGTCCGGTGGCCACGTTCCGACCCACTGGGCACCTCGTCACAATACTGCGATTTGATCCAGATGCTTTATCATAATTCAGAATAAAGAAACCAGCTGACAACACAGTTCACCTAAGTGTGCCGTTTCTTAGCGGATCTCGATGCAAATTTGAAACGAACAATCTCCTCGGACTACCATTATTATTTATTATATAGTGGTTCGACGGTTTTAAATAAATTTTATATTCCGATTAAATCTGTAAAATTATTGTGAACCATTAAAATTACCATTTTAATCTTATCAGAGGCTTAATATCCAATCTCGGGGCTATAATAAAAGACAAATCTATTTCAAAATTCTAGCCTATCTTCGAATTATATGAAGCCTTATTTTAATAATACACGATGCAAAATTGCGCGACGCCTTTGTAAATGCTAAGTGATAATTTTTGCATATATATACTACTCAGTGACACTAATAACATATTAAGAATATACTAGTTTTGTTATAGTGAGACTGGTTTCTGGGTACACCAAAAGATCTTAAAATCATCTTTAATGACGGTTTAGTGACGGATCTACGGGGTGCGCGCTGGGTATGCGCACGCGCCGGTCGTCGGTATTGACAGATCGAAGAACGGGTGTCGGGCGCACATGCCGGGTGGCAGCTTCCGTTTCATAAAGTTTAACGGCGTGGTTGACCCAGCTTTGTTTGTTTTACGCGACCCTACAACTGCGCCATTGATACTCGTTCTGGTAAACTATTAATTGCTTAACCGTGAAGCGACAACATAATGACAGCAAACAGTAGTCGTATGAATCTAAATATTTTATGAGACAAGGTTTATTTTGTAATAATGTCTAATGACACTATGACTAGCTGTGCTCGTGACTTCGTCTGAGTTTTTTTGTCTCTTTTGACTGCTCTCAAGGCTGCCAGAATATGGAATGCTCATTACATAAATCCATCGATTGCCTTTTATTGTAACATTCTCAGTCTCATCTATTACAATGTTTAGTAGTTATGTTTATTTTTCCAAGGATATTATGCGAACTCTACCATATCACAGTTTTTGTATTTTCTTTGTTTAGAAAAAGATACACAGTTACACACCTACTCTACCATTTTCCATATGTATATTTTATTACTTACCTCTGTTTTAAAATAAGCACGAGCTCACTCTATTTCTATGACATAATAAAGTCATCAGTATGTTACGTCAATGTTTCCTTAATTAACAGAAAATCCTAACGCATTTAAGTTATCCCAAATATCGGGGGCGACATAATCAGCGGATCACATCTCTTAATATACGGCCGGCGACGAGCGAGATCTGACACGAAATTCCCTAAAAATAATATTTAAAATGGTAATGGGCTCTCGGGTTCATAAATTGCCACGCCATATGTGCGGTGCGTTGCACCTACTGTGTACATAAATATGTCAAGTATTGGGAAGACTGCTCCTGCGTTATTTCACGGAAAATGCTTCTTGATATTTTAGTAATTGTGACTAAGGAACGTTTTAATAAATCTATCTGATCTTAGAAGTGCCATTCTAACGTCATACCAGTCATGACATGTCAAAAGCGTTCTCAAGATCGCTCTTAGAATTAAGATATATTTATTAATACAGGCCTAGGTGATTATAAAGAAATATTCAACTTAAAAGCTATAAACATATTTTGAATATATTTATAAATTTAAATCAATATTAAAACTATATTTTTATCGTTGTGTATAATAATATTTTAATTAAAAACTCCATTAACCTCGCGATATATTTAGTAGAGAATTTAAAATAATACGGAAAGTAGATAAACGACGATCAAAATTCTAATTTTAAGATGAAAAGAAACTGAACTGCTGATAGATGCGCTAATCAATTTTTATTCCTATGTTATTTAGTTTTAGTAGTGCCACAATTTGAAATTCAATTCACGGTTACCGAGCCGGCTTATTACGTTTTATTGGTGTATAAAGTATCAAAACCGTTTGTACCGGATTACACTCGAAAGCGGCGCTATTCAGGCGCGATGGTACCACAACACGAGTCTAATAGAATTTTTGACACCTACAATTTTGCGTTTCCGGAGAGATAATAATAGTTCTACTACACGAAACAATACTCTACGATGTGTCCTGGGATTTGTGGAATGTTAATTTAATTTAACACGAGACCGTTAAGTTGTTTGTAAAAATGGTTAACTCTGCTTTATTATACCTACGAGATAATTTAAGTGAAGTTTCTTCTAGACCACGGAAAATGAGAAGGAATAGACTGAACCTCATAAATTTTTAATTAAGGCTAAAGCGCCCATCTAGCCCGCGAAGTTTAATTTTTTTGAGGTTTTTTAGAATTTTTTCAAAATCTGACAATAATAAAAGGCACATTTTGTGATTCGCGACAAAGACAGTGTGCAGTGCATTTTTTAATATATCCAACTTACTCTAAAACATTTCAAGAACGACAGCTATCCAGATAATCTGGCAATTTTTGTATATTTAGTGATTTACTAGTATCATATCCACTGTGATAATATTTAGAGTAAAATAAATGTATTAACACCGATTCCGACCAAGGATGATACGTGAGGCCATTGAAATTAAAAACATCCTAATTTCAATAGGGAAGATGGCTGGGTGCTACCACCAACTTGGGATCCAGTAATAAATATAATTAAATCCAAAACCAAGTGTACCATTGCAAGACCTCGAGACACTGTGAGCACTTTCTGCGTGGATCGGACCGCAAATAACAACTTAATATGAGGGTACCCAGTTACTAACTATGACATCAGGACGTCTAACACCTCAGTCCCCCCATGACCATGGCTGCTGTAAAGCAGCCGAAACGTCGGGAACATAAATTAAATAAACGCGATAAAATCCTAAAAATAGTTTTATTTCAATGTATAGTATTCGCGTAAATATAAGAAAACAATATAAATGTATTAATAAACGCACTGCATACTGTGTTTGACGCAAATCACAAAATGTTGTCTTAAATGCTTTCAGATTTTGGATAAACTATAAAAATACTCGAAAATTTTGAATTTCGCGGGCTAGACTGGCGCCTTCACCTTAACCACGAATATATAACATGGATGCCTGTATGTTGGTAAGCCCGGAGGTGACCGACTTGAACTGGAACATTATTATTTTTTCGTTGGCCCATGCACAGTTTACGTTGAACTTTCTAGTTTATATAATATTAGATCGGTTATTATCGCACGCGACCAAAATATATTTACCATATTTTACAATTTACTATCATGTTACATAAATTTCTGTCTCTGTTGTTTTGTTGGTAAAATAAATGTTTAGTATTATGATCCTTGTATATATGTGTCTTACGGCCGAGGGATAGAATAGCCTACCTACCTAATTTAAATCAATTAAACTGTTTTAAGTAGTACTAAAATGAAATTACTGTTTCAGTCGGCTGCAATTTCGAGATCCAGATGGCTTCAAATCTAAAGTTCAGAAGTTCAGTGACCCAAAGGTCGTTGCCGATTGATCTGCGCACGCGCACTTAACACCAGATGTCGCAGCCGCAGCTAAGGGCACAAAGTCTTTCACGACTCACACGATAAATTATTATAGGTACTTACATACATTAATATTACCAGTTCGCACCCTCATCTAATGCAATATACAGGTTGAAACATAAAGGGCTTTTTTTTTCAATCTTAACTTTGTAATCCTAAAACTATGAGCTTTGGAGGAAACTAGAAAGCAAAAGGTGTACTGGGATACAGTTGGGATACAGCTGTTGACAGATTTCACAATTCTACAAAAATTCTAAAAAAATTCTTTAGTACTTCAACTGTCCCACAAAGCCGATAGTTATAGTTTTACAAAGTAAAGTTGCAAGAAAATAGTAAACCCTTTCTGTTTCACCTAGTATAATACCAAGAATATTTAGACTGTCCTCATAGACATGAGCAAACCTCAAAAATAGACTGATAATACCTACGTTTAGTTAGTGGGCTTATCCTACTTATATTATAAATGCGAAAGTTTGTGAGTGTGGATGTTTGTTACTCTTTCAGGCAAAAACTACTGAACGGATTTGGATGAAATTTGGAACACAGATAGTTTATAACCGGGATTAACACATAGGATACTTTTATCCCGATAATCACGAAATTTTTAGTAATTTAAATACTACACGGACGAATTCGCGGGCACAGCTAGTATAATAATAAAACAGGAAAAGTATTCAGTACCAGAAAAAAAGATAGTCAGGTGACTAACCACGTGACTAACCAAACTTAATTATGAAATTCATCGGTTGCTATTGATTTTGTTATTGCACGTGCGCACGCGAATCCCGTAGATCGGTGGAGTTGTAAATAAAATTTCAATTAAACTCACCAATGTTTGTTTTTACTCTGAGCCAGAATTCTAGTATGAGATACGCAGAAACGCGAGAGGAAAGAACAATAAATTTTGAATCTTCCACAATACACTCGTGGGCCCCCTTAGCCACTTTTTGGTCAACAGTGGGTAATCTTAAAATCCGTCCGAGGACACTCGTAAGGAAGATCCCAAACTATGTCCAAAGAAAACAATAAATCGTAATGACGGCGCGCCCCCGGGGCCCCCTCGGATGCTCGCTATTTTGGACTATAAATAAATGTGTAGATGGATTGATAAATATAAATATTAGGGGCGAAACGAAGAAAAACAATGTTTATGAAACTGGTGTCGTTCGCATCATAACTGTGAGTTACGACTTCCGACGGGTGCCGGCATATGGGTCCTATGCGGAATTTTTTCTAACCCAACTTATCTCCACACAAAAATAGATAATTAAGTGTAAAGCTACCTGGCTTTTGTCCTGCTATTGCAGTAGGTACCTAAAAAACGTTTTATAAAATAAAACATGCAAATGCGTATCGAATCACGCATACTGCAGGGTTCTGTAGACATTCCGCATCTTTACAATAATTCGGAACCCTAATAATAAACGTGATGGTACATTTTGATGTGAAACATCTAATGCGGCGAGTCTCTTACCTCTACAATTATATCAAATGGTTGATCATTTCGCCTTATTTTTCAATGTTTTTTACTAATTTGACTACGGAACCCTAAACGCCCTGGTTAGATATAGATCGTTAATCGTCACACGATGTCCATAGCACATAAATTCGCTTGCCATAATAAGATTAACAGAGATGAGCACGCGTGTAGCCGCCGCGGCTGACGGGACGTTAGTCACCGCGCTATACTTAGCCGATTGCATTGTCTTCTGAAATATCTATTAACGATTATTGACAAGGCATCGGCACGCGAATTCTGCCCGCGATAGGTGCGACGAACTGCTATTAATATACTTTATGTGCGATGCAGCGCGGCGGGCATTGCAGGTATGCGGCGGGGTGGCCGCGCATCGCGCCCCGCGGATCTTCGAAGACTGTGAAATACAAATAGTAAATATAACTAATATAACTTAATTTAAACTTACGTTTTGACTTCTTTAATATTCCTAAAGTCTTTATCAAAATAGAAAAGAAGCGAGCAATAAGAATTTATATTCCCATCATGCACTTCTGGTAAGTATTTCCTTGATTGAAATTTACTTATTAGCTACATACACTAAAGTTCTCTACCTTCAACTTATCGTCAGCTGACTTCACACTGACACGCTTTTCATATAAAGAGGAGAGATACCTAGATTATTAAAATGATTTCATAATTCACAAACAGGTATCTCCTCTATATGAAACATGTATCAAAATTGTAAATTGCGAATTGAAATGGACACAATCCGGCAATTGATTACAACATGCACACATCGCAGCGGCGTCCACAAACACGGCGAGCAGTCAGCCGACATCGATTCATATCCAGCGAGAGAGCTTTTCATTTTGTATGTTAAATTAAATTTCCATGAAACAAGATTGAATTTTTCGCAATCAACGCGCAAAGCTTGATCGAATCGAATTTAAAAACCTAGATATATCTTTGTTTGTAGATCTGTATCTATATTAACGTTTTTCATACAGGGTAGAGATCTCTCTACCTAGTTGATAAATATCACGTACCAGTTCCTGTTATTCCCATTCAAAATAAAATGAGATGTGTGGGTAAATATAAAGTTACTATTCCAGTTTCTGAAAGCATACTTTATGTGATGGTGGAAAATCTATACAATCTGAGAGTAAGATGTTTACCTACTTGCCGCTAGATGGCGTTATTGGACCAATATAAAAAATGCTGGCAAATTGTATTAACAAACGAAGGTTCCCACTGTTTGTTATACTTAACTTAACTTCGTGAAAGATCAACAACCAACATAACACATAGGCGCGTGGCGTTGCGACCACACCACGCCGCGACCAGCGACCATGGCTTAGCTAATTTACAATTTAATTATCAGCCGGGATGATGCATCGTTAGCGCGCGTCAAACCGAGTTTATGCGACTAATCAATTGTTTGACGCGGCCGCTGCAATCACGACCCGCTCGCTGCCTTTGCACGGCACACTGTGTACAATACAGACGATACAGTCAACTAATAAAACAATTCAACGAAACATGTTGTATTATTACTTATACCAATACATTAATTACCGATCACACGATACAGCTACGTCGTATCGAAATCTAAATATATAACTCAAAGGTGACTGACTGACTGACTGGCATAGTAATCTATCAACGCACAGCCCAAACCACTGGACGGATCGGGCTGAAATTAGCCATGCAGGTAGATGTTATGACGTAGGCATCCGCTAAGAAAGGATTTTGATTAATTCTACCCCCAAGGCGATAAAATAGGGGATGAATAATCCCGAAATTTTTGTTAAGTTAAATTACACGCGGATGAAGTCGCGGGCACGGCTAGTTAATTATAAAGTTAAGGTTATGATAACTGTGGAAGCAACAATTAATCTCTGTCGGCATTTCATAAAATAAGTACCGGGAGACGCTTAGCAATCCAATCGGGATAACAATGCGGCGGCGTCGGTCGCGTTGATTAAATATAGCTCGGATCCATCAGGCGCACGATCGAACCGGTGCTATGGATTTATGCGCTAAATTTTCGACAGGTGCCAAGTGTGTCGGTCGCAGAGTTCGATCGCCGATGACTAACTACGCTAACCCAAATTTTATTGCAAATGTCAAATTTTTTGAACACCTGCCCTGAGAAGTGACTCTGTTCACGACTCGACTCACACTCGACTCGCAATATGTCAAAACTGCAATACGTCAAAACTATGTCAACGCCAGTTTTCACAGGTTTTCTATAGGAACACTGTCAAAAGTGACATATTCAGAAATGCGTTACGTCAGTTTTGACGTATTGCGAGTCGAGTGTGAGTCGAGTCGAGTGACCAATAGTTAACACAGTTGGGACCAGGGTCGGCAAGGCGATAGAGCGCCTAGCGCCGCATTGTCTTATACACACAATCCTTTTAAGACTTATATGAGCTGATAAAATAGCACATAAAGTATTGCAGTTATCCTACTATATAATTATATATATAATATTATAAATGCGAAAGTTTGTGAGTGTGGATGTATGTTTGTACTCTTTCAGGCAAAAAACTACTGAACGGATTTGTATTAAAGTGGAACATAGATAGTTTATAACCGGGATTAACACATAGGATACTTTTTATCACGATAATCCCGAAATTTTTGTTAAGTTAAATACTACGCGGACGAAGTCCGTGGGCACAGTTAGTTGTTTAATAAAAGAGTACGGGGAGGCACTTATTACAATTGACTTGTGTAGACAGTAGGTACTTAGACCTACAACTAAGGACAATAATGATTTCACTACCTACTGTTATTCAATAACGGTAAACAATTGCAAATACGCATCATTAGAAAGTCACGCGGAGTTTTCATTAATTTATTAAGGACGGTTAAAATTAACCGCTCACGAATGAGAATCGTGCGACACAAGCGTAATGTGAACGTTCACAATTCGCTAATCCCGCGTCGCTACCGTTACATAAGACAGCTGAGTTGAATATAAATGTAAAACACAATAAATTTCATGCCCCGTAGGAAATGAATATTCATCACGAAATCGCCATGCATATTCTCTTTCGCTATGGAATTTTGTGTTCCCTACCGGCGCCGGCCGCCGCCGACAAACTGAACCTTACACTCCGCGACCATCAGTTAACATTCGCGTGAAGCCGGCGCGCCGCCAGAGTCGGGGTCGGCGGTTCAACGACGAGCTCTCGTAAATTTCAACATATAGTAAAGTGATTTACGAATAATTGTTGTGTTGGAGTACAACTAGAGAAATCTTTCCGCTGTTTGCCGTCGGTTAATTTATATATGAGGCTTAGGTAATTCGCGGGCCGCGAGTAATTGGTCTGCAGAACAATAGCTTTTGTCATACCCTTATCTCGTGGCCGCGTTTGTCTCTCTTCAATATGCCCTCGCAAGCACAATAACGTTCACATGAGCGCTATATAAATTGACCGTAGGTACCTACCTATATGTATATAAGACTGCCTGTAATAATTTCCTGAAAGCTTTACCTAGAACTTGCTTGAAAATTTGCTTTTCACAAGGTAAATAAACATCAGTTAATTAAGGCGTTGGTTTAATACTATTCATGGCACATTATACTCAATCTAATAGTACTAGATTAAATGTATGGTGAAGTAGTTAACGATTGTTACCAGCACATCAAACAATTTGTTATTGTTCTAACGGTCCGTTAGGTGTATTGGTGAACACGGCCCTCAGTCTGCTATCTAATAAATTACAGAAATCTACGAATGCAACTGCTGCACGGGGAAATGAGTGGAGTAAGTAATAAGCACTGGACTTAAGCGTAACATTTAATCGAAACATGTGTTTATCGTAACATGCGAATCGGCCTAAGGCGAATTAGTTCTCGCACAATGCAATTTGAATGCACATTACACAACGGACGAGGTACGGGCGCTTTTTATTGCGGCATCGTGAGATCTTATCTCAGAACTGCCACTTCCAGCAGGCAAATTTCTGATTCTGCGCGAGCCGCCGCCGGTTTTGCACCCTACTGCGTTTACCCGAAAGGCAGTTACCGCTTGCCATGACGCGCGCGGAACTGGTGTGGGTACAGACACATACGTACGCACCCCACTGTACATGTTTAAAGAATTCAACATAAAATCAGCAATAAAATTGAAAACATTTTGTTACCTTTTAAATAAGTTTCGTTTTGTCGAGCGAGCCCACGCGCAAATTTGATCTCTATACACGGTTACCGAAATGCACAGTTTCGTGTAAAAGTATTCCGTTCTGAAATCATTTCTTGATCGATAAGAAGCGTTAATTTTACGACCGAGTGATAATTTGCTAACTTCCGACAGAACATCGCCCTAGTTGAATTGTTCCGAACGTTTGCCGCATAAAATTACGAACTCGAAAAGGAGGAACATAATTACGTATCACATGTAGAGACATAAAACAAGTAGGTACCTTAGGTGTTTATTACTCCATCTAATGATTTTACATATAAAATATTCAGAAAATACTTACATGCAGGTAAAGTTAGACTTTATTACCTAGATATACGTAATAAAATTGCAGTTTTGAAATCTGACGTTAAGGTGATGGCGCCTGTCTAGCCCGCGAAATTCAAAATTTTCGAGTATTTTTATAGTTTATCCAAAATCTGAAAACATTTATGACAACATTTTGTGATTTGCGACAAACACAGTATGCAGTGCGTTTATTTATACATTTATTTTACTCTAAATATTATCACGGTGGATATGATAGGAGTAAATCACTAAATATACAAAAATTGGCAATTTTTCTGGTTATCTGTCGTTCTTGAAATGTTTTAGAGTAAGTTGGATATATTAATAAATGCACTGCATACGGTCTTAGTCGCCAATTACAAAATTTTGTCCTAAATGTTTTCAGATTTTGGATAAACTATAAAAATACTCGAAAATGTTGAATTTCGCGGGCTAGATGGGCGCTTTAGCCTTAAGGTTCGGATTTCAAACGTTATAGTTTGAACTCCTTAACAAAGCCGAACATTGAATTGCTAAGCGATCAGCAGAATTAATTATTAATTACGACTTTCCGCTCGATTAATTCATTAAAACGTGTGAAATGATCTGTTAAATCAAGTTTTAAACAACGCTTCTGCATAATGTCATAAAATTGTGTTTGCATATACAAGAGTGGTTGATAAGACATTATAATAATACCTCATTACATCTTCAGTACAATGATGCTTTGTATTTTAATTTTAAGAAGTTCACAGCTTTCCCATGAACGAGGTGTCATCGACCAAAACGCGCTCAATTCTAACAAGGATATATCAAACATTATTATTACCAATTGTCCACCTTTAACACAATTTATTATGCAAGTGAATTAACATTACAATAAAGCTTTTTGTAATAAATACAAGAATTAATTGCGTGTGTGCGTAATAAAGATAGTGTTTATCGTATCAAAAATTTGTAAGTTGCATCGTAATTTGTTAGTCACGGTTGTTGGGTGTAAGAACTGGCTCGGCGAGCATTTAGAAATAATGTTCAACCCTAGCTACCTAAGAGAATATCGCTGTGGCTTGGCAGAAGTGCATTGAAGCATTTTAGTGATTTTTAATTTGCTCACTTGTTATTTAATTGAGAACCTGATTACATTACTTCTTATAAACAGCTGCAGACTTCTCGAGGATGCGACACTTTAAATAAAAAAAGTATTATTCTTCTAAAAACGCTGTAACATATCGGAATACAGGTCCATTTGCATTAAATTATTAACCTGTTCTTTACTTACACTAGCAGCTTTACCTGCTAGTGTTACCTTTCACGAGTTTCCTAAGATATTGATTGAAACAATAATAATCGGAGAACCACCAGCACGATTTACTTATTACGATTTTCACATAAATCTATGATTGTAGGTGGATAATGTAGAGTTTAATTTTTTAGTATTTTTTTTAAATCTGGTTATCTAACACATTCTAAAACATAGGTGCCTGACATAGTTTGAGCTTTCCCAGCCCTAATATTTAGCGATATTATTTAGTTTCACACGTTATGCTACCTACTTGTAAACGTCAGTAATGAACAAGCAAAATAATAAGCACGCACGCAACCTATTTAAAAAAAACATTCAGTAATGGATCGACACAACATAAAAAAAGTTATCGCAAAACATTATCTGAAACAGCTTGTGATTTATTGGTAACAGAAATAGGACATCAAAACTGACTAATCTAAAATCGAACCGCATAGCAATTCAACAGGAATCCAGTGTTGTTCCAGCGGCGCAACGGTACACACCGACGGTCGCGGAAGCGGGAGCGGGCATGATTGGCGTGGAGCCAACAAGGTGAATGCCACGCTCCACGCACCGGGTCGACCAACCCACTTTACCCAACACACGGAAATATATCCTGCCCTCAATACCATAATGTCCGCTTATCTAGTCATACCGCGCCGCTGTCCGCGAACACTTGCATCGGGACGGTTTAGTGATGTTCCCGTATTTTCACACGATACTTACGATATGCTGCGATGTCGATGCTGTGTCGATACGGTGGAAATGTTTCATACGTTACCAAGGTTAACATGACTGCCTCAGTATGGGAATATTTTACCCATTTATATTTTACCCAGTGTATCTTATTGAGAATTGAATAAGAATGAAGGTACTACTTATAATAATCTAACAAGATTGATAATAAAATTTACGGATTATAATCTTCTTACATGCACATTGCACACTGTATGTGTACTAGGTGAAACAGAAAGGGTATACTATCTTTTTGCAACTTTACTTTGTAAATCTAAAACTATCGGCTTTGTGGCACAGTGCAAGTACTAAAGGTTATGTAGACTTATAAAATCTGTCAACAGCTGTATCCCTATAAACACCTTTTGGTTTCAAGTTTCCTCCAAAGCTGATAGTTTTAGAATTAGAAAGTTAAGTTTTGAAAAAATGTATACCCTTTCTGTTTCAACCTGTATAATAGTTTTTCTATATAATAGCATTATATATGTTACAAAGCTACAAAATTAAAGAGTTCTCTGCACACTGTACTACTTCTCTACATTTTACTTCTGACAATCAAATTCGTCAGTTTGGCTAGGACACTGGTGGGATCGAATAGTTGATTTTAGTTTAGATCCGTTTGCTTGTGTAATGCTTTACTGCCGTCATGTTCACGGTTTAGCCGCGCTCTCTTTTACAACTTCGTTTGTCGTATGAAGAGTGACGCTTTTTGTACGCCATCTAACTATTTTGATTTACACTAAGCGTGAAAACGTCTTCAGAAAATTGTAATGTGCTATCTGTTACGTTCATGTTTTTACAAGTTTTTTGGCTGGTTTTTATGTAACGTTAAGAATTCAAGAGTAATTGAAAACTACCATCAGTGGTCTTAGCGTTAACATTATTTCATTTCAAGGCAGATAAATAAGGTTTTATAAGTTTAAACAATTCCTTTGAAATGCATAGAAATGATAGAAACTTAATAGTGTGATAGGTCCGAGTCCAAAAACAAAATAGCCAAAAGGCATTTATTTACCTCGTCGCATTTAATAAACAACCTAGGCATGTCTCTTTTTTAAATAACCGTTAAGTTAGAATTAGTTTTAAAATAATAATTAATTTGTTTAATAAAAATAATTTTGAATAACGAATACGACTAAATACGACAAAGAGGAAAAAAATAAGTGAACAGAATATAGGTACGGTAGGTATAGGTAAGGCAGATTCATACTGTAGCAAAAAATATAATAATACCTAGCTATTTGGCACAATGCACAATGTGTAGTGGCGCGGGTGTGCGCAGCTTTATTTTGGAAGTTGGCCGGCACCACGGCCCAGCACCCGGATAGGCAGACAACGCATTGGCACCGAGTCTTCGAGTTCAACGGACTCTTACAATATAATCTATGAATGAGAATATGATACCTATCTGGTTCGCATTTAGAAAATCTTTATGATTAAGAAACCTTTGAAATAAATGATAGGTTGATAGAAATGTCTTCTGTATACGTTGTTACTTAATAAAAAAAAAACAATACGCTAGTACGTAGGTATTTTGTTGCATTCTAATACCACTGCAATAGGTAGGCAATACGTTCTAATAGATCCATCTTCTACAATTAAATACATTTATCTACAATAGGTAGGTTATGTTGTTAGGTATATGTAAATTTCAATATAATAGACACTGTCATAAAATGGTGACTCTACAGCTACTCACCTACTTTTATAAAAGGATTAGCCATGAAGTGGCCTGATAAGAAAAAACACTCACTCCATTAGGGTATTGGATTTAAGTCGTTCGTAAATTATCCACAATCTGCTTCATTAAAACCATTAATATAACAAATATCTATAAAATCATTGTATCAACACAACAGGCTAAATTTAAAATATGTTCCCTGAAATGTGCGATCTTAGGCAATGTCTTATAAGAATCCGACAAAATTCGTATTTCTTGACAAATCAAAGAATAAAAAAAAATCGTTGTGTGCTATTATGCAAAATGTCCTTGACATTTTAATATTTTTTTCCATTAAAAAAAAAAACTGACAAAGTAAATGGACAGACTGCTACATAAATACAACATAAACGTCATGTCTACATATTCAAATCGTGTAGGTATTGCAGCTGAAATGCAAATTGATATAATGCAGGAAACGTCTGAGTGGGCCTCATAGCGGGTCCTATACTGCTTGAGTAGCATAAGTTCGTTTACATACGGCAGTCGGGGTCGTATTTGCATCCCAAATGTTCAGCTCGGCCGCTCGTTCGCCCGACTTATCCCTGCACCACGCGAAATATTACATTTTGTGTATCGCAATGTGCATAACTGAATGACAATAAAGGAAAAAAAGGCCACCGGAGGCGTTCCCGCGCAGTCGAGGCGGATGTGCTGTAAACCAATGGGCGAGCGGAGCTCAGCATATTCATAACGATATTACCGCCGACGGAGCTGCGGCGTCATCATAATTCATATATAATAACCCTTCCGACGACGGCGCGCCGCGGTGCGCCGCCCTGCGTCTCGTTCGCGCGCCCGCTCCGCGCTCGAGATAAACAGAGATGCTCGACGCTCAAAATATCATAATTCATAATTTCATTTTTTACGACCGACGCCCGCTTCTTACATACATATCTACGTGCGGTTGAATTTTCCGTTTCACTCTCGCTCGCTACGTAGATCCGCTCTCACGTGAAAAGAAGAGATTGTTTACCAGTCACCATTTTTAGTTTTAATCTGAAATGTGAAATCGGGAGATATAGTTACTCTGAAGACGAGAAGCTGAACATGTTGGGCATGTAAAGTCGATGACAGCTATTTGTAATTGGAATATGACGAGACGCGTGCGCGTGCGCTCGGCGCGTCTCATTCGTCAGTTTATAAATAGAGCTCGGCGTCTGCGCCGTGACGACTCGCGCCATTAATTTATATGAAATAACTGTTGGCAGACGGAAAAATAAGTTCGATCGAGAACGGCCTTCTCCACGATAATATTTATGTTTTACGAAGTGGCAGACGGGCTCGGCCCGCGCTGATGTACGCGTGTCAGAAACGGTATGTATGGGAGGTATTAACAGGTATTAATGTGGGTTTCATACCGACTCCCACTTGCATGCAACGGTTAATAAATAAACGGATCGGTTCCTTTCATTTCTAACATCAAAACATTAAACTGATGTGACCTATACAAATGTATATAGAATAGGAAGGTACAAACGTGCAGGTGTTTAGTGATAATATAGTTGTCTACTTACAGCCCTCCGACTCTGATTATACTAATTTATTCAAATACAAGGGCATTTTGTGCTCAAAATGCCTTAAATAATGTTTACGACGACAGATCCAGCTTTTTATGTACCTGCCATTAACATTTTGACACACATACTCGTATTTAATAATGTAAAGGTTTATAATAACGGAGCACCGGAGATGTTTCGTCCCTCATTATTACTTTATAAAAATCGCCGAATCCACTTTCACGGTTCTTTTCAGATTCAATAAAGAAGTGAAAATACTGATTTGAGACGATAATAATGAAGTGAAGTGCGCAAAGACAAGCGGTACATAAATTCGTTAGCACGTGCGGGATGGTCACGAATATGCGACGAACAATAATTTACGTCAGTAAATTTTAAAGTTGACATCAGAAAGAACATCTTATAAAGCGATAATTCAAGCAGATTTTAATGACTCACGGTGGTTACTCAGCATTGTAGAGTCAATTACGAATAGACGTTCACTTTTTGCTGCTGTTATTCGTTCATAGCGAATTTCATGCCTTCATGATTATAAGTGCCTACGATCGTTTACAATAAGCGATCACAGGTTTGCGAAATGATAGTCAAGCAAAAAGTGCATTCTAGATAATAGCCACATAGATTGTTGAACAATATTTCTTGTGTATATTAAACGCTGACTCTAATATTTGAAATTGTAACTGAACATTTAATAAGTTGCGCAACTCTATACTTTTATGGTGGGTGTACACTAATCTATACAATTTATAAGGCACTACCTAGTTTTTATAAATAATTAAGTTGTCTGAAAAGATGTTACCTTTGGTAGATAGGTAGGTAACACTTAGCACACGGTTAACCGGACATCGATAATGTTCATAAATTAACTTTATCCAAGTGACAAATTCTCTATATAAAATGTACATAGAAAAAATGGTGTCTTCATAATGTGAATAAACGCTTAGAGATATCATAATATCCAAGATCACTTCACTCTCAACACCATTAGATGGGTTATTATATGGGATATGAGATGAGAATTAACCTTCTTGATGACACACATAGGTACCATTCAAATGTACAACCCTTGTTTATTCATTTAAATATCCTAAAAAAGCCGTGAAAAAATTATAGAGACGACTCTATTTGGACTCTACGGTAAGTTGTCATCGGGACGCCCTAATGGCCGCTCTGCTCTACCACACAAGATGAACTCATAAACGCGTTCGTCAAATAACTCCTACAAACGAAAACTATATGCGTAGAGCTACTTATTTATATAGTTACAGTGAATGGTAGAGCCATAATAATAATGTTACAGTTCTAATAATCTAGTTCTTGTCTTCAACGTTGGTTAATGCTTGGTTAATGCTGCGGTAAGATGGAGTAAACGTAAACCGATTGTCTTGTATCACGAAAAAGTCTATGTGCATATAGGTACACCTATAACTTTCCCAAAACAGAAGAACTCGCGGCGGTAAACACTTGGATGGGTGACAGCTAGTTGCTTCTACTTCGTTCTGTTCGTGCTTCAGAGGCTACTTTAAGCTGTCGCTAAGTTATGTCGGAAGCCACCCTATGAATAAATCTAAATTGAAAAATTGAATATTTTAACACCCCGGATTCGACGACTTTTTAAACTACAAAAGATTGATAATAATTGTCAACCGGCTTAACCGATTTTTATGAAACATAGCTAAGAACGCTCTCGGTCAGAATACCTTTCTAAAAAAGAAAACAAAAATGAAATCGGTTGATCCACTTGGGCGCTACGATGCCACAGACAGACACACAGATACACATGTTAAACTTATAACACCCCTCGTTTTTCGTCGGGGTTTAAAAATATAGTCAATTATATTTTTAAATTCAATTTTTTCTTTGACCTGTATAAATCCTAACCAGCAATTTAAAGTTTACATTAAAACACGGTAAATTTAATTTCATTCAATACGGAATCTGAATCTTATAAACAAAAGATAACCTACCAATATTAACCTAATGGATTCCTGAGTTACTCGAAGTGAGCTCGTATTTAAAATCTAAAGATATTTAAACACAACGCCCTCGCTCTTCGTCCGCCATAAATAAAATAAATACAAATATTCTCACGTAAGCGAGTACCTCGAAAGCGTTCATTTACATTTGTGAATGTAATAAATGGGGCATCTTCTTCTAAATACAAAAGTAAACTGACGAAAATAGTCCACATTTGAAATAACGGCTGCCTATCTATGATTAGAAACTGTCTAACAAGGTAATATATGGCGAATCCGCGTTCCTTCATACACAAACATTTCGAGATATATTGGATTTACGAAATGCTTATCTAAATATTATGTATCTACTACTATAGCGGCGTGTGCCGGTTTCGCTCGGGCTTTTATGGGTTGAATAGTTTCGTCACCCTGTAGAGTTTTCATTTATGTTACAAGCTGTTGCCGGCGACTCCGCCTGCGTGACAAATGTTAGCCTTAAGTTAATGTTTATAACATAAGCTATCTGCCAGTGAAAGTTTCATCAAAATTGGTCCAGCCGTTTCGGAGATTAGACGGAACAAACACACAGTCAAACAAAAAAATTAACGGTTTTTTTTGTATTACTACCGTAAATACTTTCATATGCACTACAATTTTATTTATTTGTATAGACGGATTACATTTTATCATGAAGTACATTACATACATCATGATAGTAAATATAAATTAATAAACCGCCATATTTGGAAAACATCATACCCAATTGAACCTTACATAGTGTATTATGTCGCATAGCGAAAGGGTTGCCACACCTGCATTTTTGTTCCCATACTTGCCCACAGATTTACGACCAGGTATTGGGCCAACAAATAAGATCTCCCAAAAAATATAATAAGACCATCACAAAAAGCTCAGCAAGACATTTCAACGTCAGCGGCGCACCATTGGTTGGCCGAACAAAGAAATATTACCGCGCGCTCATTTGTACTCCTCTGCGCCATATTTGCCATTAAAATACCTTTTTTAATATCTCGATTCCACTTTATAAATAGGTATATATTCAATTTATAATCGAAAATGTCTAGTTGATATAAATAACCCAAACAATATAGTTTTAACAGGAGTTTTTAAATGCGGACGAACGAGAAAAGAGACATCATAAAGTTTCATAAAACATTTCCGAGGAGCCCGTCCCGAGAACTTAACACAAATATCATGAAACTAATTATACGTTAGTTTATTTAGATTATACTTATCTAGTTTATAACATATTTTAGTGCACCATAAACAAACATAGCAAGATTTTATAACTCCTGACGGTCCCGGCTCACATTCGAACCATTGTGCCTCTTATAATTTTTATTAGGGGCAATCCGTCCGGCTTGATTTACTTCTTCCCGAACTGACGGATCTTTCATTTAATTTACGGTTCAACCCCAGCCAGTGTTCTGAACGTAATAAAACCTTACAAAAACAAGCAAAAATTACATGGTCACATCGGGATTTATAACTTTTTATTTATTTAATAAATAGACTGAATTAACTTAGAATATGTAAGTATCTGCATCGTTAAAAAAGGAATGGAAAACGAAATCATAAAGAGACTTTAGTCACCTTTTCCCATCCATTCCATTCCCATTCATATATTAGTCGTTATGGTGAAATAACACAATCGTTTTAAAATCTTGAGTACATTTTCTTGTAGTCTAGTAAAGCTTCGTATCTACTAGAAGAAAAAGTTAGTGGAAGTTTACTGAACTGGAACTTCTAAGGTGACCGAAGGCCGAGACGCCGCTGTGACAGTTGAAGCCTGAGGCGAAAAGTTGCGCACGATTTCGAAGACGTTAGGTGATGCCCGCCGCGCTGCAGACCAACACACATATTTCGCGTGGAGCGAACATCACGGGATATTTGTCGCCTAGTGGATAGGGGGCTTTAGTGTTGCAATGCAGTCCATTTCAAAAGTGGAACAAAAATATTTACTGTGGGAAGGTATGTGTTACAGCGAAAAGCCATTGGTGCTTTAAAATTATATGATTTAAAAGCGAAATAACCGTAACAAAAATTTATTGTTTATATTTTTGGTACAAATATTCGTGCGAGCAACCCACTCCCAATCGGATCGTATCCGACAAACGTTTGGCAGCGATTCAGAGATTGTTATTATCATAATGAATATTCCACTCATAACACTATTGCCTCAGTAAATACGAGTATCTTCATATTCGCAATAAGTTGTAATTCGCCAGCGCATTGCGCGGAAGCAAAAATTAATAGTACCTACCTATTCTTTCATTTTCAGTAATACCTAACACGGCTTTGGCATACCTACTTACTTATGCATAATAATTTAAAACTTATATAGCTTCGCAAAAATGCGATGCATGTTACAAGAACGAAACGCTTTAATGGTATTCCATGAGGTTCATTTAAATTAAATTAAAAATACAATAAAGCAATTTTAATTATTCGTACCTACATCATGAGGTTGGAGGCACACTAACATGTTCGTGTGTGTCTCATTTGCAAGTAACAGGACGCGTATTATAGACCCAGGGCGGCAATAAGATAAAAAGAGGCTCAATAAGGCGCGATCAGAGGCAAAAATGAAATAAATTGCCGCTGAATAAGAGTGCTGTGTGCAATTGAGCCGAACACGGGTGCTCATTAGACGGGATGGGGCGCGGGCCCTGGCTGGCTCCCGCGCCGCCGCGCGCCGCCCGGCGCCGGGCGGCTCGTCGACATCGCTGCAACCATAGCACTCATAACAAAGAAATGATCCAGCTCATAATAATAACTTAATGGAATATTCTTCGTAATCAAATACGCCAAGTTATGGATATCTACATATAAAATGCAAATGACAGTTTAAATAATGGAAAGACGACACTTAACTTTTTTCATCGGCTATTTAACAGCCATATAGCGATCAGAAGCTACTTTGGAATATAAATGAACATCATTTTTTCAAACGAAAACAAGAGTATTCGAAATTCCGAGAATGTTTAGCATATGAAACTGGCCCATAGAGCGACAATGAGTACACTTGCAGGCCTTTTGCCGAAAAGCTGTAAAATCGACGCGCATTAGCATAACAAAGACGGTGATTTAGAGTGACGGAGCGATCGGGCACGGACGCCACGTCACTTTCACTTATTGCCAGATTTATCGCAAAAAAATCCTGTCCTATTATTAAAAAGTATTTAGCAGTGCATCAATATGGAGATGGTTCGAAACCGCAGCCCGTCAGGAACAATGTAACGACAGCGGGAGCCGCCCGGGCGTGTCGGGGCGCGACACAAAAACTTATTTCACTTGGATATGGAATCGAATGAGAAGTATAATTAAATGAAAGGCATGTCTCGGTTTGCATAATGCGGTAAATTAAACAAATTTTTGGTCCTGCTAAACGGCTGGGATAGAAAATACTGTAGAGTCGCGTGCGGGTTCCATTTTTCTGCCAATACAAATTAAGAGCTTATTTTCTTGCTTTCGAGGTTATTGATCAACTATAAAGGAATAGAAAAAAAAATTAGTTGCGTACCTAACGTATTTTCTTCTCACGACAGTTCGTATAAAGAACAATTACATACAATTCATATTTGAATACCATCCAGAAATTCCACTGGTACCTACCTATTTCGTTGTACCGCAAAATATAGACAAAGAATTTTCATTATAGCTAGTATGTAACCCGACTCCACAGATGGCATTATTCTTCTAGCAACCACCGAGGTAACGAGGGTGGCGGCGGCCGCGCACCAAGTCTACGTCACACATATCTACGCACCATTTGCATGCACCCGAGCGCATCCCGCCTCCACTACAAGAATAGTATAATGTCATATCAAATGTCTGAGGACGCGTGCGCTCCCTGCCGTCTAACTTACATCGCTTGAGCCGTCACTCACACACGCACCAGTAGTAAACTAGAACACATTACGTTGACACTAAAAAACCAGCTCTATAATCATTTGACGAAACATGTTCTCAAGATGTATACCTGACACGAAAATCATTCAAAGCGGTTAAAATTATTGTAAACTAGCTGTGCCCACGGACTTCGACCGCGTAGTATTTAACGTAACAAAAATTTCGGGATTATCGTACATACATACATACATACATACATCCACACTCACAAACTTTCACATTTATAATATTAGTAGGATGTAGATATATTTCTGCAGAATCCTACTAATATTATAATTGTGAAAGTTTGTGAGTGTGGATGTATGTTTGTTACTCCTTCACGCAAAAACTACTGAACGGATTTGGATGAAATTTAGAACAGATAGTTTATAACCAGTATTAACATATAGGATACTTTTTATCCCGATAATCCCGAAATTTTTGTTACGTTAAATACTACGCGGACGAAGTCGGTGAGCACAGCTAGTGTAGAATAATAAAAACGACCTTCCAAAGTGTTAAAATTTTATTAACATTTAGACAATAGCCAAAAAATGCTTATGACCAGCGCTCGAGTCGTAAATTTTGTAAACGTGTCATTTTTTGTGTGTAATTTTGAATAAAACCAAGAGTTTTTCTGTATTCATGACTAATTGGTGCTGCTACAGTACATAGCGACGGGGTGCACGACCAAATTGTTTTGTCGTATTGCAAATATAATAATAAAAGTTTATTACCCCGTTTTCAAAGGGTTTGTCTCGAGTCGCACTGAAAGGGTAGCTGTAAAACCTTCCTCTGTTCCATCATAAGTCAAAACGGACCGATTGTTCGGTTGCATATAGCCATAAATCAGTTTTAGAAAATTTCCAGTGAATGCGATTTGTCGTTACTCAATACGAGATCATTATACAAATATAGATTTTTGCCATTTGTGCACGCACCACCGTGGGAGGTATAGAAATTTCTTTGCAAATTATTGAACTGAGTATAATATTCTGCGAAGAGAAAGCTACGAGAATAGTGACTGACATCTGTTTGTTTTGCCACCTGCTTTTGACTTATGATGACAAATTGTTTTTTTTTTTTGAGACATTAATTAAGAAAGCTTGCAAACGCGTCGAGACACTGACTGGCTTAAAATAAGTTCCTTTAAAATATATGAAGCGTTCGGTTAGAATTCTTAATTTGAACTGCCGAATGTGTCGCATACTGTCGGGGGTGACGTCATCGCAGTGTTGATGGAAGAGTGATGGAGCGGGTCAGCGCCGGGGTCAGCTCCGCCATGCGTCATCGCTAACGACGACAAATGACATGATGCGACTGAGAACAACCAGATACCAATCTAAAGCTACCTGCAGAGATAAGGTTTTGTATTGTTTGTTATACATCTGCTAGCTGTGCCCTATTATGTTACGCAATTTGTTCACTTAGAACCGCTTTAATAAATCGTTCTCAAGTCGCAGTGCGATCTTGGAATTGTCATTCCAGTACAAAATTGCATGTCAAAAGCTTATTCAAGATCGCATTGAGAGCGATTGTTTAATATGGGCCTTAGACCTAGTTATGCCGACGAATGACGATAGTTAGGATAATGTAATGCTATCTAAGTAATGCGAAATAGGTACCCACATTAATAAATCTACGTAAGCATGTACATCTAATAATAACTTGCAAGAATACAAAAAAAAATTAATGCTTTAACGATGACAGAGGTGAAGTGTACCTAACATTGTGAAGGAATCGAACTTATTTTTTACTGAACAGAAGGAAAGTGTCATTCGTCGCCACTATCCATCACGTTATTCGTTTCCTGCTAGCTCGTCACACATAAATTTAGTTTTTAAGACAGTGCTGATCCCAACGATATTATTATGAGCATAATTTACAACTTCATAGGTAGTTAAATAGGTACCAATATTCTAAATATAAAAATAAATTGTTTTAAATGAAGACAATAATTCACAAATAATATCCCAATTCTCGTTGTCAAATGTCAGCAAATGAATTGATATTTTTGTTAGAGATAAAAAAGATCCGTAAAATCGTAGCGAAGCATAGAAGATGTACGTTCAGACAAGTTTCCCACAGAGATTTAGCGGCGAGACCGCGCGCCGGCTGCACGCGACTACAAAAATAGCGCGCACTGGTCGAAAAATAAAAATTTCCCCAAATAGACGGAAATATACAAAAATGTGAGGCAAACGGCGAGGGGCGAACGTGATGGCGTGCCGTAATGTGCGCCCCTAATTAAAACGTTAAAAACCGACCGCTTCTGAAAAACGTCAATTTTGAAGAGAAATGTGCCGCCCGAAAGATCCCCTTTCATACTTTTGTTTCATTTATTTTGTATCATTTAAACGGTTAAAAGAAACAAATTGCAAGGGATACGGATCCATAGCCTCGCAAAGTGACACTGGCATTTTTGCTGGATTGTCCGCTTTGTTTAAAGTCAAACGTCTTTAGAAATGACTGTTAGGTAGGTGCCCAATACTTTTTGCGATTTTATCCCGCTCTGCTGGATTATATTGGTAGGACTTACTTCACCTACACCTTCACCTTCACCTATACCTTGATAAACTTAAATTGGGGATTTAGTCAGGGATTTGAAACGCGGACATAGTACGAATAGATAAATCTAGCTGTTAAATCGTTATGCAGATCTGCATCGACATTCATTACCTAATTAAAATCGCAAGCCCCTTCCGCTCGCTACATTTCTCCGACGCGCTGCCAATAAATTTCATCCGCCAGTCGCCCCATAACGATAACCAGTTCCTCGGGAACTATCGTTCAATCGGCCGTCGATGCCGTATGTTGATCCGGCCGTGTACCCGCCGCTCTTCGCAGACGGCGCTGTCGATACCTATGTATTATTTAGTGCCACTAGAGCAGCGCACGGTACACACTCTCGCATCGGCAACGCACACAGCCGCCGTGTTCCCGAGACACGTCAGCCGCAGATAACGAGCTCACATATTCATAAAGAATAAAGAATTATCCGGCGACCTCTTCGCTCCTCACCCTGCACCCCCCTTTTTGATCGTAATGCTCTCATTCACACTCTCCGGCCGATCTCGATCTATCCGTTCCCCTCTAAGGACTCGATAAGAACGGATCTCACCGCGGCCGCCTGGAATTGGATTATAGACTTTAATTTATTCCAGAGAAGAAATATTTCATGTATCGTCGGCACACGCTCATGAAACCCTTTAACTCCTCGCGAGCGTTGGTCGAGTCGTTTCAAAACGATCATTCTAGTCCGAGACGTAACGACCGGTTTTAATTCTTACATCCATGATATGAGAGACCATTTCGTCGTCAGCCGGGATCGGACAAAGGATGATTGTGGAACGAACGGGTTCCGAGGTCCAACCCTCGAGTCAGCATCTTTATGGGCGACATATTTGATTCGAAAACTTGTTATGCTTCGTCCTAAATAAATTATAACGAGAAATTGTAATCATTAAATGGATATATTTAATGTGTGTAGATGTGGCCGGGGCGCGATGGCGGCCGCGAGCGCTCGCCGGGCCGCGCCGCGCGTATCAGCCTACACGAATGCGCGCCCTTCGCAGATAGCTCGCACAAATCTCTGCGACCTTTGTTGTTCATACGTTTATGTTTTCACTTGCCTCACAAGATATCATATTGATTTATTGTAAAGGTGGCAATAGGTCTGTTACGTTTCGTTACTTCTGGATGTATCTATCTCTTTGACATATTTCACAAGGCGGCACATTTCTCCCTCCTATTGTCATTTGTCAAGACTTCCCTAGATAGTCAGACGTCACCTACTCGAGAAACAATATTCATTTGCCACAAGCAAACAGTCTTTAAATTTAAGAAAAAATTCAAACGCAGAGAGCAGCAGTAGGTACATTTCCTTATCGGTAGGTATGTACCTAACGGTAAAAGAAACCGAGTTCCAAAATGAATTATTTCTGAATAATCCCACACGACGACCTATTGGGTACCTATTGGCTATATTAATTTAAGACGTTGAGGCAATTTATATTAATATGGAAGCAAGTACATAACTATTTAATTAATTGAAATGGAAATTGTTTATTGGCGTGGGCGTTGAATCCAGTTTAAACGAGCTGGTATTAATACGGCCGATTCTTGAATAATGCTTTATCTGTTATAGAAAACGTATCTAGAATTTAATTAATTACATCCTACTAATATTATAAATGCGAAAGTTTGTGAGTGTGGATGTATGTTTGTTACTCTTTCAGGCTAAAACTACTGAACGGATTCGGATGAAATTTGGAACACAGATAGATTATAACCTGGATTAACACAAAGAATACTTTTACTTAAGTCTACGCGGACGAAGTCGCGGGCAGCAACTAGTTTTACAATTATTTAAAATGTGTGGATGGCGTGGTACAAATTGTTATTAATTAATAAAATCGGCAGAAAACACACTAATCGTATAGTCCCATGGACCGGGAGGGTGACCGCAGTAGGTAACACGAACAGATTTTTTTAAATTTGTCCGCGCTGTAATCGAACCAGGTTCCACCCGATTTACGCGTAAGCAATTGGGAATTTGAAAAAAAAAAGATTTTTTTTTATGTATTTTGAAACTTAATTTATAATAATATTGATTTTTAAAGCAAAAAACAAAAAAAAAAATCAATTAATTATATTCAATTAAAAACTGATAGAATTTAAAAAAAGATCACGTGACTATAAACGCGCCATGCATGGTCACGTTATAGTTGTGACGTCATAATGTTATAGCTATATAATAACAGTACAGCGTTTAGGGCTATTACACGTGACTAGACAATAATATTGAAAATTTATTATTTATTTTAACAATGACAACAAAATTAAATAGATCAAAACACTGTACTTATTATTTCTATATGAACTGCAATGAGGGAAAACTAACATTATGACGTCACACGTGCTCGGGTTTGTTCGGGAGCTGTCGGCGTGTCTTCGGTACAGGATTCAAAAAATAATTTTTATTTTGAAATAACTTTTGAATTATTGCGATAATAAAAAAATTAAAAATGTTTTGTTATAAAACTTATATATGATCTTGCCATTTAACACATTTTTTTTTTCAAATTCTCAATTATCTTCTGAAATATATTTTATTTCATTTAATTCGGAGATTACTTATATATTTGTTGGAAAATAATCTTATTATTAAGAGGTATATAACTTAAGTAAGTACGTAGTTAAGTGGTAAGGTACCTAAGTAGGTCGATGATAATTAAACAAAGTTGAACACGCGTGATAAACTTGAGTTACGACAGAAAGAAAGTCAAAGCGTTTATTTTGTTTAGGCCTACGGGGGCACTTACAAATTGTAAACTTTACATATGTTCTTATATCCACAACCGGATCAGAACGCGACCTCGACTGATATGTTAATGTAAATCCAAGAGCTACAACCTCAAGTTCTTTAACTGTGCGCTATATTCTTAATACCTCTACTAATGCAAGCAATAACTTCATAAGCGCCTTAAAACATATACACAACCATTTGTTATTTAGATCTTCTTCTTCTTCTTAGTCGGGCACTCTTGTCAGAGTGGTCGTGGTTGCGCTGACGAGGTATATGGTGGAAGGTTTGCCATAGCATTTCCGAGGGTGGCTCTCCAGGCGATGTGCTTCCATTTCTGACGATTAGAGGCGTCGCGAGTACACTGGACCATGGTGGACTCGGTAGCCTTTGTCATGACATCTATCCAGCGGGTTGGTACTCGACCGCGTGCTCTCTTGCCTTCCACCTGGCCCTGAACTACCAGTCTCTCCATCGAGTTCTCATTTCTAGAGATGTGACCAAAGAACTTTAGTATTCGTAGCTGCACAGTAGATGATAGTCTGACTTTAATACAAAGCTCTTTGAGGATGGATACATTGGTGCGAAATGCCGTCCACGGGATCTTTAGGAGGCGTCTCCAGCACCACATCTCTAATGCGTCGATTTTGCGGCGATCCTGCAGTCTCAGGGACCAAGTTTCGGCCCCATAGAGAAAGATTGGAAACACAAGGCATTTCATCAATCTGACTTTGGTCTTCTTGGTAATTCTCCTGTCCTTCCAAATCTTTCCCAGCCGTTCTACTGCAGATCTGGTGATGGCGCACCGTCGTCTGATCTCGTCGCCACATCCTCCAGTGCTTGATATAGTAGAGCCGAGGTAAATGTAGTTCTGTACCACTTCGCAGTTAGCTATTTTGTGTACGTTGGTTCCACTTTGTTCAGCTCGGTCTACTATCATCATCTTCGTCTTGTCTCGGTTGATAGCAAGTCCGAATTGGAGGCTGGTACTTTCTAGACGGGTCAGAAGATGTTCCATGTCTTCTCTTGTCTGTGCGAGAAGGGTAGTGTCGTCAGCGTATCTGAGGTTATTTATCACGCGTCCCCCAACTGATATTCCTCTATCACAGTCTTCTAAGACAATACGCATAATGTATTCTGTGTAGGTGTTGAAGAGTAATGGCGATAAAATGCATCCTTGTCGTACACCAGCCTCAGTCTTAAAATTGCTTGAGAGGGTATCGTCCACTCGTACCGCTGCAGTACCGTCTTCATAAAGCCTCTTCAACAAGGAAATTATATGGGGCGGAACACCCATTTCCGCAAGTATCGTCCAGAGGTGTGTCCATATGACTGTGTCAAATGCCTTGCGAAAGTCCACAAAGCAGATGTAAAGGGTTGTATTGAATTCTCTGACCTTCTCAATAATCTGGCGCAATATAAGAATTTGTTCGCGAGTGCCTCTTCCTTTAACAAATCCGGCTTGCTCGGGCGCAATTTGCCTTGAGAGGTAGGCCAATAGCCTTGTATTGACTATATGGAGCATCACCTTACTTGCATGCGATATCAAGGATATGAGTCGGTAGTTGTTGCATTTTTTGGTGGACCCTTTTTTGTGCAGTGGAATAAAAATGGATTTCGACCAGTCATCAGGCCATATTCCAGTCTCCCATATTTTACTGCAGATGGCATGTAAGACATCGATCCCAGATTCTCCCATCGCTTTGAGGACTTCAATAGGGATCCCATCACAACCTATGGCTTTATTGCATTTGAGGTGTTTGATTGCTGCTCGTATTTCATCCCGCATGATGTTGGGTTCACGGTCACGTATGTTGTGGGGAGAATATGTGAAGCTTGGTGCCACATTGCTGGAAAAAAGTGATAGGCAATATTCCTTCCACACATTCACTATATCTTTTATTTCCGTAACCGTTGTCCCAGTGGAGTCCTCAATAGCCCACGTCTTAGGTTTAAATTGGCGTGTTATGTATCGTACCTTATCATGCAGATCTTTGGTTTGATATGTATCGGAGTGCTGTTCTAGTTCATCACATATCTTACCCAGATGGTTATTGCGGTCACGTCGGCAAGCAGCTTGTATGATAGCTGACTTGGCATTTAGCTTCGTAATGCTAGCACCACTGGCTTTAAGTTTTCGGCGCTCTTCAACCATATGCCAGGTGTATTCCGACATCCAATGCTGTCGTTTTGGTAAAATGGTTTTCGGTTGTGACTCTGCAATCGCCTCTACAATATATGTCTTTGCCGAGGTCCACAAGAAGTTAGAGTCGTTGTTTCCGATACCTGCTCTCCATGCGGCATGCCTGCTCTGTATCGAGGTGGCCAGTGACTTTAAATCTTTCACCTCCATTCTTTTAGCCATTCTAATTTGCCTTGTTCTTTGCAATTTCAGTCGCAGGTTTCCAATGAGCAGTTCATGGTCGGAATGACAATCAGCACCGGGTAAGGTATGCGTATTGGTTATTGAGCTTCTCCACCTGGTTCTCACCAAAATGAAATCTATCTGATTGCGGTACTTGCCGTCAGGGGAGGTCCAGGTATACAGGCGCCTAGGATGGTGTTTGAACATTGTGTTTGTTATGGCCATATTGTTGTCAGCAGCGAACTCTATGAGTCGCTCACCCCTTGAGTTACGAACACCATGGCCATAGTTCCCAACAATATGTCGTATGCCTGTATCCATTGTGGTGTTTCCTACCTTGGCGTTAAAGTCCCCAATGATGAGTAATAGCTCTCTTTTAGGAATCTTAGCTATAGAAGACTCAAGTTGACAATAGAAGTCTTCTATTTCTTCATCCTTGGCAGAACTTGTTGGAGCATAGACTTGAATAATGTTGAGTGGGGTCGGTGATGCGCTAAGTTTAATGGAGATGATTCTATCATTAATAGGGTGGTAGCCAAGCACCGAGTTTTTCCAAAATTTAGGGATCGCAATAGCCACGCCCGAAAAGCTACTCTTATCATTTCCGGAGAAATAGATAGTATGTTTCTCTGAGTCAAAGTGGCCGCTATCTTTCCAATGTGTCTCGCTGATTCCTGCGATAGTGAGTTTGCATCGCTCAAGCTCTTGTTCCAGAATATGAAGCTTTCCATCTCCAAGAAGCCCTCGGACGTTCCATGTACCTATGCGAAGATCGTTTCTTAAGTTGACATTGTTTCCTCTTCTTCCAGTAGCATTTTTTCCATAAGATGCCTGGTTGCCTGCACCCCGATGGCCGGTATCCCATTTCACACCCTCAGCCCCGGAAAACTCAGGGCGCCGGTCGCTACGCGGATTGCCAGGCGGTCTTACACTGTCTTTACGAATACTCATCATTGCAACTCTCATGGGACAAATAATGTAGTAGGTTCCCGTTACTTTCTACATCGCGGTACTACAACCTCAGTGGCTATAGTAATCCAAGAGTGGACCGGTTCAGAACATATGGTTCATTCGCTTCACTTCGGTACTGATGGTTACCGCTGCCCTCCATCAGGATCCAGGCACTACGCCCCTGTGGCTCGCCTCCTCCGCTGGTTAGTCCGTACCGACAACTGTTGTCTCCGCATTTACCACCGTTGAGGTCTTCACCCGTAACCCTGGGCACGGGATCTGCGTTATACCCCGCAGTACTGGGTCCCTGCTGAACTCCGCCATCTACACACTCCGGCTTACTGAAGTGTAAGATGCCCACCCCCGCGACATGGACGCGCCAGACAGGACTTGCCCAAGTGAAAAACAGAGAAGGTGACTCTACTCTCCCAGGGGCCGGGTTAATGGACGTGTCTAAACCCACGCCCAAAGGCTAGGTTATTTAGATACATGTGATTAATAAAAAGTATATCCAACGACGTGTTGAATACACAAAAAACAACGCAAGATGCGTTCAAATAAAATTTAATATACTGATCGTTAACGCCCGTACGATATTAAATGGACGGCGTCGAAGAAGTAAAAATTAAACACAAACATAAAATATCGGAGAAAAAAACTTTTGAATCAAACTCCTCGTAGACGGTGGGCTTTGACGATTGGAAGGAAATCCGATATTTTCCGTTGGGCCGTAGAGTTTCATTGTCGGAGACAAAAATTTATCTTTATATGGCTGTTTTATGAATGGATACAGGACCGCGGTGCTTATTAAGCGCCGTCGATGTAGATGTTAATCTCTTAAAGCCAGACTCTGGTAGGAATGACGATTCGTCTCTATCTTACTTACAGAAATATTAAATTTTGTAAGCCTTGTTTTAGAGATGCTTCCAAATAGAAGATTAATGAAAAATATTTATAGAAGAGTTAAAGTTGTGCCTTTAAAAGCTAGAGCTTCATTCTTTAAATTTCCTTCTTTTATTATGTACTTACGTATGTCATTGATAGCAATGGATCATACGTTTTTATTTATCAAGCGCAGCTGTTAACATTTGTAAAAACGACCCCATTAGCGATGACATAATGAAGATTTTCACTTAGAAATTGTAGTAAAAGATATTAAGGTGTTACGTAGAAGGTTGTACCAAAACTGGATTGTTAGTTTAGAGGAATAAATTAAGAGTTAAGTTATGAGCGGTCCGATCTAACAACATGAATGAAACCGCACCGCCCGCCCGCCCCGCGACACCCCGCGCTGCCCCGACCGCGTGTGGCCTTACCAATGCCACCACAGGACTGTATTTCGACGAAAATAAATCGATGAAAACAGACACAACAAATATACTTTTAATACCTACTTAATTACCTACAGTCTTTTAACGTTAATACATTTAAATATCATAAATTAATTTAATTATATATAATAATACCGTCTGCAAGTCCTTGGCATTTAATATTAACATATCGAGGTAGACGGTAGGTACCTGATGAATAAATTATAAATATAATTTTATTATCGCATAATTCTTTTTTAATAGACGCTAACTTGTGGTTATTTCATTTTTATGATAAAATTATTTTGAAGTTATTATAAATAGTATCTATTATTAGTGCATCTCACAAACATCATAATAGGATATAACTATATAAACCCTATCTACTAATCTATCAACTCCTGGTGTTATGTTATTCATGCCTTCGACTATTCAATAAAGTAACAATTAGGTATGAACAAATTAATTTATTGTAAGTATTTTATTTTCTTGACTATAACAATTATTTATATTTACTGTACTTTACATAGTTGCTTACTTAGATACTCCCGACGCCTATCAAGAAGTTTTGTCAATATTTAATTGTAGATAAATATCGTATTGCAGTCGTCAGAATTCATCCCTGTGGAGAGGTGAGATGACGCGCTATCAGCGTCGGTAATCTGAGCCCAAATTATTACGATTCAAAACTTGGTCAGGTACTCGCGTCGACGTCCACACCGACCCGCCCGTAAGTAAGTAACAGTGGGTACCATTAAAGGAAAAAGTGACCATTTATAACTCAGTCCCTGAATATTTTATTTGTTTATTCATAATAAAAACGATGTCAATTAAGAGAAGTCGAAATTAATGTGCGGCCGTTTTATACAATTATCTAATAATTTAGGAGCGTGTGGAGGTGTGGTAGAAAAAAGACAAATAACAAATTTAATGCTTCGATAACATTTAAAAAGTGTAGGTAGGTATGAGTCATTGTTTTACATTTATTTTCTGCATTACAAAGAAAATATTACGCATAAAATACATATTATACTAATTATTTTTAACAATAGATTATGTATCTGGGTCTATTAACTTCGTCATAAACTATTTTTGTGCTACGCCAAGGGAACTGAATCCACGGTAGAATGTTAATGAAAGCATGATTTGCTTGCTCTAAGATCAGCAACAACAACCAAAACATCATAAAACCGCAAGGGCATTCAACTCTAACCTTTCGAAACGAACTCGATGATAATTAACGTTTCGCATGTGTGACTAGTTTACTTTTACAATTATTTTAGTACTCACACATAAAGGATTGTATTAATTAATCACGATTAAAACAAGATAGCACTTTCACAACTTTATCGTCGGATCATAAAAATTTAAAACGCCTTTTATTCTATTTGCGTTTGGTCGCATGCGACACGGACAAACGAGTTCCCAGATTGTGTGGATATTGCGTTATTCTGAGACAAAACGCGGACCATATATAAAGTGGGTGTAAAAATTCCGCTCCTCGTTATGTGTCGCAGTTTAATTGAGATCTTATATTAATTAGAGTGGCGATGTGATGCACGAGGCCCAATGTGGCCGCCGCACGCAGCCTCTGCACGCAACTATGTACACCTCACCTACATAAATATCGACTTTTTTCGTCATCTTTGGCGATCCGCTTTTCGATACGATACATTTATTTTATTATAAAAAAAAAAACAAACTTAAAAAATAAGCTTTAAATGTGGAACTACTTTTTAGGTTTTAATTATTTAATTATTGAACTAAGTAGTGAATTGACATTTAATTACCATCACTTTTTTATCACTAGGGTTAATGTTTTTATTACCTACTCTCACATTCGATTCACTGAATGTGCTAAGGTAAAATTCTACGTACCGACAAACGTGCAAATAAAAAATACGTATCTACAAGAGTCTTCGTCAATTCTTTCTTTGCATTGCTATATTCATTTTTTAATTACCTGCTATAAAATTACGTATCGTCACAAGGTATTCAGTACATGTATTTCATAATTTAAGTAACACTGATAATTTAATCCAATATCGGAACGGAACGGAACCCTCTACAAAGGAGCAACCTCACACATTACTTCACAAACCTACTCGAATTGTGTCTCTCTCCATGAAAACCTTTATTTCGCTTGATTTCCAAACAAACAAACGCGACCGGTTTCGCATTTATAATTGTGTTATAGGGATGAGGAGAGTGGATCCATCGCGTTCGCGTGCCCGATGATGTGATACGCGGCCGTCACGCGTGTTTACACCAGCTTTAGGTACTTATAACAAGTTGTAAGGAGGCGAACTAACAAGCAGCCAATAACATTTGCGAACGAAGCATGCGATGATCCTCATGCTATGTATAGCTATGTGCAAGTTATTAAGGCATCACTGTACATAATAAACTGTTTCAGAAAATTCAGTGCCTGTTCCAATTTATATTCACTTTTAGGGATGGAAATGAGCAAGTAAATTCAAAAGCGTCAATAGCCTAGTGGTTAGAGGGCCCGTCCTCATAGCTGAGAGGTTTCGGGTTCGATCCCCATCCTGGCCATTAAACTATTGACGTGAGCCCACTCCTAGCACAAGCATTAGCTTAGTTAGAGAGGCTAAAGGGAAAACTAGTAATGTGATAAACACACATTGCTAGTAATGGTATTTATGTATAAAAAAAATAAAATTAATGCAAGTGTCTTTTTTCCCAATAAAAAAATCAAACCATTTTTATATAAGGTCCAAGGTCAATTTCATAGGTTAAATATAGTTCAGTGAAATTAATTACTTAGGTGTATGGACAATCCTCAACATTCATAGATATTTAGTGGGGGTTTACTTAAAAGTTTTATGAAGGGAACGTAATATGTACAAATATAATTCAATTATACTACTATTTTTTCACCATTATTCAAAGTATAACACTACCTACACACATACCCAGAGTACAATATTATATTAATTAAACCGTCCTAAACTTAAGACGATTGGTGTATTGTGCGTTTTGTTTAAACGGTTCACATAAAAGGCTCACAAAAAATATGTCACCATTGTCAACCCGGCCTAATGCTTCATAATTGTCGTGATATTTCCTTTTCATTGAGAGCCTGCGCGGGCGCAGGCCCTCTCCACCAATAATTTCTCTTGTCATATTACGTACAAGTACCTGCTTACAAACAAACGCTATACACACAGCACGTTTTGGTTTCAAGCCATTGTGATTGTGTGAGGATTTATTGTAATAAATTACTTTCTAAATATTTCCTCAATTCACAAAACGCTTTGTGTTATTGAGGGGTACAATTTGTATAAAAAATTATATTACGTTCAATTGGACCGTTTTTGAAAAATTCTACTTTTGAACACTATAGGTATTTGTTAAAAAGGTTTTAACTATTGTTTTAAAAATAAAATTACAAACATATTTATATTATATTCAATTATTATTATAACACAATAGAAGACACGTTTTATTTTTTCCATTGTATTTAAAACAAAAGCAAATCTTAAAGTTACGAAAAATATAGGAACGTCAAAATAATCATGTCAGTATCAGTACTTAGTATAAAATGTCACATAGTGTGTGCCCACACAAACCATGGAAAAGAATCACAAACAAAAGATGGCACAATGTCCCTTAATATAATATTACGTGTCACGAAACCAAAGCTTATGAAATCTGATATTTTTGTCATACATATCTTGTTTTATTGCGTCTCAGTAGGGAATGACTGCCATCGGCCCTCCTCTGACAACCTATTCAATTTACTAAATGTACGAGGGTGGAACTTCTTAGTCTGAGTTACGAAAGAAAAAATGAAAATCCATAACTTTATCACCTCATTCATCAATTACATGTGGTTTTGTAAAATTGAAACAACCCACACAAATGTCCGCAAACCAAAATCAATCCTTGTGCGAGTGGTTAAAAGTTGGTTTCAATTTGTAGAAATATGTGTAGGTTGGTCCCTTTTTGCATACCTACATGCAATTTTATAGCGCTGTCAAATTTTATGTCTATGACCGTTAATGCTAACGACGGATAGAAATAATATACTCATGACTCAAAAAAGCTACACCATCTTTTAATGAATACTATAATGTTATTAAAAAAGTAGTTTAACATTATTATGTCACAATATATACCTGTATCAATAATAGGCCCAGTCTTCGACCGGGACAGAGACGTATTAATCCAATAGTCTCATACAAAATCACTGCGCGTAACAATTTCAAATTTTGCACAAATCTAGTCGTATTTAAAGTATTGTGTTACTTGATGTATTAAATAGCCGGTTGACAATGTCGTGCGGATATTAACCCACAAAAAATGTCCTCGAATGTCCCGAGGATTTTCCGCTTCACGCAGTGGTGCACTCTCCGCTCCGGAGTCGGCAGTTGACAAAATATTGCATTGTCCCTATTATCCACGCAGTATTTATTTAAAAACGTTATTTAAATGGATGATTTTAAGCTCATACCGCTGATGGAGCTATTGTCCTCCTAATACAGTTACACTTTGATGCCGAACCACGCTGAACGTCTTTCCTTTGATGTAACAGATAACGTGCATTTACGCAAGTTATCAAGAAATATTATTACCACTTAGGTAATGCTGGTTCCTAAAGCCGTGCGATTTAATAATAGAGGACGATACGCCGAGGCTCGTGAAGCAATTTATTAGCTTTATTACTCGGTTCACTTTGTTATAGTCATCCAACTATCACCCATATCGCTGGCCATAAATTTAAATTCACTCTGTGACTTCCAATAAAGGTAATGAAGGCGATCATCGGCGACCAAACCAATAGAATAATAGAAATAAATTTGATATGACCGACATATGGTGGCTTTAATGCGCGGCGAACCCTGTTATTGCTGTCAAACATGCGACAAATAGCTCAGGCTCCGAATTCCATTTCATTTATCCAACCGTTGATTACACAGTATTGGTCCGCTGGACGACAATGAAAACAGTCCACGCCGAGCAATATGTTCACACCCCTTTCTGTTTTTGATTCAGTGATGACCAAAAAGTAAATTCCAGTTTATTATTATTCCATTACCCGTCGCCCCATTTTAAAAAATATGTCACCAGATGACGAGCGGTGATGGGGAGCGGAGTGATCCGCGCGGCCGCGGAGCCCCCCGGAATATTCAATGTGTTTATATAAAATAATTTTCATGTCCGACAAGTCGCTACACAATGCCGAATATTTTTTGCTCCGCCGATAAATCGGTAGGATTATCATTTAATGGAGGGCTCATGTTTGCTTGTCCCGATTGCCTATAACTGACATGATTTTATTAACACCGTATCGATGTTTCCATGTGGGCTGGAAAATTTCACGGTGACAGGCGCGCGGCGTAAATAATTCACGCGGTTTCATTTCGAAAGGTAATGTGACAATTAAAGTTCAGTTCGGGCGAGTTCGATTATTAGTTCAATTTAGAGTAAGATAGACGGCACGATTAATTATTCACGACATAACTGTGGAGGCTTTCTAACGCACGACGCATGAGTAAAATTTAATTAATAATAAAATATTTATGTCCGTTTCAAACTTGTTTCTGACCCGAGTGGATGCCTACCTGCTCGTATGTAAATATGTAGCACGGATTTTATCAATAATTAAGTAGTGTTTTTGATTGACTAAAGAATCCTGCAGATAATAGACTCTGTAATAAAAATTCAGATTAACAAACATAAATCTACGATAACATCAAATGAAATGGTATTATTGTCATCATTGTTGCTTTGCCCAAAATTTTAACGTATTTATGGTAGCAGGGGCTAATCTCTTTTATATTACCACAAATAATCGAGCATAAATCCCTTATTAGCGGAGCGGGGATATTTTTTCTTGCGCCATAAAAATTCGCATTTATTGTTTGTTACGCGACATGCATCGGAAGCATGAGATGTTATCTAGTCTGGCGCAGTCTCCCCGCGTGTTTACACTAAATATTGTGCGACACAATGAAATTACATGACATCTGTACTACAAATAACGGGAATATCTTTATTCATAGCGCGGCGGGCAAACAGTCTCCCCTCGCGTTTGCATTGTCACCGATCGAACGTCTGCTCAATGTCGCCACGCCGATTCTATAATAAACTATATTATTGATATAAAACAAAATTCTGACAGAATTGGGTTATTTTGCAGAAATTATTTTTGCTATTTTTATTTTATCTACAAGCCTATTATTATTATTAGCTTTTGTGCCCTATGCCGCTCGGGCGGCATCTTGCTACTTCGACCATTTCTGATCTTTTGTAGCCAGCACTGAAGTGTTAAAGTTCACTGCCTAGTCCTGAGGCCTTCAGGAACTTCCAAATGCTTTGAGCAGTGAGTGTTTGTATCTCTTCCGGATGCATGATGTGCCGCCCTAGGAAGATACTTCTGCAACTCATTAGTGAGCCGCACGAGCAGGGGATGTGCATTGCACTTTCCTCTGCTTCTTGGCAGAATCTGCACATTGTGCTGTCGCTCATCTTTAGGTTGAACAAATGTTTGTTTATCTACAAGCCTAAGCGAATGGCATAAGAATAATTCGAAGCTTAATGATGTTAAATTGCTAGACTTATTAACAAGGCAACTTTGGGTAAATAAGCTAGAAAATCCGAAAGCAATTAATTTTAGTAAAATCATGTTTTTTCATAGCATTGCTATTTTAATTTTTCAAGAAGCTTACCACGCTATAACGTACACCGCCCGTTGTAATAAAACGTGAAGAGAACACTAATATTATTCTATCAGACGGAAGGCAAGGAAGCGATTTACAATAAATAACTTTAATATTAGAGCTACTCCCCCATATTGATATCGATAGTAAGACGGAACCCCTCGCGCCTCCGGCGGTTTCAGACGTGCACAACATTTGGTCATTCTGTATAAAAAAATATTCATTATTTATATTGATATTAAAATAATCGGAATATTACCTAAGTACCTCTGAGCAATAAGTAAATTACCTCGGAAGGTTGCACGTTTGGTTAGATACTTCATAGTTAAAAAATACGAATACAATAGGTGGTTACAAATACTCCTATAGGTAAACGTGACAAATATCTGTAAGGTGCAAAACGGTTCGCTAAAACAAGTTGTCAATAATAAAAACGAGCCCACCAAAGGTTGCCGAGCTCTGGGTCGGCGAAAAACCGGTAAAACAGTCGTAACGTAGCAAAAGATCCCACTATTAGTTTTCTTTACAACTTTTTATTGACAATGCCTTCCATTGCAGTTACTCATATTGTGACATAGGTATTCCCGTGCCCCTATTCTCTATACCAATTTAGATTGAATAGATCGCAGAATTTAGCTCGCTCAGTTCTGTGCGGTTTGTGACATTTGCCCAGCGTCATTTTGTAATGTTTATGTAGTTTATCAATACCAATGCCATTATTCTTGTTCCGATCCCGCGTCTATCGCGTGTTTCTATCACGTATGATAACATCGAACATGCTTTGCTGAAAACAAGAGAAAGTCGCAGTTCTATGAAAATCAAAACAAAAAAACAAAGCAATATCCGTTGCGCGCTACCTGTGCATACCCTAACACGTATCTTGAATTAGTAGAGCGGAACCAAGTCAACCACAGATTTAAATTTTTTTATTAATAACAAAATAGGTTATGTTCGCTCATATTTGTTAGAAACAAAAGCCGATGTGTTCAGTTCTGTGAGAAGCGATTCTAAAGACATCTGTAAGATGTACTCCATAATAAGTAGCCCAATATATGAAACCAGCTGAAGATAGGCAACAAAAGTCGATTGCCAAATGAATTAAAGAATTATGGCTATAATAATAAAACTGCCTTCAACGGAATGCCGGTATCGAGCAGAATTAAGACATAAATCATCGGAAGAGCGGTATTGTGCGATGGAGGACGTTATGACGGCTTCGGTTCGATTCCGGGTCGAATCACTCACTGCCCCAGTGACCATTAGAAACGGTCACCAATTTATCATTAAAGCAATTTTTGCAATAATTGTTTGCTTTTGTATAGAGGGTGGTTTCAGCACGGAGTATGCTCTACTTACAAAAAAAATAAACTACTATTTATAGTAGTAGTTCGTATCACGGCGAAAGTTACACCTGTAGACATTCAAAGAATATTTTTATGAAATAATTTTAACAGTTTCATATATGTGTGATATAATAATTCACGAATGTAGTTTTGTTTAGCAACTGATAGAAGGTGATGATATTAAAGGTAACATTTAAATGAAAATGCGGGCATTTAAAACTTTTAGGAATGTCGCTTGCAAATATCATGTTTTGGTATTTTGAAACAACAGAATGGATTTCGTAACTTCCCTGTCACTGTTTTGAATAACTAAAAGATGTGACGACATACACGCTTTGATTCATATCGCAATCTAAATATATATAAATCAAAGGTGACTGACTGACTGACTGACTGACTGACATAGTGATCTACCAACGCACAGCCCGAACCACTGGACGGATCGGGCTGAAATTTGGCATGCAGGTAGGTGTTATGACGTAGGCATCCGCTAAGAAAGGATTTTGATTAATTCTACACCCAAGGGGATAAAATAGGGGCTGAAAATTTGTATGAAACATTGTCAATTAAATTCCACGCGGACGAAGTCGCGGGCACAGCTAGTATATATATATAATTATACAAAGAGCGACACAAAGTACTACATTTTACCAACCCCTTCAGTTATATCAAGTAGAGCAACATCCCGTGCGTACGCGCATCGGTCAGCGGTCCACCCACGCGTCCTTTATGCGCGTGGGTGCAAAGATTATTCTCATTCAATTGAACCGCATTGTGCTCAGGCGCATGCCACTTCCAGCGGCCACCTCTTAATTACCGCGCAGCTGCTGACCCGCGTCCATCTGGATCATCACCACCTACACCGCGATGACGGATGTCTACAGGATGATCACAAATAATAAATAATAATAATTTAGCCCTTTTGACGTCCCACTTCTGGGCACGGGCCTCCCCTCCACACGAGGGGGATTCAGGCCATAATCCACCACACTGGCACATGTCTTTCGAAATTTGGTTAGATCTTCTCAGACATGCAGGTTTCCTCACGAGGTTTTTCCTTCACCGTAAGCAAGTGATAATCATAATATATAGAAATTATGATTCGCACATAGATATTGAAATATCCTGAGGTGCGTGCGTTTGAACCCAAGACCTGGTGCCCGCAAGACGCGTGCTTTAACCAATCGGCTATCACAGCTTACTACTACTCAATACTACTCAATTATAATTAGGTGAAACCCAATGTAATTATAAAGAGAACTAAAATGTATAAAATGACACGTCACGCTTCAGGTCGTCGACGTTCGACTAATAATGCCGTTGGTATTGCAAGTATCGATGACTACGATAACTGCTTAATGTCAGGCCGATCGTACGTTTGTTTGCCGACTTTGTTATATAAAAATATATTATACTTATAAGCAGTAGGTAGATTTTTGAATCATGTAAATTGAAGTATGTGACACGGACAATTCGACTGAAAATGGCGCAAAAACACAAAGTAAACCAGTGGCCACCTGTTTTGCGGTATAGGTGCAGTAAAGATCAAAAGTAGCTCGATAATTGAAATTTCTAAAATAATCACATTTTTATTGACCGTCATAATAGTATGTCACGAGAAGATCTCTATAATACACGATCACAGTACAATAATATCGTGTGATCATTTACATTACATAGACCTCCTCATGTCATACTATAATAACGTGTTTTTTTTTTCGGACATTCCAAATGCCAAGATAATTTTGATGACGACTATACCACAGACATTCATAATAATGGACTTAATTGAATGCTAATTAAATTCAGAAATACTCTAATACCGATAGAGGAAGAGATTACGAGATAATTTAACACCTTTTGGGGGGGAGGCATCGTGGCAGGAAATAAATAGCCTAGCAGAGAGATGTGTGAAGGCCTTTACCCAGTAGTGGGACATTTAACGGGTAGTACAAAAAAAAAACATTGCCGTCTATGGACGCCCAAAAGAACCTAAGCTTTCCAGTACCTATAAAGCGTTAAAAACAACTGCGGTGCGCTGTACTGTATACCTATATAGGTATATGTGTTGTAACGCTACTGACGCTTACGCACGGATAGAGTGACCGCGCGGCGAGCGCCCCGAACGTCCGTATAAAAGTTACGCTTCAAACATACTCGAATACAACGCCATGTGTATGCACCGGGTACGCCATATTTAGTTGAACCGCGTAATGCAAGGTGAGTGTCCAGTGACAATAGAGCTTCGGTTTTGAGTGGCCATGCGTCCGGCAAATCTCATTTGTGGATTTATCATTAACTGTATTTCAACCACCCTTGTCTCTGCAGCCCATTATGGGTATACATTTTATATCCGACTCTATTGTCCGGCCCTGCGGATGTTTATTTTGATAATTTTATTATGATAAACTTTGTTATTCCTAACGATATTAAGGCGTAGGAATAGGTAGGTATATATAGAGCTCATATCAAATAATAATAATTGACACTTCGGGCACAGGCCTCCTCTCAATGCAAGGGGGATTTGGGCAATAATCCATCATTATGGCCATGTGTGGCTTGATGGTTTTTATAGGTCTTTCGAAAATTGGTTAGATATTCTAAGACATGCAGGTTTCCTTATGATGTGTTATTTGGCCGTAAGCTAGTGATAGTCAAAGTGACGATTCGCGCGTAGATTTTGATATACCCAGAGGTGTGAGCCGGTGTTAGACCCTTGTGCACGTAAGATGCATAACATACCTATACCTTATAATGAATGACTAATTATTTAATAATGTGCGTACTGACATGAATAGATAAAAACCTTATAACCTTTTTCTTATCTTTAGGAACTTTAATAATGGGCCTTATCATGTGTTAAGTATTTATCTACCCATAAACATAATTAGTTACCTACCCAAACACGTGATTACGTCACATAGTCAAATTTATCGTAAAGAAAAAAGTTTTACTTGTAGGTACCTACAGTAGACAGTAACAGGCGAGCAACCTTAGCAATCTTATATTGAAGCCGTAAAAATGGTAAAGTATTGGCCATATCAGTATTGCATTCGTCAGAACAATGAGGCGTGCCGGCGCGCCGTAATCGCGCGCCTTATCGACACTAGCTTTTGTCTTAATTCGATGACGCGTTATTTATTGCCGGCCACGGGCTACACTTGCCATAAATAATGCTACTTTAGTGTGAGCCCGTCGAGTGGTGTTCTGTCAAAATTCACATAAATAATGACGATCCGACGCGACAGATCTTATCTCGGAATAGCGACAACTCTACGACGCGGTTATAAACAAAAGGCGCGCTCTAATGACTGAATGAGACATCGTAAACCCTTAATATTTACGCACGATTCCTTCAGTTTACCTTCTGAGAGGTTTTATAACTCGACGGGGAGATCTCCCCCTCACCGCCCAGGGCAGGCGGCGCCCCTGTCGCCTCTCTATATCTGATTTATTCATACCACCCGACGCATATGATCGGTTTTTCAGATACTTATTCATTGCCTTTTTTTCTCACTGACAACCTTTTAGTTTTAATAGACTTTTAGCCAGACGTGTATTCAAGTCAGGGATTGCTATATGTAACTGGATAGCAGACTTGATTTTCTGGTTGATATGAAATATACAATAGTACAATGTACAATAGTACTTTATTGATTTACATTAAGGTTTGTTATATTTAAGTCTTCTATAGTCAGACAAACGAATTTAGTGAGAGGTGTCACCGTGAGACTGTGTCGTTCTCACTCCAAGTGGCTATGCCTAATTACCCTTCTGTACCGTACCCCGTGGACACCTAGAAAGGGATACAGTCCCACCAAAAGCCTCATTCGTACAAAAGAGATCCCTCTTATAAGAATAAAGCTTAATTATTGAAATACCTACATTTAAAAATAATGTCCTTATTTGGAGTATAGCTACGCTTTTAAGACTTTTGACTAATTTAAAACTGTCATTTGAATCCCTCCCGCTATTATCGCAAGAAACTTCTAACTGCAAATTTTTCCGCTGCTCACAATGACATAAAAGTGCAGATATCGGGTTGCAATTAAAACTATCGGACGACACCGTTAGCTGCGGTGCGTGGGAGGGCGAAAACAGCAGATGTGCGCGACCCTCGCTGACCTCCGCACTCCCCTCGGCGATCGCAATTAGCCACCTATTGCTGTCATCCAGTTTTGACACCTCAAATGTTTTTACGAGTATCGCTGAAATCTGAAACAGACGCCAGTAAGAAACTCTCGTTCGACCATTTGGGGGGTCTATTTTAGGATTTAAACCGACTGACGCAACCCGGGATAGGCAAGCGATAACGATTCAATATTTATTGTCAGGCGACGTCCGTCATTAAGATAGTGTCAAAACTCACTGGCACGCACACAGACATTACCGGGCCGGACGGAGCACTCATAATTATTACTAATGCCTTAAATATGTCAAAACAGGAATCCAGGTAAAAAGGCGTAATTTACGCGCGTCCGATAGAGATTTGGCAGTTGGCGCCGTGGTGCGCACACGCAGCCCGGCTGCCATCGCGAGGAGGCGCCGAGTTTTTGTCAACCATTGTCTTTTAATATAAATTTTAAATAGGAAATGTCCCTTTTTATGGAGATCTAGTTTACGGCGCTGACAATGAAGGCATAAATCTAACGAGTGCGTCACTATAGGTAGGTACCTTCGCGATGATCGATCGATAAACATTATTTATGTACTTCCGTTGGTGAGACGCGATTGGATGACTGGTCGTGAACGAATTCTTAGAATAAAACCAACGAATATATCGGCCGTCATGTCATGTATATTGAAAAAGTTCCGACTTCTAATTTAATGGACTAAAATAAAAGTGGTACCCTTATTTTTGTGATAACTCCTACCACATCAGACTTCCTCACATCTATTTATGATAGGTGCACATTTTATAACTTTATTTTTGGCAAACGAGGCAATATATAGAGAATTGCTATAGTTAATTGGAATTCAAACATACCTTTTACTGTTGGTAATTATTATAAACTGTTTGCTTGTAACTTGTTTGTTCCAAAGGGTACCGAACTAACATTACACATGCTTCACATTGGAACATGATATTTCCAAGCCAAAAGGTGCCAAGCGGCGAGTCGGCACAAAGTATCGGAGAATGCGCCTATGATCGGTATAATTAAGCCAAATGTTCATAAAGGGAACAATGCCGCTCATCCATACGCGCCGACCGCCCAATCAACGTGCCTCCAGAAGAGGACTGATTAACGACAATAACTCAGCAACAACACCAACTTGACCACGTTTATTTTTATTTTAGGCCCTTTCCAGTCGATCTCTAATGAATACGGTTTATCTTCAAGTTTATATAAAAAATAAATCGCTTTTAACTGAAGAATCACGCCTTAAAAAAGAAACGCTTATTAAAATTTATTTCTTTCTCTCCTCGCGGCGCTGTCGTGTACTTCGTCTCGAATAAAATTAAAAAGTCAAGAATTCTTATTTATTTTAATACAATAAACCGCAATCGCTGAATAAAGATAAATAAAAAGCAATAAAAAATAAAATCGCATTAGCAATAAACAAAATACTTCAGCGGATGTGGGCAGAGCGAAGAGCACGCACTCCGACGTGTGTGGAGTTGCTGTTACATTTTTTTTATAAAACTTGTTTGTATAGCGCCTATCTTCTATTTACACATTTACACTAATTTATGATGTTGGCTCATTTTTGTATACAAAAAAAAATAAAGCAACATAATTCGGTGTTAATATTTCACCAGTATAGACTCACGATCAGTCATCTTAATTATTGTTTGTATCCTTAAAATAGCACTATCCTGAAATACCAATTACAAATTGTGAAAATATTTTGGCCCTTAAGACACAAATAGATAAGTACCCAGTATTTGATAACTCTTATGTTATGGATTAGATAGGACTAACTCAAAACTTGACTTTAAAAAGAATATATAACCACAGCGGCTCCATAGGCTATTGTTAGCCGATTGTCACGAGTGCTACCCTCGTCGGCGTTTTCTTAATTGTGCCGAAATATTTATTTGATTGCGAAGTGTGCAGCACAAGCGTGCAACCCGAATGGTCATCGGCATCCACCACAATAGCCACAACCACACCGCATTGAGACACATACAAATTAAAATCTATTTTTGCCTGGTTACCTTTTTAATACTCGTTCTTCTATTAAGTCTATTTCTATGTTATTTCTACTATTCCTGCATCCATCCTGCATATCGAATTATTATAATGAATACCACCATTACCTATATATTTAAAACCATTGCTCCTATGTGAATGTATGGATTGCTTAGTGAAAATAAAATCGATAACTTTATCTCACAACCCAAACTTTTCTGGGCTAACAGTCAAAATTCCTTCTAACCTAGAATTCAAAGGAATTCCTATCGTTCAAAACATACAGTTCTCAACCTCGTTGGTACGTGATACATTTGAATAATGTCGATACACAATCAATTTCGGCCAATCAGCTGAATATACATTTAGTACTCAAAACATTCCTGCCTTGAAACCGCACGCGGGCAACGCGCGAGTCCTGTCCGTCAGCCAATTGCGGTATCGCCGATCTAAATAGGCCACAGAATCGATACACCATAGCTACGTAAGCCACGCATCGTGCGCTGATCACTCGCACTCGACAAGAGATGAAATAAAGTATGAAACTGGCCGCGAGACCCGAACACAACCGTATGGTCCCAGAGCCAACAATCGAGATCAGAGCTCGAGATAACCACGTCAACTAGTGCAGCCTGTCCCCGCCGTTCCCATGATTTGCGATGCCGTTCTAATCGTAATAATTACGTTCTATCCATCAAGTGGACGTATGATAAACATGAGACTCGGGAATCTGACCGAGAGATGGTAATAGTTATCAATCAAGCTCGCCGCCCGCGTTCACGGATTGAGAAATAGCAGAGATCATTTTTTTGCGCGAGTGACGTGTTTATGAACGCTCCGTTATAAATTCTCTTTGATCTCATCTAACATGTCGCATTCGCGTTTCGATGTTAGTTCTCCTCGTGGATCGGACCACAGACGCCGATCGTATACATATTTTTATTGCTCTAATTTCTCTACGTAGCGCTCGCATCGGACATAACATTCGTCAACGGTCCTAACAAAGCTGACTAATTATCGTGGCGCGGCATGTCGTAAAACAGTGCATATTGACGGAATATAGAGAGGCCGGCACACAGTGCTTAATGACATTAATCACATTGATTTATTGTGGTTCCGAGTTATTACAGGCCGGCGCTCTGTGGTGTGCGTATGTTCCGACGCAGAGCCGCGCGTCAGTGTGCGTGAGCTTCTTGTGTAAATGTAATACGCAGTGCACACAGGCTGATACAATACACCTGTATTTCGGTTGATTTATCTAGTCATATATTTTCCTATTTTTATTGGGCACTCATCATACTTTAAATAGTTTGATACGAGTATGTTGCTGGATGATTGTCCCCAGCTGCTGATGCTTAGATACTAATCCTATTACAGGGAGGATGATGATTAATATTGAATTGAGTATATTTACTTACCAATACTTTATTGGTCTACTATAATACTAGCTGTGCCCACGGACTTCGTCCGCGTAGTATTTAACGTGACAAAATTTTCGGGATTATCGGGATAAAAAGTATCCTATATGTTAATCCCGGTTATAAACTATCTGGGTTCCAAATTTAATTCAAATCCGTTCAGTAGTTCTTGCGTGAAGGAGTAACAAACATACATACATACATACATACATCCACACTCACAAACTTTCACATTTATAATATTAGTAGGATATAAATAAAAATAACAATAAAATACATAGACATTCGCTATTAAATTTTGCTAAAATTACTCAGTTATGACGTCATACTTCACAGCTAGTACTGTTTTCTAAACTTGACACGTCCGTATTTTTTCCAATTTTAATGTCACATCGACAATTATTTCAGTGGTAGTAATCGTAAGACACAACTTTATTATGCATTGGTAAAAATGTCAACATGCCTATTGGATAAAATTTGAATACTGAATCTGAACAAATTTCATATCCTGTGCGGAAGTGAGCACCCTGGGTAGTGTAGGCGCTAGTTCACGGACGGCGGCGCGCGTGTGTGCGTACGGCATTAGGCAACAATTTACGCTGTTTGCGGCGTGTTAATATTGATTGGCTCGCTTTATTTCGACTCGCGCGAATCTATCCGAAACTGTGTAAGTTCGTATGTGTGTAAGTAGATCATACACTTCTTTGTAACGTTCTAAATATAATAACATTTGTTTTGACTACCCGACCTAATTATTGGACTGTGGAATAAAATTAGAGAAAATGTTTAACTATCGATTAGTCAACTTCTCGATGCTGGTGGTTTTCCTCAAAAATATAAATGGGTTTGCAAAAGTATTATTTTTTCGTTGTAATGGCTTTCCTGTTACCTACTACAACCGCAAGTATGTGTGTTCGGAACAATCGTAATCCCTAAAATAATGGGCGAGTGTCAAACCCCGAAGCTTTGTTTAAAAATATTTTTTGTTTCATTTCACAAAGTCAGCCAACAAGCGTATGCGATCCAACTGATGTTAACCAATTATCGTAGCCTTTAGATGCTTGCAATACCAAAAGCATTTCTCACACGTAGCCGACCTGAAGGGGAGTGGAATAACGGGCGGGGAAGGGAGGGAGTTGAACTTCCGGCTCTCTCGCACATTATTACTATCTACTATTACCGTCGAATCAGACCTATATGAGCTGTATTCAATTGGATACAGCTTAGTTCTACCACCTCAGAACTGTGTACAATCTATATCTATACATCTATACAAATAAATAAAATTGGAGTGTCTGTTTGTAACAAAAGCGATTTAAAATTTTTTTGTGTGTCTGTCTGTCCGTCTGTCTGTCTGTCTGTCTGTGTGTTTACTGGCAGATAGCTGATGTTTTAAGGAGTAACTTAGCCTACTTTAATTTTAGGAAAAACTTTTATGGTACCTCGTAAAAAAATAAAAACACATGAAATCAGAGAGTATCGCCGAAGGACCGATTTTGACGGGACTTTCGCTGGTAGATAGCTGTTGTTATAAGCACTAACTTAGGCTACTTTTATTTCAGAAAAACAAAATTAAAAAAATGGGTCCTATCGCGCGGACCCCGAACGCGGGAGCGGGCTTTTTTGTAAAGTTAAATTCCACGCGGACGAAGTCGCGGGCTCAGCTAGTAATAAATAAATATCGCCAGCCTGACACAACAACTGGGCCCAAACCACGCTAGCTACTCAAATCATCATCATCACCTTGCTCTTATCCCACACTAGGTGGGGTCGGCGCAGCACGTTCTCTTCTTCCATTCAAGCCTATCCGTCATCTCTGCACTCACTCTCTTTTTGCTCATACCCGCTTCCACGCAGTTCATCCACGTCTTTTTAGGACGTCCCCTACCCCGATTACCGCTCACTCTCATACCCATCGTTAGCGACGCTAGCTACTCAAATCTTAATAGAAAAGCAAACGCTCGCTCGTCAGCAAAACGTCAAAAGCGGAGCGTTTGAAACGTTCTCGCGAGCGTTTGCTTTTCTATTACGATTTGAGTAGTTAGCGTGGTTAGGGCCCTGTATGGACCCAAACTAAGCCACGCTTGTTCTATGGGCACCGTACAATAGACTGGGGGCAATCCTAGTGAAACCCAGACATGGGCAAATTACGAAAATGCCATTTCCGAAATTTTCCGTAGTTAAACCCGCAATGAAGATGTAGAGATAATTTAGTTCAAATATAATTTAATCTGCACTGTGGTGCTACGACTGGCGCAAGTATTTAGTACAGGCGAGTACGTGTCGAGCGGCGCTGACACGTCCAGTGTCGCGAGCGGTCCTCTGCCGCATATCAATCACGACATTATAATTTCATAATGCACGCTTGTCAACGTAAATAATACGCAAAATTTATGTTACGAGGTTCTCACCGTTCGTCGCAGGCACCGCGAATACCTAATAAGCCATCATTAAGTATAGAACCCAGCGAATTTAAGTACCACTCATATTCATTTGAGGACGTGGACATAAATTCAATTAAGCCGTATGTAGATATATGTGCGGGAGCGCACGATGTAAGCCATGTTATGAACACGAATATAAATTCATTTTCTTGTTTGCATAAATTGCTATTTAAACTGTTTTATGGTCTGTTTGTTTCGTGAATTATTTATGAAAATTGCATAACGCAAAAAGGTTATTCATTCTTCGTTCTAAAAGTGCTAAAGTAGGTACCTAGACATTCTGATGTCACCAATGTGTTTGTACTTACCTACATAATCTCGAAAACTAGTGAACCGATTTTAATGTAACTTTCACTATTTATGTTATAGGACCTAATACATATTATATCGAGTCTCTAAAATGATTTAAGTACCTATGTACGTAGCTTACTTATCTAGAGGTCAAAAGGTTGACTGTAATTAGTTATTACTATACTCTACCATGACTGTAAAGTACGCTACGTTCTAAAATATTTTTTTAACAAATTGTTAGCTTCGGGCGACCGATGGGGCTATGTTCACACAATTTTTTGCACGTAGACACTAGTGACTAGGGACTCTAGCAAATATAAAAACTCTTGGTAGAGTTACAAATCAGTTTACGACGTTAGTTATCAACACAAGCCAGTATAATAAATTTGAAACGAATCAATTAGAAGAAGACAACACAACGAGGAAGTTATAGAGACAATAATCTATCTATCGTTAGTATAATATTATCGATTTGAAATTATTATAATGTTCAAGTTCGAGTCGGTCGCCGCTGAGCTCACCAACATTCACCAACATTTTCACTGATCACTATGTGTCGGAAACCGTAATGTTAATTAACTATAAATGAAGTGGAAACGTTTAAGACAACTAAATTAATAAAATAATCTATTCATTTTCGCATGTCCTTTGGCCGTGGTAGTTTGTTTAACTCATTCTCGCTACTCTGACGTCACGTTAAGCAGCTCCGTAAAGCAATAATATTGCAGCGATTAGGGCTGTCCATCATTATTAGCGGTGTTACCCACCCCGTCCTATTTCCGCGCACACTCATAATACGGACAAATCCGCTGTTTTTTCCCCAAAAATAGGCTACAAAATGTCCTTTTGAGACTCAAATATTACGTATAAAAAATTGTGTATATATTTTTATTTTTTGCAACTTCATTGGATTAGTATCATACAATCTTATAAGTTATATATCTTAGTAATAAAGAGATTAGAACACAATATTAACATTATTAAATTCGTAACGAATTATTATATTTAGAAATCATTAATTTAATATGTAGTATAGGTACACTAAGGATATAATTACCTTAAACCAAAAGTAAAACTATGTTTTTTTACCATAGTAGTTACTGAAAAATCCTAAGTAAAAAAGGCAAATATATCTTGTAGCGCATTGAAATTAATGTTGATAAATACACAAAAGGAACGGGCGGAAGTGCGGACGTCGCGGCCGGAAGTAGATCCATCCATCATCCGCCCGCCCTGGATAAAAACGGTCGTTAGTGACGCCCGCCCGCCCTGCTCTACCACTCTACCTGCCTCTCTATTAATGTTGCTCTACTCTGGTCTGTTACTGCTGTCATTTGTTATATCCATTTTGGCAAATTAGCTGATCACGGGTAATGTGGATTCGGGATAATTAAGGGGCTTTCGTGGAGATAATATTGAGAAAAATCCGGATAAAAGTTATTTTTGGACTATATTCTAGGTACTCACGTATCTTTACACCTGATTCTCTTTTTCTTAACTTTTAGTTTATTATGTAACTTTTACCAGACCAGATAATCACCTATCCAAACAAGTGTTAACGTGGCAAGCGTATGGGAAAAGAAAGCCGGGCCGCCCCCGTATCACCTGGAGGCGCTCAGTTGAAAAAGAGGCTGCATCAACTGGACTCGGCTGGAAGGATCTCGAAGCTACCGCGCAAGATCGAGAAAAGTGGAAATCTCTTCTTCGAGCCTTATGTCCCTGTTGAGGGATTACAGGATTACATCATCATCATCATCATGTAACTTTTACTTATACATAAATATTTTGTCAATTAACAAAATTTGAACAAGTGTGACTGAATCCGACAGTTAATGCGCTCTACAGATAATAAGCTTAATTTTTTACAACTCACTTGTTTAAAGTGAGTTATAAAAACACCTATTTAACATATCAATCCACAACGACGTACTAAAACAAACTTAAAAACGCAACAGTAAATGTCAAAACAAGAAGCTAAAATAATCCCAGGGGTGTGTTCCGTAGCGGCTTACCGACGGAGACCGAAGACATGCACGCGAGGGTGACAGCCATCCTTCGGGAAGCCGCCCTCGTAAAGCTGGGACCTCATAGATTCAGGAAGATATGTCGCAGGAAAATTGTATTTTTTATAGAACTAAGTTGACAAACAAGCATTCGACTTACCTGATAATCAGCAGTTACCGTAGCTTGCAATACCAAACGCATTGCTCGGATGTTCCCGACCTGAAGAAGAGATAGAGAGTGTAATAGTAGAGATAGTGGGATAGAGGTAGGAGAAGGAAGGGTTGAGATTCCGGCTCTATGACTCGTGATACGAAACGCAGTAACAGTAGCTACTTACGCCGATCTTCTGTGAGAGGGTAGTACTACAATTGTAGAGCCAGCTCGTTTATGAGCTGTATTCAATCGGCTAAAGCTTGCTCTATCACAAATAAATTTAATAAATAAATTATATAAAAAAATCTTTAAAAAAATATTATTCATAGACTAGCGGAGCCCGCGACTTCGTCCGCGTGAACTCCTTAAGCCATCAGCTATCTGCCAGTGAAAGTACTTTCAAAATCGGTCCAGCCGTTTCGGAGATTACCCGGAACAAACACACAGACAGACAGACAACATTTTTTTAATCACGTTTTTGCAATAGGTGTCGTATGTACTTAAATATGCATTTAGTGAAAAGGTTTTATTTTGATATTATAAACAGACACTCCAATTTTATTTATTTGTATAGATATTCAAATCTTATTATTGGCATAAAAGTAGGTAGGAACTATACAGGTGATTTTGAAAACTTCCGGTATTTACAAAATGAAACGATTTTTTCGGTAGTGATCTAATGTGTTCGGGTAGCATCTCACCTAAAAGTGAGAAGTGCTTATCACGACCTTAAGTACCTATGACGTACCGATGTGCTTAAATTGTTCACGAAGTTAGAGCAAACTATGCGTAAAGTAAGGAGAAACAACAGATTCCAACTTCAAAATCAGACGATGAAGTGTGTGCGTGCCCTTAAACTATGCGCCGGAAATCCGCGTACAACGCCGCCCGAGTATTAAAATTATTATGAAAGCGGCGCGGCGCGATAAGGCGGGATGATACCGGCTTAACACCAACCCCCTTACCCACCCCTTGCACTATCGAGGCATACTCGAATGCCTTCCCGCAGTATATTTGCATGAAAAGTTATGTAATAAAATTATTCAAAATCCATATTAGGTACCTATATATAAAAAAAGTGCCCTTTTAATATCTCACTCCCGGGCACGGGTCTCCCCTCAATTATTATCAATATGCAGATATTAATTCGTAAGAAATTTATTTATTTATATAAACGTGAGTGCCTTAAATTTTTATGTAGAGTCAGTTTTAAGTAGGTGAGTATTTTTTTTCTTATACTCAACGAACAGTAACTCAACAAAGTCTTGTAAATAAATCAAAGTCGGTAAACTTAAAACATTAACCGGATAAAGTTATTTGAACAATGTAAGCGTTGCTGGGCAACTTCATGCAGAAGCTGCACTGGTATGTCGAACGACAATTATAACTTTGGCCTCGGACGCGACAAACGCGCCGTCGCAACAAATAAAATATGTCCACGAAAACGCGCGAGGGGGACGGCACAACGAAATTTCGTACACGAGACAAAGATAAGCTTAACCAGCACGAAATTATGAGCGTTTAACTGTTTCTAGCTGTAGAATCTGGCACGGGTGCTTCGCCGGCTCGCCAGCGCGCGTTATTTACGAGGGGGTGGCCGCCCCGCTGCACCCGAGATAGTGCCTTCCCCGGAAGAGCGACGCCGCCGCGGCCGCTGCGCCGTGCTAGCCTCTGCCGCGCCGAACGAACCCTTCTCCCCTTAGTTTTAGATCCACGGTTAGCACCGCGAATCCGCCTCACGCCACCACAGCACCTCGCCTACACCTCGCTTCTGCTTGGGCACATTTCTGCCAGCACGCGGCCGCCATGCCACTGCGATTTCACCTCTATCACGAACGTAATAGGGTGAAATCCTTGTGAGGACGTCTCGCCGCTTTCGGTTCAAACCGTTCTCGTACATTACAGTGAAGATGTCTGTATTTCTTGTTTATGATAGCATAAAACTATGGTAGGTAATTTATGGCGCTATGTCGGTGTAGCGCCGTCTACGGCGAGCGCTACGACTATGCGCCCGATACACTTTGTTAGCCTTAATGTGTACTTATCCACTTATAAATCAAGAAGCGACTTTATACATTCTACAACAGTATATATTATCCATTAAATTTATTAATAATGATTACAATACTCATGATTATAGGTGTCATATATCGTCTCTACATGCATCGTGTAGTATGCAACCTACATAGAAGTTATTAGGTATACCTATGAATACCCTGCCTACCTATAGGTATACCAACATGAATCTGTGTTTACTTATTGGTACCAGTTGACACCAAACTTAATAACGTCAAAAGCGTAAAGACAGACTGCATTATTACTAAAAAGTTATACACATATATATTAAAATTTAACATAACTTCAACTTTTATGTAATAACATGGCTTAAGTTTTAGTTCGGTAAGTATAGTCGTCAACTGAATTGGCTTACTGTTGCCAATTTTAGAAATTCCGATTATTTTACAACACCAGAGAAGAAGGCTACCGCATAAAGCACATTTAGTATCACCTAAGAGATGAGAGGGGTCACGTTCCTACGTCATTTAAGTGAAAATATACGACACAGAGAAAGGAGAAAAATGCGCAAAAACCATCTAGAGCATTATGCGGCGCGCAGACCATTACTTTTAATATAAATAAAATAACAAAATATGAGAGTCTGGCCACTGAGTGCCCCCGGACACTTTTATATTTCAAGAGAGGAGCGACTCCCTGCCCACCCCTGCGCCGCCCGCTACGCAACCTTTACACATATTTCACTTGGACACGACCGCTAGTTGGTTAGCTGGTTTAACTTGATGTGACATAATTTGGTTTACCTTTTAGAATAATACTACATACTGTCTAAATTTGTATCCCTCTAAGGGGCCTGTAGACACGCGCGCTGTAGAGTCAAGGTGGTGTCAAAGCGCAGGCGACCAAACAGTCTAGTTTGACTCTAGAAATAACTGGCAATGCGCTTATCTTTAGAGTCGAGGCGGCGTTGCGGCGGAGTCACAGCGCGGTCACAATGGTCAAAGCCGCCCGCGCTTCAACTCTATTAAAAAACACACGCCGCCTTTACTAGGATGCCGCCACGATGCCGTCGCAACGGCGCGACTCTTATGTGACAAAGACCCTCTGACTGCAAACCTGCAGCCAACACAAGTCACATACAGTCTGACCTGAAAGATATAGTTATGAGAAGAATTCAGTACGCTAAGGAATAATACCCTATAGCTTTCTCTTTTAATTGGCCATCAGATCAGGTTGTGCGCAGCGAGTGCTATGTACCTACCTAAATTAGCACGACACGTGAACATTGGTGTTTAAATACCTATTTGTAAATCTAAAACATTGTATTTCCTGCATGATGTAACCTTATTTAAAGCACCTAATAAGCATTATAAAGACACTGTCAATAGGTAGACAGATATCACCTACATTTTTTTCACGGGTCGTCTACGATAGACTGAACACTCAAGGTTAACTACTCAGTACAATAAAACTGATAAAGCTAAAGAAACCCGGCTTATGTTAACAAACCATAATTATTGTGCGCAGTAAAATATGCCAATGTGCATTTTAGCGGCCATGTTCTGATACAAAGATCGTTTTGACAACATAAGTGTGGGTTGTAAACGGGCTACGTCGACAATATTTCTCAGTATAATTTGTGGCATTAAAATTTCATCTCAATGTCGGGGATGACGACGTAATGATGTCTTGACACGGGAAAAAGTCTCAGGCAACTTAGTAAAGCTGTAGGGTTTACGCCTAATGTGTACCTATAACGGCAAAACTGGAATACGTTACATGTTTTTGCGCAAAAATGTAGAGGCATTTTCTCTGTGTGAGTTTTGGACGCGAACACACACAAGAACTGCCGTATTATTCGGTAAACTTCGTTATTGTTACTGACGTCATATGTAAACTACCATTTACGAATAAAAGTAATTTATTTTATTATTAACTCATATAAACGTACGTACTTAGACCCCTTCTTCTCGGATGGTAGAGTCAAGTCTTGTTTTAATTATACAGATATGGTTAAAGTTATGATTCTGTCATATAATTCCTGAATTCCTGAACATTTTTATAGATCTATCATGTCCATGAGAATCTTTATCACAAGTCGAATCAAGCAAACGGTCTGCGAGCACTAAATCAGAGGGGACGGGACATTATATAAGCTCTCGCACAAGTTTTCCACACACACAGCGTTATAAACAATTAGCTTGACTCCGCAATCGTTATCACCATTATCTCATTAATTATTAAAATAAGGGTATATTAAAAATTACTAAGTAAATATGAAATCTTGTTCACGACTCTATTAAAACATAAATTAACAAACTATAGTTGTTTCGCACGAGTTGCGTGCTCTTCCGCGATGCGTGCCCTTTGCACAAGCTCCAATCAATCAATGTCCATATTTAATGACTTAATACTGACACACTCCAACGCGGTATTGCTTCAGAAATCCGCTTCATAAACAAGGAAATTAACATGATTACGGCACACTCTTATTATCGCCTCAATAACCGTTCCGGCTCGGCGATAATTACAGTCGATGCTCCCTCGAAACCTTACAAGGCCTCATCGACCGATATTGTCCATCGCATTCGATCGTAAAGCGGCCTAACAAAACAAAGAGCATAACCCGACTGTAGAGTTCGCAATAAAACCGCGTGAAAATGGCAATAGCTATTCAGAGGGAGATATTAAAATGCATGGAAATAAATTCGGCGTCGCATTCGGGCGTACGGTTCTGGGGGTGCAGTAAAAATAAACAGCGACGCCATTAGAACTCACTTCCATATTCAAATTTATGAACGCGTTCGCGCCGCTGCGAGCGCCACCGCCATGCCCAACGGTCAGTTGTGTGAACGCCATTTTTAATAAACAATTCAAGAATTTCACACTCGCTTTATCAGACATAAACACACATTTCGCAGTAACAAGGGCCAATTTATAACTATTGTAAAATACATAGCACTACAGACAGTAAACATTACCTATCTACCTACATATTGATATGTAGCGTTTAAACACACGCGGCTGGCAAGTAGCGACGACGTGTGCTTTAGCTTAAATAAACAGACCTTTTCAAAAATTTGTGTATTTAAATCGTATGTGACTTGTGTTACTGGGCTATTTCTGTTTAACTGCCGGACTGATGGATCTGAAATAATACCTCGCCATAGTGCCGTTCAGGGAACTCGCATTAAATTCATAAGGGATTAGGTGTCATCATAAACAGGAATTATTTAGTCGGCTGAGGTTAAAAACAACAGCACGGATGGTGGCTAATTATTTTAATGGTAATTATAGTGCGACTTATGTTGACTGAAATATCTTCTTTGGTTTGTATTGTTAATATTAACCAACACTTACGGAATGAAAATTATACACTACCTACAAAAATGTTTGAAACTTAAACTAACACTAAAATAAATAATAAAACACTCACTTTGGTGTTACCAACATTCTGCTCAATTTAAAACTACGTCGGAACAATGTTGATTAATTTCAACCTATCAATGAAACAATTATACAGTAGGTACACTAAAGGCTTATTTCGCAATCCTCAGAGAAAGTTTTTTTATAAAGAAATTATACGTTTTGACAGTTTTTCTATAGAATATCAATCGAAGCGTCAAATTTAATTGAAGAATGAAGTTTCTCTGAGAAACGGGCTATCAGATTAGGTACCCATGTTTGTACCTAGTAATAAATGATTAGCTTTTTTAGTTCTTGACAAATAACCATAAATATCTACAAGTTAATTATATAAAAACCACAAACAAAAATAAAACCAATACGAACTATCCCTATTAGTTACGTTAATTAAAAAAAATCACCCTCCAACATCCACAGCAAATGACATGAAGGAAATCGTACCCAGTCGACTGTGCTTAGTCGAGGCCCGATCCGATGACTGGCAGAATCGACTAAATTGCTTCTATCGCATTAATATTGGATCACAGCCGGGGTTACGGCAGTCACACGTACAGGTTATATATTTAATTTAAAGCTAACAATACGATTGACATGGCTCCCGGCCTCCGCTTTTTCATAACGACTCCTCGTCAATTTGTTTCAGAAATTAAAATCGGTAGCATTGAATGGATCTAGTTACGGGCGTCAGCCGCTCCTGAACTATGAGTTGTATTTAGACTGATTCTGATATTGATGATTGAAGAAGACCCGCTGTGATGTATATTTAGTTAAAAAACTTATTTGGGCAACCTTTTATTTTGTATGGGTACTGTAATCAAACTGGATCAGCATATATTATAAATATTCTCCTACCTATGATAAGTATCCATGGGTAAGTACTAAGGGAGGGTAGGTACCTATATTCACGGATTCATTATTTGACACATGGTGGTTGCCGCCGTGGAACACTTCGGAAATGGCCCTTTCATAATATGCCCTAATCTGGGTGTCACTGGGATCCCCCCCAGTCCATTGTACGGTACCCATAGTACAAGCGTAGCTTAGTTTGGGACTGCTGGTGTGTGAGTCTAGCGACATTTATTTATTTATTAATTCTGTGGGTATATCTGTGGTCAATACCCTCACAAAAAACATATTAAGAAGATACCTACTTTCCTACATTGAATGATGTGTAAGTCTGGGGAAATAGGGGACTTTTGGACCTGTCATCGGTAACACTGGACTGAGTAGGTAGTCAGGTATAATGTTTTTGTGACATATCAATGATTATTTAACATATGAAGTTTTTATTATACCTTAATTAATATCAGATCTAAATACTCTATTGTAAAAACACAAAATGCTGATTCATTAGCAAATGAGTTAAGTGAAAAAATATGTTAGGTAGAGGTACTAAACATATAGTACTACTACTATACGAGATAACTTGTAGGAATATAGTTAAGGCTCTAAATCCAAATTGGTAGGTACCTAACGTAATATAAATTTAAATAGTAAGTTACCCACTTAACTGTGCAAACTACCAAATTCAATTTAAATTAATCACAAAGAGATTGTATCATTACTTAGTCAATTATTATCATCAATTATAAGTTGTTGTAAATTACCAATAACATATCTTGCATCAATTAAAAAAGCCATTTAACAATTTATTGAATACAAACAAAAAGTTATGACGTGCAAGTTCAATTAGTGTGTGTGTGGTGTAGGAGGCTTCGCGGGGCTAACTTCGCCCGCCATCTAGCGGGCGTCAGCGCCGCCCACCACCCGCCTAGCGCGGCACCAACGGCCTCGCGACCACATGTCGCTTATGAATATGAGGCGTTATGATTATGAAAATATGCCCCGCCCCGAATATGGAATATGGAGGAGGGGGGCCCGTGAAACGCGTGCGAATGGGCGAAGTTTGATTTATGAGCCGGGCGCGGCCCCGCCTCCCTGTCATAACCGTATACCTGGTGCGCGCGCGCGCTCGCCGCCCGCCGCCCGCCACCGCCTCGCGCTCAGTCCCGCTTCAGATGGCGAGTGGTGCGCTCGGTCACACGCCGTGTCCGCTCCGCACTCCGTACTTCGACCGTGCCGAGTAGACGGCTCCGCGCGCGAGTGACCTGACAATACGCGTGGTGATACGCGCCGAGCCCAGGGCAAGTGCTACGCCGCCCCTGCCATGCGCCGGCACTGAGCTGCCAGCGCGACACAACATGCCGCGCGTCAAGCCAGCCTGCGTCCGACGCGTCTCCATCGGTACTTAATTCTCCACTACGACATCCATCCACCACAGAACATCATACACGACGTAATACGCGCGCATCATCCCATGGACCAGTGATCATGTTTTGAGGATGAAAATCGGTGTTTAACAATACGTTTTGGTTGATTCCCGATTTGATTCGTACCGATAAAATGATTCAGTTAGCGACGATAAAATTTGGCATCCATCAGAAAGTGAGCACTAAAATTCGTCACCAGCGCGGTGAGTAAACAGTGCAGTGAATTTTCACAAATAACACACAATTATATTTACCTAAATGTCTGAAAAAAAAAGCGGTCATAGGGAGGTACGTAACTTGAACTTAAGCTTTCTATGTTTTATACTCTATTTAAAATAAAGTAAGGTTAAAACCTACCTATATGCACAGTTAAACAAATAGTTATATTCGTGGGACTGGAATCTGGGGCTACAAATAGAAAGCTGTGTATAATTTGAATAATATATTGGGTAGAAAGATGTTTAAATTTGCACGCATTTCAATCAGTATGGCTGTTAATTATATTTAACACAGTTTTACATTTAAACTACATTATTTACCAAAAATGGTCTAAACTAAGAAAGAGTTAAAAAATATGTAAGGTACTGGTCATTGAACGAAAAGGGAGACTGAAACAAAATAAACATATTGTTTTCTATTAAGGTTATCATAGATAGTTCTTAGAGTTTGAACATTTTAAGTTTCTTGAGGATGTTGGCTCGGCATGCAGTCAGTGCAGCAGAGGTGCCAACTTAGCTATCACATTGCTGTTCTAAATATTTTAAGTGGAGCTATTAAAATGCGGACACGTCATGCTATAGATACAGCTTTTGTATCTATCAATCAAATTAAATGTTTAGAATCTATCTTTTAGAGATGATTATAACATATTTTTATTTAGCTATTTCTTACTAGTAGTTATTTCATTATTTATATTTGGTTGATGTTATAATTGGGCCAAACCTAATTTATTTTCAACAAGATTTGTAGGCGAGTAGGTTCTTAGTACTAAAATGCCCCTTGTAGTCACAAGATTGTGAAGTTAGTAATAAATTAATTAAGATTTTTAGATTCAGTTAAGATTCAAACTATTATACTCTATTTTCAGGTAATAATCTGTAATCTTTTTTATTTATTTATTTATTCTTGCAGAAGACTTACGCTCTAATACAAAATTATATAACAAAAATGGGTTCTTAAATTTCCGATTACAAGTGTCTTCTAGGTACTTAATAAATAAATAAATGATTCTAATCGAAATTGGTATAAGAGTAAAAAGTACAAATTAATGAATGCACCTACCTATTATAATACGTATATTTTTATATTCCCAGACAATACTATCAATATTTTTATGGAAACAAACATGTGCATAAACATAGAAAGTGCAATTGTAGCGACGGCTCGTGACTACTCGGCTGAACTGATATCCGTTTACCCTAATGTGGAAATACCATCACGCATGTCTTTCCCATAGTATTAGGCTGTGGTGTACAACAGTACACCTACATTTCATTGATGGCATATGTGTTTACAATAAAGAAAATGGAAGATGAGGAAGAGAATGTAGAGACCTTTAAATTCACTTGGGTTTCATTGGATCTAATTTCACCAACTGCATGACTATTACGATATATATCTTTTAACTAACCTAGCGGTTGCTCAATTTTTACTAGCTTCGGTATTCTTCACTGTTAGTCACTGTTCCACAATAATATTATATTTGTTTTGGTATCCTCCCAAATCATTACCTATACAATTTCTTATTTATCGGTATTTAATAATACGTAGCTACTGGTGATCCTCTTCTTTTTACGGTTCTTTATTTTCTCGAACCTATTCCCCCTTATGGTCTTCCATTTCCTGAACCAACTTTCCTTCTTCAGTTTGATAGTAATTCACACGCTCGCAAGGCGACATTAAAAGGCTCAAGGGACTTGTTAGTAAAACACTATTTTTTGGTAGAATAGTCTCTCGTAGGTATATTCAACTACAAATTTATGTATCAAGTCCTTATATAAGTATATCTTATGAACTATTACGTGTAAAGTATTCCATGTGTATACCGGCTATTAGGTAACAATATTTTATAATTGCAGAGTTATAGTCGTATAATCTTAATAATTTGCACGTTCGTACGGGTTCATCTCTGTACCATAATCCGCTTTTGCCTTTCATTATATATGTGTTATAAAAGTTAAAGTGTTACTCTCGTTGATGATACCTACCGATGTTAGAAAGAAAGTTATTGACCAGATAAAATATTAGGTACTATAACATGTTATAGATCCACTTCAATAAACAGTAGTTAACCACAATACGGATACAGAAGTGTTTATAAATGTTTTTATTTCATTAAAGAGGAACTATGCACTGAAATGAGGTAGATACAATTATTAAGCCGATAAATATCACCTAAAAGTTAGAATAACAATTTTCGAAACCTAAAAAGTACAAATAAGGTAAACAGGAAAAGATGCAGGTAGAAATTATATTTAAATAAATATCTATATATTCCACATGTGTCTAATAAAAATACAACAAAATATTTGCATGTTCAACTAAATATTATTTTTATTGCATGTTAGCTGTTGTTCCCTGCGGTGAAGTTTGTCGTTTTTATGATTTCACAGTTCATCATTCACTAAAGCGTGACATTCGTAAAATAATAAATAACCTTCGTAATTGATTGATTATTAATGAACGGATTATCATTCAAAAAAAATTATAGGTATGAGTGGAGGCAAATCATTTTAAATTACCTTTAACTTTGATTGTTAGGTAATAATTTTAATATTAACAAAACTGCCTTTTGTATTTCTGTACGTTTAGACTGACCTAATATTAAGGCAGTACACAAAATAGTATAATAATATTATAAATTACTTACCTAATACAAATATTATCAATAACTTATCAAATATTACCTATACCTACAGGTCATCATGTAGGTACAAACGTGGAATTATTAAGATTATAAAATACAACTATGCAATTATAAACAATGTATTATTAAGAGTCGATATTTAGATGAAATATTAGGCACATATTAGGTGATGAGATATTGATTCAGTATAAGGTTCTTGAGATAGGAAGAAGTTTGTAGTTGAATATAAGAAAGACTATAGGTATTAGGTATTTTAAAGTACTACTATGTAAGAGGTTTTTACCTATAACCACCACGAATCATTGTTTAATGTCGCAAAATTGGTAATTTGTAATGTTTTTGTAACTTAACGTTAGTTTGGTATAAAGTCCTTGTTCCATTTATCCCCACTCCACTCTTTCTATGTTCATATCTTATTTAAACTTTGTTTTTAAATGGGGTTATTTATCAAAATAATAATAGGTATTGCCTGATTAATTGCCCGAGTAATTGCCTGGTGGATTATGCCCTGAATCCCTCTCGTAGTGGGACGTCAAACAGGCCAAATTATTAATTATAATACTAGGTAACTTCAAATATTTAAGTATTAGATCCTTGCTGAACCCCCGTGAAACTCAATATAAAATTAGTCGTGACTGGAAATATATTTGGCGACGTACACTACTTCTACATAAGTAAGAGCAACTATCATATTTTAGTAATAAAAATTCAGAAAAATTATGTCAGCTAATATAAAAATGCAACAATAAATATTTATTTTCCAAAAACATGCTAATGCTTTTATCGCTTGTTTATGTGTTTGAGATATTTATTAAAAGAAGTGTTATTTATGTTCATTTTTAAATATTACTTCTATTAATTAATGAAGAAATATTTAAATTGCTGTAATAATGACTGACGCTAATATCTATAGAAGGTAGATAGTTATAAGAATTATAGAGTCTAGCTAAATACGGTTAGCTGTTTCCACTCGGCTCATCCGAAAGGCTTTCCACACTTCTATTTATACATTTTACACGGTCCGCTTTTATTTGAATCGTCCATTACTAACGAGATGTATCTATGTCATTATTCAAAGAGAATGACAAGTTGTCAATTTTATTATAGTAACCGCTACACAGGTCGATTTACCTTAAGGCTAGTTTTACGAGTGCTCTATAAAATAATTTTATTACAAATATTTTATCTACTTACGATTGAAGTTACCTATTCATATTCTTATGAAATACTTATTCACTATTTGTTTAAATGGATAATAAATTAAAAACGCCTCGTTAACATCTAAGCCGGTTCTATTCGGACTAAAATGAAAGATCGATATGCATATAGCCGTTCATTTACCTTGAATGATGAATAATAATTACACTATATGTCTAATTTATAGACTTTCTGGCAATGGATTAATTAGCGACGGAGCTCAACTGTAAATCGTGGTGTTTTAATAGGGATATCAATATCATCAAGAGGCACTTTAGATTTACTTATATATATATATCTTTAAATGTAGTATCTTTACAGTACAGCCAAATCGCATCCTTTTTTCGAACAGGTGTAAACGACTTTAAATTCGGCGTTCATTTTCGTTTCAATAACGTTGGACAATATCGACCATTGAATCGTCGCAACGGCACACTCCCTGCGACCACAATGTGGCTAAAGGATTTTTTGTACAATTTCTACGTAAGACGGAGGCGGCGGACGCCCGCTGCTCGCCTTTGAGCCGGCCGCAGACTGCTCGCGAGCAAACACCAACAAACAGACACCACTAATCCTTCTCCTTACAAATAACCATTAAACGCACCGGCATATCTCGCTACAAATGAGTTATTTAAACTCCCGTCGCAACATTATCCCGGATTATAGCGATGTTTTGTTGTGGTGCTCACTTACTCGGCCCGACACAAATATTGCGCACCGACACATAAAAAACTTTTTTTTAACTCTACTCAGAAATCACCGATGCATAGAGATGATATCAATAAAAAAGATAAATAGGTATCTATATTTTTAAATATTGATGCAGTGAAAGTAAGTGCTGATAAGCAAATTTATGCACGGAATAGATTTTCAAAACGCTTAATTTAACAACAACACCTAGTAGGTCCGGTAACGAATCAAGTTTGTGGAATCTCAATACATTTATATGCAGGGCGGTTCCATAACACACATAGTTTATTTTGTTTATCGACATCGTTTGTAAATACGCCACCTGTGCCTATAGGTAATTAAGCAAGTATCTTGAAACGGATTCCTCTTCCGTATACACTTAGGAACAACAAAAAAATATTTATAACTTAAATTAGGTTTTGTAATTTATTTTAGTATTTTTTACTAGGCAAACTATTTATGAATACCTACAAAGAAAAGCGTTCATGCACACTATGAAGGCGACACCATTATTTCTATCCATTTTTCCCAGATAATGGCCGTAGCTATTTGATACTATTGAGTAACAAGTATTGATGATATAGCCTGGCTGTACTATGGATAAAGGCCCTTATTACGATTGAACTTTAACCAAAACTGGCCTCGAAACTCATGCCCACATTTTAACCTAAATTAAATATCTACCATGATTATGTTTCACCCTCTTTTTAGACTACTCTCTATGTACTTTAACGGTGGTAGTGCCAAGCCGGTGGGTAGGTACATACTAAAAATGCACCTTCATCATACGAATTATGAAGTTATAATAGGTACTTACCTATTACAAAAGTGATAAACAAAAAAATCTAAAATTTTCATACCTAAAAATAGCTAGGTCATATGCGATGAGTTCCTATAGGTACGTAACAACATACATACCATTTTTTACATCATACCTTTAATATGAATATTTTTTACAACTTATTATTTCTATACCTAAGGCAGACATGAAAATCACTGTATTGCCCATACATCATAAGTATTTTAGGATCATTATTATATTAGCATATCGAAAGAATACAAATTAATTATCTACCTACCTACTAATCATTTATTTTTTGTCTTAAATCATTTTTAAATATGGCTCAATAAGGCACTTGCCACACTTATGTTAGTACTATACCCAGTTATAATAAGAAATTGTTCATTTACCCACGCTCCTATACCTAACTTTGTTCCTAACAGTACACAGTTACCTACACACTTAGGTATATTAGATACTTACGCAGGTAATGACGTCAAGGGTCACATAAATCTATTGTATTCATAATAATAATAACCTCTGTCGGTAGGTAACTTTTAAAATAATATAATTTAGTGAGTTTGATATTACAATTTATTGTCAAATCGTCTAACAATAGCAGGTCAGAGTACATTTTGCCGGAAGTATACCTACTCAGAACTTTAATTGGCTTTTTACATCAGTTTACATCTGCAATCCAAAGCAATTTCTTTCAATATAAAGGTAGGTGAGATTAGTTAGAGTTAGAGTTAGAGAGAGCAGACGTAGGTAAAATTAATTGAATGAAAATTAACTTAATACCTACTTACCTACTTATTTAGTCATTGATTAAGTTTGACTCTAAGTATATTAAGTTTTGTAAATAGATTATGTATTCGTAGGAGTTTCATTACTAGGTATTAATGCTCTACCTAGTATTGTTTCTACCCAGGTACCTAGGTACTACACTACTTTTATGTTTATATCTACTCGCAAATATTCTGAACGACTTACCTCAACGAATTTGATAGGCTCATTTACAATAGTTGGAGTTTAACTACTACTAGCGACATCTGTTGTCGAGTAGAATAAACTTCATCAATATAAAATACTGCTTATTTTTATTTCTAACTTATTTCTAAAACTGTATTAGATGTATTAATGTAATAAGAAAATGAATAATATGGGTATAACTATGTAACTAAACCGTGTTCATACAGGGTGACATAGAAATTGTTGTTGTTTTAAATATTAAACTACGACTCTCCGTATGTGTCTAAGTATGATCCAGAATGATTATTTTAGGAACGTATGAATGAATGAAAAATATAACGCAATAATACAGAAGTAACATGACATTGCTCAGGTCACAAAATTAGCAAATAAAAAACATGATTGCCGACCGGTCACATGATAATATATGATTAAGTACCTATCTAATATAGCGTTTGACAGTGTGACAAATAATGTAATAATTATTCGTTTGTACATCCGTATAGATTATGGATTTTAAAAGAGATTTGCATAAATCTGATCAAAAATTACGAAAACCAATTTTTTTTTTGCCGGCACCAATATCGCGAATGGTCTGTTTGGCTGCTATGCAGCTGTCTCTATAATTACGTCACACTACAGTATAGTATGTCCGACGTCTGTCATAGATTTTCATTCCTTCGATGATTCGATTTTGTTTATTTACTGTGGTATGACGTCACTGCTTCCAATGCCGACGATATTGCGATACCGTTTAGGCGGCTACTTCAAATAGTGCTTTCTACTTGTAATTTTTGAAGAAACATCCTTATCAACACATTTGTGGGCTCGATAAACATAAATAATCTGGGCTGAAAAAACCTGCAAATTGTTTTATAACAATGGTTCTAGGATTAAAAATACTCAGTCAATGTTTACAGTCCGTTGTATATTACCCCTTTATTTTTATTTCAATTAATTAAACCATTTAATCAAGTAATAATTTTGAATGATATGATACTTAAGATACCTTTACATTTAAAACCCAATCGATTGACAACGCTTACTGTACGTTGTGACATTAATTATACGCAAAAAAATACTTTCCAATATCTAAATAGGTAATTGACTCTACTTATTTGACGTTAACAACCTTTTAGGCCTAAATGAACAACCAAGCATTTCAGCTCTTGATGTGCTCATCTTCGCATTGCTACATTATTCACTAAGTACATTCAGATGTGAATCATCTCCATGCCAACCCTCATTGTTGCCTCTTATGGAGTTATTACAGTATCTATCCTTGACTCATTCTCTTTTACGACTTCTAGGACCGTATTGATAAAGCGATCTTCAGTACGCTTTTGACTTCTAATTTGATAGTGGTATGACATAAGAAAGTCATTTCCAAGATCGCTCTCAGACTTAAGATCGTTTTATTAATACCGGCCCTATTTATTTATTTATTTAGTGAACGCAGTATTAACGATATGTTTCATTGTTATAGGTGAAAGTTCGGGTTCATGTTCCGAGGAAGAGATCAACAATGTTTCCGATGAAACGAGAGTCCGACCCGAGGCGCACATGTGTCCTCGCTGTCAGGAACAGTTCGAGAACCTCCACGAGTTTCTCTACCACAAAAGATTATGCGACGAGAAGGCTATGCAGATGGGCGAGGAGAGGATGCACTCCGACCCCGAGGAGATGGTCGTCTCGGGTGACGAAGAAATGGACGGACCGAACAAACGACTAGAACAAGTCCGACGGCATCGACAAGATGCGGAGAATAACAATAGCCTCGAGGGCGGAGAGGCCGAAGTGCCAGAGGCCGACGCGCCGCCGGTAGGGCTGCCCTTCCCGGTGGCCGGCCACGTGACGCTCGAGGCTTTACAAAACACTAAAGTAGCCGTAGCCCAATTCGCCGCGACCACGATGGCGAACAACGCCGACAACGAAGCGGCACTGCACGAATTGGCCGTGTTACAGAGCACGCTGTTCACGCTGCAGCACCAACAAGTGTTCCAACTGCAGTTAATACACCAATTACAAAACCAACTATCGTTAACGCGACGGAAAGAAGACAACGAAAGCCCTCCGCCGAGCGAACCGGAACCGAACGTACCGGCGCCTCCCGCTCCATCGCCGTCGCCGCCTCGTCCGCCACGGGAGCCGACTCCTCTTGCACCCACCCCTCCCACTAGTCAAAACTTGCCGTCGACACATTCGCATCTCACACCTAAAACGGAAGCAATATCCGTTCCTAAACTCCCGATCTCAACCCCGCCGATGATGTCCCATCCACCCTACAGTTCCATTTCCTCGTCATTAGCGTCTACAATCATAACAAACAACGACCCGCCTCCGTCTCTCAACGAACCCAATACGCTGGAAATGCTTCAGAAGAGAGCACAGGAAGTGCTAGATAATGCGTCGCAAGGCCTGCTAGCAAACAATCTGGCCGACGAGCTCGCTTTTCGCAAATCTGGAAAGATGTCACCTTACGATGGAAAGTCTGGGGGAAGAAATGAACCGTTTTTCAAGCACCGTTGCCGATACTGTGGAAAAGTTTTTGGAAGCGATTCTGCACTGCAAATCCACATTCGCTCACACACAGGTGAAAGACCTTTCAAATGTAATGTATGTGGTTCGCGGTTCACAACCAAAGGGAATCTCAAAGTACATTTCCAAAGACACACAGCCAAATTTCCACACGTCAAAATGAATCCCAATCCGATTCCGGAGCATTTGGACAAATACCACCCACCGTTGCTGGCGCAGCTGTCGCCGGGCCCCATCCCTGGCATGCCACCACATCCACTTCAATTCCCCCCGGGAGGGCCAGCTCCTTTTCCGCCAAGCTTGCCGTTATACAGACCGCCACACCACGATTTATTACCGCCTCGGCCGATGGGGGACAAACCACTGCCCCCTCATCCGCTATTCGCCATGCGAGAGGAACAAGACGCTCCAGCCGATCTCAGTAAACCATCCGCACCCAGCCCTGCTCGGTCAGGACCTGAAGTTAAGTCTGAACCCCAGGATGAGGAGGGTCAACGAGATTCTAGTTTTGAGGACACCGATCGTGTCTCACCTAAGCGCGAGCCTGATGAAAATGACATTGCGCAAGATCAAGAACAAGACAGATACCCCTCGACGTCACCTTACGATGACTGCAGCATGGACTCGAAATATAGCAATGAAGAACAAATCGGCAGAGAGAGTCCCCATGTGAAGCCCGATCCAGACCAACCGGAAAATCTCTCAAGTAAGAATTCAACGATATCTGGACCAATTTCAATAGCAACGGGACTGCGTACTTTCCCCACATATCCTTTGTTCCCACAATCGCCACCCAGCAGTATCTCCTCGGGCTGCCTCACTCCGTTCCTGAACACTGCTCACAATGTCGTTGATGTAGATATAGCGCGTGACCCGATATTTTACAATTCATTATTGCCACGTCCCGGCAGTAATGACAATTCATGGGAAAGTTTAATCGAAGTAACCAAAACATCAGAGACTTCCAAATTACAACAATTAGTTGACAATATCGATAACAAAGTTAACGATCCAAACGAATGTATTGTATGTCATCGTGTTCTTTCCTGCAAAAGTGCCTTACAAATGCATTATCGCACACACACCGGCGAAAGACCCTTCCGGTGCAAATTGTGTGGTCGATCTTTTACGACCAAGGGTAATTTGAAAACACATATGGGCGTTCATCGCATAAAACCTCCCGTTCAGATGTTACATCAATGTCCGGTATGCCATAAGAAATTTTCAGATCCCACTATACTACATCAACATATACGACTTCACACGGGCGAACGCACCAATTTCCCTTTCGATCAATTCAGAGGCATCGATGCCGAGAGCTTTCCATCGTTGAGCAACGGGTCAGACGTCACCGACTATCAACCTCAGCGGCCCTTCCCTCCCCCGATGTTCCCCACTCCGACCACTCCCGGCGACCGACGGGCGGACTCCCGCGGGACCGACGATGAGAGCGGCCGGGACGAGCGCGAGCCCGCTGTAAGGGAGTTCGACGACGACTCAGATATGAAGGATCGTCGAACTTCGCCGCTCTCCGTCTGCGCCTCGGCGTCCGAAAGCGAAATAAAAACCATCACCACAACGGCTTCCCTCCCATCGGCGACAGGTTCGGAGAGCGGGCGGAGCGCCAGGGCCTCGCCCCCGTCACCGACGATGTCGACGCTGTCGACGCCACCCAGGCTGCCGCCGCACTCGCCGCTGCCGTCGCCACCCACACCTCTCGCCGCACTCGGCGCTTTCGGAGGATCGCCCTTCAGCCCGCTCGGACTCGCGTTTCCTCCCGCAGGTATGCGATAGCGGGATCTTACATATTGGTCCGCCCCGGTCGCCCGTACTTCCACATCCTTGTTTAGATCCTCGATACCGAATAATAAATCAATCGCCGGGCGCTCGAATACACGACGAAACCATAGACTAAAGCTAAACGTCGCAGAAGTAACCGCTCTGATAATACAGTGTGTAATCGTGCGTTCCGTTTGATGTTCTTAGTGACAATGAAACTTTGTTATTAGTGGCGACGAATTCGCATTGAGAAAAGCGTTTATTTGTGTGCAGTGCGCGGCAACACGACCTGTAACCTGTGCTACAAGACGTTCGCCTGCCACTCGGCTCTGGAGATACATTACCGCAGCCACACCAAAGAGCGACCGTTTAAGTGCACCGTCTGCGACCGCGGCTTCTCCACAAAGGTTTGTCTGCACACCCTATTACAAGTTGACTTGTCCCATTCCAACATCTTTCTCATAGCGCATGAACTAAGGTACCAACTGCGGGATTGATCAATCTATTCACAATGGCGTAATATGATTATCGTGAAGTCACGTAGGTACATAGAATACTACTCGTTGCTCAGATTGAGTGTGTCTGGCATTCGGCCAGTTCATACTTTATTGTTACACAAATAGCGAGGCATACGTGTTTACGACATTTCCACTAATTTTCACTACATCTGAAGAAATCCATTGATAATAAAAATGTTTTAAAATATAAAATAGGTATGTGGGTAATTTCGCTATCCTAATTGTATGAATACGGGTGATAGCGCATTAGTAACTTAGGACGGAGTATATAAATTGTTGGCTTTTGATAAATAATTTGATAAATAACGAAAGGCCCCGGCGGCGAAGAGGTGTTAGATTGCAAGTCGAACGCGAGACATCGGCGAGCGAGCTTCGGGCGCGACTAACTTCATGCGCCAGTTTCATTTCAGCCAAGTTCCAGTGCATTAATTTTGCAGGCAGTAATTACAAGTCGCTCGTCGACGCCTCTAGTTCGCATTAGTTTTAGCTGTTGTCTTCCTTAGCGGCGTATCCGACCCGGGCGGAAGTCGCCTCCCGGGTACCTAATTGACAACTAACAGCGCAAACTTAGAGACGCGTTTGTTTCGATTTAATCAAAACTGTGATAGTTGGATTACCCGAAGTGATTTTTTACTTTAACACTCGTATTGACAACGATAAAACAAATAATAATTCTAAGAATTATGACTAAATCGAGAGATTAAAGGTATTGACTGCCATTTGTTGTCGGTAGTTGCACGTTATTTTCACAATGTTACATTGTTTAATGGACTATTATTTATTCAGGTCGCCAGTTTATTGCAATATATAAAGTAGCTACCATTTTGTGGTATTTTGTGACATGCGGGCGTCATCAATGTCAACCAATTTACTCACCTGCCTACCTGAAGCTAGGTAATTTTCACCAGACCTTTAGCAATCTTCTTAATACATTGAAGATAAATATTAAGTAAGTACACAGTATTCACTTTTTCATTTTTGTCTAGTTTTGATTATACTTAGGTACGTATCTACTTAGTAAAATGGGTCTACTTAATCTTCTCACATTATTTTCAATTTTCTAAATACCTGTATACAATTTAAATAAATTAGTACACTCTTATGCATATATTTACATACAAAATTTATATTTATTAATATACCTATATTATTAAAACATAATGTCAACTTTATAGTATCAAGCAGTTGAAAATGAATTAATGTAATATTTTAGACAATAAAATAAAGCTTGTTAAAAGCATTTTTATGATGATGCGAGTTTTATATTATAAAGCTGGGGCCACATAAGAGCGCGCGCGCGCTTGCGCGATGTGGCGCGGCGCGGCGGCTGCGCGTGCGGCCGCGTCGCGTCGCGCTCCATCGCGTCGCGCCACAAAAATGATAAGTCATAAAAACAACGTCATGGAAAACGATCAGAATATTAATTCATGTCGTAAAATATTTATTGCTTATAAATCCTTGAGCCCTTACCTACGCTTCTCGTCATAAAAAGATTATTTATGCTTGACAAAGTAACATTTTTCGTATGTTACCGAAAGTGTCCAGGGGTCTTATCAATAAAAAATGTATTATTTACGACGGCGCCGCGGTTGAGAGTTTAAAACGGATTAATTAGTTCTTCTGTCTGATAAATACTTACACCAACGTTTAAGTAGTTACCTACCTTACCTACCTAGGTATGATTTACATTCGGCGCGAACCAAAATTCCGGATACCTAAATTCCATGGAAATGTAATCTTCATACATACATAAGTACAAACTCGTTTGTATACACGTCGTAATAAATACGTTGGTACTTATCGACAAGTAGGAACCTACTTAAATATATTCCTCTCTCACTGTTATTTTACTCGTGACCTTTCTTGAATTGCTAAGGAGAAAGCTTAGACAGGCAGGGACCTAAACGTAATAGATGTTTAAATTTTAATACCTACCCACTTATCACTTATCTTATATGTGAAAGCTCATAATTGGCATTACTTTACTTTATGCTTCTTGTTATTGTGTTATTTAGCTGTAAGCTTTCCAAAAAGTTTTAAAATAAAATAAAATAAAATTATGTTTATGGGAAATCAAAAGCTATACAACCTAAAAGGGCCTGCTCCATATTAATAAATAACAGTTGGTTACCACCTAATGATGAAACCTCAAAATCCGTAATTTGTTTTGTTGAGCCCGGTGCCTTATCATGAACGAAACAATGTTTTAGAAAGCCTGCACGTGAACCATTTATAAGGATGTGTCTGAAACATCTGATATATCATAAAAGCATGTATTAATATTTCGATCTCAAGTCAGAATGAACTCGAGTACGTTCTTGAGATGTAATTTTGTACTGGTATGACATTTCTAAAATCGCTTTCAGACTTGAGATTTATATACTAATATGGGCCCAAATTTTGTGTTAACTCAAAAATGTTGTTTAAGTAAGTATTCCAACTCAGTATTTTAGCAAAAACGCGATTTAATTTTTTTTTTGTGTGTCTTTCTGTCTGTCTGTCTGTGTGTCTGTTCCGGGTAATCTCCGAAACGGCTGGACCGATTTTGACGGGACTTTCACTGGCAGATAGCTGATGTTATAAGGTGTAAATTAGGCTACTTTAATTTTAGAAAAAAAATTAGGGTTATGCGTACAAAAATAAAAACATATGAGATCAAAGAGTATCTCCGAAACGGCTGGACCGATTGTGACGGGACTTTCACTGGTAGATAGCTCATGTTATCAGTAGTAATTAAGGCTACTTTTATTTTAGAAAAACAACATTTAAAAAAATGGGTTCTGTCGCGCGGGCTCAGAACGCGGGAGCGGGCTTTTTTGTTAAGTTAAATTCCACGCGGACGAAGTCGCGGGCTCAGCTAGTATATGATATAACTATAAATGGTTGACACCTAAAATATTATTTCGTCTGTTATTTGGGTTTATGTTTGTACGCTGCTATAAAACGTTAACCGTTGCATATTTACCTAGCAATCCCCATTGGTAGGTAGAACCACGGAGGCTACACAAGCTTTGGCCACTCCTAGTATAAATCTCATAAAAATACCATAATAATATCGATGACACATTACATATTAGCTGGCGACATCGTAAATTATCGTCATATTTAATAGTCAATATACTTAACAAAACTAGATTTATCTATAGTCTATAGAAATAAATAAAATTGGAGTGTCTGTTTGTAATATCAAAATAACACCTTTTCACTAAGTGCATATCAAAGTACATACGACACCTATAGCAAACACGCTATTGAATTTTTTGTCTGTCTGTCTGTCTGTGTGTTTGTTCCGGGTAATCTCCGAAACGGCTGGACTGATTTTGACGGGACTTTCACTGGCAGATAGCTGATGTTATAAGGAGTAACTTGGGCTACTTTTATTTTAGAAAAACAAAATTCTAAAAAATGTTTCCTTTCGCGCGGGCTCAGAACGCGGGTGCGGGCTTTTTTGTTAAGTTAAATTCCACGCGGACGAAGTCGCGGGCTCAGCTAGTTTAAGAATATACAGCGAGAATAGTCACAAATAACATAACATGTATCTACCTACTAATAATCAAGAGGAAAATTACAAAACGTAAATTACTTAAGTGACTTCTTATAATTTATTGGTATTATTAACGACTTATTTTAACAAATATCCATATAACATTTAGAATAGACAATAATAGTATTCACAGTAGACGGAAAGTTTCCGTGTCGGAAAAGACAGCTTTCGTCCTTCTTCTAATTCATTAATAAGAGAAGGACGGAAGCTGACTCTGACAGGTGTGTCAGAAGTCAGTAAAAATAATTAAGGTATCTACCTATCTACTTAAATATAAATGAAGGTACTACACGCTTAGTTAATACAGATTTTAGGCAACTTTCATAGTTTCGATGTTACAGGCCTTTGAATACTTGCTATGACTTTTGTGTTTCGGCCTTAGAACACATTAAATAATTCATAGAACAATGTAAACTTCATATACCTACGAATCGCAGCTCTGAAGCTACTAATAAAATAAAAAATGTATTGCGTCAGACTCGAGATATTAAAATTGGCGGGTGTTTTAGTCCTCGAATTTAGTTTTTTTTTTATATTTTAAGTATACGCCCGGTTAATATCTATTCAAACCTACTTACGTATTATTCCGGAATTGTAAAAAAAGATTATATTTTATGATTCTTCAGCTTCTTAGCCCTTTCACAATTTGAGATCGGACCGTCGCGACATTTACCGACAAGAAGCGCCTGCCATCTGCCCTCAGAGACCCAATCGTTGGGCGTTTAAGATTAAAATTTGTCACAAGACAAAGGTCGAGGACAAATATCGAATCACGAGAGGCTCAATTGATAAAAACCATAAAATGTTTGTTTTAAAAGTATGCGTATCTATATATACATATATATATATCCATGTTAAAAAACAAATATTATACATAGAAACGATGCAGTTACGATCTATACCTACCAAATAAAAATATATAATTTTCTGTATTTATTAATATCTTATTCTTTATTGGTTTTATTTGTTTATTTCAAGCAACCGAATTCAGAACTCAGACTTACATACGTACATTATTATGTAGTACTAGCTGTGCCCACCGACTTCGTCCGCGTAGTATTTAACGTAACAAAATTTTCGGGACTATCGGGATAAAAAGTATCCTATATGTTAATCCCGGTTATAAACTATCTGTGTTCCAAATTTCATCCAAATCCGTTCAGTAGTTTTTGCGTGAAGGAGTAACAAACATACATACATACATCCATACTCACAAACTTTAACATTTATAATATTAGTAGGATTAAAGTATGAAAAATTATACATATAGACAGGACATAGAGCGAGTGACGTATCGCTTATATATCTAAAACTAATGATAATGCAGAGTTCTCCCTTAAGCATTGGCCATAATTCGTTATCCTCTTGTAGTAAAAAGCTATCTATTTTTCTTGCATAATAGTTATATGAGAAGGTATGTAAGTTTCATAGAAAATACATCAGGTTTCCATGGAATTTGATAGGAAATCACGTACATTTTTTCATATTTACAAGTAACATCGACGCGTGCCTTCATACCGTGCTCCACCTGCATTTATTTACCTATATCTACAATGTAGAGTTCAATATTACTGACACCTCCACATCCCTAAGTTATTTATTTGTGTCTATTATTTATCAGAAGGCAATAATTTTATACAACTTAAAACACATAAAATTATATTACATCCGTCCATTTGCGCATTTGTAATTAAATATTAACACGTTTTATTTCTTATTGAAAATTAATTAATTACCAAATGTAAAATTATTTCAATTTGATAAGATTAATGAACAGATGATAATTAGCCATCGCTACAGAGGTTGGTTTATAACCAATATAAAATAAATATAATATTTTTTAGCTCTCTTGGGAGAACTTGTTAAAATTATTATTTCGTTTAATAGAAGTGGCCATTTTAAATAGGTACTGATTATTATGTGTCTTGGTTTCATCGTAACCTATCTATATATAACTCAAAGGTGACTGACTGACTGACATAGTGATCTATCAACGCACAGCCCAAACCACTGGACGGATCGAGCTGAAATTTGGCATGCAGGTAGATGTTATGACGTAGGCATCCGCTAAGGATTTTGATTAATTCTACCCCCAAGGGGATAAAATAGAGGATGAAAGTTTGTATGAAACTTTGTCAATTTTAAACCGATCGGGCTGAGACTTTGCATGCATAAAGCTACTATGACGTAGACATACCCTAAGAAAGGATCAAAATTCCACGCGGACGAAGTCGCGGGCCCAGCTAGTTACGCAGCTTTTGATAAATGACGCCAGACTGCAAATAATTTAAATCTAATGAACACTGTGCCTACCATAATTCTGCCAACTAATGTCTATGGACCTACTCAATAGAAGAGTATGAGAAACGAAACAATCCCTCAAAATCTAGGGTTGTATGTAGAACTACATTTAACAGCTTCCTTAGTAAATATAAGACTTCAGGATTAATAAGCGAATAGATGTACCTAATCTAGTTTGTAGAAGTAGTATGTAGTAAAAAGTCAAGTTGTTTTATGATAGGTACCCACCTAAACTTATATAGTTACCTAGACCTCAATACAAAACATTATTAAAAAGGAAAGTCATAGACAATTTACGAACACAACCATTTTATTTTTTCGTTGGAAAACCCTAATCCAAACCTATTACATTGTTTCTCTAGCATAGGTTATCCGGCGGTAGCTGTAGCGAACTTACAAGCACATTTAAATTTACAATCAGTGTCGCCGACACCTTCCCGAGTTCACGCGCTGTACACTATATCGATTATTCCAATCTGCTTGTACATATACAACATAAATTTGTGTTTTGCGGTACTAAGTTTATTGACTTAACGCAGCCACCAAAAAACTTATCCATACTATAATTAGGTAATATCCCTAATCTTGGGTAGGTTTGAAGAGACGAGACAGCCCTAACATCGCTGCTAACGTTTAGGTACCTATATATGTCTCCTAACTCCACGCTATTGATATTCAGACCCCTTATAGAGTTACCGTGACAATTTAAGTAAAACAAAAACAATCCCGAAATCTGAATTGCATAAAAATCTTAGGTAGGTACCATAATAAAATTGTCACAAATATTTAAGTAAAACCTGACGTGTCAGAAAAAATCTTAAGTCTAGTATCTTAACGTCTGCTACACCTACGTTTCACAGCGATATTTAAAATTTTAATCAATAGATACTTTCCTACTTGAATTTCAAAATCTTGGGAACCGACCTGTTGCTTCCCCGCAGAGCGTTTCGAACAACAGGCTATTACTGGCTAATATGGGTTATAAAATAAGAAGGGCCATATCTCACGCTGCATTGTATTATATTATTGATACATTAAATAAGAATTTACAACCGATGCCCACTGTTAACCACGTGTTTTGAGTAATATTTTTAAAATATGAACCATAAATAAGACTATTATTGTATTACCGGTCTCTACATATCTATATTTAGGCTATTAAAAGTAAAACTGATTAATGAGGACGAATTTTCTTACCCTACATTCGATTAAATTAGTTCAATAGCTTTTCTGGGCGAGTATCTAACAGTGTATTACTCTACATTTATTTTATCCACACATCTCTACTATTATATATTTCAATTGAATTAAAGTTACAGTTCATTAATTGTGAAATTACAGACGTCTACTAAAAATATTTTTTGATCTTAAATTACTTGGAACACGGGCGAATCTCAGGTATGATGCATAGGTACCTACCCACCTAATTACAGAATATACCTTAGTAAGTTACGTATCTACACGGAATAATACCGAAATTTTAAGGTTATAAGTAGTCCTACGATACCTTGGTCCAGTGAGGTCAGCCAAACTCCCAGCTCGTGTCACCCAAACATTTAAGTTTATTCACACCCGAGGCGAAGGTCGACCGAAATATCACTAGCACTCGCGAGCTACGCGCAATCGAAACCACGAAATATCTAATCCAAAATCACCAAAACAATAAACGCGGGCGCAGTAGCCTAGCATTTAAAAGTATAAGGCCTGATTATCACACGATCACACGATGCACCGTGCAGGCGACACGACTTGAATAAACGACGACATAGGTAGGTTCAACATTTGGAAAAATGCACGACCTTATCTCGAGGAATTCCACTGGCGTACTCTATTATCAATACGATGGGTAAGATGAGGAATAAAGGTAAAAACGTCAGTGTTCAATGGATCCCTTCTCACATCGGTCTCAGAGGAAACGAAGAAGCTGATAGGTTAGCAAAAAAGGCTATACTTGAAGGAGTAAGTTTTGACTATCTACCACACTATACCGACATGTTAGCTAGAGTTAAACAAAAGTGTGTTGAATTATGGTCCGAACACTTTGATGAGAGATCACTACAAAAGGGAATTTGGTATAAGACCATACAGCCAACAGTTCTTCGTTTCCCTTGGTTTGACAAGATAGATATGAGTAGAAAGGAGATACTGATAGCTTCAAGACTTCGATCTGGTCATATTCCATTGAACAAATTTAAATTCATGATGGACAAAGTTAACTCCCCTAATTGTAGCGAATGTAATGTAGTAGAGGAAGTTTATCACATTGTTATGGAGTGCGTCAGGAATGAAAGCCTTAGATGCAGCGCAATAGCACATGATTTAAATGTAACGCCTAGCAATGTTGGTTGGTGTAATAGTATCTTGGCTTATCCTTCATCGGAGGAGGCTAAAATACTATAAGTATAAAATTGTACAATTTGGTGTTGGGTAGGACATATAAGTATTTAAGATTTAAGATGTTATGTATTGTAAGTGTTTTTTTCCTGTGTACTCTACGGGAGTGACATGTTCAATTCTGGACAAACTCCCTTTTTTTCACTTAATAAAGATAAAAAAAAAGTACTACCGTGACCAACGCGCGACCGTTCAACAAAACTAGAAACTACCCACATAATAAAATATTTACTTGCATATTTGAACCTAAACACTTGCATTCGAACAAGCCTATTGCAATTAGGGTGTTACGATCGAGTTTCTATACAGAGCAATGTTCGATCAAACGATTATTATTGAGTTAATACCCTTATACCGGGCATGTTTCTCCATAATGCCAGCTATAGTCTACCACCCTGGCCCAGTGTGGGTTACCGAAACTCATACATCTAACGAAATAAGTAGGCCTACCTACTATTAGTACCTATACTATTTGCAAAATATATTCCGAACGAATAGCCTTGCTGTAATTGTCTAGTTTCCCAGGCAGATATTTTAGAAACTAATAAAATATACCTAATAATATCATCGGTGAATATGAATTACCTTATACCTTATACCTTACCTACCTAGGTATGATTTACATTCGGCGCGAACCAAAATTCCAGATACCTAAATTCCATGGAAATGTAATCTTCATACATACATAAATACAAACTCGTTTGTATACACGTCGTAATAAATACGTTGGTACTTATCGACAAGTAGGAACCTACTTAAATATATTCCTCTCTCACTGTTATTTTACTCGTGACCTTTCTTGAATTGCTAAGGAGAAAGCTTAGACAGGCAGGGACCTAAACGTAATAGATGTTTAAATTTTAATACCTACACACTTATGTTTATGGGAAATCAAAAGCTATACAACCTAAAAGGGCCTGTTCCATATTAATAAATAACAGTTGGTTACCACCTAATGATGAAACCTCAAAATCCGTGATTTGTTTTGTTGAGCCCGGTGCCTTATCATGAATGAAACAATGTTTTAGAAAGCCTGCACGTGAACCATTTATAAGGATGTGTCTGAAACACCTGATATATCATAAAAGCATGTATTAATATTTCGATCTCAAGTCAGAATGAACTCGAGTACGTTCTTGAGATGTAATTTTGTATCTACTGGTATGACATTTCTAAAATCGCTTTCAGACTTGCGATTTATATATTGATATGGACCCAAATTTTGTGTTAACTCAAAAATGTTGTTTAGGTATTCCAACTCAGTATTTTAAGATCATATTTTTTTATAAACCGATGTTACTGATATCCGAAACGTCGCATTGCTAAATATAGAGCTCCTTCTTCAGTACTTATTGAATACAATACTTCTTATTATTATCAATACATAGTATAAAACAAAGTCGCTTCCCGCTGTCTGTATGTCCCTATGTATGCTTAGATCTTTAAAACTACGCAACGGAATTTGATGCGGTTTTTTTAATAGATAGAGTGATTCGAGATGAAGGTTTATGTGTATAATACATTCTAATTAAGTTTGCAAATAGTAGAGAAAGCCGTGCGAAGCCGGGGCGGGTCACTAGTAAAGTATAATATGATATCACTATAAATGGGTGACACCTAAAATATTATTTCGTCTGTTATTTGGGTTTATATTTGTACGCTGCTATAAAAATTCAACCGTTGCATATTTACCTAGCAATCCCCATTGGTTGGTAGAACCACGGAGGCTACACAAGCTTTGGCCACTCCTAGTATAAATCTCATAAAAATACCATAATAATATCGATGACACATTACATATTAGCTGGCGACATCGTAAATTATCGTCATATTTAATAGTCAATATACTTAACAAAACTAGATTTATCTATAGTCTATAGAAATAAATAAAATTGGAGTGTCTGTTTGTAATATCAAAATAACACCTTTTCACTAAGTGCATATCAAAGTACATACGAAACCTATAGCAAACACGCGTTTTTTTTTTGTCTGTATGTCTGTCTGTGTGTTTGTTCCGGGTAATCTCCGAAACGGCTGGACCGATTTTGACGGAACTTTCACTGGCAGATAGCTGATGTTATAAGGACTAACTTAGGCTACTTTTATTTTACAAAACAAAATTTTAAAAAATGGTTCCTGTCGCGCGGGCTCAGAACGCGGGTGTGGGCTTTTTTGTTAAGTTAAATTCCACGCGGACGAAGTCGCGGGCTCAGCTAGTTTAAGAATATACAGCGAGAATAGTCACAAATAACATAATATGTATCTACCTACTAATAATCAAGAGGAAAATTACAAAAGGTAAATTACTTAAGTGACTTCTTATAATTTATTGGTATTATTAACGACTTATTTTAACAAATATCCATATAATATTTAGAATAGACAATAATAGTATTCACAGTAGACGGAAAGTTTCCGTGTCGGAAAAGACAGCTTTCGTCCTTCTTCTAATTCATTAGTAAGAGAAGGACGGAAGCTGACTCTGACAGGTGTGTCAGAAGTCAGTAAAAATAATTAAGGTACCTATCTACTTAAATATAAATGAAGGTACTACACGCTTAGTTAACACAGATTTTAGGCAACTTTCATAGTTTCGGTGTTACAGGCCTTTGAATACTTGCTATGACTTTTGTGTTTTGGCCTTAGAACACATTAAATCATCCATAAAACAATGTAAACTTTTAGTCACAGCTCTGAAGCTACTAATTAAATAAAAAATGTATTGCGTCAGACTCGAGATATTAAAATTGGCGGGTGTTTTAGTCCTCGAATTTAGTTTTTTTTTATATTTTAAGTATACGCCCGGTTAATATCTATTCAAACCTACTTACGTATTATTCCGGAATTGTAAAAAAAGATTATATGATTCTTCAGCTTCTTAGCCCTTTCACAATTTGAGATCGGGCCGTCGCGACATTTACCGACAAGAAGCGCCTGCCATCTGCCCTCAGAGACCCAATCGTTGGGCGTTTAAGATTAAAATTTGTCACAAGACAAAGGTTGAGGACAAATATCGAATCACGAGAGGCTCAATTGATAAAAACCATAAAATGTTTGTTTTAAAAGTATGCGTATCTATATATACATATATATATATCCATGTTAAAAAACAAATATTATACATAGAAACGATGCAGTTACGATCTATACCTACCAAATAAAAATATATAATTTTCTGTATTTATTAATATCTTATTCTTTATTGGTTTTATTTGTTTATTTCAAGCAACCGAATTCAGAACTCAGACTTACGTACATTATTATGTAGTACTAGCTGTGCCCGCCGACTTCGTCCGCGTAGTATTTAACGTAACAAAATTTTCGGGACTATCGGGATAAAAAGTATCCTATATGTTAATCCCGGTTATAAACTATCTGTGTTCCAAATTTCATCCAAATCCGTTCAGTAGTTTTTGCGTGAAGGAGTAACAAACATACATACATACATCCATACTCACAAACTTTCACATTTATAATATTAGTAGGATTAAAGTATGAAAAATTATACATATAGACAGGACATAGAGCGAGTGACGTATCGCTTATATAATAATTATATAATTAAATAATTATATAATTATTATATCGCTTATATATCTAAAACTAATGATAATGCAGAGTTCTCCCTTAAGCATTGGCCATAATTCGTTATCCTCTTGTAGTAAAAAGCTATCTATTTTTCTTGCATAATAGTTATATGAGAAGGTATGTAAGTTAATAGAAAATACATCAGGTTTCCATGGAATTTCCTATCATCACGTACATTTTTTCATATTTACAAGTAACATCGACGTGTGCCTTCATACCGTGCTCCACCTGCATTTGTTTACCTATATCTGCAATGTAGAGTTCAATATTACTGACACCTCCACATCCCTAAGTTATTTATTTGTGTCTATTATTTATCAGAAGGTAATAATTTTATACAACGTAAAACACATAAAATTATATTACATCCGTCCATTTGCGCATTTGTAATTAAATATCAACACGTTTTATTTCTTATTGAAAATTAATTAATTACCAAATGTAAAATTATTTCAATTTGATAAGATTAATGAACAGATGATAATTAGCCATCGCTACAGAGGTTGGTTTATAACCAATATAAAATAAATATAATATTTTTTAGCTCTCTTGGGAGAACTTGTTAAAATTATTATTTCGTTTAATAGAAGTGGCCATTTTAAATAGGTACTGATTATTATGTGTCTTGGTTTCATCGTAACCTATCTATATATATATAACTCAAAGGTGACTGACTGACTGACATAGTGATCTATCAACGCACAGCCCAAACCACTGGACGGATCGGGCTGAAATTTGGCATGCAGGTAGATGTTATGACGTAGGCATCCGCTAAGAAAGGATTTTGATTAATTCTACCCCCAAGGGGATAAAATAGGGGATGAAAGTTTGTATGAAACTTTGTCAATTTTAAACCGATCGGGCTGAGACTTTGCATGCATAAAGCTACTATGACGTAGACATACCCTAAGAAAGGATCAAAATTCCACGCGGACGAAGTCGCGGGCCCAGCTAGTTACGCAGCTTTTGATAAATGACGCCAGACTGCAAATAATTTAAATCTAATGAACACTGTGCCTACCATAATTCTGCCAACTAATGTCTATGGACCTACTCAATAGAAGAGTATGAGAAACGAAACAATCCCTCAAAATCTAGGGTTGTATGTAGAACTACATTTAACAGCTTCCTTAGTAAATATAAGACTTCAGGATTAATAAGCGAATAGATGTACCTAATCTAGTTTGTAGAAGTAGTATGTAGTAAAAAGTCAAGTTGTTTTATGATAGGTACCCACCTAAACTTATATAGTTACCTAGACCTCAATACAAAACATTATTAAAAAGGAAAGTCATAGACAATTTACGAACACAACCATTTTATTTTTTCGTTGGAAAACCCTAATCCAAACCTATTACATTGTTTCTCTAGCATAGGTTATCCGGCGGTAGCTGTAGCGAACTTACAAGCACATTTAAATTTACAATCAGTGTCGCCGACACCTTCCCGAGTTCACGCGCTGTACACTATATCGATTATTCCAATCTGCTTGTACATATACAACATAAATTTGTGTTTTGCGGTACTAAGTTTATTGACTTAACGCAGCCACCAAAAAACTTATCCATACTATAATTAGGTAATATCCCTAATCTTGGGTAGGTTTGAAGAGACGAGACAGCCCTAACATCGCTGCTAACGTTTAGGTACCTATATATGTCTCCTAACTCCACGCTATTGATATTCAGACCCCTTATAGAGTTACCGTGACAATTTAAGTAAAACAAAAACAATCCCGAAATCTGAATTGCATAAAAATCTTAGGTAGGTACCATAATAAAATTGTCACAAATATTTAAGTAAAACCTGACGTGTCAGAAAAAATCTTAAGTCTAGTATCTTAACGTCTGCTACACCTACGTTTCACAGCGATATTTAAAATTTTAATCAATAGATACTTTCCTACTTGAATTTCAAAATCTTGGGAACCGACCTGTTGCTTCCCCGCAGAGCGTTTCGAACAACAGGCTATTACTGGCTAATATGGGTTATAAAATAAGAAGGGCCATATCTCACGCTGCATTGTATTATATTATTGATACATTAAATAAGAATTTACAACCGATGCCCACTGTTAACCACGTGTTTTGAGTAATATTTTTAAAATATGAACCATAAATAAGACTATTATTGTATTACCGGTCTCTACATATCTATATTTAGGCTATTAAAAGTAAAACTGATTAATGAGGACGAATTTTCTTACCCTACATTCGATTAAATTAGTTCAATAGCTTTTCTGGGCGAGTATCTAACAGTGTATTACTCTACATTTATTTTATCCACACATCTCTACTATTATATATTTCAATTGAATTAAAGTTACAGTTCATTAATTGTGAAATTACAGACGTCTACTAAAAATATTTTTTGATCTTAAATTACTTGGAACACGGGCGAATCTCAGGTATGATGCATAGGTACCTACCCACCTAATTACAGAATATACCTTAGTAAGTTACGTATCTACACGGAATAATACCGAAATTTTAAGGTTATAAGTAGTCCTACGATACCTTGGTCCAGTGAGGTCAGCCAAACTCCCAGCTCGTGTCACCCAAACATTTAAGTTTATTCACACCCGAGGCGAAGGTCGACCGAAATATCACTAGCACTCGCGAGCTACGCGCAATCGAAACCAC